>CM076608.1:57964910-58602037 GCA_038502775.1 Hippodamia convergens
GTCAAGTTCGAAGATTTTTATTTCTATATGTACAATTTTCTCACCTGTGCCTTGATGTGACATGAAAGAAAGTTCTCATGTGGTGCAGAAGTGAGAGTAAACGAATGATATTCTCTGTTCTTGAAGGCACTGCATGCCAGACGAACCCACTGGCCAGACAAATATTTAAAATTGGGTGGACGATAAAACATTATCTTTATCACATCTGAAGGTAGCAATTCCGTTTCGATTACATCTAGTGGAATATATCTCGTCCTCAAACTAACAACCTGTAAAATGAAAGATAAATAAGTTATTATCTTAGGATTGAAGTTAATTCTGACAGAATTCAGAATCTGCACTTTCTGAATTTTTTTTTGGGTTTAATTTGGTTTTCCAACTTGAACAAATATTTTAATTAATTCAAATAAAGGAGAAGCTCTATATTTGTCAGAAGCCCATCATAAGAAAAGTTGTTGAGTAATAAAAGAACAGATAATATAAAGTATGAACTGTCAAACAAGTAACGTTTTGAATTCTTCATCACAGTCTTCCAACCGACAAAAATCGCAAAATTTTAAGAATTCTAGATTTTCCAATTTTTTTTATGATTTGGTTTCAGATACTCTGAGTGAACACCCAAAAAAAGTTTTAGAAGAAGCTCATTATCGTTTTTCATTCTAATCAGGCCCGTAGCAAGGATTTTTTTTTCGGGGGCGTGCTAATTTGGGTAGATAAACCTGTAGGATAAAATAAATTCATGAATGTCATGAAATTCAATACAGGTTTATGGATATTTTAAAACGTCGGTGTTCGAGAGCTGAAGCCACCCCCAGCTACGTGTCTGATCCTAATGATATTATCTGAGTTCGGATATTAATTCCAATATACATAACCTTATCGAGAATATAGATGATTCCTGGTACAAGTAGAAAAAATCCAAAACCTTGGTGGTCCGGTTAATCTTGCTAAACCATGAATAAGACTGAGAATATAAAGTCCTATATACAGGCTGTGAGTGGACCAAAAGTAATTATAAGCCTTTTTTCTGATTGTGGGATGCGCAAATATAACTATAATACACATGATGATGTAAAGTAAAATTCCTGTGACCCCTGAAAACGGAATGCATTATGAAACATGACCTGATGAATAGTTTCATGACCGAAGACTCACCAGTTATAGTTTGAAATAGCCAAAAAGTTATGCCAGGTCTCACATCAGAAGCAAACCTAACTTCGTTGGTGAGACATTTCAAGTTTTCCACCGGCTGAGTCGATATATGATAAAAATTTATTATATGACCAACTGTGTGTAAAAGTGAGAAAAAATGCAGTACAAGCAGCGATCTTATGGAATTGAATATGGGCATCTAACGGAATATATTGCTGCAACGAGAATTCTTTCAATTTAGTGAGTAAATTCCTTGACATGGTCAGGAGAAGAATGCTATAACAGAACGAAAGAGATGCTGCCGAACCCCTTTGTCACCGCTATTCCCACTCCCATAATATGTCGGGAGATCCGTATGTTCTGCCATGAAAGAGTAATCTGAAATAATAATGGTCTAAAGTAATGCATCATACCTCAAAAATATTATTATAGCATAAAAATTGAACTAATGTGAAAACACAGCAGTATGATTGATGGTGAAAGAGTGGTATGTTTATTATTTAGCAATTATAGTTTTTTTTACAACGAGTAATTAATCTGAAATAATAATGGTCTCCTCAGTAATGCATCATATCTCAAAAATATTATTACAGCTTAGCGTTATCTTTATGGAATGTTTTTAAACAACAACTTAATTTTTATGGTCTATGAAAGACAAATTCAGTGAGCTTTACTGAAACAAGGCAGTTATATTCTTGCACATGAATATATTAATCTTTTCAAGAAGAGTTACCTATTTATGATATGCAGATGAATTCTCACACGAGTTCAAAATTAAAAATTAAAAAAACGAGACACGTAGTGGCGAGTTTTTGGAATGAACGAGTATAAGAATCAGCTTTCTGTACGAGTAACGTTATTTTCTCTAATTAAATGAATTTTTTATTGAAATTGATGGAATATTTCCATAAATTTTCGTTCAGTGATTTTTGCATTGAAAAAAATTTATTGCAAAACTGTTTTCTCTCTCATAAATTTTTCAGATAATGGATAAATCCGTGGCAGGAGGAAAACATGTAATCAATAAATACTAGCATGAAAACTGAGCGAGAATGAAATATTCTCGCACGATTTTGTGTTCTACACTACAAGATATACAGGCTGTTCCTAAATTCATGCGACAGAATTCAGGGGGTAAATACTTCTATAAATTTAAGGTAGGTCTTTCCTATAACCAAATTTCCCAACCTTTTCCGAGATATCACCAATAAATAATGTGGTGACTGAAATTTAGTTTTTATTATTTTTTCTAGGCCCAGGACACGTACACGACGTGGGTTATTACCGGCATTCATTATGCATCCTGCCACATTATACATCTTCACTGTTTTTTCACTCAATTTATTAAAATAATTATGAAATATGGTTTTCCTCATCTTTAACTATTGGATTTGGAAAAAATAATTTGTAAATAAAAGAAGAATTTTAATGTTTAATTTATTTCATGAAACTCTAACTCGAAAAAAAAAAATTTCTGAGATGAAATAAAAAAAGGGTTGCTAATTTCTTCCTCGTATAATGTAACAGGTATATTGAAAAAATAACCGTGTTTAGTTCTTTGCGAATGCACGAAAATTACCTATAGAACTTGAAGTTCTTGATTCACTGGAATTTTATAAAAAAATACAAACCAAATTTTAGTTTCCACCTTTCAAAGAGGTGGTCTCAGAAAAGTTTGTTATAGTAAAGACCCATCTTTATTTCATACGAGCATTAACCTCCTTAATTTTGTCGTATGAATTCAGGAATAGCCTATAAGTGCCAGAAAAACGGATTTGACATAAAATTAGAGGAATTGAATTATTGCAACTCAAAATATGAATATATCATAAGTGGGTATTGAATTTTCAACAAACTGTTAAGTATTGAATTCTTATTTGGGTACTCTCACGAATGAATCGTTCCACGAATAGAGCTATTGTAATAACATAAAAATGAATAAATAAAATATATTTTGTCTGTTCTCTTCTAAAAATGTTATGAGGCCATCCCATTTAGCTTTTATTACTCCTCTTTCGGATTCTGTAGAAGGCTCTATATGAAAACTAGTCATCCTAGAAGAACATTTATTAATATTGGAAGAAAATATTTCTTTTACCCACCTTGCCACATTTTGTTGAAGTATCCAGAAATTCTGCTTAGCACCCTTGCAATCCAAGCCAATTGCAACGAAATCTCCTTTATATTCCTTCATCATTTCCTTGAAATCTGAATAAGTAAGAAAACTCTTGTGTTGAAGGCCGGCATCCTGCAAGTACGATAAATAAGGGACATTGGTTGAAAGTAAAGTCTCGTATTTTTTCTTCCCCAATATTCAACATTTTAAGATGCTACAACTTTTTCCTTAAATATAATTATCTGTTAGATATCTATACCTGGAACATTCCATCGATGAGTTCAGTCACATGATCATCTGATAAAACTAGTGGTTCGCGCTATTTCTACTAAGGACCTCAACATTTCTGATAATTCTCCTTTATCAATTACCCCATTGCCATCATTGTCGCACATGTCGAAAATAATACGAAGCTTGTCTTCAGTTTTTTCCTCGAGAAAATAATACAACTGTATCTAAGAATTCCTGAAAATAATGAGCGAGATGCAGTCAAAATAAATCAATTTTTATATCGAAATTTTTTTGATAATCCACTGAAGAATCTCCAGAAATTGGAAGTTTGAAAAAAAGTTTGCAAAAAAAATTGGTAATTTTTTTAATCTAAAGGGGTTGTTTTCTGAGTAATAAAAATTATGCAGAGAAAAGAATTGTTTTAATTTACATTTATTGAGGTTTTCGATTTATATTATCTAGAATAATTTTTAATTAGGAACACAATTAGAACACAATAATCTAGGATCAACATACGCTAAAAATTATTATATACAATCTCACACTGGTCCTGCAATTGAAAAAAAATTGTTCCAAATCGGCAATATTAGGTATATTCATAAAATTTCAATGATTTTAGATATTTGGTCTACACTACCGTGGTGTGCCGTTCGATTCACTAGTTATGGGACACCCTGTATAAGTTACATATATTAATAACTGTTCTCATATATAAAGGACTTGGAAATTATACTCCATACATACTTTAGGAAGTGATTTTTTTCAGTGTTTCATTAAACGTGTTCAAGGAACGACTCGTAATACAAATTAAAGATTGTGTATTTTCGTTTTAGAGTGCATGAGCTTTATAACATATTATCAACCAGAATATACATCCGGTTTCTACCTGAAACGAATGAAAACTGCATTCTTATAAATAAATATATTACGATGTATATTTAAACATATTTGAATTCTTCGTTCAATTCTACACAGATTTTATGTAGGTATGATATTATTATTACATATTAGTGTTTATATCTACCAAATCCCCCTTTGTAAAAATTTGTTTTTGTTACGCAAGATTTCTCAAGTGTTTGCAGATGTTCAGTGGAAAAATGTCGAGAATTAATAACTTGGTGGTTGCATGGTCCCGCGGGGAAAAGAGATTAGAGAACGAGACGGTGGACTGTCAAAAACGTAGAAAAGAATCACAGATAACAGATAAAAGTATCTGTAATCTGTGGACAAGAATTATGTTGCCCATGCCAATGGACTGTCGATTTGAACTGACAGTCAAAGTCTGTAGCGCACTACACACGATACCTATGATTTAACTGCATACGTATCGTGTGTAGTGCGCTACAGACATTGACTGTCAGTTCAATCGACAGTCCTGGGACTGCAAGCCGGCGGCACCATTAGTCCCGGTTGAGAAAAACTGATTAAAAGAGAATTTTCGAATAAGTGACACTAGTCCGAGAATATAGACGTTAGACGTAATCTTGAAACGCTATTGTCAGACTTAGCAGAATAGACGGAAGCTAGTTTGGAGGTTGTTAAACAAGATTTTGGGACGAATTCATTGGACGAAAGCTCATCAAATTGTACTATCAGTTCGTTCAGTGACTGTAATCCGGAGTTCTTCATTGTCAGTGTTTTTGCTTCTATTCATTAAACATTCTTCTAAATTTCCTGGTGCCCTGTTATTCCCTTGAATCAGTAAAAAAGCCTTCATACATGTCATTTGAAAAAAAATGTTTTTTTCTCCGAATAGACATATTTTTCGAAAAACAAAGAAGAAAATAAGGGATCACCTGAAATGTTTTGTCACTCATTAAATAAATAAATAAATAAATAAGGTATAGATGTATTTATTATCTAAAACAGCAGGCGAGAATTATACCATTTTTTCTGCCGCTCGTATTTCAAATTCGTAACATACATAGACTTCATCAGGAAGAAACAGCTTCAATAAGCGGCCAAGTAGGCAAATACATACTTGTCATTATAATCACGATAACAACTTCCGCAGATCGCAAACGGGCTAAACCCAAATTTGATTAAAGAGTAGGCAAACATTGGCCTTGCCAAGTTCAAGAATATTCCTGAGCTATCTTTGCTGAAATATCACAAGTGCCCTTTCATTAAAAAAAATACAATATGATGAATTATTTACAAATGACATCAACCAAAATTAAAAAATGTATCATTTTCGGACCATTCCGATTTCCCTAGTAAACCTCAGATGAAAATTTCTTACCTGGAACGAAATACGACCGTCCCATCCTTATCCACAATATTGAACATTTTCTTCACGAAAACTGCTTCCGGTTTCATACCTAGCGCATTTGCAAATTCAGATTTAGTGAGAGATGTCCGCATCACTGTAACTACTTCTCCGTCAATACTGGTCGTCGATCTTCTTCTTCTCCTTTCTCCAGGTCTCAGACCAAAGGTGAGAGCATAAGCTTCACGGAAGAAATGCTCCAATTTTTTTTGCCTTCTTTTCTCGAGTTTCTGCTTTAGCCAGTATTATTTCTCTGGCAACCTGATGAAGAAAAGTCTCATGAATCACAAAAACCACATTCAGCAAAGCAAAATAAGGGAGAATGCTGAGAGAAAAATACAATTTAAAAAAAATTTAATGTGCTAGGCCATCCTCACACAAAACGTGTGTTCATCATCTGCGGATCAGACGGTGCAGTATGATCCGGCGAGTATGAGTTTTCTGAAAATCCGAAGTTATTGGAACATGTCGCACGTATATGCAAATAGTCTGGTTGTGATTCCAACGCAGGGCAAGACTTTGTGCACATCAAACGAATGGTGATGATCATTTCGACAAGGGTGTCGCTACAAATTTTTTCTGGGGGGGGTAAAAAAACTTAGAATATAGTATATTGTCATGATATATTCCTATGTAATGATTGTACGACTTAGTTTTCGAAAGTAAATATTTTCCTGGGGGGGGGTAATTACCCCCATTACCCCCCCCCGTATCGACGCCAGTGCATTTCGATCTGTTTCTGTAAACAATTTACGTTGAGTTTGTGAACCCCTCAGAGGAAATTGCCCGAAAGAGTTAAAAGTTCAAAGAGAATATACAAATTTGTGATAAATTTGAATGCCGAAAAAAACGCAAAGTTGGCCTTTTTTTCATTTACTGGAAAACATTCAAACTGAATTCATATGTCATCATGATTAAAATTACAGAGATAACATGACCCAGAGTTGTATTGGAATTAAGTATGGTATGTGTAAGAGCGAAATTGACAACCCACAAGAAAATAAATTTCTGGCAACTTAAATGAATTCGCTGATTCATTTGTTTTCACTTACCTGGGAACATACGAGGTTCTTTTTATTCGAGGATAAAAATATTTCCAGTTTGTTCATGAATTTCTTTCTCGAACCCACAGAATCCAATTCTAGAACCATATCATGATCCCTTGGCACCTTGATCAAAATGATAGGTTTCCTCTTCGAAGAGCTGCCGGCAGATTCCTCCACGTGGACTGATTCGACTGGTTTGAAATCGGCAGTTCTGAGTTTCTCTCCCTTCCTTCCTATTATGTTAATTGTGACGTCTGGTCCAAATCTGATTTTGACCAGTCTTTTATGATTGGCGTGGAGCCATTCCTCGACAACCATGGTATCTAGCGGCAGTTTCCCACTTCGTATCACTACCTCTTCTTGTTGCATCCTCAAACGACGGCGTCTGCGATTTTGCAATTTGACCACTCCATAACCAGCACCAGCGCAGAATATTGGTACGAAAAGGAGGAAGATGCAAGAATATATGTAGGCTATTTCATTGTTCTGAAAAAAGTTTCTCATTGGATTCTACAAAATGCTCAAACACGTTATGCCGAAAGGGAAGAGGGAATGGCAACCATGGCCGAACATTTTTACCAAGCTACGACCAAAGTACAGGGTTTTATAAATGCTTTGATGTTTCTCTTTTGCCATTTTATACCGAGACTTTTCCTCATTTGCAATTTTGGCTTATGAAACAACCGGTATAGATTAACAATAATCTAAAGTCAACTGGGATGTTACAAATATTTATAAAACGAGTTCATGTCACATAAATTTTAAACACATAAGTACTTATTTATTGTTTTATTGTGCTGTTGTGTCTGTCGGCGCCAGTGAAAACATATGGTGCGAATGAACCTATAGTCCAACCAACGAGAAGCGATAGCGCCAGTAAACAACTGAATGTACGCCTATATGGTTATGAATATTTTCATTGGCTGCCGGCAGTGCTTTCTCCATCTTCTCCAGATCTGTATTACGACAATTGAGTGATTCATTTGAAATTCTGAGTTGCTTGCGTCGGTACATTAAATCCGTTCCTGATGAATTTGGCCATGCCTTGTTGTTTTGGCGCGCTATCGCTTCTCGTTGGATAGACTGTAACGCTTAAGGTGTTTTGTCACCCCATGGCGTCATTGATAATTCTTACCTGGACAATATTTATATATTTTGTAGAAACTCTACGAACCAGATGAACCAATAAATCATTGTCAAGAGGGAATAGGTTCTCATGTTTTGTTTATTTTATTGCCATCATGGGGCTTCAGACCCATTGAGTGGTTATGATGTCATAGTTAGTCCGGGTAATATCCGATCCCCTTTTGTGTCTGTTTTTATGGCGTCTAGGTCTAAGAAGGGACGTATGGGAAACTAGTATGTTTCTCCTTTCTTGACCTAGTTAGTCAGTATTGTAAAGAACTCGGCCGAAATCGGAACTCGATTACCGGGTTTCACTGTTTGTAAATATTCAATGTTAAGTTTTCACTACAAAAGTTTTTATTTGAAACGACGCGGCTTTAAGACGGGTAGTTTATTAGTCACGATTTAACAGTGTCTATTATATTGTTTTATCGTTTCATTTTTTACTATTAATTAGCCTGATTTTATATTTATGTATATATATTTATGAGTGAAATCAATTAACACCTATTGACATCTCCTCTATATTTTAAGGAATAAATGAATTTGAATAATGCAATGTAATCGGGAAGTTAGAATAATATCAGAGATATTCAGGATGGTTTATTTTTCATGTATCTTGAAAAGGGGAAATCAACAACAGCAACTATTATAAAATGGTATTGGAGCGCTAAAATCCAGCAGCAGTTTACAAATGTACTGAGGTCGCTAGAGACCAGAAGTCCTGACTAGGTACACATTTTGTGACTTTATCGGGTTCGGCATAATGTGTATAGAACTTAAGAATAGGATTTCTGGGTTGTGAATGAAGGTAGGTAATCAAATATTCATATTCACCTCGAAATAGTCATATCCGTGGTGCATTATGCAAGGCTCCATCATGGATGCATTCAACTGCATTGGCTGAGGACAAGGATCGCCATCTTTCCAGAAAAAACATTTTTTTGGATATTCTCCGGTTCTATGGTTGTTGCGTTAACAATGATATCCCAAAGTTTTATTTGGCGTATCCTTTTTATTTCATCAGATGTGAAAAGCCTGAATGGATGGAAAATAAAGAAAATGAAGATAAGGATATGAGAGGAGACAGATATGAAATAAATGATAAAAATCTCACCCATTTTCTTCGTTCTCGAACCAAAATCTATCGGAATCCCTGAGTCTTATGAATTGTTCTTTAATAACTTCCGTGAACAATTCCCCAGGACCTCCTATGCTCTCCAACATTCCCCCAACATAAACATCCACGTTGTTGATATTATTATTGTAAACAGATACTAGAGTTTGAAGTATTTCGGGTCTCTCTTTGAAAAGTTTTTGGATTTATATCCGACCAATTATCAATCCTCTTCAAGCGATAATGTGATCTTAGCGTATTGTAATCGGGTAAACCGTTGTCTCTGCCCCGCATTATGTTCAATGCTCCCAAATCTCTTCGAGAAAACTCCATTGGACCAAATAGTTTATCCCTTACATCAGAACAGAGAAAGGAATCTTCCTTTTCAGCTAGTTGAGAGGACATTCCCATAATCAGCTCATCGAAGGAATTGTTCGATAGAATTTCCTGAAAGAAGAAATAAGAAAATTCACACAACAGGACAACAGCTTTTGGTTTCTCAGCTTATGTTGGCCGAATTAACTTAAGACTTCTCTGGCGATTTGGTGTGACATGGAATTTAATAGCCAGAATTATTAACTGTCATCCATTTATTACATTTCATAGCCCAGAAGTGAGGAAAATAGAAGATCAAAGTTTTCGCCATGAGTTGTTTATTGAAAAAAATGGATTTCATTTAAACCAGTCGCCTAACGCTGTACCTCAATCAATTTTTTGAAGATTTAAAAATACTGTTTCAACTAGAGGGATGATTATAAATCTATTAGGGTTTTATCAGCGACGTAGTAACGCCACGACGGGTGTTCAAGATATTTTCGGAGTCGCTACTAGCTGCTAGCAGTGCTGTCGGGTAGGTACATGATTCGAAAAATACAATAAATATAAAATTAAAATTCACTTTGTCCCTTATATTAGAATATTGACAATACATAGTACGTAAGAACCAACCACGGTAGAGAAAGGAAAACAAAAAAATATTAAAACCAAATTCGAATATAAATAAAATACAGGATGTTCCTAAATAAGTGTATCAACGGTCAACTGTAGATTTCTCATGAAAAAATAACATTTTTTTTCCTTTCATTTTTTCCTCCGGGTCTTCGTTTCCGAGATACAGGGTGTCAAAAATTTATACTTTTTTCAGTTTTTTTGTTAATATCTTAGGATTGAAATACAGAATTGAGTTTTTGTATACACATTTTCACTGATATAGCTACTTTCTTGCACCCACTGGCGGAGATGTTGAAACCAAAATATTTGCACAAAGGTTTACCTTTTAATTTTTACATCACTGAACGAATTTGCATTTGCACAGCAAATTCTGATGCGCTAATGTGTTTTACATAAAAAAGGTTCCCCTTGGTTCATCGCTCCAAAGTGAACCGTTTTCGAAAAAACTGGGATTTTATGATCAAAAACAATTTGCTGACTCTTTGTACATTTTTTGTAATTGGAGAAATGAATATTGATAATTTTTGAGTTTATTAATTTCAACAAAACAAGAGTATTAAGTTTAAAACACAAAATTGTCAAATTTTGTTGAAATGAATAAACTTGTTAATTATCACCATTAATTTTTCCGATTACAAGAAATTCAATTCAATATCTCCTCGACTGGCACGTCTAATAAAACCGAGTAAAGTGTAAGAAAGTAGCCATTATTAGTGGCAATGTGTGTACAAAAACTCAATTCTGTACTTCGATCGGTTTCTGAAATATTAGCAAAAAACTGAAAAAAATATAAAATTTTGACACCCTGTATGGGTGTCTATGTTCTATGGGTGTCTCCGAATAGAATAGAATATCTGTAGTTCTCAAACGGATTTTCTCAATCAACCAACTTTGAATAATCTTTAATTTCGTTCATATCTGACTTTCTTTTTTTTTCTATTTTCAGCATTGCGTTGGGGAAAATACATCAATATGTATTTTATTATGAGATTTGGGTTTCAGGTATCTACTTCGAAGAAATTAATTCTGAATTCTGAATTCTTTCCTGTGTTTTCCTCGACTTTTAATGACAAGAAATAAACAAAAACAAAAATAATAAATCTAACTATCCTTAACAACAGATATTGTGACCCAAACATTCAAAGAAATCGTTCGAAATTTTGTCCATTAAGTTCTAAACATAATTTGCACCTTTTTCTTAAATGATTAATGACACCTGTTTCTCAATGCATAATGTGCTTGAGTTTTTGGAGCAAACCTTCGGCCCGAGATAAATAGGTACACATGCTCCGGTTCGTTGTCAGTAGTAATCATTTAAGAAGAATGTGCGAATTAGAACCGATTTCAAGCGAATAACCAGTAATGACCGCGGTTATCTACGGTCCTGCCTGCGGTTATCTACGGTTATAGCCTTCAGGGATATTCCTTGTAAAATGATTATAACCTACAATGACCGAAGTCGCTTGAATGCAGTTGGTCCTAGTTGGTAATTACCAATGAGGACCAGGTTATTCGCTTGAAATCGGTTTATATTTAGAACATAATGAACAAAGTTGCAGAAATGCCTTCAGGGTACAACGAATTTGAAAGGCCCTATTCTTTCAACATATAGGTTTATTTTTTAATTCTATTGAAATTTGTGGTCTCAAAATATAAAACTCAATTAATATGAAAATATTAATTCAGTTTAATATTTTGAGACCACGTTTTGGCCCGCTGAAATAAAAAATGTTATATTTTAGCAACACAGTGTTTTGTCTGACATCCTATAAATCTTATCCTCAAGTAACTAATCGCAATGGAGTGTTAGACCAGAAGTTATGGGTTAAAAATTGTCACCCCGGGGCTGAAGTGTTTAGAGATTATTTCGTATTTCGGAATAACCGCAAATAATTACATATGTGTAGTATCAAAATTACGAAAATTGTATGATGACCTTCTTCAGTTATAACATTATGAAAATACAATACACAATATTAAATTAAAGCTAAAATAAGCTACATTTTCAGTTGATAGAAGCTTCATTTAAACTAAAAGAATGCAATTCCTTGAGAGAATATTCCGCTAGTGTTGTATTATTGTTGTGTATGTTAACGCTGTCACTGTCAGTATCATTCCTTCATTTATAATGAGAATTGGTATATATAAATCCGGTCAATAGGTTACTTACCTCAACAATCTTTTAAGAAAAACATTAATACCTCTGTTTATCGTCTGAAATTATAGAGGAAAATGTGTAATTATTGGAAGTAATTATAGAAGTAATTACACATTTACCTCGTTACGGTTGTGGGACAGGTTGAAAGTTGAAGAATCATTCACACAAAGAAGATGTGTTAATTTTTTAATTTCCGAAGACCTTATTTGTCAGGTCAGGTCGGTTCTTTGTTCGATTGACTTATAAGGATAATGAGATCGTCAGGTGGAATGTATTTGAGTGTAAAATAATGCTTGATATTTTAATTCATTTCTGTGGATAGTTGAATATATGGTTTTTCTTACATTCGAATCCCACCATGTTGAACACAGTCGTAGTGCAAGATGACCCATCGACGTTTTTCTATAGTTGCATTGCTTGTCTCTTCTGTAGAGCCCTGGAGGTATCAAAGAATGTCCGAATCTGAAGGCTGCACTCTGAAAGACATGAGCTATCCCTGGATGTATGTCTTGTTTATACCCTCCATATTTCGGCAACATTTGACCAATGAAAGCTGGCAAGTATTCATATACTATAATGTTCTATAAACAAAAACATTGATTTTCTCCAACCATTAGTATTTAACTGAACATAATTTTTTATTCTTTCGAATAATAAGCCCTGACACGAATAACAAGCAGAAGTTGAAATTTTATTTGGAGCACCTTTAACTTATTCTTCGACCAGAAATAAAAGTTAGTTGAGGTAGTTAGAAACATAATATAGCATATAGCTTATAATATTAGTTTATATTATATTAATGAATATTGTTCAGTTAGAAAAGTGCCAGTAGAATCTGCAATTCTGCTTTTAAATTCTGTTTTAAAATGATAGGAGAACAATAACATTTTGATCACTAGAAAATAAAGGGTATAATATTTTTTCTATGTTTAATTATTAGGAAATTAAAACGACAATACACAATTTGGAAAGTGTATCAGGATTATTTAATGTCTTTCATTATTGAATGTAACGAATTTTCACATAAAGAAAGGCTACTCAGTGACACTTGATGAGCTTAGGAGTATTTTATATTGTCTTTTGTTGAGATAAATCGCTTGTATTTCGAACAGTGAAAGTGAGAAAGAACAAATGATGGAATTTTTGTTCCAGGTAAAATATTAGGAAAAAATTTTTGGTTATGAATTAAAAAATTTTCGGTAGGAATGTATTCAATTGAAATTACCTGCATTGTTGCTATGACATATCTTCGAGTTTCTTGGAATATTTCCTCATCACTCCAGGAAGGATGACGTTTCTGTATACGTCCAGCTACCACATTATGCCACCGAAAAAATAATATACTTAGAGCTAGGAGAGCTGGATTTTGATTGGTCCTAGGATCCCCCAACACTAAAAAATAATTGATTTTCGGGATTATTGGAATTCTGGCTTCACTCCTATAAAAATATCATTTTGTGAAATAACCATTCTTAAAATTCTGTATTCGGGAAATGTGTATGACTTAGGCATACACCATTTCCCGTCTAGAGAATAAGTTCTTCCTAAGAAAAGAATAAATATCTCTATATTCAATCTTACTAGAATATTTATTTATTATTAATAATTGTGATATGAATGTATCAAACCTCTTCTGAGCACTTTCGAATTTGATAAAATTATTAATTAGGTACAATTGAACTTACAATATAATCTTTCCATGTTTTGTGTTTTCATCATATGAGGCATTGGATTATTAAACAGGGGTACTCTCATCGAATTTCTCATAGGCATATATCCACTTTCATCTGTTCTGAAAGTACCATTCTTGAAGGACCTCATTGTATTCACCCATGGTTCACTAGTACTATAAACAAAACTTCCATCTATCCAACTTGTGACACGATTCAACTGGAAAGTGATAATGGGAAAAATCAATTCACAATTGTGATTGAAAAAATAGAGGGAGGAAAAAGCTTTAGAATATTTTCAATTTTTTATTACAATATAATTATGTCGAACTTCAAAGTGGCAAATATGTTCTAATGAGTTTCCATCATATCTCAGGAGGAGATTACTAACTAGTTTCTGAATTTACATCCCTTGGTCAGTTATAACCATTCATAGAGTGAATTGATATCGAATTACCGAACTCAAATACTTAGACTATCAAAAATATACGGATTCAGAACAACCGAATCATAACAAGGTGAGCAAGAAAGAAAACCATAGATGCAGAAATGTCATGGATCCGGCCGTAAAGCTCGCTCACACCAAATTCAATTTTGACAGAAAAAACTGTACGAATGTGTAACATGTAACGTTACACGACATCAGTAACTTGAACGCTACAACTAAACACTCGTGAAAGACAGAGAGCGCCGTACACAAACTCTACCGTCATAGTGTCATTGAACGAGAAAAATGGACGAATCCAAAGTAGTTCTGATTTGAGTCAGTGTGCCGGAGCATAGGTACATCGAAACATCTTGACAGCAAATATGCGTGAAATCCGAACAAATTCGCAGTAGATGATTCATCATACGTTTGAAGTTAAAAAAAATTATATTCTTTAAAAGCTTGTTTTTCTTGGGAGCACTTCGTAGGGAAGCTCTATTAGCCATGGTTTTTTCTACTGTTGAATATTTTTACCCCCTTTGGCTCAACCGAGTTGATGTACCAAAGATTGATGTGATGTACAACTGAACTTCTATATTAGTCCACTGAAATTAGACTTTTGCTTCGGACCAATTCATACAAAAGCAAATGAAGGCTTTTCGGGTAGGTCTCGGTGTCCCAAATTATATCCCAAAAGTCCCCTAGGCGGAAGTGACCGCATAACATTTGGCAACGCTGTAAAGGGCTAAAATCCTGCCCAAATGTAAATTTTCGTGAATATCTCGTTCCCTATCAAACTTACGACAAAAAAACATCAGAAACAAAAAGAAAGCTGATGAAATTTCCTAGAAAAAAAGTCTTGGGTCGTTTTTTGATATAACCAACGGTTTCGTCACAATCTTGCCTTCAATTTGACATATGTGATACTCTGGATAATGGAGGTACTCTATTCCACACCACCTTTGAGGATGACTACAGGGCGCGTTTTGGTCAAATTGGTATCCCCTAATAGGTCTCATCCACGACTTTTTTGTTTTTTGGAAACGTGTTCGAACGCTAATTTTCTTTTCCTTCGTCTTCTTCTTTTATGAATGCATGTATAATTTTCTTCGATGACATCTGTGGAATCAATCTCAGAGTTTTGGATTCCTGCATCGGTCACATTTTATTTTTCTGAGGAATCTTCAGATGGTTTGGCATTCAGACAGGATTCTCCATGACAATTGCCACAAACCGGTGAGCAACGAAGTCCCAAACTTCGACGGCCTCACATTGGTCCACAACCTTTCGTACAGTTGCAAAATATCATTTTTGGAAGACAATCAGGCGCAAGAAGTTGGGATGTCGCTTTTGGTTACAATATATTGTCTTTTAACATGCATCCCCACTCCTCAGGATTCAAATTGTTACCAAGCCATTGTTGTACTTGATAGTACACCCGAAACAGATGTTCACAGATGTTGTTGTGCTGCGTCAAGAGTTGAAGGAAAAAGATTCAATCTCACTGGCTGCTTCTACTCACAGCTCTAATCAAGTAAGAATACCGGTATTTATTGATGCGGCATAGAGGCTGACGGGGAGAAAGAGCAAATAGCAAAAAAGGACAAGCGTAAAATAATTTGTCATGTTTCAACCTTCATTTTCAAAGAAAATATTATAGCCGGAGATGATTGGGTATAATCTGTTAAAAACCGTGTAACGTTTGACACAGATATAGTTGCATCTGAAGCTGAATATCATCAAATTTGTGTCAACAAAATTAACTTGCTAGTCTGCGAGAAAATGAAGGTCGGTCATCCGGCGTATGAAAATGTTCTCGATGCAATGGACATTTTTTCTTTCATTGGAAATCATGAAGACTCTCAGTTTAAATTATCTTATTGAAAGCAGTACTGAGAGAATACATACCTGATGACAAGACAATTAAGAGAAAACTCGAAGAGGAGTATGGAAACCGTATTGTTATCACCTCAAAGGAGAACAGAATATCTTGAATCAAGCTTGGTACAATAGGAAAGCTTCTGAGGCAGAATTATCGGTACTTCTGCAGAAATTTTGCGCCAGGACATACGAACTAGTTTCGATCCACCAAGCGATACAACATCTGCTCTGTTCAATAAAGGAAAGACCGCAGCTTTGAAAATGGTTGAGAAATGGCAGGACTTGAAAAAGAAGCTGGAATCTTCAACAAAAATAATACTGTACATAAACTTTAAGCGGAATGAAGTTTTTCACTCAATCTATGTTGCCCCCATTAAAGAACTCTCCATCAATAACTACCGGTATTCTTGCTTGATTAAAGTTGTTAGCAGAAGCAGACCAGTGAGACTGAATCTTTTACCTCCAACTCTTGACACAGCACAATAACATCTGTTCACAGTGTACTATAAAGTACAACAATGGCTTGGTAACAATTTGAATCCTGAGGAGTGGGGATGGATGTTGAAAGACAATATATTGTAACAAAAAATGACATCCCAACTTCCTGCGTCTGATTGTCTTTCAAAAATGATATTTTGCAACTGTACGAAAAGTTGTGGACCAATGTGTGGCCGTCGAAGTTTGGGACTTCGTTGCTCACCGGTTTGTGGCAATTGCCCTGGAAAATCCTGCCCTCAGAAAAATAAAATGTGACCGATGCAGGAATCCAAAACTCTGAGATTGACACCACGGATGTCATCGAGGAAAATATACATGTATTCATAGAAGAAGAAGACGAAGGAGAAGAAAATTAGCGTTCGAACACCTTTCTATAAACAAAGAAGTCGTGGATTAGGCCTAGTAAGGGATACCACTTTGAGAAAAACGCGCCCTGTAGTCATCCTCAAAGGCGGTGTGGAATAGAGTACCTCAATTATCCAGAATATCACAACGGTTCAAATTGACGGCAAGATTGTGACGAAACCGTTGGTTATATCAAAAATCGACCCGAGACCTTTTTTCTAGGAAATTTCATCAGCTTTCTTTTTGCTCTGATGTATTTTTACCGTAGGATCGATAGGGACCGAGATATTCACGAAAATTCACATTGAGGCAGGATTTTAGCCCTTTACAGCGTTGCCAAATGTTATGCGGTCACTCCCCCTAGGGGACTTTTGGGATATCATTTGGGACACCGAGACCTACCCGAAAAACCTTCATTTGCTTTTGTATGAATTGGTCCGAAGTTTGGGCCTATTTCGATCTAAATGCAGTGGACTATATGGGGATTGCTACTGGAAATATCATAAGTTCACCTTCTTCTGGATTCCCAGTTCTTTCAACATTGTTCGTCCTCATATTCACTGATAGACAACTTAAAAGTTCTGGAATACGTTTCATTCTTTTTGTAATTCCTATTCAATGATCCTATATTCCTAATATTCCCAGATGAAAATTGAGTAAACGATTTTTGTCCAGTTCGAGAGCAGCAAGGAAATTTAGCAATCCAAACGGAATACATGTTATATCTCATCCAAAGATCTCATTACTATTCCTCCTTATAGAGTGCCTGGATTCGATCTTATAAGAACAATATTGTCTATTCTAAATCATACAAGAACAGTAATAGGGACGTTGTTATACCATACTTACGTTGTTATACCATACTTTTTAGATGAAATTTAGTTAAATGCCTAGTTTAATTGTGTATGTGGAGAAGTAGAGGAGACTATCGTACATCTTTCAAGTAATTATCTTGTATACAGGGTGCGACAGAGGAACTTGCTGATTCGAATATTGCGCCAATGAGAGGGGCGTGGTCAGAAAGTGGTAGGGAGGGTCTTTCTCGAAAGCGAGAGTCTTGAAGTTTTGTTATTCTACATTCTACAATCCAGTTGTCGCTATTCGTTAGACAAACAAGGGGCTAGCGTTCGCTGTAGAGGCCTACTTTTCAAACGGTCCTTCGGTGGTCGATACTTTCGATCTAGGCTTAATATTCATATTGAAACTCTCGTCCTGGCTCCTAATTTTTTAATAAAAAATCGGCACAACCAATTCTACTCTTAGCCACATCGCTGAATTGGTAATCAAATTATCTTTCCATTTATATTGATGAGTTATGTTACTAGCTTTATACAATACCTAAAAGAATTAAATCCATATGTGAAGTACTTTTTTTCATTGACCTTTTAAAGTTTCCCTGTCGCATCCTGTATTGATTTCAGGGTGGTTTTGCGCATTTCGGAAACATTAATTTCCGAACTGTGCCGTGGCGGAGATCTAAACTGAGAGTAAACCACAGGAAAATGGGTCGCCGTCGAGAAGGGGTTTACTCTGTCTGTTCGGAAATTAATTTTTCGAAAATGTGACCGTATTCGTATCAATGGTATGCTTTTTCATTAAGCGTTAACCCCTTTTTTTGGTGGTTTTGAGGTTAAATATGAAGTTTCGGATTCAAGTTCGGAATGAGTCTCTATTTCAAATCGATTTGATATAGTATGACTAATTTTCTGCTGGTTCAAATTCAAGTTCTAATTTTTTGAGTCATTCATCGTTTAGTTCATTATAGCCGTTATTGAAAGGCAGGGTATTAAGATCTTTATTGGAAATTTTGCCTGCTTCCACTCAGGTCACCAAATTTTTTTGGCGTGTAAAGATATTTTACAAAGACCGTTGGCTCGACTTTAATCTTATTGCCTGAGATGTAGGGACGTATGGGAGATGAATTTTTCGAGAAATAAAATCAATACTTAGGTCTGTAAGCGACTATAAGGAAAAGCCTTAGACAAAAGAAAGAAAGTTTTGAAGTAACTGATATTTTATGCAGAAAGTTGAATTCGCTGAAAGACTTTACTTACGGGTTTTGCAGAATAACCCGAGGATATCTGACAGACGTCAGAGTAGTTAGCTAGTAAGAGTGTTCATAATATGCATAACATAATTCGCAATGATTGTTGAATTGCTTCAGAAGATTTCTGTCATTTCATAGAAGACAATAGAATAATGACATCATTCACTTACTTGTTCTCTTGGAGCATTCGGACTTTGTCCTGTTTTCCTTATCATAGCTTGCTCTGTGGAAAGGAATATATCTATCGCCCCTGCATTCCTTATCATACACATCATCGCATTTCTCAATTTCAATATGATGCATCTCAATGGGACAGCCACTTTCACTTGACATTACAATTTCGTTTGTGACCAACTGGCCGAAATACGCCAGCAAAGCAGTACGATTTTTCATTGAGCTTAGTCCGTCCAATCCTCTCATGAACAGTCTGCTCAGTTTTCTGGCACTCGGTCTGTTTTGACCTGCTAGCATGTATACTCCATCCGAATATGCAGCTGGGGCCCGCCTGATGAGACGGCTATCTGAAATAGAAAGGAATAGGTGAGAAGTTTGTTGTAATGCCTCCTTAAATTTAGATGAAGCGTAGAATGCGCTTTTTAACTTTTTACAGACACAATCACATAACTAAAGTTGCTACCAGATTTGCCCCTGGAATAAATTCCCCTAGTGAGATTTTGCAGCTGTTCTAGCCAAATTACCTAAAAGAGAGTTACAACTATACCAGTCACTAAAACACTGATAATTCGAGATTTTCTGTTCACTCATTGTTAGGCAACAATTTTCTCGAAGTGATTTGCTCCTAACAAATTAGTTCATAAATTTACGTAGAAGTATATTTCTGTTATTTGAAAATTGAGGATAGGGATGAGAAAAATACAGCATTCTGGGAAAGGCCTGAAGGTAGAAGAACAGTTGGTCGTCCAAGAAAACGGTGGAAAGACGCAGTGACCAGTGATTTGCAGAGACTGGGAGTAACACAATGGGAGCTAGCAGCACAAGATCGACAAGAGTGGAGAAGAATAATAAATGCGGCCAAGACTCTCCTTGATGTGTAGAGCCATTGATGATGATGATGATGAGAAACCAAAAAGAAAAAGAAGAAAATATCATGTTTCATTTCGAGAGGCATTATTGAAAATGCATCTAAAACTAATCCTTCAGTTTTGTTTTCAGATCAGACCTAGTCAGGAAAAAAAGTCGAGACTGTGTCATCATTTTTTTTTCTCCTATAGATCTTGACATCCCTCCAGCATACATAGAATTTTGCTCACCGTGTATACAAGTTTTTCTATTAGCTTCAATTACGATCGAAAAAAAAATTATCGAAAGAAAAACTGATATAAAAGGAAATAGAATAAAAATTTTCAAAATTATAATACTGACCTTTAGCTCCCCAGTTTGGATGAGCAATATTGTTGAACCATCCATCGTATCTTTGTTTTTTCGGCTCTATCGTATAGTTTTTCTGGAAAATAATAAGATAATTTATAGATTACAGAGCATTCAGAACGTCTTTCTATCACAACTATATAATGTGGATACTAAAATTATTAGAAGTTGCAAGACGTGATCTACAATCTACAGAAATATTATACAGATCAGAAATTAATTGAATGTTTTCTCATGAAATTACATGAAGAAGAAAAAACATTTGTTTTAAACACGTCGACAAGCATTTTACTCAGGAACTACTGCAATTGTTGTATAATAAATACATTTTTCTTATGAAAAGTTTTCAATCGGTACCCAAAATATACCGGGTGTTCCACGAATAGCATTCGTTAGAATATTTTTCGAAAGGAATCGAAATTTACGTTTTGCGAATTCAGAGTAAAGCTTTGACTAGACAACGGAAGAGACACCAACTTTCGTTTTGCAATTGATAAGGCCCATATTATATGAGAAGAATAAATGTCTTTATTCTTTCAATTTCAAATTTTTGCACTCCTGCCAGAAATGATGAAAAAACAATAAAAAATGGAGTTCTGCATTGATATCCTCAAAGTTTTGCATTTTAAAAATGTAGTTTAAGCAGTGGCGTAGAGCCTCCTTGGACCTATGTTATTTATGATAAGTTTTTCAAAAAAAAAGAACTAGAGAAAAAGTGTCAAAAATAATATGAAGTAACAAATATCCAAATAAAATAATATAGATTCTGATATAAATATAACTATTAGAAAAAAATCAATGTGATATACAACTTGAAAAATTATGCAACAAAAAATCTTGATCAATGCTGAGTAGGTTCAAATAAGTCTGATAAACGTGTTTGCGACATTGAATTCAAAAGATAATTCGCTTGGAAAAAATCTTTCCGCACTGGAATTGTTGCAAAAATATTAGAGCTATGAATGATTCCAGCTGAATAATTAACTGTGACCCGGGAAATAGCTCATTAAAATATGAGAAATCCTACCGTTGATCACAAAATACATTGAGTTTTCTTCTGCGAGCTCCACTTAAATATTTTCTTCCCACTATAACATATTTTCTAATATCTGAAAAATGTGCTGATATTGAAACTGTCGTTTTCTGGTTTGTGCACGGAAAAATAAGCTGCGCAATTAATTCTAGAACTAACCTTCAACAAAATTGAAACGCTGAAACCAAGAAAAGTGACATTTTTATTTCTAAA
Source organism: Hippodamia convergens (assembly GCA_038502775.1). Taxonomy (NCBI): domain Eukaryota; kingdom Metazoa; phylum Arthropoda; class Insecta; order Coleoptera; family Coccinellidae; genus Hippodamia; species Hippodamia convergens. The sequence goes on from CM076608.1 coordinate 57,986,579, forward strand.
CAAACCTCACAACGTGCTTTCGTATTCGCATGCTTGTTTCTTTTACTAGATTGGAAATGGAAATGAAAAAATGAGAAAATTTTATAATATATCCTTCATAATATACTTCTTCATAAAAATATTCTGTTTGGAGAATTGACAATAATTTCCGAAACATCAGATAAGCCGCCGAGCCCCCAATGAAACGATTATCTGGCGACGAAAGACTCTTGGAAAAAGGGTAGCACAGAGAGTGATTGAGTGATATATCGAATGGAATTAGTGGAAACCTGATGTGTAAGATAAAATTCAGGAATATTATTCTATTTCCCGGGAATAAGAATTGAACCTTCATTGTTGAGGTTTTGTGCATTATATCATCAAATTTTCAAGGCATGAGCACCTCTGGTTTTTCCGGAAATGACGTCAACTTCCTTTTCTCAAATTAGAACACCATTTTTTTATTGCAGAAATAGATTCCTTAGAAAATTTCAAGTTATTTTGATGTAACATTTTTCAGTTTTGGTTGGAAAATTCTCTCTGAGCGGGAAAATTCGAAAAAAAATCGAAAATAGAGCTCCGCTGAAACAAGAATAACTTCGAGGTTTTTGGATGGAAAATTTTCATTTTTCGGATTTTTTAAGATGTAAGATTGATGTATCCACTTTAAAAATCGAAATCGCGATTCATGATACAGGGGTGAAAAAATCGCTTTCAAAGTTAGGGATGACAAAATCGTGAAAAATCAATTGTTTTCAAATTAAAACCCCATTTTTTATGGCAGATATTGAATCTACGTTAAAAAATAATGTGAGTGTATGCATCACACCCTTGCCCTAAAGTGGATATTTTCTGAGTTATTCACAAAAAACTGTTTTTCGTCTTGAATTTTCTGCTATTTCTTTTCCTTCACGCCAAAAAGATGAAATTTTCGAAATTTTCAGGAACTGTTACTTAAACCATGTTTTAGATTTTACTACCCTAATATGCAAGAGAAAAAAGTTACAGGTTGTTCCTAAATAGATGGCGAATTCTGATTCGAATTTGTATCGGAAACCTCTTTATTTCAACTAATCGGCCATCGGTTTTCTCTCCAGTGATAAATAAATATAATTCCTTATGAACCATGTGCAAAAACTTACCATGTTTTACATTCTTTTTTTTTAATGATAGATATCATTAATTACATCTGCCAAATTCCTCTTTATTCAGTAGCATTTTGTGTTTACTATTAATTTGGTGATATTTCGTATTAAGTTATAAAATCGATCACTATGCCTAATTTCACTAATGAAGATTATTTAAATCTCATTCTACTTCATGGAGAATGTAATAAAGTTGTAGAATAGAACGATTCGACTGTTCATTGAGAGGTTTCCTGACCGACCCAGACCAACGAGATATATCATTAACAGAACCATGACAAACTTGAGAAATGTCGGATCTTTCGTTGAGAAAACTATACACAGAGAAAAAAGTGTAGTAGAAGATGAGAACAACGAAATTACAGTTCTTTGCATATTTTCGTGTGAATCCTCAAAATTCTCTCAAAGATGCCGAGATTGATCTGGGATTATCTCAATCGAGTGTTTGGAGAATATTAAAAAAACATAAAATGCACCCATATAAATTCAATAGGGTATAGCATTTGAAGGAAACTGATTTCGTCAGGAGAACAGAGTTTTGCGAAGCTATGATGATTCGATTTCAAGAGAATGAAAACTTTTTGGACTGTATAATTTGAACAGATGAATCTAAATTCACAAAGAATGGTTCTTTCAATAGGCATAACAGTCATTATTGGGATGAAGAGAACAACCACCACTTCAGACAATGGAACTTTCAAGAGACCTGGAGTTTCAATGTTTTTTGCGCTATCAAAAATAATGCAATTCTCGATGTTCACATTTATGATGGGACTTTAACTGGTAAGATAGAACACTACACATGTTTGCATTATTTAAAGAATGTTCTCCCTTAGGAGATAGATATTCTGACATATTGACTCAAATAATTGAGCCGCTAGTACAGAACCATAATGACTTATGGTATCAACAAGATGGCGCGCCTCCACACAATTCACTCAATGTGTCAAATATCCTCTACAGGCTATTTGAAGATCGATGGTTGGCGAACAATGGTCCACATCTTTGGCCACCACGTTCTCCCGATTTAACTCCTTTAGACTATTATGTTTGGGGTAGGATAAAAAATATTGTCTACTCAACTCCCCTGACTGATAAAGAGGACTGCATAGAACGAGTCAGAAATGCGTTCAGGTTTGTTTAGATTTTTAGATTCATAGTTTTGAAACTCAATTTGGTTTTTAAAAACACTTTTGCAGATCTCTTCCTCCCGATGAAATAAGAAGAGCAACGCACGAAGCATTCCTGAGACGTATAAATAAATGTCTAGAAATTAACGGTCAAAACTTTGAGCATCTTCTCTAGTTATAACTGCGAGAGTTTGCCATGGTTCTCCTAATAGTTACTTGAAGTCGGTTTCAAGAAGGGGTGAAAAATCTACAGCATGGTTCAAATAACAGTTCCTGAAAATTTCATCTTTTTGGCGTGAAGGGAAAAGAAATAGCTGAAAATTCAAGACGAAAAACAGTTTTTTGTGAATAACCAGAAAATATCCATTTTAGGGCAAGGGTGTGATGCATACACTCACATTATTTTTTAACGAAGATTCAATATCTGTCATAAAAAAATGGGGTTCTAATTTGAAAAAATTGATTTTTCACGATTTTGTCATTCCTAACTTTGAAAGCGATTTTTTCACACCCCTGTATCATGAATCGCGATTTCGATTTTTAAAGTGGATACATCAATTTTACATATTGAAAAATCCCAAAAATGAAAATTTTCCACCCAAAAACCTCGAAGATATTCTTGTTTCAGCGGAGCTCTATTTTCGATTTTTTTTTCGAATTTTCCCGCTCAGAGAGAATTTTCCAACCAAAACTGAAAAATGTTACATCAAAATAACTTGAAATTTTCTAAGGAATCTATTTCTGCAATAAAAAAATGGTGTTCTAATTTGAAAAACGGAAGTTGAAGTCATTTCCGGAAAAACCGGAGGTGCTCATGCCTTGAAAATATTTTAGATTTCATCAGCATCGTGAAATACTCATAAGTGCTGAATTTCATGAAAATACGTTCAGTAGTTTCCCTTATAAATATGGGTGAGGTTCCCCGTGAAAAACCCTGTATAGCGAGTACCTGAAGGTGAATCTAGGCCTGCAAATTTCAAATTATCATATTGAAAACCATGAAGCATAAGAAGTGAAAAATTCAATTTTTACTGAAAATTCGTTTTTATTCGAAGTTAAGTCACGTATTTTGAAAATGAGATATCTGATTTGAAAGAAAAATGTTAAACATATGCGCCCACAGTCACGAATAATATTCTAGGGAATTTCAGAACTCTATAATATTGTAACACCCCTCATCCCTATTGAAAATTGATTTTTCGTTGGACAGCACTGTATAAGTGGATCTTGTACAGAATGCTTGTTTGGCTAAAATCAAGAAATACACTAACAAAAATAATACGTTTGACGCAATTTGTTGAACATTTCATAACTATGGAGACATGCTCCAAACAAAATTATATAATATTAATATAATATGGTATCTTGAATGCACGACCGAGGCTTCTTGATTCAATGACGAAAATCAAATGGGTATTGCTGTGGAGAATGGGTCAGTTGATTGTCGATCATATAAAATTCGCACAATCAAAACAAAATCCTATTATTAGTGATAGATGCGATTGATATTCATTGATCCGAGACTGAAACACTTTATTCGAAGCGATGAAATTAGAGGTCGATTTCTTAGAGACTCACAAGGAAATTGACGAAATATTGCATAACTTCGATGTGCTCTTCTGTAATTTTAAGATAGGTATTCATCTTTCTCGTAGAGGAATTGAAGAATATAATCCGTATTTCAGGATGGAATCTGAGGTTATAACATGAAGGCATGTTTAAGATTTGCGATAACATATGACAAGAAAACCAGTGCAGAAATCACAAGGCCATCCTCAACAGATTAGAATCATGTCAAGAAAATGGCGAATGGTATAAATTTTCTAATTCGTGACTCGCGTGAGGTGAATACCTCCTTAATCGTTTTAGAGGCTTGAATGTCAGTTTGATCTTGAAATATTTTTAGTTTAGGTAAGATAGGATAGATTACCTTATTTTATTCATTATATCATTATACATAAAGATCACGTCACAAAAAAAATTATGGGACACTTGTTTATTCAGCACTCTAGTAGAGAATGTGAAACACAGAACATATCGAATGATTTTAGTCGTCACTTCAGGGTTTCTCCTCGGAATTTTGAGATAATAAGCTGAAAACTCGTATACAGCTTCATTTTGGTGTTCTAAAGTTTTTCTCAAAATTCTCATAATATCTCTTGTCTGCGTCGTGAATTATTCGTGGTCAAAGGTCACGAAAATCGATTTTTTGCTTTTATCTCCGTTTGTATGGTTCCAATAACTTCAACATCTATTATAAAAGTTAAAGATGAATAAATTTGTCACAACTTTTGCGTCAACTTTTTTTATGTACGCTCAACCCTTTTCGAGATAGAGGGCGGAGAGCATCCAGCGCTCAGGCATACATACTGAGGTAGGTTTTAAATGAATAAGTCAAGTATTTACAAATATAATATTATTGATCAAAAACTGTTTTTGTATTTGACGGATACTGGGACTCCACTAAAAACATAAAACCAATGAAACAATTAAGGAGAACTGCTGCTCTTTCAAAATCTTATGAAGTTTGTTTCGATGTAGCAATGATCCAACAAAAAAACATTTTCATGTAAAATATTGCCAAGACGAGGCCGTATTTCATAACATTGTCAGAAAGTTATCAGATCTCATATAAAGCCAAGCTGCTAACCCTACACTCTTCATCTTCACAAGTCCTTATTTCACAAACTCTATGCCTATTAGTCGAAATAAGTGACTTGGCCGTTTCTCTTTCGCCACGTGAGCGTAAGGTGAAAAATTCATTCGCTGTTCATATCTTTTCTGTTATACAATAGTTCTCATAGTTACTTAATGGCCAAGTCACTTATTTTGACTAAGGCATAGAGTTTGTGAACTTTGTGACATCATCATAACTTTTTTGTTCTTCAGAACTGTGAATTCTATAAGAAAGCAGCAAATCATACGGACAACCAATGGAACTTAAATATCATTCTTTTTCTGTGATTTCCATAGGAAATGTCCGACGCTATGTTATTTTCTCGCATAAATCCAGCGCAGCTACCGACAACACAAGACATTTCTCGACTACAGTACAGTAGGACATGAAGAGACATTTCCAAAGTAGGCCGACCTTCAATGGATTCCGGTTGAATTTCATTCAACTCTCGGTGACTTCACACGTGAGACCATAATATCGGTCCATACTTCGAACACAAAAGGTTCCACACTTTGTGTTGTATCGAACTTGTTTTTTATTCATGAGGACAGATGAGTTAGGTGCGAATTCTTCAAGTGAATGGTGCAATTTTTTCCGTACAACCGGATTCATTTGAATTGATCTTACTAATCGTTCGAATCCTTGTTTGAAAGCAGGACGGTTTTTTTTGCAGCCTTGATAATTCCACGAAATAACCATAGTTCACTCCAAAAGTATCCGCAAGTAAGAAAAACTCAGCTGAAGAAAACGAAGTTTAAATTATATTATTTTAAGAAAAATATTCATCTGGTAAAACTCGGGAAGATGACACCCATCTACCTAACAAGAATGTTTTTCATTTCTCCCCATTTGGCAGGAAGTTGAAAGTTGATTCCATACAAACAGAGAAGATCACGGATGACGGTATAGCATAATAATCTCGATACATAACAATCCAAAAAGGATAACACAATTGACCATATCTACTGAGTTCTTCAAGATATTGGCAGAATAATGGAATATAAAGGACATAGAGCAGAAGGGCTAGAAAACTATTGTGTCTACAGAGACAGTTCCGTCTTCATATTGTAGGAAATTTAGTCTTCTTTGAAAACTTCATGAAAAAGTTTTTTCGAAAACTAATCCTTCAGAGTGGAAAAAAGTTTTTTTGATTTTTGACAAAGTTGCGTTCACATCTTGAGGTCATGCACTGGATTATTTTTAGATCGTTATTTAGTTGGCTTAAGTCAAAAGAAAACTTATTTAGCTAGTTAAATTCAAAATGAGTATGTTGAGATATAAAAATCGGAATCTTGAAGTTAGGTACCCCATATTGCGTCGGATTCCCATATATCAAATCGATTTGACGTATTGTTGATATTCTGATTGATAAAACACATGAGATATTCAACTTTTCATCTGAATAAAATTCATCAACCCATTTGAGGCTTCATGTGAACAGGATTATTTTGCAATTTTTGAATAATATTTTAGTTGGTATATGATTCAATTCATATTTAAAGTATATCGAGAAAAAAACTTGATTAAATTCATCTGCTTAAGAATGGAATATTTGAATAGAGCTGCAGATTCAGGTTCTTTCAGATCTAGGTCACTTGGTGAACTCACTAGTTACCATCGTGAGTAATATAGTTGGCGAAAATATGCTACATGTCACTACGACCACCGTAAGAGCGTCGTACAAATTGACCTCATTTTGGATGATAAATAGAAATATGAAATGATTTCAACGAATGAAAGCCGTGGATGAAGTAGGTACAAATATAAACGAATAGTTAGGTTCAAAATTCATTTCCAGTGATTTTTTTACATTCGTTATTCTTCAAGTTTACGAAAGCCCATTGAATGATTCGCATGTAGCGATTATTATCTACATCTTGATGAAAAATAGGAACAATCCCACATTTTTCCCACCATGAATTTCGGTGTACTAATTCCCATTTCTCGTGAAAATTATACTCATTGTCAAAAATTCAAGCAGTCGTTGGTTGTACGCTGTCAGTGAAATATGGATCAGAAATAGTTCTGCTGAATTTATATTCAGCAACGAAATAATCGATCTACTTTTTGGAGTTTTCTGTTTTTGCGCACTTTTACATATTCGACAATTTTGTGGATTCCTTTCGTTTTGAGTCCAGACAAAGTGATCGAGTGTTCGAGAAACCATGGCGCTCTTCCATATTCTCATTTAAACTCTCACAATATACTCCTCTCCGAAGAAAAACGATCGAAAAAGTTTCACATTATTAAACAAAGAGCTTTTAACAACAGACACAACCTAAGTTTCATGACTCGAATCAGTTATTATTACATATTTTCAAGAAGCAGACAGGATTTGGCCTAACTTGACTCAAAACGAAGATATTCTTCCTACTCTTACTTGGCACATCTTTCTTATGGCATATTCTTGAGGGCTCCTGTGAAAGGGTGAAGATCTCTTCACCCGTTATGTTCTCTACAGAGTTAGGACGAATATATCTAGTAAATAGATAAATTACGCAGTTTCATAAGAAGAAATCAACTCGCGAATAACTATTTCAGTTCTAATTTTGCCTTTAGAAAATATGGTGTCTGTTTCAAAATTGTGGAATACTTCATTTCTTTCAAGCTTTGCCTCGTCTCCAAGACTGTTATAAGTTTTATTTTTGGCTTCGCTTTTTTCTAGAATTTACATTTTTTAATTTTCGGGTGTAGGTAATCTCTGGATTCTATGGCTATTCTGAAATTCTTATATATTTAGGAGGAGAGTATGATATCTTTGATATTCGAAAATATATCATAAATGAAGGTTTACTTGGCTTATAACTTCACACAAAATTTGGAAGTCAACGAAATATTACTTCCCCATAAACTTTTAATGGGCACTCCCGGTGAGACACGCTGGTATAAACATCATAATATATGTTTGAATTATAAGAAATCTTTTATGGGTCCTTTCAAACAACCAATTAATTGAATCAGCTAATAAGTGAAACATAGAATAATTTTTTTCATATGCAGAACAAGTCGACCTTACTCAAAGCTGTAGCAGGTCCTACATCCTCTGTATCCACTATGGATAAAGTCAAAGGAATTGTTTCAAGACTCAAACTAGTTTGTGAGTATTTTACGGTACTGTTTTATTTCATATGAAGAAATAATTAACCTTTCATTTCTTGTCTGACTGTTTCTCGAAAACTTATGTGGACTACCTTTCTGAAAATGCACTGTGCATATAAAATGTCAAAGAACGATGTGTCTTGTAGTCTTGTTTTCAACACTCAGGATGGACATTTCAAGAGAAAACATGAAAAACGCGTCAACATTCTGTCAAGAGCTCAGACTCGTCTAATGAAAGATTATAGAGTATAAAGATATTCCTTTAGTGTATATTATTACAACATAATTCAATATCAAATAATAAAATAATAAATGACGTAATGTATCATAATTTAATTATAATATATACTCCAATGAAAATATACTATTTTAAATATTGTAATTCGAATCATTTTCTCTTAATCAAGAATAAATAAGAATGGTTCTGAAAATTTGCATGAGATGTTTATGACACGTGCTCTTTCAGGCTTACTGGTTATACCGGTAATGAGGAATCACATGATATTGATAGTTCAAATTGATTTATTTTGTGGTGTCCGAATAATTTCATGACGAAAAATGTTATCATAATATTCAAATTTTCAAATCCATTAAGTTTTGTGGAAATTTTTTGCAAGTAAAATCTTTTTGCTCATCACACTCGTTTGTTTTAATTTGAGAGAAATTTTGAAAATTGAAAAAACACCCTGTAGGTACATTCGATTTGTTTGAATTCGCTCTTCTTTCAAGATTCTAAAATAATGTGACATTAATGAGCCGCTCCATTTTTTTTTGGAAAACCTCCAGTTTTCCTTCACAAAATTTCTGAAGAAGAACAATATCCTTATATTCTCACCCTGTAATTTCCAAAGGGAGTAGGAATTATTGAAAGTACACAATCATATTGTTATATACCTACTGAAAATTTCATCAGAATTGATAAAGCTTTACCAAAGTTAAAAATGAAAGGAAAGTCGGACGAATTCGATTCCGCTCGATGACTTAATTCGCCCATTCAGAACTTGAACAAACATACATAGAATTTCCTGCAGCTTTCGCTGCCATCGTTCGATGTCACTTGTTTTTTCAAGTATTTCGGCCGTCGTCGTTTATTTATTTTCGACGTTTCGTCAGTTCGCTAGTTCAATTCAGCGAGAACAACTCCTGAATATTGCAGACTCTCGAACTGAAATAACGTCGAGAATAAATTAACGAATACGGCGGAAATGTTTGAAAATACAAGTGACATACCCTAATAGAATTTCGAAACTTAAGCCTTATGTTATTTCTGCCCAGCCAGACGAAATCAAATTTGATAATAAACCCAATCATTCGAGATCCCCTCAGAAAAAATTCCTGCGAAATGATAAAGCAATAGGTAGATTTATATAAATTAAGTGAACCACTTTTCTTCCCATAAATATCGAAAAGAAAAATAAATCTTTAATTCTGGAATTGAAATTATGTAGTGTGAAAAGAGGAGCATAAATTATCTTCGTGGCTTAATGTTGTACATTTACATTCAAGCAATTAATTTTATACAGATTTGAAATTCATTTGAAAGGTTGTTAATTAGTTGATACATTGTTCTATTCAATTCAAGCCTGATTGAGGAATCAGCGAGGGAATCAGTTAGTTACCTTACCCATAATGAATAGTATTATACGTCCTTAGGTACGGCTTTATTCACTATCAATTACCCTCCCCTTGTCTCCGATATTATTTCCTATAGAAAGTAAATAATGAATACAAATGTTGGGAAAGAATTTTAATGTAATACTATACTCTTAAACATACAATAACGTACAAATTTTCAGGTATCATCAGCTATTGAATTCATTGAATCTCGAATAACTCAGACTCGGTAGACGATCACTAAACGTAGCATCTAGATTGATATATCAAGTTAGATATACAGGTGGTCAGATTTCGATGATTTAGGAATTTCGCCAATTATTTCAAATCGCTACAACTTCCGCAGCATTGTGACTACGCTCTCGAAAAAAAAAATCTTTAGGGCTTATCATGCCATTCTTTCGAGTTTATGTTTACATATCGAAAAAACATAATTCGATCAACAAAATCAAAGCAGGTTTTCATTTATTTCTTTTTAACTGGTGAGGCCATTGAACTTGTAAGCTTGTGAAGTTGATTGATATAATATTATTATACAGACTCCATAAGTGTTTCTCGAAACTTTTTGTTTCTTTTGTGATTCCTCCACTTGATAATGAAATGAACAGTATAATAACGGAGATTTTTTAATGATATCAAATCACATTTTCCAGGGAAGTTGATAAGAGGCTGCCTGAATATTGTTGACCTAAAAGTATATAAACAGTGGAACCTCGATGTAAGAAATCGGAAGGGAACAATGAAAATTTGTTATATCAAGTAATTTGTTGAACTGAGGGTCGTTATATTGGGGTGAGATTGGTCAAAAATTTGTTATATCGAGGTTCCACTATAGTTTTATTCATATCAACATTACTCATCTTATTTTAGCGAACAACAGTGGCGTAACTAGTCTGACCTGCGCCCCAATGCAAGAATTTGCCGTGCGCCCCTATTCGTAGAATCATTCTTCCCCCTTTTTTACTTTTGATATCGTCTTTGACTAGACAGACAGAGGATGACTTTACAAGTTGTTCGTCAGAAAACCGTATTAAATTCTCTGGGTTTAAGAAACTGAACGTGTCAGTTATACACGGCATAGATTTAAATCTTTCTTTTAACTGTGAAATTAAAATATAAACAGCTCCCAAATATACCTCAACTTTGAAGCAATGCACAGGATCACTAAACTCATAGTCGCTAGAAAGTTCGTCAAAAAAAGTCTTTACTTTTCTTTTGCGTTTGGAGGTCATTGACGAATCAATATTCCACCCGGCAGCTAACTTTCTGGCTTGATCCAGGACATCGTCGAATTGTCCTCGCAGTTCGCTCACAGTCTTCAGACACATCTGAAGGAGATTCTTTGCATCGTCTAGATTAACATCGGATCTCTGTAGGGCTTTCGATGTGATATGGATTCTTTCTAAAATTCGACTTTGAAACACTAACATCAGAACAAACTCAAATGAAGACATTTGCTTCATAAGACCAGTTGCTGCTGCAACTTCATTGTTCTTGTTTGAAGTCAAAATTATTTTTGTTAGACACTTCAGCACTGCGACAAAATTTACACTAATTGATAGCAACGCGTCGTACCTTGACGACCACCTAGTAGGACAGAGTTTTTTCAAGGTTAATTTGATAACACAGGAGTCGGTTAATTCTTTTAAACATTGCCACCTTGATAGGCTTTGGCCAAAAAATACGTATACAAGGTGTTTCAAAAAAAGGTGACCCCCTCTCTAGAATAGATAGAAAACTTAAAAATAATAGGGGTTTGTTCAGTAAAAAACTTTCGTAATGCCATCCGTATTCAAGATACAGGGCGTTGAAAAAGAAAAAATATACACATTTTTTACGATTTTGCCGAAACTATGTCAACATTGTAATGAAATTTTATACGAATATATATTGGAAACTGATACATCTAATAAATGTGTTTTGATGTCTGACTCTCATAGAGGGCGCTAGTTACAACGATTCATACCAAGTTGTTTTGAACATAACTTTTTTTATATTAGATTATCAAGCTAAATTTGAGCGATATTAAACATTATTCAATTTTACACCAAAAAAAGTACTCTTGATGAAACTCGATACTGTGCACCGTTTTCGGAATATTTTGATTTGAAGGTAATAATCGATATTGGTATGAAGTAATAATGAATGTATTAATTGAACAAAAAATCACAAGAAAATAAAAACAGGGTATGACATGAATAATAAGCAAATCAGAGTAGGTGTTCAAAATGTCCTCCGTTTTCGTGAATACACAATTCTATCCTTTCTTCTAAGGAATCTTCTCAACGGTTGGCAGTCAGCCATGAGGTCATTGAAGTGACGGTGAATTCTGTTCTTTAGTTCTTGAGGTGAATTTACCTCTGTTGCATAAATTTTTTATTTAGGGTACAACCTAACTGTTTAATCCAAGGGATTGAAATCGAATGACCGAGGAGGCCAATGAATCAGAGGTTCTGCACCTCTACCAATCCATCGATTCGGAAAATGGTTGCTCAACCAATTACGACATCTATCAATGTGCGGTGGAGCTCCATAGTGCCTACTCATTAATAATAATAATAATTAATGACTTTATCAATACTTCACACCACCATAGTTTATTACTTCATAATTTTCAAATCAAAATATTCCGAAAAACCGTGCATAGTATCGAGTTTCATCAAGAATACTTTTTTGGTGTAAAAATGAGTGAAGTTTAAGTTCGCTCGAAATTTAGCTCAATAAATCTTATATCAAAAAAGTTATGTCCAAAACAACTTGGTACGAACCATGTAACTAGCGCCCTCTATGAGATTCAGACATCGAAACACATTCATTAGATGTATCAGCTTCCAAAACATATTCGTATAAAATGTCATTACAATTTTGCCAGTAGTTTCGGCAAAATCGTAAAAAATGTGTATATTTTTTTTCTTATTCGACGCCCTGTACCTATCTTGAATACGGATAGCGTTACGAACATTTTTTACTGAACAAACCCGGAATATTTTTTAGTGTTCTATCTATCCTAGAGAGGGGGTCAGCTTTTTTTGAAACACCCTGTATACTTTTTATTGTATCATAGAATGATAAAATCTCTGAAACCGATTTCACACTTGGTGTTTGCCGACTTTAGATTTCTTATCTGTGAGAGTGTGAGCAAAGGGGAAAATTTTGCATTGCTGGTTGTTCCTCGGAAATTTCCGTAGATCTACAGAATTCAGAATACCAAACACAATGGGGGGTTTCGTTCTGAATTCCGTAGAATTAAGTTTTTTGCGTCCCCCTAAGGCCCTGCGTCCCCTGAAGGCCTGCGCCCCAATCGCATTGGTTGCATTGGCGTTAGTTACGCCACTGGCGAACAACTTCTACTTATAAATGAGAACACCTTTTTATGAAAGCTTTCTTCATCTTAGAAATATTGTCAACATAATTAATGATATTTCGCCTTTCTATACGACTGATAAAGAATACTTTTCACGCTTCTCCGCCATTGCAACTAGACGAGCAGATCTAGGTACTTTTTACCTCACTTACCATCAAACAACTTTGAATGTTTTACGAAAAAGACGTGTTGAAAATCAAAAATTCGATAATTAAAGGTATATTTACTTTTCTTTGATGGTTGAAAATTCGTTATGAAATGGTTGTTCGTAAAAATGTTTGTAATGTAAAGGTATATTTTACATTGACTCTCATGGCCAATTCAAGTGAAGAATTAAGAAAAAATCGTTATTCGAGGAAATCGTTTCATTGAGGATACTTATATTTAAGGTTGAAATGTATAGTGAAATCGAAAGTATATCATGCTATTTAATTTTGAAATTGTTTAAGAAAAGTCTCTCGACAAAAAATTATATGATTTGTTTGGAAAAAAAAATGTGTTTTTAATTGGCCCGAAAATTTCGATACAACCAGTGAAAAATTCTGCACTAAAGATATTTTTATTTCGAGAGCATATTTGCATTACTGTGAAAGTCATAGCCAATCATGATAATTGGCCGAATTCCGAAATCACCAAGACACAAATAAATGCCCTATTTTTGCTTGGATTATTATATTAATGAAAGTTTGTGCATTGAATTCAGCATCCAATTCTAGAGTTTCCATTTTTTTTTTTCCACAATATTATATAATTTCGATTTGTCCAATATTTTTGTGGTAATTGATTTCTTATGGTTTGTAGATTTTGTTTGCCCTTCCAGATTTAGAACAATTTTTTATGATCAGATATGGGGGTGTACAATTTACATGATACTGTTGATCTTTCGGGTACCTATTATATACGATCAATATTCGTCTTTGAACTGTTTCGTACTCAGGTGTAGTGTATTTAAAATTTGTAAGTATAAGATGTTACGATTTCTTCATAATTATGATGTTGTTTTTTTTTTTACTCAGTAGAGGTTATTCAAGTATGGGAAAAAACATTCAGTCTTATTTTTTTGGGACCTGTATACAGCGTATAGATTCAAGTTATATGGATATATTTCTAGGCCAACTATATTTACAAAATTGTCTTGATTGTTTTATATGTATAGCGTCATGTTCAATATCATTCTTTATGAATATGTCTGTTCCCCTCAACCCCTAGTTTTCCTAGAGCTTAAGTATAACCCTCAAATTTAATAAATTTACAATCTTCATACAGCCAGGTTTCTGTATTAGGCCGGCTATTCACGTACAGTTTTAACTGTCAGTTTCAACTGCTCATATTTCTCAGTTAAACTGTAGAGTTGAAAAATCGAGTTGACATGAGACTAAAATACCCACTCACGTTTAGTTTCAACTGACAGTTTTAACTATTCGGTTGGAGGCAACTATGTCGAACAAAAAAAAAATAATCATAATGTATAACCCCACAGTTTCCCAGAGTTAAATTTTTGCAGTTGAAGCTATAGGTATTGTTATCATTTTATTATTACTATCACCCTAGAGGACTAGTTTTTGAAAGAACTTTTTCCGATCGTTTTCAAAGTAGACTACATTTCCTACGACAATGATACCAGAACTGTCTTTGTAGACACAATAATTTTCTATATACAGTCTTCCTTCATTTCGACATCGGACAGATTGTCGTCTCCGACTGCATCATCAGGTTTATTATCACGTGAGGCCCGAAATTCCAAAAAAAAATTGTAAACTTTGAAAGACTGTTTATAGAAAACTATTGTGTCTACAGAGACAGTTCTGGTTTTATATTGTAGTCTGCAAAAAATCAGAACTACCGGATTTGACGCATACCTAACTACCCCATACGTTCAGTCGACAAAGTTACTGGATTAATAACAATATTGTTTTTGTTTCTCATCACTTTTTTCAGTTTTTATTGGTTTTCTTTGGTTTTTGAATTCAATATTTTGTTTTTTCAACTCTTCAACCACCCAATTAATTTCTGTGACCTCCAGTGGTTGATTACCTAGTGCGCCTGATTAAATCCAAGATCCTTCAGCGTCGTGTTTGTATTTCTTCTTTTTCTTTACACTTTTCATATCGGGGAAGATTTTTCCTTCATTGTCCTCGCCTGATCTTTCATCATCGTCGGATTATGAGTCCGTTCCTGCCGATGTTTCCCTCTCCTGTTTCACATTTTTGACTTCTAGTACAGAAGAAATTCTAGTTACTATCCTTTAATTGTCTCAGATCATCCTTATCTAATCTAGTACACTGTTCATGAAAAAAGTACCAGCACATAGGTTTCTTTTATTTTAATCTTGAATTTACTTGTAGCAATAACCACATTATAATTCCTTCTTTGTCGTTTCCTTCCTATGTTTGATTTTTTATTGGTGATATTATCTCCCATGTTTACCAGCGATTGTAGTTGTTGGGATTCATCTAGATTGTTTTTTTGTAATATTGGAAAAGTCAAGTTGACAGAAGGTAGTTTTTCAGAATCGTCACAAATTCGATTAAACCTCCTTTGAATATTCGAATTTGCTATCGATTTCGTAGTGTAAATTACTCTGGGTGTGCTTTTCCCAACTTTGAGTCCATTTTCGAAATTATTTCTCTTGAATCGCCCATCACAGACATACAAAACACATGAGTTCACCCTCACGATCTTAACGGTAATTTGATCTGAAAATAAGAGATCTCTTGTAATTACCTATATTGTGTTAAATTTTCCTCTTCAATGCAATCACCATGATTTTAAGTTCTTTTTCAGCACCGTTATTTCATATGAAGTGACTTGTATAACATTCGGAAGTTTCCTACCTGAAGTACCTACCAGGAATATTATCAATGATGAATACTACCTAGTCACAATGTTATAAGAATTCTAACATTGTCCAGTTATGGGAAAATGAGAAATCAAAAGAATTAGAAAAATATTTCCTTACACAGCCAACAAAAACAGGTGTGTTAATTCTGTAGTACCTACAAGGATATTACTTTATTTCATCAAGATATTATAACTTAGTTCAACTCATTGAAAATAACCTGAAGCCGTTTCAATCTCAAGTATGTAGTTCCTAATATTTTACTGAATCACAATGGTCTTAATTCATACGAAAAT
Organism: Hippodamia convergens; assembly: GCA_038502775.1. Lineage (NCBI taxonomy): Eukaryota > Metazoa > Arthropoda > Insecta > Coleoptera > Coccinellidae > Hippodamia > Hippodamia convergens. The sequence goes on from CM076608.1 coordinate 58,002,722, forward strand.
TTAATATTTTTTCTAATAAGAATAGTAAATGTATATTCTCAAAACTATACGTCAACACCAGAAAGGGCTATTCAAAATCGATTCTATAAAAAATATAAGAGTTTGATCCAACGAAGTAATATTCAATGTATAAACATCTTGTGGGTCAAGATTGTGGGCACATTTTTGTTTTTGAAACATAGATGAATTCAAAATAGTAATCATCGAAATGAATACCATTTTCAATTCCCAGGCTCAGAGATCTTTTATCATGAGGTTGGAGAAATGATATTAGATTTTGTCACTGAGATGAGAGATATACCGGTTTCGGCCTTGTTGGGCCTCATCAGTATCCCGCACATCTCAGGACAAAATCTTCATAAAAAACTTCAGAATTTATAGCAATTGGTTGTGAAGTAATGAGTAAAATTTTACTCATTTACAAAAATGTTCTCGATGTGCCTTCGTAAAGGCAAAGAATTTTCTTTTTCTTAATCACATTTTTGTTATTTTGTTTACTTCCATCATATGATTTTGACCTTTGCAATATGGTGTCACTTGACCCCTGTATCGTATTTAAATTCATGGGATTATAGCGTCTCCTCGTAGAGGATTGCTATTTCAACACCGCAAAACATATCGCCCTTTGATATCTCATCAAATTTCAATAATTATTATGATGATATGGGGGAGCCTCTTTCCCATTTACTATATAAAGTTCCGCCATCAAGATCGTGTTCGTATGAATTCGTTTTGTTGAGCATATCAAAATTATAACCTAAACTTAGAAACGGGGTCTCCGCAAATATGCACATGGACATGATTTTCAAAGTAATTGAACCTTATTTATCAAGTTATACGAGGTCTTTAAAAAATTGTTAAATTTTTCCCAAAAATTATATGCAGCGCGATTTGGAAAATATTATCAAACTGAATATCTATTCAATTCCACTTTAGTTTAAGTAAGAAGTATGTCTCCAGCTCCATAATGTCGAATGAGAATACATTGATACACCTTTTTATTAATGAGGTACCCACGATTTTAGAAACATAGATAACTTCAAAATAGAAATCATTGAAATAAGTGCCATTTTCAATTCATAGATCTTTTATCATGAGGCTCTAGAAATGAAAACAGATTTTGACACTCAGATAGCAATTATACCGGTTTCAGCCTTATTCGCAGTTATCAGTAACCCATCTCCCTTAGATATAAATTCTTCATAATGAACCTCTACTTTTGAAGCAAATAGTTGAAGACTACTGAGTGAAAAAATACAAAGGGCGACATCTAGTAGCGTCGAAAGAGAAGTTCCACATCTCCAGTCACATGCTAAAAAGAACTGCGTACATCCCATAGAGATAGTGAGATAGTAAACTATCTCTATGGTACATCCTCTTTTAGTCCATGAGATTTCAGCAGCGGTCGGTTTCTCCGAGTAATGGAAACGCCAAAGTTTTTGTTTTTCCATTTGTTCTTTTCCTTAAGAAATCTTGGCTTCTCAGTCGCAAAAAGAATGGGGCGTTTCCATTACTTGGAGAAACTTACATGGGAGCCCTGATTAAGGGCCCCTGCAAAAATTCCATGGAGTGAAAGAGGACTATGCTTCCAATATGCTTAGAACATTTCCATGTGTGTATATTATGACAATACTTAGATGTGCTGATGTAGATTTTAACTGGTACGAGTATAATTAAAGGAAAAAATCTGCGATAAAATAATCACAAAAATTTATTTCGGTAATTCAAAATTATGATACAAAAGTAATGAAATATTATTTTGTCGCATGGAAGATGAAAAAGATAAGAACAGAATTTAAGTAGCTTCTGAGGGGTTTCACAGAAATCCAGGAGGCATGGTAAATACAATAATATACAGTTCGTTAGGATGCCAATCAGGTTTTTAATTGTGAATTGAAATAATGAATGAAGAAAATAATAGCAGTCCGATTTGTAATACATATACAGATCGGAAGCAATCACGAGAATACAACATTTTTTTTTATAAAAATAATCTATTTTTTCATTGAAAATAAGGACGATACGAATAAAATTAAAATGTTCGTTAGGGAGTCACGGGTCAATTGTATCGTATTGCCCTGCACTTGGGATGTCTTATAAAAATGTTATGCTTCGTCTATTCGGATCTATTCCTATCAAATCATAATCGAACTTTTAGAATATACTCAACATCCTTCTTCTTCCTATACCAAAGAACATTATGGTTTTATTATAGTGGTGAACATAAATTATTCAATTTCATCAAACAATCATATTATGTGGGTAAGAGAAATTCTGATTATTTCATAATGGACAAATTTTAATGCAAGATTCAGCTGCAGAATTAAACGAACTATCCCACACGATGCAATGTGTATTTATTATTCTTGCAAACGTTGGGATGTAAATTGGTAAGTAGACGAAAACGGCAGCGAAATAAGACGTATCAAATTTCATTATATGCATATGTAGTTATAAAATTTTTTAAGTCATTTCTTAATTGAATATCTAATATATTCGATATATTATATAGAATAGATATACTATCAAAGTGCTCTTCGTTTCCATATTCTCACTAGCCAGAATAATCGGAATATATTAGGTACATTAGAAACAATATCAGGTGAATATTATTACTGTTGGAGGAGAATTAGTTCAAAGTTTGTTTTGAACTCAATTCTATTAATTAATCATGGTCCCTAACTCGGTACATAAATATCAATTTAATAATGAGAAAATCTTAATAAAGTGTCAAAATAATTTTTATAACAGCTCTACGTTTTTGTAGAGATATTTGTTTTTCGGTTACTGCATCTTTTGCGATGCCTCTCCAAAAGATCACACTATAAAGGGTAAGGTAACAATAATTTTTTTCGCTAAGAAACGACTACGATGAAAAAATACTGATCGAATGCGCTATTCAAGTCAGAGTTTTTCCTCAACAATTTTGTTAGTAATGAATGGACTCTAAAAGATAATTTCATATGTGAAGAGAAACATTATTGATGCTGAAATTCAAGCATAATAAATCAATTCAATTCAGTATCCTCTTTTTCAACTTGAGCATCACTTCCTCACCTCTGTATGGTCACCAATTCTGTACTTTTAATATTTTTTTATAAAGTCAACCACAATATGAACAGTGTCGGTGTTTCGCGTCATCTCACAAGAGTTCATGAACTTCTAACAAAACTTTAAAAGCTCATGCACGAATTTTAGTCAATTGCTACTTTTCAGAGTATTTGTTATGAATTATTGTTATATCATAAAGGACTCTGAATATTTAATTTTTAGTGCTTTATACGCTTTCATGATATACCTACGATTTTCATTTGAAATTACTGCCGCATAATTCAATGAGAATTGCAAAGTAAATAATAACGGCTGTCGGTTTCGAAATTCGTTTCTTTGAAAATGATGCAAATATTTATAATTGTGAAAAACCTTTCTTTAATAAATTGTTATACCCAACAATTTACAATATATAAAAAAGTTATAAAGGACCCGAATCTGTTGTACGATAGTCACCGAAGAGGAACTCAATATTTTGTTTTGCATTTTATCGGCAACTCATTTTAGAACACACATACACAACATAACATTCAAAACAAACACCCGCATGAATAAGTTTCTGGTAACTGCTTGTATAAGGGGTTTCACTGAAACCTAGAATGCATGGAAAAATACAATACAATAAATATAAATATTCTTTATAGCCTCGTAAAAAAATACTATACTATTCAAATATTAAGAATTATTCAGCAAAATTTCAAGAGAAAAATACTTGATTTGAGTACAACGAATATGTATACCCGACAATAATGTTAACCTGTATGATCTCATACTCTCAGTAGCTTCCCACGATCGCCAAGAATGTAGGGCAACAAATCAATTTCGTCCGGAGCGAAGGTGAATCTTCTCCCAATATACATCCAACAATTACATACGTGCAATCAACTAATTGAAATAATGCAATACCGAACATATCAGGAATGGAAAGTTGAGATACTTACCGGTAAGTCCGCTTTTCGCAACAATGACACATATCCAAATTAAAGAGAAGAAACAATTAAAAGGAGACGGCATTATGCAGGTTTATCTCGTATTCCGATCAGCTGCTCACTTGTCAAATTGTAATACGAACAAAAATAATCCGCCTACACCAAAATGCTCCAAAGAATCCGGAACCTTAAATGACCCCTTTTTTACGTTCAACGCATGGTTTGTTTATCGCTTATTGGAATTCATTGACCATCACATCACTTTATCTTCCACAAGCTACACTGAATGATTATTCTTGTGGTTGTTCGCAGACATCGAAGAGAAAGTAGCAGCATTGGGATCCCCACCGAATGTGCCTATAATATGCAATAACTAACTTCAGTTTGCCCGCAAAGCAAACGTCCTGTAGATGATTTGGCCGTTACTCTTTCGCATCTCGCATCTTCAAGAAACATACATCATACTTCACATCGGTTCTTTGATGATTCAGTCTGTCCAAATAATGAAATAATCGCACAGTATCATTTATCATTCTCATGAAAATCATTCTATCGTCGGTTTCACTCAGTATCCGGAAAATTTCAAATTAGATTAATCAGTATTCTGGAGAAAACATTACCCATGAAATGTTTTTCAGACACTCTTATTCTCTAAGAGAAAGGGACATATGTTGATAGGATTACAACATTCCACAGTTTTTGTTTTTGAAAATAACACGAAATTATTCCTTCTCCACCACGCAATCGATTTAATATTTCAGAGGAAAATCTTTTTTTCAGAAAATTCACCCATCTTGATGCTAAGCCTATTGGGTCATCAAAAGGAAAGCATGTTCGTCTCTCAATTCGGCGATGAAATCTGAATTATTGGTAGTGTAAAAAAGTTTTTTAAGCATGAGGACTATGCCAATAAACCTGGGATCTTTCTGAAACTCCAGAGGTTTGTCGAGTTCCTTTTAAAGTTCAAAAACTGGGCTACTTGAATATGACGAGAAACTAGAAAATTTTAGTCGCCACGGCTTAAATCCCGTGCTACCTGCATTTAGTGTGAAAATCATGGAATTAATGTAAGGTGAGCTCTTGTACACTTTAGATGATACTCGGGAAGTTTGTTGAGCTGACTGGCACAGATTGTTAACCTTTAAAAAAAAGTAAATTTTTTGGATTCGTTGTGTATATCTATACTTCCAATTACACAAAGACACCTATGAGTAATGTTGTTCTTGAAAAGGAGCGGTTACACAGTGCGTTGTTTGTCGAACCACCAACCTTGGTGCGTAGTTCGCTACAGTTCGCCTTTTTTCCTCGCTTTTTTCTAGTCAAAGTTGCCACGAAATCGTTAAGGAAAACATTTCAATGATTCAATAATGACGAAATGCTTTCAACACAGGGTGTTCGTTCCGATTCGTGACGTCAAAAGGTTTGTTTAAAAATCTCGAAATCTCACTTGTAAACCCATAAACCGATCTCTCGGTTTTTGGGAAATATTGGGGATACTGCTATGGGCGGCCTATTGGAAGTAGAACCATAGGCTCAAGAAATTGAGTTCGATGAAGAAATAGTAGAATGAAAAGACAATTAAAGACTGCTAAAAAAATATCTAATATTCGACAAACATATGGCATTGCAAAACACACTGGAAGAGAAGGAGCAAAACAAGATATATTTCTACACAGCGCGCTTAAATGAATCTGCGGAGCTGAATAAAAAAAACTATAAACCTACTTCGTGAGAAAATGATGACGAAAAATGCATACAATCAACAGTACCTATCGATTACAGACCGGAAAAAGTTTTAATCGTTTTTCGACATTTACGAAATTGGAAAGGTTTTGATCTTTTTTACACATTTACGAAAATGAGAAATGGAAACCATAGTGCGCTATGATGTTTTTCAATAGATTGTTTTTAAACAATTTCAAAAATATATATCATGATATACTTCTGAGTGTAAATATCGAAAATTCCGAGAAAATATTTTTCGATTAACAAAATCAAAGAAGGTTTTGAATTTGATTTTTTTTTTTTTTTAAATGGAACTTGATGTTCCACTATTGTCAGCTGTCAAATAGATTTAGAAAACATCAGGTATAGTTTATTATCATACAGACTCAAAGAGTGTTTATCGAAACTTTTAATTCTCTACTATGAACAGTATTTGAAAACAACAATTTTTAATCCTTTATCACCTGTTTACACGAAAGTTAATAGCCTGCTTTAATTATCTTGACCGAAAAGTGTTTTTTACGGAATTTTCGATATTTACACTCAGGAGGATATCATGATTTATATTTTTTAAATTGTCTAAAAAATATCATTGGTTTCCATTTAAAAAAAATTATTTTTCTTATTTCTCTAAAATTTGAATAGGCACTGAATTTTCGATAGCACCAGTAAAAAGTTACTGAGGAAACTGCCCTAAAGAGGTTCTTATTTCGAGAGCGTAGGTGCTATACTGCGGAAGTTGTAGCCTATTATAATAATTGGCCAAATTCCAAAATCTCCCTGTAGCGCGGAAACTAGACAACGTAGCGACTAATTTATTAGATATAGTACTAAAACATCGAAATCACACCACCTTGTACAGGGTATCGCAAATTGCTTGATTTTGGCTGTTTCTGGTACTTCTAGACTATAAAGGTAAAAACGTTGAAAAGAGTTCTGTGCTCGATTCTCTTGAAAACACCAGTAGTGAAAACTGTTTCACGATATATTCATTTTTTCCAAGATATAACAAAGTTTTGATATATTATCGATTTTGAAGATGTGCCAGAACTTGTTCATTTCCGTAAATGTCTAAAAACGATTAAAACTTTTTCCGGCTCGTAATCGATAGGTTCTGTTGATAGTATTCATTTTTCGTCATCATTTTCTCACGCAGCAGGTTTATAGTTTTTCTATTCAGCTCCACAGATTCATTTAAGCGCGATGTATAGCATTATATCTAGTTTTGCTCCTTCTCTTCCTGTGTGTTTTTGAATGCCATCTGTTTGTCGAATATTAGATATTTTTTTAGCAGTCATTAAGTGTCTTTTGATTCTACTATTTCGTCATCGAACTCAATTTCTTGAGCTTGTGGTTCTACTTCCAATAAGCCCCTCATGGCAGTATTTCCAATATTTCCTAAAATCCGAAAGATCGTCAATTTCAGGTCCACTATGGGTTTACACGTTAGATTTCGAAATCTTTCAGCAAACCTCTTGACGTCATGACGTCAATGATCGGAAAGAACACCCTGTGTTGAAACCCTTTTATCATTATCATCATTATTTAATCATTGAAAATCTTAGTAGGCTTTCCTTAACGATTTCGTGCCAACTTTGACTAGAAAAAAGCGAGGAAAAAAGGCGAACTGTTGCGAACTACGCACCAAGTTTCGTGGTTCGACGAACAACTCACTGTGTAACCGCTCCTTAACTGGCCAGTGGTGTAGAATTTTTTTTCATTGTCATTTCAGGCAGGGGGTACTTAAAAATGATGCCATTTCACAAAGGAACGTTAGGAAGTCGAAGATAGAGACTATGGAACACTTCAGCGCTACTTTTGAATAGGGGGCAACTTGAGGGATTTAAGTGAACAGTTCCAAATCATTTACATCGACCTTATCAGTTGAAGAGGAAAATCATCTGGCTAATTTGATAATTGTCGTTGTAGTTGTTTTTCTTTATTTTACCATTAATATTTCCAGGTTGTAAGTTCCTACACAGCACAAAATATTTTTTTTTATATAACTACTGTTTTAATTAATTAAATTAACTACTTACCTTACCTAAATGTTGTTTGAACATTTTAAGGTTGTGGGTGATGATGTATTTTGAGTTTCAAGTAGTACCACTCAAAGCAAATCAACTGAAAACGTGAAAACAATAATTATTATGTACAAAGTAAATGATGCGCTTTCGTTTAAATTGAAATAATTGCTGTTGCGGTAGCAGCTAGAGGGGTAGTGATATCGAATTCATTTTTTGACCTGTTCGAGCGTTTTTTTCATCTCAAAGATCCAAATTCGGCGTGTGAAAGTTATTAAGTCACTCTGTATAATAATAAAGCGATGCTCCCATGCAGGCAATTGAATTGCCTTCCCAACAAGGTGCTGCTCGACCCCTTTTTCCCTATTAAAAATGAGAGCTGTTGGGAGTTGCAGCTAGAGGGGTAGTGATATCAAACTTATTTGAACACCCCTATTTATCCTCCTTTCAACAAAATTTGACCTGTCCTAGCGTTATTCCGTTTATTCCATCCCAAAGCTCGGGCTGGAAAGTTATGGATGGCTCACCCTGTATGTATATTGTTTTTATTTCGTTATTACTCGTCCATTCGTCTTTATTTATTAGCAATTATAATATTTATTTCACTCCCTTTCTCCAAATTATATATATTTAAATTTTTCTCTGGATATTTATTTACATTTTATTCATATCATGGAATGTGATTTGTTTCGAGAACAGTTGCCGTATAATTTTTTACCTATATCCTCATGTTGTTGACGTTGAAAATAGGTTGAAGTAGAAAACTTTATCCTTTTTTCTTCGCCCTCTTCCACTGGAAAACAAATTTGGCGCGCCTATGCATAAATATAAAAAAGAAATAGAAAGAAACGGAATACTGATGTCGCCAGCACCTCATCGTTTTTCGAAAATTTTTATTTTGCCCCCCTGAGAAAAAATTCTGCGGGCGCTGATGAATCTATGAACTTTCCTTTTCAGAGTCAAAAACGCTAGTTATATAATTTGAACCATATTATTAACTTTTCTTTCTCACAAAACTAGGAAGGATTGGATCCTGACCACCTTGATATCACTCGACGATTATCATTATTCGAAGGAAAAAATAATTACCCAGAGTAGCTAGTCTCATGGTGAATTCAAATTCGCATTTTTGAACTAGAACAAGATGACTAGCCCAGAGCTGTGCCGAGCACTGAATACAATATAATATAAGGGTTTCGAGCACTAAGCACTGGAAAAAAAGAACTCCCGAGTCGCAAGCACTAAGCACCGATTTTGACAAAAAAAAAGGCTTTCGAGCACTAAGCCCTAAGTACTTAGCAGTGTTGAATGTTAGATAATTTCAATCGGAATAAAAATTTGACCTCTTGAGTTAAGCTGTTGTATGTGAGATCATTGGCAAGTCAGAAAACATGTAGAGGGTATTTCCGTGGCTTAAAACTTCTGATAGAAAACCCCTAGAGTGTGCATGATATTCCTTATATAATCAAAATTTTTCTGAGAGATGAGCTTTATCTTTTGAAAAATTTATGACAAAAATCAAATTTTCGACAAAAGCGTGGTCCTGCAAAAGTAACAGCTAGATAACAATTTTTTTGGAATCCACAGGGGACAAGACTTTGACAACTGATCTCAGATACATGATTTTTAGAGTGGATTATCGACAGATCGACAGTACGATTGAAATCGGTAGGAAATCTTCGGTGATGAGTTTAACTCAACTGATATGGAGATTTGACCATTCTATTGCTCTCCTGTCGAAAGTTATGATCTTTACAAATGCCGACTTCATTGTGAACCACCTAAATAATCAAAGACATGGATCTTCCCAAAATTCGAAAGCACGCTCAATAGACTTATTAGATCTTTGATTTGTGCCCCTAATGTATCCACCTTTCAGTAGAAGGACGAAAAATTTGAATTAAATGTTCCAATAATTCACATTGTTGTGCCAAACAGTAGGCAAATCTATTATAAAGAGATAATGTCATATCTTTGAGCAGATTCGACACAATAATATTTCGATACAGAATTGGATTATTCTGGACCTTATTCACTAATATTCCTCGCTCTTTCAATTTCTTGCCCATACACGAAATTTTTCAGATATCCCGAAATAAATAAATATTTGGGAGATATATCTGAAGATCTGGGAGTGGTAGGGCATTTTTGATCTTTCCATTTGCAGAAATGACACATTCAGTAAAAGTCATCTTGAGATATTGAGTGAATATTCTTGCGTTGTGCCTTGGACAGCGATCCTGTTGAAACAATAATAATAAACCATGATAGGAGAGAAGATATTTTTCGATAGGTCCATCTGTAGTGCTTAGCACTTCATCATTAATTTTAAATTGTTCGAAATCAAATAAAAAATTTTAGTGAATCAGATGAATTTGATAAAAACTCAGTATTTCTTCATATAATTAATTTATTTAAGTAGGTCTTTACTCTTGTCAGATTGAATATTATGTTTGGCATTGTCGCTGCATTACCAAATTTCTGTAGGTAATGCAAAACAATGCCATTCTTACTCGAAAACTTATTGAGTTCATTCAAAGACTAACAATGTTAATTCTCAATTATTCAAGGTAAAAAATTACACAATTGCACAATGCCGGCCCAGTTCATTGAATGAACTTTTGCTTTATTTATTAGCACATATTTTTCAGGAATTATTGTATTCGATATCATGCAAGCGATAAACTGGCGAAATTCCACAAAAACATGAATCCACCAGCCGGCAAGTGATTTCGTCAAAAAATGCCATTAACGCCATTGCAAGAAAAAAACAAAAACTCGAAAAAACGATATTGCGGGAATACATGAAGGTGAATTCAGTTCTGCCACTACAGAACTAGCGATTGACATTCCGCCAGTATATGTATAACACTAAAATTACATAGGTGTAAAGGATGAACAGTTTGGAGTATAGTGAAAGCTAATCTCTTCAATAATAAGTCCTACCCCAAAATGCAGTCCGTGAATACCGACGAATGTGTTATATACAGATGAAGAAAATCCTTATGGAAACAAAGAAAAATGAATGTTCAATTCGAATGAGCTCCGAGTCTAGTAGAACGGTGGAAGAATCGAAATCTCATTGCGATTCCATAACAAATAAGAGACTTGACTGTTGGAATGGCAAGTCTCTGTAGGAGGGGATGATCTCGGCTGCTGCGAAATGCAATGCACATTACATAGTCGCATCCGACAGCGACAGCATCGCTATTCTGTAATTTTTGAATTCTAGAGCGATTGAAACTATCGAGACAAGTTCCGTAGTTAAAATTTGAAATCACCAAACACTAACAAGGGTGCTCACGGAAGATTCGGATCCAGAAATTTTCCATTGACATAAAGGAGCTTTAGTGCTAAAAACGATCGATGGAGCAGTTTGTTGACGTGCAGAGTGAAATCCAATTTATCATCCATTATGACTCCCAAGTTTCCACTAGCATCGACTCTTTCAAGCACCTCGTCGCCTACCGAAATTCTAAAAAAACCATTGAGCAGATTCAGGGAACCCAATGGACAAAACACAATGAATTTACATTTGTTAGAATTAGGTTCCGAATTATGATCCCCAGACCAGTTCAGAGTGTTCTGCGTAGATTGGCGTCTTGCTCATTGCATCTGCGTAGTCAACTGGCTTGAAAACTAAATAAATTTGAGTATATCGTCGGCAAAGCATTGTGAATCGGGGTACTCCACGGTATTGAAATTGTCTGCTGTATATAGTATAAATAAAATAGGTCCCAAAATTGAGCACTGTGGAACCCCAGCTCTTATATCAAAAAATCAGAGAACCTAATCATCCAACTTCACCATCTGTTTTCGCTCTGTGAGGTAGTCACGGAACACATCAATCGCACTCTCTTTAATACCATAACATCTTAGTTTCGCTAATAGTATCTGGTGATCAATAGTGTCAAAAACTCTGCTGAAGTCGAGCAGTACAAGAGTCACCGAAAAAACCTTGTCCATCAAAGATATTATATTCCCTACAACATCCGCCGAAGCTGTACCTGAACTATGAGATCTTCTAAAACCAGATTATTTTTCAGGTAATATGTCATTATTTTTGATGTAAGGAATATGTTTTTTATTAATTACTTTTTCGAAGATTTTTGATAAGGTACTGAATAAACTTATTAATTGGTCTCAAATCATTGAGAGAGTTCGAATTGCTTATTTTTGGAACTGGGATACTTAGAGCAATTTTCCAGGTGCTAGGAAATTTGGATTTTTCGATACATGAATTTATAAGATGAGCAAAGTATTTGTTATCAATTCACAATAATTATTCGAGCAAATTTTCAAAATAACTACCCTATTCACGAATACATGCTCTGCATCGATTGAGAAATTATGTTTTCAAAGAATTCAAATTCTTTCCGCTATTTTGGCTACAGAAATATGAATGCGATTCCTTAGTTGCACTTCATCTCTTATAGGATTTACATGAACTTCATTTCACAGACAACCCCAATAAAAAAAGTCCAGAGGATTCAGGTCTGGTGAACCGGAAGGCCACAAATTTTAACGATACGCCCTTCCGATACACCGGTGAGGATATGAATGGTTCGAATATATTTCCTAACATGACAACTGTAGTGTGCTACTGCTAGGCACCCTTCGTGTTGAAACCACAGATTACGTCGCACTTCCAGTGGTATAACTTCCAAGAGTAAGGGTACATTGTTCCTCAAAACATCCAAATTGATTTTGCCGTTTCGTGAATGCGGCAATTCTGTCGGTCCGAGAATTTTTCTATTAAATATTCCAGTCCATAAATTCATCGTAAATCGATATTGGGATCTATCTATCTTTTTTGAACCCCCTCAGATCTAATTCGGTACAAAAAAACACACATACATTATTTTCTCTAATTCGCTTGATTTTTATCGAAATTAATTAAAAATTGCCGTAAACAACGTTTAGTTATTTCGCATTGAAGAATATCGATTGGCAGAACTGTTTTCTATCTCATAAAATTTGACAGGTGGTAAATAAATTAGCATAATTAGAGAAAATACTATATGAAACCAATTGCTAGTCGAAATACTGATTGCACACAATCAAATGCCGATTTCGAATGGCTGTTTTGGTTGGTTAACGGTTGACCGCTCGGTTCATAAATGACAACGTCAAACGAACCGCGCTTTCGAATACGGTTCAAGTTTCGGCGAAACAGCTGATTCGAGACGTCACCAATTTGTCATTCGAATGCGGTTGGTCCAAAACTGACGGACCAATCTATGAACCAACCAAGAACCAAAGTCAATCGAAATTGCCTAAAGATTACAGAGTAACCTTATAATCTTTGTACACAATCTGGCAACAACAACGAATTGACAGTCAATTAGCGCAGTGGGCGACATTTTCTGATTTCAAGGTTGTAGGATCATTCTACAGCTTCACTGAATGCTGAAAAACCTTGTACATTGACCTATTACTATAATATTGCCAGTTCAAGATGTCTTTTCGCCAAACCTACATCTGAGATCAATAAAACCATAATTATTATTTATAATGTACAGCTGAGAAGTTGATGTGACCTTTTCAGGTTTGTTACACTTTTTCAGAGATACTGACAGATTACTGACAGGAAAGTAACCGTTCTAATACAATAAAAAGTTTTGACCTATGTTCAGACATTAAGCTATATCATAGCAGTGGATGCCATAAGACGAAAAAAGTCATTTAAAATTTTTCATAGAAATAATTAACTTTCTTAACCAAAAATTGTGTAGTTTAGAATAAAAATGAAATAAATTTTCATGGCTGATCAATTTGGTGTCCTGAATTCCTTAGGGTGTCAATAATGGAAAAAAATACTAACGAAATAAAATGTATTTGATGTATTGAAAAAAATAATCTCACACCATCAATAGAAATCTTCTTCAGACACTTTTAGTGCTTGCTGATTCTTTATTTGGTCTTGACTTGAATACATGTCAGCTACTTGTTGCGCGAGGTTGCATCTTCAACATTTTTATCATCCCTTATTCTTATGAATCGAGGAAATCTCAATGAGATACCTTTTTGGGGATCCACCTAGAAAGAAAAAATTATTCATAAATCAAAATTCAAATTTCTACTAATATACAATTGATGAGAAAGCACTATTGAATTCTTGCTGAGCCAACTCTATAAGCATAACACAATATGTATTCTTATAATACTTTTCTCTTTCTTTTTCTGTTTGTTCAGGCCTTTGCTTAAATTTAATTAATTCCTTATATTATTACGTAATGCTTCATCTCGCAGTTTACTTGTGTAGAAATTCTTGTATTTCCATTGGTTATACATACTGTTATTTGTATTTAATTGTTTTAATTGTTTAAAAGGGTATTATTACCTGTTTATTTCATTTAATAAATAAATAAATAAATATAGATTTATAGGTTTTACTTGACTCAAGGGCTAAATTAATAAGTAAAATATAGATCTGAATATGGGCAGGTAGACCTAGGTTGGTGGCCCAATCAAGCGTTCAATATTTGGTAGTTATGAAAGAGAATGAAGAGAAAACTACAAATCAGGATCAAATTTACTTCAACTTACAATGCCTATCCCAGCTCTATGAATAGGAGAAAGTGAAAGATCAGCACATTTTATCTCCCAAACTTGGACGGGTTCAAACCAATGATCTGGTGTAAGAGATTCTTCAAAACGATAATACGGTTTTGGATTTTGTATGACGTGATCCTTGAAAAATTCTGTATGCTTTTGTAGATTTTCGTCTGTGAAACCTGTTCCAATCTAAAACAAACCAAGAAATAAATATTCCAATATTCGACATATTAACAAATGCGAAATAACCTTAATATTTTTAGAAAACTTACCTTACAAATACTCTGATATTCTTCATTATCCTTATCATAACATGCCAGAAGAAAACCTCCGTATGTCCCAGTCCTTTTTCCTTTTCCCAAGTATCCTCCTATTACTACAACATCAAGGGTATCTCCAACACCCTCCAAATAATCTTTCTTCAACTTTAACCAATTATGTGATCTCTTTGCGATTTCATATGTAGCATCCTTCTCCAAAGTTTTCACCATTAGCCCTTCGCAATTACCTAAACATGAAAATGAAACGTAAGTTCTCAAATGATTCATACCGAAGAGAAATTATACCTTTAACACTTTCTTCTAAAAATTCCTGTACTTCTTCCATTTTAGATGTGTCTAAATATGTAGCAAAGTACCAATGTCCCTCTGATTCTTTGAAGTTTTCTTTCAGTATGGTCCTTCTCTCCACAAAGGGTTTTTTAATAAGAGATTCACCATTGAAATAGAGTAAGTCAAACATAAATACACAAACTTGAACTTTTATTTCCTCTTCTTTTACACCCTGAAAAAAGATTAAGAAATGGAATGGTATTTGAAATCCATATATGAAGCATCTGAGAATCATCACAGGTTGTGTATTTTCTCAAATATAAGAAATTGCAATATAATTTGAAAAATACACAACTTAGATATATATTATTCTGATGACCACTATGATTCAGCCTGTTACCCAATTCTGGATTGATGTCGACTTCTGCGACACCCTGTATATCATTTAGTCTGAATTTGACAATGAGGCATAATGTTCCGCAGTTTACCAGATTTCTTTTATGTCACAATCATTTTGTGAAGATCTGGTGCAATACCATGAGCTTCTACATAGTGTTCATAATCATCTTATGTGCAAGTTTTGTTCAGTACTATATGTGATAGGGTGGGAACAGCAAGTTGTGAAACGTTGCTCATAGAATGATCAATCCCACTACTATCATCAATTTTGATGACAAGTTTCGATATTGTGTGCAAATAATTACTTTTTTCTTTCGGGTGCTTAATACTTGAAAAGGTAATATAGCTTTGTTTTCAGAATCCCAAGCAACTGCTTCACAATCCAAAATACATGATTGGACATTATCACTCTTACATAAATCCAGGCGAGATATAATATCAGGATATTTTGATGTATTATTTTCTTGATTTCTACTGTATATATGAACAGTTTTACCATCCATGTGTATCTGAAAAGTACGAGATAAGTGAGATAAAACTGCAACAATTGATTGCCACATACTTGAGCTCTTTCTCCATCATATTTCCATTCACATGTGAATTTGAGTCCTTCAAATCTGTTTAGAACTTCCTGTACACCTTTTGTTGGATGTGCCAACATAGGTTTGAGCGGTATTCCTGGAGTAAGTTTACAATGTTCTGGTAATTTTTCAATTCCTTCTCTGAGTAAAACTGGCAGGATGAGATCATAATTTGGACATTCGCTGAAAATAACATCAATGAATGTACCTTCAAAAATGTATAAGTATCAATAATGCCAGTCTACATTTATCATAGAAAGAAATACCATTTTAAGAAAATACCTACCAGTAAGTATTCTTCAAAGTAAATGCCAACTTATCATAGTGAGTTTTGAAATCCTCTGCGCTCATTTCTTTGAAACATCAAGACGTTTTGGGGGAAATTCTTGGTTAGGTGGAGTTGTAGCACATGCTAAGGCTAGTGCTTGAAGAACTGATAACTCAGCAAGTCCAATTCTCAATTTTCCTGCTAATGATCTGATCAGATACCTTGCTTCCATTTCTTTGCAAGCAACAAACATTTTTTTTATTTCATCAATTTTTGTAGCTTGTGACTAAAAATATAAGTTTATCTGAAATTCTATCGAATAATAAGCCTACATTTCATCGAAAACTTACAGCATTTCCTGTCATTTTTGCGATTTGCTTCAAACTTTTGAAAAAACACCTCTAACAGAAAGAGCTGTTGGTTGAAACAGTGTTTTCTGATTACTTCTTGAATGTTCTGCTACAGTTCCAAGATCTCCAGATTCTTTAACATCCGATTTGATCTGGCTCAGTGTACGTCCGGTAGATTGAGCAATTGCTTTCATTAAACTAGTTTCAGCAACTCCCAATTCGAGACCTGAAAATTTGTGTGAGAAACTTTCTATAAGCTGAAATTCAACTCTCTGAGGGCCGCAGGGGCTGCTGAGCATCGATAATGCGATTAAGCACTAACTTCCAGTTATAAACAGGTTTTCTCTACCTGAAATGGTCTGGAACTAACAGTTAACTATTTAACTGAGCATTGATAATGCGGCCCTGAATAATGGAATATTGTAATTTGATCCGAATATTTGTAGTAATGTTTAGTAGAGTCAAACATGCACCCCTCCTGCTGCAGTACTTCGCCTTTGTTTTGAACACTGGTAACAGATGATAATGCTTTTTCAATTACATGGCACTTTTCATTGTTGAATCTGAGCCCAATAGCATTGAATAAAGTTCTGCGGCTCATTTTGGCCACATCGACGAAGGTGTTAAGAATTCAGAAACCGGTCTACCTGTTACGCTAGTTCGATGACAACAAGTTCCTCTAGTTTACTTTATGATTTAGGTTTTCACTAGCTCATCTTTAGATTTATAAGCTTTGAGAAAATATTAATTTCTGGTTTTTCACAGAGAATAAACTGCATCACATAAATAAACAACTAACAAGAGTAGCTTGATCTTCTTGTTATTAACTAACCTACACTAACCTAACCAGACTAACTGTACCACATATCACATATCAAAACAACTAAAAAGAGGTACATGATCTTCTTGTTATTAGAATTTTCAAATTGATTTAAATCGTTCTTCTGATATACAATGAAATAGAAGGAATGAATAACATATTTCTCGATTATCTGCCGATCTTATCTACCAAAAATAAACTTCTGAAAATGGATTTCCCTGCATAATTTGTAGTGAAGTCTGGAAAAGCGTGACTTTCTACATATTGTGACTGTATTCTGCTTTCAAATATTGGATTGTTCAGGATCTTACAACATAAGTTAATCTTAAGTTAACCGATAAACTCAAAGTTCAACTTCCCCAAATGACTTCTATTACAATTTGAAAAATATAAAGATTGTGTTTGCCAACTGACCTACAACCTATTTATGATTACAGTAGACGCGCGATAGTGTGAACACAAAATGAAATTTACGTGTTTGTATTAACGAAATGTTCACACCATCAAATCAAATTGATTCGAAGAAATGGTT
This sequence comes from Hippodamia convergens, assembly GCA_038502775.1. Lineage (NCBI taxonomy): Eukaryota > Metazoa > Arthropoda > Insecta > Coleoptera > Coccinellidae > Hippodamia > Hippodamia convergens. The sequence continues at coordinate 58,020,510 of CM076608.1, forward strand.
TTGTAACGTTACATATTTTGTTTTGAGTGAATTTTTTATAAAGTTCCAAAGCCTTCTGTTAGAGCATCGTGGGTTACTCTTAAAAGTTAGACATATGCTGTCGCGGACTTTTTTATAGAACTTTTCGTGCACTACAAAATTGCAATCAACCATTTTTTTCTATCTCAGCGTCGGCCGTAAAAGCGTGAAATCAACTGGTTCATTCACGACTTGTTCATGAAATATCGATATTTTTCTTTATTTTTTCGTTATATACGAAGAAATTCCACATGACAACCCACCCAAATAAATTCTCTACACTATAGTGAAATTTTCATCAAAATCGGCTATACGTTTCTAGAGTTCTGTGAAGACAAACAAACACACAAAGGACTTTCACATTGATAACATTAGTATAGACTAGATAGACTAGATAGTATGGACAGTCATACTATCGAAAGTACTTTTGTTCACACTGCAGAATATCAATTTAAATATTTTTCTGTTCACACTACTGAGTCGTTCATAGAATCGCATGTTCACACTACCACATCTCTATTTTATTTATTGTATGATTCCTTTGAAAATATTCTCTATTGAGATGAATGGATTTGATTCAACCTCACTACAAGTTTTTAAACTTAAGCAGATGTTCTGTAAATTGAATAATTCAAGCAATTTTTGATAATTTTACAGCGGAACAAAGTGAAAGACTATTCACTAGTTTTATAGTGTCAGTGATCCAGTTCAGACAAAATATATAAGAATGGGAGATATTGTTGCTAACTAGACAATTGTAAAAAAAAATAAATTTTGACTCCCAATTGTATTTTTTCAAAGATAATTAAAAAAATGAGAATAAATCTCATTGAATATGGGAATAATGAGCTCTAACAGAGCTAATCGATATTTGTGTCTTACGAGTATTATCTGATCAACTAGAAAAAAAGGTAACTCACCTTCATAGGCAGGACCCAATTTATTGAGACACAAGTAAACAGAGGGTAACAGATCTTCAGGTGTAAGTACAATGCAGGATCGAAAGTAATTACTCAAAATTTCAACTATCTTTAATCTACTAGAGATTTCCTCTATTTCCATTAGAGTTTTTGCTAGAGCCAAATAGGGTATTCTGCAAATTTAAATTTTTGTTAAAAGTTTTTCAATCCTGTAGAAAATTAGTTCATACTTTTGTTCCCTTTTCCAAATTGCATCCTTGATAGGATGGTACTTTACTTTAGCTGGACTGTATGCTATAATAAAAAGTTTTATGGAAGCACTGCTGGCCAATGAAATGATTAAAACTTACTATCTGGAAGTTTTGAATCATCCTCATCGTTGGAGGTATTCTTGGAATTGGAAGGTTTAGGCGATGAACTTTTTTGTTTCATACTTAGCTTCTTATCTTCTGATGTCTTCTCTAAGGCTTTATTGTCCTTGATTGATACTTTTCTATCGTGTACCTTTGATCCAGTTGGACTTTCACTTTTTCCTACCTTAGACAAATCACTTTTTCCATTTTTTACAGGTGATTTAATTGCCTCATTGTTGTCACTTTCAGATCCACTATCAAAGGCATTCTTCTTTTTAGTTTTCTTTTTTATTGGGGAATCCTCATCAGACTGAATTTTGCTGTTCGTTGATTCACCATCATTAAATAATTGAATTTTGGAAGGACAAGGATCAAGTTTGATTTTCTTTGCTGTAGACAAATCAACCACAAAATTTAATTGTAATAAAAGCACACTTCAGATGAAACTAAAATTGTTAGTGTTTATTATGACAGAATGAAATTCTAGTAAGACTCTTCAGACCAATGTATAAACTCACCATTATTTATCTTTTCGTCTTTCGGTGATTTTCTGAAAATACGAACACTTCAATAATTAAAGCAAAATATATGTATCACATCACTCACTTAGTGGGTGTGGATTCATTGGAGTCTCTTGAGCGTTTGCAGGGTTTCTCGGAATCCACAGATCCATCTACTTGACTGCTTCTAGTTTTAGAGAAAAAACAATTCACCATTTTAAAATGTGCGTTACGTTTCAATAATACAGTTGTTTTCAAAGATCGAAATATAAGAGACATGTTTCTTCGTGTAAGAACTTTTATAAGAAACTCTTGAATATCATTAAAGAATTACCTACGTACCCATCAGATTTTCTCCCAGTTGATGTGAAAAACGACCTGAAAATATTTTTTTATGATATTTGCTTGAATATTATTGATCAATTACTCACGTTATGGATCTTTGTTTCATATTAGAAAGTTCAATTCAACAATTTTTTTCGTATCAATTAATCAATTCAGTCCATAAATGAACGTTTTCAGTTTAGTTTTCAGTCTCTCAAGTTTTGAAATTGGATCGAGGTTATGTTCACAATTGACAGGTGAAATATTTCCCGCGCTTTCACAAAAGTCTTTTTGAATTTTTGATCACGCACCTTCTTTTGATAGTGGTTTTAGACCTTTTTTGTGCCATGCATAAGCCTTTCTAAAGCTATGAAATGTATACATGACTTCAAATAAAATCAAAATTCGAATATTCTTCAATTGCAAATCAATGATTGGTGTTATAGAAGAAATTACTAGGAAATTATCAAAGAATTACAGGTAAGTATATTTTCAAAGCATCTAATATCAAACTGAAATTCAAATTCTGAATAATATCAAAAAGTTTTTTCTCATTAATTTTTATCATTAATTAATTTAAATATGAGGATGGAAAGGGTCACGAAATGTTTCTTGTACTAGACCGGGTACACATCTGAGATGTACATCACAGCATGCGTCAAATCAGGTAGTTATGCAATATTGCTGGATGGAAAATTGAAGGCCGAAAAAAGAAATATTCAACTGTTATACCTTCACAAAATTAACTGAATATCATTAAAAAGTTTAACCATATGGAGAAGTTCGAACAGAAAATCAAAAGAGAATAGAGAGCCATTCCATTAGACTGATAAGTCAGCCTTTTCTGCGACAGGTATTTTCAAAACAGTCACGGAAAAAAGGCTAACAGAAAAAAAGGCTTAAGTCTAGAAAGAGCTACAAAAGAAACAAGGAGGTGAAGTGATGTGTTTTCTAAAGCTTTCATATTATAGTAGGGGAGCCAAGCGGGGATATTTCGTATTTACTCAGGCGCGGCAGAATAATATACAGGGGAATTCCTTGTACCCGGCTGAGTACTTACACCAAATGAACGCCAAACATATGGCCGCCCGTCCAGAAAAGATCAGATTAGTAAAAAACAATTGATCATCGAATATTCTCGAGCGCGTCATATTAAGATAGGGTGGGTAAATTACATGTTAAAAAGTGTATATACCACTAATCTGACAATTTGAGAGTAACAAAAAGACAGAGGAGGGTTCCAAAGTTGTAAAAAAATCGTCTGGACATTCCCGAGCGTGGCTAGTTTTTTTTTTATTTTGAAGGAAATAATTCAAGGGGTTACGAAAAACATATATATATAATCTGACGATTTCCTCAAGCCGAAATAACAGAAATTCGCCGAGAAAGTTCAACGCGTGTATCTGCATGTCATTTTGACAATTCTCGAAATATGTCGTAATTTTTGGATATTCCGATTTTTCTTGTATTATAAGATCTTCGGTTTATCGATAGGAGATGATTTCATTTCATAAGGGTACTGTAACGGTCCCCAAAAAACTGAAGTTCCAAAAAATCAGGTTGGAGGTTTGTAAAACACTCACAATCATAGAGCCAGAATTCAAGAATTTTATATTTCAATATTGAAGAATTCTAAAGGAAACGAGTGATAACGTTTCGAAATTAGCCAATGAACATGGTGTTGAGGTGATTCTTCTTCAAGACACGCACACGACAACAGAGAATATAATCTCCGTCAGAGAGGACAATTGAGGTGTTATGCATGACCATACCATAGTTGTTGAGACCATAGTTCGGAAAATGTCTTACATTTAAAAAAAGTCGAAGTATAATGATTTAAACTCGTCAGATTGAGCGAATCCCTCAAGGAAATCTGCAGATTAAGATACAGCACATCTAGAACATGGAGATGAACCATATATATCTTAAACTGACGCGCCCGAGTATGTCGAAATGACGATTTTTTTTCAACTTCAACACATTGCCGCGGGTTTGCGTCACATCCAAATCGTCAGATTATTGAATGAGAGACTTTTATCAGGTCCAATTGATATCACCTTAGACAATCTGACGCGCTCGAGAAAATCCTTTCTTTTTCGTTTTCAACCCTCACCTATGCCCAACCCCACCACTGAAATGGTTGGATCACAGCCATGGTCAGATGTCAGATCATAGAGATAGTATACTATCTCTATGAGTCAGATTAAGCTATACATAGATAAATATGCTATCTTCATCTTACTCGCTCGAGTATGTCCATGTAACAGGTTTTTTTTTACATTTTTGAGAGCCTATAGCGGCTCCTCCCACCGATTAATAATATTTTTTTACTTTTTTCATCTAAACTTTGCAACCCTATAGGTCTCCATGACGCTCGAGTAAATCCAAATTTAGCATCGAGGCTCCCCTACTATTAGTATCGTGTTTAATACTTCTTCTTGTGAATGAGGCGTAATAGGTACCTATATAACTATATACCTACTAGACGTGGGTTCCAGTATCTTATGTATGTATGAGTTAAATAAATGGCAAGTTTGAACATAATTAGTAAAAACGAAAGGAAGAAAAGATAGATATGTTCAATCGGATTGTTGAGATCGTTGTGAAATGAAAAGAGATATTACAATTTTTCAAATCACATAGGTACCTATATCATATACTTACATTCATAATACCCCTGCTGATTAACAATGGCCGCTTTATCCTCTTATAATATTCATGGTCGATTGTGAACCTTCACTCCAAATCAGTATTCCTGTAATTAAATCCATTATAATGGTACAAACGATTTTCATTGCTCAACTCACTGTTTCCAATGTGCGCATTAGAGATTGTTTCTTTCGATGGTTGCAGTTGATTTAAGATTGATCGGAATCAGGATAATTATTTGAAATGTCGATTTTTGATTTATTGAGCTTTATTCCGAGGTATTCATTCATTTCGAGAATATTTTATAGGTTTCACTGAAGACTGCAGGTACATTCCGTGAGAATAGAGTTATGCTTCTTGGATTGTGACAAAAAAATCGAATTGATATGTCCGAAGCGAATAATGATAATTTACAAATGGACAATATTCTATACAGTGGGTTTTAAGGTTTATTCGTTGAAACAAATCATTCGAATGCTGACGAAATAAGAATGAACTAAATGCTTGTTGTTTCCCTTGGTTGTGACTAAAAATGTGTCGGTGCCTTGTCTATTGATCGTTTATGTACGAAAGTGATTATACCTGTAAATATACTCAAAAAAGTTTAATTTTATTATTTGTGTAAATCAGAATATTTCTAATAAATGCCGTTTTGCTATAAAAGTTCAAAATTCTTCATGTTGTTCATCATTCTATTTATTATGATATCTCTTGATGGTTTAGGTCCATCAATTTTCAACATTGAATTATTTGATTAAAATCTAGATAAGTAATAGGTATACATGATTAGAACTGAACGTGTTATTTCTTGCACCTCGTTTATGTTGGCAGGCTAGCTCCAAACTTCGCACGATTGGTCATCACTTTGACGTGGTATGCGAGTTTAAGTATTTGTCATGAATCCTGAGAACCATATTCTTAGGAGGAGCAACGATTCCAAGAATGACCAGATTCCCTTTCCCTATGTCCCTCTAACAACATAGGTTGAGTGTGTTTCAGGAGAATATCCTAAGGCATCAAGAACCCGAATCCTTCTTAATTCCAGGGCTCGTGTCTAGACGACCCTGTGCCAGGAGGGCCTTAGAATCGTCGAAGATCTTGCAAGCAAGCAAAGGCTTCGAGTGATGAGCGCGTGAGAGAATGGCGTAGTGACTATAGCTCTATTGACCTCTCGTGTCCTCGGACATTGGGCAGACTCAAAGATGACTGATAGCACCACATGCAAACTAGCACCGCTAGAACGAACAGGAGTGAATAAGGCTGACTTTGTCTTTCCCCTGAGACTGAAACAGTCCAGGAGCCGGACCCAAGGTGCAAGTTAGGACTCTATCCACAGTAGAGGAGCGCAGGTTAATGGGACCCTACTAAGGCAAAACTTTCATAAAAGTCATATTTATTAACCTTTTTCTTCAGGAACTCTTAGAACAATAACACAGGTCCACCATTACACGACCACTAGGAGTGAGAGTACAAGAATTTTTGATTAGAAATAGGTTGACTCTACCTACAGTTTTTAACACATCACATCCGGAAGTACCACCTTGGCTGCTTAAACGTCCTAAAATCCACTTAGAATGTAGCAAATACAAAAAACAATCAACTGTACCTAGACAATACACAAACATCATACACAGAATATTTGACCTCACCCGAAGAAAATTCTTTTCACTGATGGCTCCCGAACTGAAGAAGGCGTAGGTATAGGGGTTTTTTCTGAAACGGGAAAAATGGCAATGGCCTCTGGACCCGATGACATCAATATTCACAGCTGAACTAACCGCCAACCTGAAAGCCCTCCAACTTGTGGAAACCTGGGCATGCGGAACTTATCTTATCTGCTCTGATTCCTTAAGTTCCCTGAGTTCTACCCTCGATGTCTTCAACACAGATCCTCTGGTACAAAAGATTCTTTTGAAATGCAACAATTTAATAAATGAACATAAAGATATTGTTTTCATCTGGTGTCCAGGACATATTGGCTTTGAAGGAAATGAAGCTGCTGATGCAGCCGCGCGGGAAGCAATTTTACTGAATCAAGAGGAGGAAATACCAAGACGACTAGAAGACCAAAAGATGTTTCTCAGGGATGTTACAATACATGAGTGGCAGAGAGAATGGGATAGTAGAGACAGCAAATTGAAAAAAATCAAACCATCAGTTAGACCCCAGAAGATACCATTGAATTTGAACAGAAGGGAACAAGTAAATCTAAGCCGTATTAAAATCGGACATACCAGGCTCACATCTTCACATCTACTCATCGGACAACCTCCTCCGCAATGTCATATATGTCGAGAAGTCATTACCGTTGAACATGTCCTGTTACACTGTGCTAGATATCGGAATATAAGAAATCAACTGACTTTGCCCACAGACCTCCAAAAACTATGTACAGAAAATGTTGACGAACTAATGAAATATTTGAGAGGGTCGAATTTGTTTAATCAAATTTAGATATCGAAATCCCACGAATTACCGATCAAGTTGACCTTGTTGCGTTTTCTTATGATATTTTCAAGTGTGGTGTGTACGTTTGTGTATATTTGTGATTATATATGAAAAAAGGAAACGGCTAATGACCAAGCAGTCGATGCCGTGAAAAAAAAATAACACAGGTATGTTTTAAACACAATAACGAATAATTTCAGTCCTGTACTAAGGAAGAATAACGATTGTGCAAAAAAATAAGTCAATTGCTCTCATTACCCGACCATTGGGATAATGGAGCCTACTTCGCGCTCACATGAAAACTGGAGCCCTAATATTAATTATTGCGCAAAAGTTAAACTGAACATACTCTAAATGTGATCTTCATTAGTACCTACGAACTATTTCATTATAACAAAAATAAAAAAATCCTCTTTTTAAGAAATACAAGAAAACAAGACGAAATTATTGAAAAAGAACAGATCTTTCGGATCCAAATAAAAGGAACAAATATTAGATGCTAGACTATCGCTTCCAGAACATTCACCATGAGACCATTTTACGTAACTTCAGCATCGGTACCACATCTTTCCACTTTTTCCCGTTTGAAAGCAAATTGTACATAAAGTTTCCTCTTCCGAGATTCTAGGCTCCCATTTTCTGCTGACTACCATTTTGAAATATAATGATTTAAAAAATGTTACTTTGATTCAAATCACCATCGAACCAATAGTTTTAGTTAGTGAATGAATCTACGGATTTATAATGAATACAAACATAATAAAAATAAGAATGAAATCCCCTATATCGGCTCATACTGCTCAGGCGAAATTTGCTATGTTGATTTAGCGGAAGTACCGCTAAATCAACATAGCTCCCATTCCCGACCGCTCTCATTACCCCGCGCTCCCCTACTAGGACTTATCGGAATCTTCGGATGGGATGACCCGCGGCCTACGTTATTTAACAGGCCATTTGGAAATCTTCGATTTGAGTACTTTGCCTCTTACTCGTGCAGTGCCCGGTTGCAAAAGCAACTATAAATCTACTAATGAGAAGGTGTCGGTATTTAGATTTCCGAAAGATCTCGCGAGTAGAAAATGACTCAACCCAATTCATAGAGACAGTAGTTTCAAAATCCACGAAGACAGTGTAGTTTGTATAAAACATTTTGTAGATTCCCATATCACGAAAAATAACTCTCCAACCGCCTAAGGTTCAGTTATTAATATACCCCGAAAAATTCCTAAATTAACTAATGATGCATTTCCTTCAATTTTTCCAAATCGACCGAGTTACATGATGTCTTCAGTTACTCCGAAAAGAACCGATCCTGAGGTACGGAGGCAAAAATTAGTTGTCCATTATGACAATGTTTACACCGATTGGGACAAACAAGATCAGATCGATTTTTCCGACTTTTGTTGTCATTTCAAAGGCAAGGCAATTTTCATCTTCTTTTCCAACGTTGAAGAAAATGGCTTTGTTCAGTTCTACAATATAAATGTTGAGGGGGAAACTATATAACAGATGGATACGCTGTCTACTTCTCTGGAAACCAAGACCCTATGCACAGAAACGGAGTATCAATAATCATGAAAGAGAATATCAGTAAATATGTCACTGATTTCATTCCACTGTCAGACAGGGTGATGTTAGTGAGACTAAACGCCAAACCAGTAAACGTAAATATTATTCAAGTATGCTCCTACTGCAGATAAGGATGACAATGAAATCGAAGAATTTTACCATCAAATAGAAGAAGTACTAAAAACAACAAAAAAACACGAAATAATAATACTTATGGGAGATTTCAACCAAAGGTAGGTCAGAAAGCTACTGATGGAATTACCGGAAATTTTGGTTTGGGAGGAAGAAATCAAAGGGGAGAACGACTAATCGAATTCTGTCAAGAGGCTGATTTTGTTGTTACGAATACTTGGTTCCAGCATACAGAAAGACGCCTATATACATGGAAATCGCCACAAGATGGACATCAAGGTAGGACAGTACGAAACCAAATAGATTACATTTTGATAAATCACCGATTCCGTAACAGTATTACAACCGTTAAAACCTACCCAGGCGCAGACATAAACTCAAACCACAACTTACTGTGCTCCAAAATTCAAGTTAAATTAAAAAGACCAACAAAGATATATAAACCAAGCAGAATGTGCCTCGATCCCCTCAGAAGCTCAGAAGTACGTGAACGGATATCTCAACAAATAAACACTGAAATACACAAAATAAAGGAAACACCAAATGAAAACAGAACCATCGATGAATATTGGCATGATATACAAAGACCGATCATAGAAGTAACGAAGGATTCCTTGAAACCTTCTAAGAGACTAGCAAAGAATGAATGGATGACACAAGAAATTCTGAACCTGATGGAAGCGCGACGGAAATATAAAAATAAAGACACTGTCAGATATAACGATACCAATAAAACCATCAAAAAGAAAATTAAACAAGCCAAAGAATTATGGCTAGATAAGTCCTGTGTAGAAATAGAGGATCTTCTGAAAAAACACGACAGCTTCAACCTCCATAAAAAACTCAAATATACCTCCAGAATCAGAAAGCCAAAACATGTTCACCTGCTTAAAAATCCAAACGGAGAACTCCTTGATCACAAACAACAATGCAGAGAATGGGAGAGTTACGTTACAGACCTCTTCAATGATGCCAGCCGAGGAAACATGTCACACACTGTATGTGAGAACGAGGTAGACAGAGGCCCCAGTATACTGAAGGCAGAGGTCAAGAAAGCAATACAACAAGCAAAAATAACAAGGCGCCTGGACCAGACCAAATTCCTGCTGAACTGCTTAAACTTCTAGACGAAGAGAGTATCACGTGCTTAACCACACTTTTTAATAAGATATACAGCGAAGGAAAAATACCGAACGATTGGCTAGAATCACTTTTCATAATTCTACCAAAAAAAAACAAACCCACTAAATGCGGCGATTTCAGACTCATTAGCCTGATGAGTCACACGCTCAAGATCTTCTTGCGAATAATAAAAAATCGAATATTCCAACTATGCGAAAGTAAAATGAGTGACAAACAATTTGGATTTAGATATGGTTTGGGGACCAGAGAGGCTCTATTTTGTATGCGCGTTCTGCTCCAGAAAAGCTGTGAATTCCGAAAAAATGTCTTTGTCTGCTTCATAGACTTCGAAAAGGCATTTGATCGAGTAAAACACGACCCACTCTTCAAATACATAGAAGTAACAGGACTAGACAACTATGACACTAGAATACTAAAATACCTATACTACAACCAAGTAGCCTCCGTCCAAATTGAGGACAATAAAACCCAAAAACTGCCCATTAAACGTGGAGTACGACAAGGCTGTGTTCTATCGCCTAGCCTTTTTAACCTATACTCGGAAGAAATATTCAGAGAAGCTTTGGATGAACGACAAGAAGGTGTAAGACTCGGCGGAGAAACTATCAACAATATCAGATACGCTGATGATACAGCCATTCTGGCAGAGAATATAGAAGACCTTCAAACATTGGTAAATCTAGTGAATGAAGCAAGTCGTCAGAGAGGTCTCAAAATCAACACTGCGAAAACAAAGTGGATGGCAGTTGGAAAAATAAATGTAAGTCGACGGCAGGTTTGGGTCGGTGGGGAGAAGATAGAGCGTGTAGACCATTTCAAATATCTGGGCAGTTGGCTTAATGCGTGTGCGGACTCTGATGAAGAGATAACAACACGGATTGAAATATCACGGAAGACATTCATGACATGGAAACCAGTGCTATGTAATAGAAATCTGACAATGCATCTTCGTAAAAGAATCTTAAGATGTTATGTGTGGTCTGTCCTACTTTATGGTTGCGAGGCATGGACACTAAAGGTCACAATGATGAATAAACTAGAAGCGTTTGAACTCTGGTGCTATCGCCGGATCCTAAAAATATCGTGGGTCTCGCACACAACCAACGAAGATGTCCTCAGAATGATGGATACGGAACGGCAACTGCTGAATATCATAAAGAAGAGAAAAACGGAATACTTTGGACACATAATAAGAGGATCTAAATACCAGCTGTTGTGCCTCATAATACAAGGAAAAGTTGAAGGTAAAAGGTGGATAGGACGAAAAAAGCTATCCTGGCTTCGCAATATCAGGCAATGGTGTGGTCTTTCGGCCGAGGAACTATTTCGAGCAGCAGCCGATAGAGAAGGATTTCCAAAATATCGTATCTATGATGATAGCCAACGTCTGAAGACAGACAAGGCACCAGAAGAAGAAGAAGAAGGGGGCCATTTCCGAAAATATCATTGGAGTTTAAGATCTTGAGTAATTTGAGAATCGAATTCGTATTTAGAGACGAAGTAAACGTACCCATTTCTAATTTTAAGTGGTTATTAGGTGACAGTTATAGGTATTTGTGACTTTTCCTCTTTTGATGTTCATTTCTTCTTCATTCGCTTCAGAAAGTAAAATAATTTTCATTCTGATTGTAATCTTGTGGAACTCAATACAACAGCTACCTCCTTGTGGTGAGTTCTGGATTATTTGCGATAAACTATTAAGGAATTATTCGCAGATAAACGAAATGCTGTTTTGTTTTCCTCCCTAAAGTTGTTTATTTAATTGTGAATTGAAATAAATTCGAAATTATATAGAAAGCAGTGCGAATTGCACAAGAAAACCGTTAACTTTCTATATCTACGCGTGCCACTAGACACGTTGCTGGTAACAACAGCAACGTCTAACCTTTCGGCCTGTTAGATTTAGTAGGCCGTGGATTACTCAATTATTAATATTAGCACTCGGCTGATTCGGAACTCTTATAGCTCCATTTTCGAAGAAACCAGGGAGGCTAGAGAGTTGTCCAAGACCTCTCTGAGGCTCTACCTCTTCAGGACTCCAGTTCCGTAACCAAGACGTGGGGACATACGGAGTCAAACAGTGAATAGTCCCTCATTTCAACAGAAACTGTAAACTGGATGACTTTGAGGCTGGTTATCAAGATTCGAAACCATATCCCAATTAACTCGGGTAAGGAGTGAGAGAGCGACCAGGACTGATATGCTGAAGAATACCATAGTAATCGGTACCAGCTCCCAAAACAAACTGTCTGGATGAAATCGGTGTCCTTGGGGTTCCAGCCAAGCACCTGAGGAGGGATTTTTAGTTGGTTAAAAGTCCAACACTCGCTGGCACCTTCAAGAACTCACCGGTGTCGGCAGCTAGGATATTGAATTGAGCTCGTTTATTCCAACATGGTCAATATCATATTCACATAGCACAAAAATAGGTGAATTTAACAGTTTATTCAGAAGAGGATCACAACAATTCAACAAGAAATGCCAAAATTGAATAATTTGAATACCTACAATCGGAAATTCTGTTATATCATTTCAATCACCCTAGAACCAAACTCGACATAACTAACATAATTTATATTGTTTAGTTTTGAATGTCCGACAAAAAATTCTGATATATGAAATCGAAGAAGCAATATTTTTATAAAACTCAAAAAACATAACTCTTAAAGAGTGAAAGAGAATGTAAGTAATTTCTTTTTAACAGGCGTGAAGGTGTCGCTATTAGTATGAAGTTACTCAAAGCGACATTCAAAGGCAAAGTTTTTTCATGAACATTTTGTCTCTTAGAGATAAAGCCGACAAAAGTCTATCTATTCTCTCAGTGACAAATCTGAGAGAAAAAAGTAAATGCGAAGAAAGATAAACGAGGAAACCGAATAAGAAAAAGGTAAACCAAGGAAAGAAGATAAAATTACCGAAGAAAAAGAGAGCAGCCAAATGCAGAAAAAACAGGAAAACCGAGATGAGAGGCTTATGAAAGAAATTCCGATCCTCACACAAGACCAGAGAGCTCCCTGTATTCGTAGCTGTGGATGAGCTAGGGGCACTGATGAGCACTTTTTAGCCTAATTATGGCTAATACGGTCTGCCTCTACTCTTGCTTCAATGGCGTGGTCTTTTCTCGCTCAGGATTAAGGGATTGTATTTTAGAGGAATATATGTTGATACTGATTAATTTTGTCCCGAACACTGGGAATCCAATTTTCGAAAAAAAGACTCAGAGACGATGAACAAAACTACGAAGAGATTCTTTTAGAAACCGCTATGATGATTTCAGAAATGATTCAAACTGGGGATAATTACATTAAGGGTTTTTTCTTCAGAATATGATTGAAGAAGGATAATGTGAGAATTACTCGTTTATTCATTATCGACTGCTCCCAAGGCGAACAAAATTGTCAGATGGAGCACAACTTTCACTCTAGTTTTATGCATATAAAGTAATCATTTTTATTTTCTCGATAATAATGGTTTCTCATTGAATATGAATGGAAAAGTCACTTTCTGTTTCGAGACAATTCCAAATTGAAATTGTGTATGAGCATACTGCTGGAACTTTATATTATATGTATCTGTTCATTAAACCTTCCGAAATAAAGATGAAACAGTTAATAATAATAACAGTCAAAATCCATACATCAATTCATGGAGCTCCAGAAAAAACTTTCAAATGAGTATTAAAACACAATGAAATCTAATAAGATGCCGTTCCCATTATTTGTATATAAATATTACGCCACATCGAACATGCAGTCGAAAGACCTCAGAAAATTGTGAGACACTGCCAAAGATTGTCAAAATGCCAAATGTGAAAGAAGATATGCTAAAGTAAAAGTATAATTTTTTTGTGTGGTTTCCCACTATAATATACAGTTCCAGCATGGGGATCTGATAAAATTTATATTTCTTCAACAACCGCACTAGCTGGAAGAAGTACAAAGGGTTGCTCCAATAATTGCTTTATTCATCTGAAATTTTTACGCTATGAATTTCATGAGATGAAGAAAAATAATTTCATGCTGATGGGACAATTACGCCAAACGCGAAAAAGAGTACTCAGTCCTGTCTCCTCCGCGTTATTGTGGAACCTACAGTCACGGTCATCGGTCACTTAGATCTTGGCATATCCGAATTCATTGACACCACAAGCAATTATTTTTAAGAGATTCGAAATTACGTTTCATGGTTGAATATTTTCGCAGGCATCCAATACTGCAGGCAATGATAGTTCAGGTATTATTCTTGACAATTATTGAAGAGTAACGCCTGATCCGATAAACTTAACTTGATGGGCGTAATCGAAAGCTCTGAGATTCAGCGTATTCAAGAAATTAATGTAGTTCGCCGGATTGTCCTTGAAACACTTTCTTCACTCATATAGTCATTGTCATTAACTAACATTGCATAAATTTTAGGGAAACGTGAAACTTTGCATGATGTGCTTTCATCGGTGCCCAACTTCGAGTTTGTCACTTTCTCTCAGTCAATATTGCTTGACGATGAGATCACCCATAAGTTTTTTTCTGGAAAAACCAACAGTTGAAGAAATTTTAATTGAACATCACATAATTATATTATATTTAATGCACTAATTTATAATCATAGATCGACGATATTGATTCCGAAAATAAGAATTTTCTGTTTGTTTCTCTGAGCAATATCTGTGGCTGATAGAATTCAAGGTTTGAGTAGATTTTGTCGTCCCAATCATATTTAAATAGCAGTTGTTGACCTTTTGGTGAAAAATCATAAAGTGAGACATCCGGTTACCGTCTTATATCCTGTTTGTCGAGCGTACTTTATATTTTTGAAACATGAAAATGATTTTGGATGAATATCATGATATTTGCCAGAAAATTGTATAAATAATGAGGGATCGGTAAAATATATGGAAAAGATTTAATTTAATGGCTGGCTCCCTTGTGTTGACTCCGTTATGCGTTTTCGAATTCCAACTTCTCACCGTACTGATGAGGGCCGAAAGCCCGAAACAGCTGTCTACGGTTCATTTTCGTTTCAGAGGGTTATGTCCATTAAATCTTTTCCATGTATTTTACCGATCCCTCAATATTCATATCTTTCCCATATTTATATTCCTGGACTCGGATGTCACGCAGGTGGCTAAAGTTGCCTCCGTGGTGACGTTGGATATTGCCCTGGAATGCAGGGTCTTCCAACCGAAATCGCAAATGTGCGGCTGGCTCCCTTGTGTTGACTCCGTTATGCGTTTTCGAATTCCAACTTCTCACCGTACTGATGAGGGCCGAAAGCCCGAAACAGCTGTTTACGGTTCATTTTCGTTTCAGAGGGTTATGTCCATCAAATCTTTTCCATGTATAAAATTTATTCACTAGGGAAAATATTTAGGAAGTTCCTGGATATAAGATAAGAAAAAAAATTAATATCATTCATGAGTGAGCAGAAGTTTATCATATAAGAATAGAAATATTGGATAGTTTATTGAACTGGGGAAACCAATTCATTTACTGATCAATGAATGTTCTTTAAGAGTCTTTTTTGAGACTCGTATTTCTAAATAAAGGTAGAGGAGACGAAAGTGATTGTGATAACTGTAGGACACTTGCGATTCTACCTCGCATATCAAACATTTTTAAAAACATCATATAAAATGAAATAATGTAGCTGATGGAGGATGGGGAAAATTAATATTGTGAATAAAATAAAAGGCTTAATTATATCGTTTCAGAGGAACGGTGCTAAATTTACTTATATTATTTTAAAAATAGATGGTCACCGGAACGATAGAAATATCCACTTGGTGAAAAAATAATTGTGGAGTTGATACATTGAATCAAATATGAATATATTATGTATAAAATATTCTATAAAAAATGGAAATTTGGATTATGTATGGAATAAAGTCCGATAAGTCATGTATGCCACCTTAGACAAAATGGTATATGGCATAGGGCATCTAGATATGATCGGAAAGCAGATTCGTAGCTCATTTTCAGAAAAGCGGCAACACCGAAACGCTGAAGAAATTCCAGATGCATATGGGTCATAATCTCCAGAAACAGGCCATCCAGGATGGGACCAACTATTCAATTTATATAAAAATAAAAATCTGTCAAAAATACACGCGTAATTTTTCTCTATTTCAGTTACGTAATGAGTTCATTGCAGTACTAAAAGTAATGCTGTAATGAGACTCATTACAGCATTGTTTTCAGTTATATTTTTCGTTTTGTGGTTGTCAGTACTGCCCTCATATCCTCTCAATTTTCAAATCAAGTTAATTCATATTCCATAATCTGTCAAATTTCGTAAGTCACACCAACTGCCAAGATACAATACAAAAGTCACTAATCTAAATTTTTATTTGAATTTCGAGAGCATCTCACAAAACTTGACTGAAATAGAGAAAAAATCGTCTAATACTCGTTGCAGAAAGCAATTCCAACACTCTTGCTTTCGCTCCTTCGTCGCTCGTTTTCGAATTTCGCATTCGTGTTGGAATAGGAGCTCATTCCGCAACTTGTTTTAGAATATACTATTTTCTCTATTTCGGTATCGTAATGAGTTTATTACGGCACTAAAAGTAATGAAAACATTACAGCCTTGTTTTCAGTTATATTTTTCGTTTTGTGGTTGTTAGTACTGACTCCCCATCCCATACTATCAATTTTCAAATCGAATTAATTCACATTCCGTAATCTGTCAAATTTCTTAAGTCACACCAACTGCCAAGATACAATGCAAAAGTCACTAATCTCTAATCTGTATTTCGAGAGTATTTCAGAAAACTTTACTGAAATAAAGAAAATATCGTCTAATACTTGTGTAGATGGAAATTCCAACAATCATACTTTCGTGTTAGAATAGGAGCCCATCCTGCAACTTGTTTTAGAATATTCTATTCACTATTTCAGTACTAAAGTAGTGCTATTAAGTACTAAAAGGACTGTAATCAAAAGCAATGCTGTCCTCTCAGTTATATTTTTCTTTTTGTGGTTGTCAATATTGACCTCGGATCCAATCAATTTTCAAATCAAATAAATTCAAATTCCGTAATTTGTAAAATATCGTAAGTCACACCAACTGCCAAGATACAATAGAAAAGTCACTAATCTGAATTTTTCATTGCTTTTCGAGAGTATTTCACCAAACTTGTCTGAAATAGAGAAAATATCGTCTAATACTCGTGGCTCGTTTTCGAATTTCGCATTCGTGTTGGCATATGAGCTCATTCTGCAACTTGTCTTAGAATATACTATTCTTTTGTAATTCGATCCATATTGTAATTGCATTGTTAGATTTTTTCTATTTCTTTGTATTGTTAGCTTTTAAGCACCACTGTAACTATCAGTGAGTAGATATTTTCGGGCTAGTCCTCTCATGTACTCCTTTAGAATAAATAAATACTGGAAGACACTTTAACAATTGATAAGAATCTAAATAAAATAATATGTTATATTATGTGAATCTGAAGAATATATTTCTATACAATGTTTCATTGTCAATGAAACGCGATAAACCTTACCATTTTCATCAAAAGTTTCGTCTTCGGTGGAATCGTTAAGTCCTCCTGTGTCTATTTGCCCCGTGTATTCTTACGACTAGTGTAAAAAGTAGACATTTTGGATCTGAAAATAAAAAAATATTGCGTGTCAACTATCCCGAAACGTCATGCATCATCTATCCCAAACCCATGGGATATATGACGCACCTATTTAGGTGAAATCAAATTCTGAGAGGGGACTTTATATTAGTGAATATAGCATTTATAATAACCCAACTTCCAACTGTCGTCGACTTTTACCGGATTTCTAATAATTAGTGGGATCAAACAGAAAACCTTGCAAACTTTGCGGTACTTACCAACTATATATCACCAAATGTCTTGAACATCCTCAGATATTGGTGTTTATGGAGTGTATCTGAACTTCTTTTGGTGGGTATAATTTTTTTAAATCAATAATTTGGGCTGGAAATTGTAAATGGCTGTGTAGGTATAAAGAAATTTATTGCACATCTAGGTCTTTCTCAGTAGAAGTCCAGGTCATGCTCTACCTTGTTTTATTTCAAAGATGATAATTTATGTTTCGTTTGTATTGGTAAAAAATACATTAGTTCGTATACTGATTGTTAACATTCCATTTCGATTATTTCCAGTTGGCATTTTTCTCGTGGAGTAAATATTACCAAATCCGGGACCGTAACACTAATTGTACGCTGAGAACATAAGACGTGTTGACATGAAAGATTGTCTCGAGTCAATTAGTCTTCAATAAATCAGCTATATAGGGAGTTGCAAAGCTGTAGATTAGCCTGCTTGAGGGAAACTCATCTTTCTTATTGATGAAAGAGATGACCCAAATGAATTTATTCGTAGATTTCAGAGTAGTTGATGCAACAAACCGTCACATATCTGCAGAGTTATGTCTCAACCTATTCATTGTTACTACCATATAGTGATGGAATGCGCATATTTTAAAGAAGAGTTGAACATCTTCATGAAGGTAGTGTCTCCAATACCAGAGATTCACTAATTCATTCCACTTTCACCAGCCAGTTAGTATCGTTGGCTCGCTATGTTTACGTTGAAAATATCAACTCTTAACCACCTGAAAATTGAAAGCGGTTCCACTGTCACTTGATGTTACTTCTTGTTCAGTTCCTATAAGCAAACGGTGGAAAGCAGATAGATAGTGTGATTTTTGTGTCGTTTCCGGTGTGTGGACCATTAAGTTCGAATGCTATATGCATGGATCTCATCTTTTCGTTTTCAGATTACCATATAAATGTTACTGCTTGAAATGCAAAAGTGGCTCCATCAGATGAACTTGAATGGAGGTCGCAGTTGTGCGTGATATCGAGAGAACATCGTGGTAGCAGAAATATACGAGGTTATTACGCTCTTGAGAGAACCGGTAACTTATGAAAAAAGTCGTAGGGGTGACGATGAGTGAGAGTGATTCGTACTTGAAAATTGTTTTCAGCGAATTTATCAGTAATTAGGTGAGGTGATAACTTATTTATTTCTCGATAGTATGGAAATTAATGACGATATACATTTCGTGGAATTCTTGTGCAATATAACACCGAATTGTATTAATTTCCACTAGGTATTTCTTGGACTACTTTAAAGGTACTGTGTTCAAATTTAATCTTCACGACACAGCATCATAATAAGTCCATTCGTCAACAAAAAACATACATCTTCATTACGAAGCTCCTGAAAATACTCCTTTCATCTGATTATAAAAACAGTCAGTGAACCACCATATTCTTTAACCGTCATTATATTCATCAGAATATTTCCATTTTCATAATTAAGTGAATGGCGTATTTTTTGAGGAATTCATAATGAAGCTTGATTAATGGACTTATTTTGATTTGTGTTCAGAAGATGGTTATAAGCCGAATTCTGGCAACGCAAAACCTATAAAGTACTCCATTCTTACATTATATGGAGTTTCAGGAGGGGAAACTCCATCGAATTTTCATTGAAAATGTTCCTTTTGACGATACGGTTCTAACGCCCTGTTCCATCAAAGCCCATTATGATTTAATGGTTCATTAAAATTTTAATCCAAGATTAAACAAGAAATTCTATTGGCAGTATCCATGGGTACTTTGTTTAAAGGGGGGTTGGAATTTTGAACAACCATTAACGTTCCTGAAGCTGGGGCATCAGTATCACATGAAAAAGGAGCTATTTCCAGCAGATTATTATTTCATCCATTATATTATCCTCGATATCATCCAAAAATAATAATAATAATATTATATTTTACGATTCTTTAAGACATCGAAGATGTATGGGACATGTCAAAAAATATAAATACATATAAATATGCAAATTAATACAAAAAAAATTTATAAATTATTGTAGAAACAATACTCCCCTATACTATAGTAAACCTTTTTTTAACAGAGTAGATTGAACAACTGATATAAACTTTTTCACATTAAGAGGTTGGATACACTTTGGAAAATGATTATATAATTTAACACACTGGTAAAATGGACACTTCAAATTTAGTCGTTTTATGTTCAGGTACAAATAAGGTTCTATCATTTCTGGTATCATAGCTATGAAAAACTGGAAAAGTACACTAAATTTTCGATGATGCAGAGCCATAAATGGGAAAAAAGAGGACGTGGATCCGATCCTTGTGGAAGAAGACCGTTATTCAAAATTTTGGAATTACAGATATTATAATCAACAAAAACACGGTATCTTCTATCTGACAGCATATTTTTTAATGATAAAATCATCTTTTCACACTTGAGATGAGTCATTAAATTGATTGAATTAAGTTGAGAGGTATGTTATAATTTACTGATCGAGAAGACCAGATAGTTTCCATCGCTGATACTCTGCCAAAAGCAGGATATTGACGATCCTAATGTTTTGAAGGAAACCTGATAAATCACCGAATGTAATACTTGGGGCCCTCCATTCATAGCAGATTTTTTTTCAAAATACTAGTTACAATATACGTGTATGAGCACCCCATTCAGTTTCCCCTGACCAACCAATATTTGATTATCAGAAATTAATATGGATCTAAATATGAAAAATCATTCAAAGTTCAAAGTAAGATTATTGAAAATAAAAAACTCAATAAGATAGAGAAGTTCAACTGTAAAAGGAATATACAATATTTATGTGAAATAATATTGAATAACCTAATTTACATGAAAATTATCATACAACTGGCCAATAATCTTTCCCAGAACAACCTGTGCATTTCAGATCATACAGATGAAAGTGGATTCTTTTAAATGATAGTCGAGAAAGTTTAATGAATTTCAATACATCACATTACATGTCGGCTTATGGTATTGATCCGTGAAATACTGTTATTAAAACAATTTCATAGACTAGTGAAGTTATTGAATTTGAGTGATTCATTAACGATGCAACAATCATAAGGTTATTCACCTTCAAAATACCGGGTGTCAGGGAACATTGCGTATTCGAAAGAAAATGTGCGATTAAAACATATTGAACCTATCTCACCATATGTACTCATAGGTATGTGAAATAAGGTGTTATTTCCAACTTAGCCGAATAATTGAAAAAGTTTTTGGATGAAATTCTAGTTGGACCATTCACCTGTTTCTTAGTTTTTGAATGAGAAATGTATTCATTTTGACGTCTTCATTTGAAAAACGTTTTCTTTAACTCTGGCTGACTTCAAATAAATTTCTATGTCGTTATTTTTTACATTAACCGATGTTATTAGTTTTTCAACTTCTATTCTCTTTTGGTCAAAAATATTCATTTCTCCATGATGGATTTTCTACAGTCCAGCACTTTTGGATTTTTTTATGCTGATTTGTGCCATTGAATTTTGTTCTTAATTCCATGTGGTTCTCCAGATATTTCAGAATCCGAGAAAAGAGGCCATCCCAGCACTGAAAAAATTGTACCGGTCAGATTAAAAAAAAAATCTACAAATTTTTTGTCGAATGGGGAAAAATAAGAAAAATCTGTAAATTGATGGATAATCAGCATACCTGGCTTGAGTGTGTTTGAAGTTGTCCCAATACTTGATTTGTTGTGAAACGTTTGTGTTGCTTTGTGCAGTTGGAATTTTCATTTTATTCTATATACAGGGTGTTAAATTTTTTTTAGTTTCTTAGAAACCGTTTGAATTACACCCATTGTCACTAATAATAGCTGCTTTCTTGCACTTTACCCGGTTTCATTAGACGTGCCAGTGGCGGAGATATTGAATTTGCACAAAGGTTTTAAACCCCAACTATTTCCACCAAATTCTGATGCGCCAATGTATCCTACCTAAAAAAATTCTTACTCCTGGTTTATTGCTCCAAAGTGAACCATTTTCTATTAAATTGGCAATAAATGATAAAAAACAATTTGCCTCGCAATTTGCTGACGCATTGTAAATTTCTTGTAATTGGAAAAAATGAGTAGTGATAATTAGCAATTGTTGATTTCAACAAAATCTGGCAACTGTGGTTTCATATTCAAATTGCTTAGATATCAAATTTTATGAAATTAACAAGTCGTTAGCAAATTGTGTTTGATCATAAAATGCCAGTTTTTTCGAAAACAGATTAATTAAGGGCTATGAACCAGTACCTTTTTTATGTGAAACACATTGGCGCATCAGAATTTGTTGTGCAAATGCAAATTTGTCCAGTGGTGTAAAAAAGATAGCGTTGCAATTTGTGTACAAAAATCCAATTCGGTAATTCAAACGGTGCTTGAGATATTAGCAAAAACTGAAAAACATATAAATTTTTGACATCCTGCATCTCTGGAAAGAAGACCCGGACAGTTGACTGTTGATACGCTTATTTAGGAACACCCTGTATAATGTGAAAATCTTGGTAGTGGAGATCTATCACCATATAATTCCTTTGTAAGAAATAGAGGAATTGTAGATTTCAATTATGTACCATCACCTGAAAAAAGAACGACATCGATTCATTTACATTCATACGTACCTAACTTACCTATCTGTATAATGGATTAATTGAATACCTACTTTTGTTATTGGAAATGTGAAGGATTGATGGATCCAAAAAAAATACTCAGTGCATATCAATATTGAATCATTTTATATTATCATTGGTGTCACCTTGATTTCTCAAATTGATTATTAAAAAATCGAGGATAATTCGAATGAACGTTTGAAAGGTAATATTCACAAGCTACCCAGATGCTTTTGTTGCAATTAATTGAAATGTTATATTTTTATTGGTTTATGCAATTATTTTAACACGTTTTGTAAAGATAGATGCCAAACGGCCTGCAGCCTTAATAAACTGTAAAATAGAGATGACAGAAAATTGCACTCCGGCTAGATGTCCAATCAGGAGAAAGTGGGCATCATTTTCGAATGAGTGACCCTTCGATGCACTGATATTTCGATCTAGTAAACTACATCGACATTTCAGAAGAAGGTTTCAAGCGTCCTTCTCTAACCTTGGTGGTGTTGACTCAGTTCGTTCAAACCAAAGCTTAAACTTTAATCCAGAGATGAATCCTCACCCCAGTGAAGTGGAAGAGGATCCACAAAAGCCGAAACGTGAAGATCTTCGTTTTCATCGATGAACCAATGTTAGAATCTGGATCCCAACCTTCGAACATCCAAAGGGAAGTCACTAAGATTGGGAATGATGAAAAGTATTGCAAGATCAATATTTCTAGTCGTGGGACCCGAACTACTGAAGAATTGTTGGATTTACCTAGTAGTGTAGTTGGTATGAGTCACGATTAATTATTGGACACCTGTATAAGGTTAAGTTTCAATCAAGGGGAATCGATCGGTTCCTATAAACGGCGGAACCAAAAAAAGTACTGGCCAACATGACGTTCACATACGATGGTTAAGGATAAAACAAGCATCAGGTATTATTGATAATGTTAAGTAGTATTCCGCATCAGCAGCATTGGAGCCATGACTTCAAGGTCGCCGCTCCCTCCAGAGTACCTTCCTTCCTGCAAGTGTGTAAATTCAGGGCCGCACAAACTTCGGAATCTAGTCACACTCCATCGAAGTCACTTGTGCTCTGTGGTTGGAGGAAGTGATAATTCTTGAGACGTTGTCAGTGATAATATGATAGACTGTTGATTCTTGATGACCGAAATAAAGACTGTTACGAAAATAACGTGGTCTCGAAATGATGAATTGTGAGAAAGCCCGTACAGTGAGTTACTCCTGATGCCACTTTATTGTTTCCCGCGGATGGAAATTTCATAATTCATCAAGGTAACTAAGGCATTGTTTACATTTTTTTAGTAATTCACACCTAATGAAAATGGGTGCTGTTCATAGAATGTATAATTCTTCAGGTATGTCGTTTATTATGAAATTATTACTGAAAATCAACATTATTAAAAATGAAGAATGGGTTAGGGATTATACTTGAACGAATATTAATTAATAATGATTGGTTATTCCCAAAGTAAATATTATTAGTTTTTATGGTTATATATCTACAATGCGTCCTATTAGGAACGAAAATCGATACAAAAAAGGAAAAATCTCTTTCGGGTTTCAAAGGAGAGATCCAAGTCAATTGTTTTTCTCTTTGGTAAACAAAACAATTAAGGTCATGTTTTACTTTTAGTGGAGTCTTTTCGAAAAAATTCAGGTTTTGTTGAAATGCACATAAAAGATGGTAAACAGTTATTTTGATAAACTATTTGATCTTGCTGAGAACCCAATGAAATCACGGTTTTTCACGATTTCGAGTGAACCAAAATCTTATAGTTCAATTTCAGGGATGATTTTTCAAATTTCACCACAAATCATTTAATCAAGCCTGAAATGATTCATTTCATTCTATTCTGTTGAACATTTGTATCTTATATTTTGTTATCATTTTTTATTTTTGCCAATCCAATTTAATGCATTTTTGGACAGGCCAAACAATGAAGATAAGGGGCGAACAGAAAAAAATCATTTTTCTTCAGAATCATCCGTGATCTAGAGTCACTTTTCATCATTTGAAATGAGAACAAAATGCATGAATTTTCTCTTTATGCATTTTTTTTTTCTGCAAGAAAATTTGTATTATAAAACAATTAACTTTGTTGAAAAAATTTGATATATCATTTCTCATGATTCTGATGTGATACTTTTCTAATAGGATCCCCGTGTGGCAGGTATCACCGAGGGTATTTCCGAAGAAATAACAATAAAAATATCCTTCATTTCAAAGTTATATTTTATATTGATCAATGGATTGAACAGATAACTTTTGAAAAATATCGAGTCAAAAATAATATCGACCGTGTAAGTGTTCCATTAAGATTGATATAACAAAATCACATTCTGTACTTGGAATTGGATTTGAACAGGTGATGAATTAGTTTTCGGAAATAAAAGTCAAATCGTTTTTCCCGAAGAGGCAAAAATAAAAAGAGCAATTTTGTTGAGCCGATTTTGTGATGAAATTGGGATTATTGCATAATTCGTTGAGTACGGTTTCCCTTATGTTTCTGTGAAATATTTTTGAAATAATTCAGACGATGAAAAATTTTTTCTGTAGTAGGTTTATAGATTTTTGAAGACCCAATATATTCTTCAGGAATGTTTCGGAATTTATGTCACATCTCCTAGTGCTTCGAGAACTCGTTTGTAAAGTAGGTATTAGGTTCTTTATCTAAAGCCAATAAATTTCTTTTTCAATTTTTTTTTTCATATAAACATGCGATAAACAGAAA
Organism: Hippodamia convergens; assembly: GCA_038502775.1. Taxonomy (NCBI): domain Eukaryota; kingdom Metazoa; phylum Arthropoda; class Insecta; order Coleoptera; family Coccinellidae; genus Hippodamia; species Hippodamia convergens. The sequence continues at coordinate 58,045,744 of CM076608.1, forward strand.
GTAATGAATAATTTCCATCACTCAGTTACTTAAAAGTTGGAATAAATTTACTGAAACCGGCAAAGTGCTTGTCGAACTGCCCAAACCAAGTAGATGAAAGTTGAATTTGATTATAATTCAAAAATGATTTCGACATTGCACAAAATTACGTTTGTTTCTTTGGTTTAACCAAGATATTCTTTATGAGGATGAAATTTTGAGTTTGACTAAGTAAATCTTTTAAATCCTTAAAAAAATTCTACGTTGCCAATTTCGTACACCATCATTTAGGTGAGTTGCGGTCTAATGAAACTGAAACAGCAAACAAATTTTAGGGTAGTAAAAGAAATACTACGTCACTCTGTAAAAATGACCAAAAATCACGACATGTGAAATTTGTGAGCCATGAGACGATTTAATACTCGGTTTAATACAAACTAAAATTGACCTATTTGAGCATTTTTATTTCTGTAAATCTGTGGAAAATGTATTCATTCTGCCTCATCTTGTAGATCTAAATCGAATTTATATTTAATCAATTTATGTTGGCCAGAATTCCACAAATGAAACTCCAGCTCATCGTTCGTTTGTACTTATGAGAGGCATTCATTAACAAATATAAAAACCTACTAAATTATTACTGATGTCAGATATAATATAATGTTCTTCGTTTGTGAGAATTCCCAGTATTTACTAATTAATTGAGTCTGCAGTTTTGAATGAAGTTCATTTTATTGATTCTCAGCTGATTTATTTCATACCTGAAGTTACTCGATTTAAATTTGTTGTTAGAATATATATCATTTGCAACTTTGAGTAACAGTATACCATAGATAAATTTCCAATCATTTCAGACTCGAAAGGACATTCTAATTTCTTCTCCTTCGTCGGTTATTTTGTAAGAACTAGGCTGCGATCTCCTTGTCGATAGTCGCTATTGTTGATTAATTTATTATGGAAACCACCTAATCACCTTTTACCGATATAGATAATTTCGAGATCCAGTAAGAATTCCAATTCTATATAAATTCCATTTTCTTTCATTCCAAATATTTAATTTTGCTCGGAAGAAAGGTAAAATAAGAATAATAATATTTAGCACAGGAGGACCCATGGTCGATGGCCAATTGCATAGGCAATAAAGAGCTGTTAATTAATTATTTAGCACAAGATTTCTCATTCAATTTATTCAGTCATGTAAAAATATAACTTCTTGCTCTAGGAAATTACAGTAAGAAACCATATTATACAAATTCCAAATAGTTGTTCGACTGGATGTGTGGTCGAAGAACCACACGAGCTCAGCATTTTTTCAAATTTTGGTGAATATATCATTGGAGCAAGGGTCTGACTAAATTTGCTTCAATTTGAGGACAAACCGAGTAAAATGTAAGTTAATTGAATGTCGAAATAAACTCCTTCGAGAATAGGAATTGGGGTTCTTTCTAAAAAAGTTATGAATTGTTCAAATGGTCTCCACTTATTTTGTGCAATTTCTCCCGAAATAAATTAAATATCATCTCGAGATAAGTTGAAACAAACCTATTTTTTCTAAAATTTTTATTTGGGTTTTCTCTCCTCGTTTCTCTCCCCTCTGAAACAAAAATCAATTAGACATTTTTTTTAAATTATAGAAAAAAGGTTTCTGTATAAAACTTGCTCACTGATTTGTCAGGGGTCAAATCCTGCCAAAAATTGTTGTCTAACAATGAAAAAAGAAACAACAGTCCGAACTTTAAAGCTTTGTAACGTTTTGCAGTCTATAGCAGACTCCTTCGACAGTCATAAAAATTTTCAATAGAAATCTATTCAGTTTTCATTTGAAATCAGATCTCTAGGCTCAAAACTGTAGTAAGGAAACTAAATTTCAAGTGGGTTTTGTGAAAAATAAACAAGTAAACTGTATTCGCTTCTTTTTATGGTTTCATTGGTTCAATTTGTCACACTCTCAGTCTATCATCGGGTGTAGTGTTTTGAAAATGGCCTACATATCTCGGATAAGTCTTAATGAATTGAGAAGGTGACCATAGGCGTCAGGTCTTTAACCCACTGAGATACTTGTTATTTGAATTAGATTTCTCACTATACATATATAAGGCTTGTTAATCAGTCAGAAAAGGTTTCTAAATACGACATAATAAGCTCGATTTAGCTATCGAATATCGTTCAAAACCGTATAGATCATTTTACAACCATTACATCTATTCCCAACTCGTGTCCAACTATCTCCATAAAGCTAAAGCCCCCCAGGGAAATTCATTCATTTTATGGGGATTAACAGGTATGATGAAGACTTGAATATGATCAATTCTGTGATGTGTAAAATCTGAGTCAGACATCTTCAATCATATATTTTCTATATATTAGATTTTCAAATACTGTTCAGTCCGAGGTTCAGTGATCATATCGATGCTAAATTTGGGGCATCGATTATATGGAATTTTTATATTTGATTTTGGATTTCAAATTTGAAAGAATTGAATCTTCCAGTTTGTTGGCAATGAAATTTGCTATTGCTACTGGTGGAATCGAAGGTAGAATGCTAGTTGACATCTTGGGTTAATAGTTTGTACTGATTCATTCGTTTTAGGCAAATTTTCCGCAGCTTAAAAATGAAAAATGATTGTATTCTCTCATGTTGTTCTACAACAAACGAATAATAAAGAATATCCAGAATAAGGATATTAAATATCACAACGGCAAAATTTTATCATGCTCATCTGAAGGAAGTTCCAAACTTTTTATGGAATGAATGGCAATGGCGTGAAATTAATTGACATTGGTCAGCTTAACACATTATAGACTTCAACAGTTTGTCGGAACCAAACATAAATCAGAGTTGAGAAATATGATGTAAGTGGTGAAGTGATGAGTAGCATATTCAATTCCCTTGAAAATCATATTATTTATTATAATGGATAAATGAAGGCATATTTATCACAGAATAAATGAGGTATGTCCTCATGCATTCTTTAGAATATCGAATATTTAGAGAGGAGAATATATCTATGAATAATGGTTTTTCATTCTCAACGTTAATTCACCATTATTAAGTTAATTGAATTTTGCTTTACGCTCCGAATTTATGATAATGGATTCCTTTATTTCGAGCAGTAATCGTGACTTCGATTTTCCATTAGAGCTTTATGTGTTTTCTGATTTAAAAGTTTGGAGAGAAAACGTACAGATTACCTCTGCATATTCTCATTTTCGCCTTAGTATAATAAAACTGCATGAGTGTCGAAATTTATTCACTCATCACGACACATCTATCGATTTGAAGGTTTGAGCCAATTATTTTCCATTCTGGTACATTAAGACGAAAATTTCGAGCTGACAAATTAACCAAGGCTAAAAATTGTTTTACGAGTTTTTTTATTAATTTATTTGTGTTAAGTTTTAATTTCATTATTCATTTTATTTATTTGTGCCAGTTTTTATGATTTTTAGCATATTTGAAATTTGAATTAATTTGAAAACAGCGCAACTTCATTGATGCAGCTATTCACAATCGAATAAAATTCAACTGGAATGATATCGTTCAATTCTGAATCGGTTCAGCCATATAGATGGACAAAATTCCTTAATTTTTACCCAAATTTCTGAACTAGGCAATTCCGTCAGTCGATATCTCTGAATGAAAAATATTTTACTAGAAAAGTTGTTGATGATTCTGAATTAAATAGAAGAATTTGAACCACATGGATCATCTGTAAAGGTCATAATGATATTTTTTCTGAGGTGTTGAATAATTTTATTGATTATTGTTGCCTCGATTGTTGCCTTCTTATAGGATTGAAGAGAATTGAGAGAAAAGATAGTATGATGATCAGATAAGGAAAATGGGGTGGGTTACGTCCCTAATAACCTCCTCATCTTCTTTTCGTTACGTCTATGACCTCTTTTGTGTTCACGCAATTTATGTTCTTTAGTACTACAGTAGGCGCTCGATAATCCGGCGCTCGCCAATCCGGCACGCTCGATAATCCGGCACTTTGGGACTCAGGTAACCCGCTCTATAATCCGGCATTTTATACAGCTGAACGCCGGACTACCGAGCGGTTCGAGTAGTTTCTCCCGCTCGGCAGTCCAGACCTGACCTCGACAGTGATGTCACGTATTTGTTTTCTTTTGTTTCACAGTTTCCCTTAACAAAATAGCGGTCAAATTTTGCGAATGTTGGATAGTGGTGAAAATCATATGAAGTTAGCTTTCTATTCCTGTACAAATTCGATAATCCGGTATTTCCAATAATCCGGCATGAAGGGAAAAAATCGGGTGCCGGATTATCAAACGCCTACTGTATATCTGTAACACTTAAGTACCTATGCTACACTATCAATTCACGATGTTGCTGATGATGAAACTTGTTATAATGGGTTCGTCTTATTTTGTCATCAAATCAGCCAATATTATTCAAAAATTAATTTGTTTCCGTCGACTTCGACATAATAGTCAAGTTTAACGCACCCGAAATCTTGCATTAAAGACCCCTATTAATGCTTGATTTCGAATTTTAATGCGTAATTGTCATGGGCATCCAAACATATAGAAAATTCAGATATCTGATAAATATAATTGCATTTCTGAACAGAGTTATAACAATATTTAGGTGAGATACGTCATGTTTTGACTTTTTATCTTAGAATTTCTTTATTTGATTGGTTTTGACCGACGGAAAATTTTTCTAATCCACTCGTTTATTAATATAGCGATTAATGCTCTTGACTTTTAATGCTGTCGCTCCATTCACAAGTTAATGAACTAGTTGATTAAACTACTACAGTTTCTCATCTTCATTTCATCTTTCGATTAGGTAGAGATGTTTCCAGTCTGAACTGAATCCCAACAATCCCAACTGACCAAACTAATCAACATTGCATCCTGGATTTTCCTGGAAAAAGAATTAATCGAATTTTCATGTTCATGACTGTAGGTTATTCAAACTAGACAATTTCAGTTTATTGTTTCAAAATTGAATAGTTATTTTCTAGAACTTGGTACCATGTCTCGATCTAAAAATATTTCATATGGATGCTGCAAAATAAAAATTACCTGTACTACAGTATAAGTAAGTCGGAAAAATCTGTCTGGAAATTATATCTACTGGAAAACTTCATGCTAGGCTTAATAAATTCACAATTTGAAATGGTTGAATGAAGCACCCAGTAAGGATTCATTCATTAATTGGAAAAAATCTCACTTTCAATTAGCCGATATAAGTAATTGCTGAATAAAATGATAAATAAAGCTGAACTCTCGCTTATTGTGCATATTATACCTTTTGCACTCGAAATATGTTTGGTTTCTCAATTAGTGCTCGTCTGACGAATGGCATAGCGACTATTCCCGTGAGGTGCTGAATGCGGATACGGAATGTATAAATGCATCCGGCATAGGTAAGACGTAAACATATATATGGATGGTTTGGAAAAACAATTGGTTCTGGTAGGTAGCATTGCAATCGGGATCTAGGTTTTTTCAAGATTTTTCGTGTTTTGAAATAAAATTGTTTTTATTGATTTAGTCAGGGGAAGTTGCTTGGGCAAGCTTGCAAGACAAATGTATAATATGTAAATTTCGACGAATAGTTTCAAGTAAAAAACCTTTGTTGGACTATCATAAAACTTGGATGAATAACAAAATTCATTCAGTCTTAATTTCCAAGCATGAAATTAATGTTTCAAAACTGTTGTGATAACTATTAAATTTTCAACTCAATCTTGAATGATTGGCCAGAAAGTGAAATGCAAATTAACATCGAGAATCTCCTTGAATGTAACCAGAGTTGTACTTAACTGAGGATTCCTTCTGTTTATAACTGTCAATGTCAGTGTAAACGGATTTGAATGTTACGTGTTTCGCATTACCTACAACAAAGAAACATCAGTACTGGAAATAGCAATGAATCAAAATCAATCGGGGGAACCTGATACAAAAATAAGATTGCGATTTGTCATATTTGTTCCTTGAGCGGTTCTGGTCGTCTCCTGATTTCTCATTGTCGGTGTACCAAGAAAGTGAGAGAATTCTGAGTATTATCGAGTCAAGGCGGATGTGGCCAGTGATGCATGTCTGGCAAAGTATGTAAAGCGGTTGAGCAAGCGACCTAGAGATTAAATGAAACTGAATTATTAATATGCTTAATGCAATTCCGCGGAACACTAGCCCGCATTATCTTATTTGAGCATTATGGAAATGATGTTCGTTTCAGAGTCAGATTTCGTATTTGTTCATATATTGTTGTTGTTTCTACTGGAATTCTGTCGTTGATGTTTGTGACAGATTGATATCGCTGCGGGTGTATGTCACGATGATTTCCCAACAGAACTTTGATATGGAAATATTCAGAACGACCTACTAAAATATATATACGTTCTTCATTCCACATAGATACTATTTGGGTTTGTTGAAGTTAATATTCAACTATACTTTTTACCAGTTTACTTACATTCATTCATTTGTCACTGGTTACTCCGTCCGTATTTCAGGTTCCAAGTTGTAATCCAATATCCGATTGAGATGGTTTGGTAGGTGATGCCCTTGCTTTCAATTATAGTGCTTCATAATATTTTTTTTTTAAGAAAATATAATGGCGAAGATTGCAGGCGAGTTTTGTGAATGTAAGATTTTACTGGTTCTAGGTAAATAAAGATTAGGAACCAATGAATCAGGTTCACAACTTTTACGTTGCGTATATTTTTTGATACGCATGGCTGGGGTAAATACCCACATTACGTGAAAATTTACAGATGAAAGTGACTGAATGCTGGTTGTTTTGTGAATATTGTAAAATTAGATTCAAAATAAGTACCACTGCGTTGAAGAATTATTGCTTTCTACGCAGGCATTGAAAGTGTAGTTGCTCCTCAAATTGTAATTACAAAAAGAAACTGAAAATATCTATGAAACCATCACAAAAATATACAGGGCGTTCCTGAATTCAGGAAGTGAATACTCCAATGAAATTAAGATGGGTCCTTCCCATAACAAAATCCGCTCAGCCCACCGCTTTCCGAGATATCACCCTTAAAAAGTGGTCATTGAAATTCAGTTTAAATTTTTTTTACTCATATTGAAGTAAAACCAGAAACTTGAAATTCAATAATTTTCGAGCACTCGCTAAAAACTCATCACGCGTATTTTTTCAATATTCCTGTTACATTATATACGGGGGTGAAATTAGCAACCCTCACATTAATTCATATCAGAACTTTTTTCGAAATAAAGTTTCATAAAATAAAATAATGCTCGTTTTGTTTACAATTTTATTTATTCTAGAATTCTTTCCCAAAACGAATAGCCGAAGATAAAACCATATTTCATGATGATTTCAATAAAATGAGTGGAAAACAGTAAAGATTCATGATAAATGCTGGAAATGACAACCTCAAGCCAAAATACACGAACGTGGTCTTTGTGTCATGGAGAATCGTAGCTTTACTGAAATTTAAGAAAAAAAATTGAAACTTAATTTCAGTCTCTACCTTTTAAGGGTGATATGTCGTAAAGAGGTTTGTTATAGGAAAGACCAATTTTAATTGTATACGAGCATTCTCCTGAATTTTGGTAGGGACATCCCATATATAAAAATAACCTAAAAAAGTATTGATTATTTTTTCAAGACGAATCAATTTGAAATTGGTGGCAATAGTTCCTTTGTTCAAATGAACGCGAGCGATCAGTGAAAGAAATTCCTGAAAAAATTTGAACATTTCTACGAACAATTTTCATTAGATCATTAGGAAATAATAATAAATGAACGATACCTATCGGAACGAATTTGTTTACAACTGTGGGTTAATCCAATTTCAAATAATTTTTGATGAGTTGAATATGATTTTCAACAGCATATAAGATGAAAAAATGTCTAATGCAATCATCCAAAAAGTTGGAAATTATTATTGAGCTATATGCATCTTCTTCAGTGTGGTGCTAGGTCTGAGTCCATCCTCCAGCTCATAATGAATATTTTATTGTGTTTTATTTCAAATAAACATAATTAACAATTAAAATTCTATGCGATTTTTTCGTTTCATCCGGTTATCAGTTCTCGCCATTTTCAATTGCACAAGACTGAAGGAATGCTTGAGTCAATCAACTTTGCTTTGTTAATCAACCCATGAACAGAATAAAGAAACAAGACTGAATTGATAAATTCAAACAATTTTCCGTCCGTTCATTGACTTCTAAAACCCTCATAAGTCAATGTATTTGTTTACGTGGAAGTGTCCGAGGTAGAAGATGAAACTTTGGCAAGAATAAAAAATTCATAAAAGAGGGTACCTAATTATGTGTATATTAGTAACTATGAATAGAAGGGGGCCCACGATGATGAATTGAGATTAAGCTCAGATGATAAAAAGAAAGAAATTTCATATAATGTATATCTTTTCATCGGTGGGGGAGCAGCTATAGGCTTTCAAAAATGTAAAAAAAACGGTTTCATTAAGATAGATCCATGGGCTACGTACTTCTCATGATGAATATAGCTTCATCTGACCGTTTCGATGATACGATTTGGTATAAAAAGAGTTGAAAATGACTCTTATTGTCAGATTGGTGGTATATACACTTTTCAGCATGTACCTAATTAACTCACCCTACCTTGATCTGATTTGCTCGACAATGTCAGATGATCAATTTTTTTACCAATCTGATATCTTATCCTGGACGGGTGGCCATATTTGGTGGAGAGACTTAACCGGGTACAAGGAATCCCTCTGTATATAAATCTGCCGCGCCTGAGTAAATTCAGAAATCACCGGGGCTCCTCTACTCTAGTAGGTATTGTTTCTACACAATATTGCTACAAATGAATGAAATGAGAAATAATACTGACCATGTTAATAACTTTGATTGTGCGATTAAAAAACCTTACATCAATTTTAACCAATTGAATCCCTCGTTTTGAAATGTCAACGAATCGCGTTAGCTCCAATTAATTTGACTGTGGAATCAAAGTTTTGTGAAACCGACCCAATGAAATTCAATATTCATCAAATAAATCCACAGTGAAATTTTTCGGACATACAATAATTATTTATTCGATAAATGTCAAATGCACTGACGAAAACAAGCTTTTATTCATTGAATATAATCTTCAGATATAGAGATAATCAAAATAATGAAAAATAAATAATACAATATCCAAACATTACAGCTCTTTATAAAAGAGTTTGAAGATTGATATAGAAGGAAATAATAGTAGTTATCTCTCCGTGAGGTGTCGTGACTTGTATACTGTTATGACAGTACACAAAAATAAGCTGAAATAGTTGAAAATTGCTCAGCAGCTCACTTTCCAAGCAAGGTCCATTGAAAAAATGGTGGCTTAAATGGTTCCCCGGACTCTCATCTCATTGTAATATATTTATTTATTTAGTAATCAGGAACCCTTCGAGGAAAATATTCCGAATTATAACATAGATACTGTGTTCCGAACTATCACATTACAAATGAGACGGACAAGAAAAAAATTCCTTCAAATCCTTGATCGACTAAAAAACGCTATGCATGTTAAACTTAAGGGTTTTGTGTTTCTAAATCTCTAAATTTTTAGGACAATTCTCTTGAAAATCGTCGTACGAAAAGTTTCGTACCTGGTGTGCTCATCATTTCGGCATTTTGAATATTATCGTGCTCTTGATTTTATGAACCTTGTCCGAATGACTTTAATTTTCCAATTTGAGGCTAAAAATTTTGACCGAGGATTTTGTGACCACCTGATCTGTTACCTGATCTTATCTAACTTATCCGTTGAAAGGTAATAAGCTCTTGTACCAGAAGCGGAAAACCGAAAATATACCTATTCATTAATATTTTTTAATAATAGAATTCTACAGCAATTATAGACGGTGAGTCTTTGACTTGTACATATATTTTAACAATAGATTTTTGAGGTCAAAAGAAACAAGATTTTTTTGTGCAAATTCCTGTGAACATTATTCTACTATTAGAAACATGGACGTTACCAGTAATCAGTAAACAGAGTTGCATTGAGCCAAAACTCTTTTAATTTCTCAAATTTATATTGCTCGAATAAAGAATTACACGAAAACATTTCAGGTGACGAGATATTGCTTAGAATAATTGTATTTTCCAAATATTCATTAAATAACATTCAAAATTTATAATCATGAAATAGAATAATATTTGATGGTAACAATGAATAAATGAAACATGTTTTTTGGACATATACCTTCGAAAAAAATTCACAGCATCAATAAATTCTGGAAATCATTTCACTCGATGAACCGTTTGTGAGATATAACTGAAAATTACAATTTTTATAGGTTTTCAATAGCCTGTAACTTTTCAACTGAGCCGTGACGCAAAGAAGTATTTCTTTAGCATCAGGAATCATGTTGTGAGTAAAAGACTCGCCCTGTGCCCTTTATGTAATCATCAAAATGAAAGAATAGTACCGCTGTAGTCATTATTTTTGAATGGTCACCTAGAGATCTGAAGTATGAAGTTTTCGGTGAGCTTTACGGTGGGTTGCAGAATTTTCATAGTGGGTTTGTTGATTAACAGTGGAGCCATAGAGTTGCAGTAATGAGGTCTACATAGAACACAATCGGATCTCCTACTGAGGGGTTCTTGTATGAAAGAAATCAAGAATTTCTTTCATTAATGTTAAATGTAAACCTTTGATTATCATTTGGAAATAGGTATCGCGGACTTCATCATAATGAATGATTGTTCGTTATATTAATTTTTGTTTGGCACAATGGTGCTTTCGGAGCTATTTCAATAAAATATTAGAACACAATAATTTTTGCATTTGTTTCACATGCTCGAAAAACTCTTTCAGAAGTTCGAATCAGTTGCTTTCAATATGAAGTAAATGGTCATATCGTTCACCTCGTACCACAAGGGTATTCACGCCATTGCATATTTTGCTTATGCATGAGTTGCATTCTGCTTTGCATTACAACCTCTATTAATGATATTACGAAGTATGAGAAAAACGTTTTAAACACTTTGTTCAAAATCTGAGATTCGTGTTCTGATGATTCACGATTCACGTTCACATTCTTTGTTTTCGATCTATTCAGTAATAATTTAGTTTCACTTCTATGCTGTGAACGATTTAGTGCGCTGATTAGTCTGTGGAACTTCGATTTTGTTATCCTGTATTGTTCCGCTGGGAAGGAAAGAGGTTTGAAATTGCACACAAAGGGTTTATTATTTTTTTGATCACTTTCTGCTAGTTCATATTGAACGATTTATGACATCTTAATATATAAAACTTAGTCGGCCATATTGTTGGTTACACCACTTATAACTCAAGATTGGATGAACTGTTTGTTATGAAAGTTTTTTTGTTGGGTTCTTCTACGGTGGTGTTAACATAAAATACATTAAAACAATGAAAAATTTGATGAAATGGAAAAAAGTAGGAAATTATTTTCCTTCTTGCGAATAACGCCAGTAGATGTCGCTGAGGTTGATAGCGTTTTCGTATAAGTATTATATTTGATATAAATTCGGTGAACTACATTTAATAATAATATTAACGCATCTGAGTCCATGTGTTATCCCACCTTTTTTTCTTCCGAACACTACGGAAAATTTTATGACGAAAAAACTAAAAATGTGGTTCATCATAAGGTACAACAATGAGACAGTTTTTAAATAATAATAAGGTACCGCTTGAATAAAATGAAGTCTATTCATGTAAATATCAATGTTCATACTTATTTCAATGTAATTAAATTTTTTGTATATTTTGTACTTTAATTTTTTCTTATTTACCGCCTACTTGAAAAAGTACCAGTTTTGTTGATAAAACTTTATGAATCTCTGAGGCGAAACAAAGTTCGACGGGCCAGCTAGTATATTCATAGATAGAAAGTCTAATTTTGACTTGAAATATTCAATCCTCATAATTTGATACTGAATATCGCAACAGCCTGTATACACATGAAGAAAAATACGAAACAAATACAGTTATCATGGTGATACTAGAATAGGTTAGACATAGGAGTATGAATGAGAATATATGAAATAACAATTGTTTTTGGTATGAATGCTAATGCTGGATGGAAAAGAGAAAAATTTAATGGGTTGAATGGTTGTTGTCTCTTCCCAGCATCACGATTCTGAAAAAGAAATGAATAGCAGTCGAGCGTGATGTCTGATACGAATTTTAAATTCAGATGGAGCTGAAAAACTCGGACTTCTTGCACAGATTCAACACGCTTATTTCCTCATCTTCCATCTACTGATCTTATCAAATATAACAAGGTTTATCTTATAAAATCTTTTGTATAATTCATGTTATGTGAACCGAAAGAAACTATCGATGTACATGATAGCGGAGCAGATACGACAATATGAAATAAGAGTAGATTTTTGAGGGTATATCGTACTACATTTAAGAAAGTATCCTTGTGAAGCGTGTGTTGGGACCTTCACAATAATAGCGCTGTATAGTTTTCCATACTGTACGTTCAATGTGCGGACATTTTGCCGTAGCAGTGGGTGAAAGACTGCACTACATAACATGCATTTCGCACGCGAACTTTATTTCCAAGAAGAATTTAAAGACAAACTTGAAAATACAAATACTTCCCATAAAGATGAATCTTGTGATGGGAACAAAAAACCATTGAAAAAATTTTCAACGAATACAAACTAAACTATGTAATCACTCGAATATTCCATTGAGTATAACCCAAATGAATCTCAAACACCATAAAAAAAATCCGGACAAAAAATGAAAGAAAAAGAGATGGAATAACTAAAAAATCAGAAGAGCGAAAATGCAAAGAACATCCTCATTGGGCGCATTCAGCAGAAAGAGCGGTAACAAACTGTCACAACTGTCAGCCACACAACACGTTACCGAAAAGAAGCGCAAATCAGGTACGCTACTAAAAATGGTGACTACTACCCAACATGTTACATACACAGCTCAACGTTCAGCAGAAGATAATAGAAATTTTGTTACAGTTGTCTCTGCTGAATGCGCCCATTAATTAATTCTTCAAGCGTTAAGAGCTTCAGCCAATTCCTGAGTCTTTTTCTGAACAACGGTACACTGTTGAGGTTCCTGAGTGGCAGCGGTAAACAAGAAAACACCCTTGGACCAATAAAACAGAAAGAGAGCTGTCCAATAGTCTTTGAAGACAGAATTCATTCTAGTATTCTATGCCTCGTATCGTGAGAATCCGAAATCAAGTTCAAGTCACTATTCTTCTTACATTGCAGGCTTGTTACCCAGAAATTATAAATTTTTTCCAGCTCAAGAACAATCACCTTCTCAAAAAGGCTCTTACTGGAGTAGGTTCATTCTTTACCATATACTATCTTCAAGAAGTTTTTTTGAATGGTCTTCAGTGGCTGCATATGAACCTTGTATGTTCCTCCTCATGTTGATATACCCTATTGTAGGTGAAACTCTACCAAAGCATGATACAGTATCCTCAACTCAACGACTTCGAGGAATCTCTTCAAATACTTGAAAACGTATAATATAGACCTTAGTTTTTTCACCGTTTACCTGATATGAAGGTTCCACTTCACATTTTTATCCCTTTCAATACCAAGGTACTTCACAAGTCTACTCCACAAAGTCAATTTGACAGACTGAGTTTCCCTGTACCAATGATATATGATCTTATACCTGTGAAGACGCTTTATTGCATGAAAAGGCAAGGCATCACGTCTTCGACAAATTCAAAGTCGGTTTTCAGTTTCAAGCCATCAAACCAGAACTTCAAACCTTCTTCAGCCTTGCACATAACTCTATCCCAGTCAGCATCTTCGAAGAGAACAACCTTATCGTCACTAAAGCACAACACAGTTCCACCTGTTTCGGTGAAGAGTACTCCATTAATATATATTAGAAATAATATGGGTCCGAGAACAGTCCCCTGTTATATATATATATATATATATATATATATATTCTCATGAAAAAGAGAGCTAAAATAATACAATAAATGTTGAAACAAAAAGTACCTAAGCTGAGGTAAAAAAAGAACGGGGTATCATAACATTCTTTGTATGATACTATAGAATCATACGATACTATCAACACTTGTATCATACGATACTATATAGCCAGGGGGAAAAACCTCAGCCGAAAAAACCTGCCTCCCCGTAAACAAAATAACATAAAATATCAGGAAAATCTTGAAAGACATCAGTATGATCATCTTCATGATATCCGTCGATGGTCTCGGATACACAGATTCTTCCCAAAACGACTCGTAATTCTTAATCTGAAATGAAAAAAGACAAAAGCAGAAAAGAAACCGATTATTCAGAATAAATCGAAGGCATTTTGGAAATGCATTTGCTACTTTAAAAAACATCAACATTAAGATTTCTTGGCCAAATAATGTTCGGAGATTTATAAATATTTATGACAGAAATGTCACAAAATTTGAAAGAAATGAAAAAAAAAACTCCATCAATTTCCCCTTTCCGAATCTGTTGAAAGTTACGTAACTGATAATTTTTCAACATAACAAGCTAAACTTGTAAAAAATCAATCAATACATAACCTTTCAACTGTCCTCTTTCACGACGATTTTGTTGCCGTGTGGGTTTCTTGCAGAAGAATCTCTTTGATACCATGTTCATCAGCTAATTTGGAGACGTAATCACACTTGTCTTTCGAAATTCCTTCGATATTCAAATTCAAAATCCACAAATTGTTGCTCTCTGGTCGTGAGGGTTTTTTCAAACCAGATACGACCTTCCAGGTGATGATTTTCCGGCACTTCAGATGTTTGAAGACCGCTACGGGACCCCAATGAAAGGCAATCATCTCCCATAGATAAACCAAACATGTTATAACACAAGAAAGCAGAATATTTTTCAGGAACAAAAACTAAGACATATTACGAGAATTGTCATTCTGACAATGTTGTTGGAAACCAGTTTCACTCACTTCTCCGTTGATCCCCAAAACCTGTTTTTTATCCCTGAGGTTTGATTTGAATAGCCTCAAGGGTTTTCCTTCAATTCCCATGTCCTCCACAATGCTTAGCAGTTTTTCGTGGTTGACAGTATCAAATGCCCTGGTTATGTACCAAAAAATGTCCAGTGCGCATTTACCCTCATCCAACTGCAGATCGATCAAGTTAACCACAGCATCCTCAGGAGATCGATTCATTAATCCATAC
This sequence comes from Hippodamia convergens, assembly GCA_038502775.1. NCBI lineage: Eukaryota > Metazoa > Arthropoda > Insecta > Coleoptera > Coccinellidae > Hippodamia > Hippodamia convergens. The sequence goes on from CM076608.1 coordinate 58,060,866, forward strand.
CGTCTCATGGAAATCCATGCAAGTTATTTCCTTTCAAAAACTTCATCAGTCTTCTCTTCAATATCTTCTCTGCGACCTTCGCTAATGAGTTAATCAAAGAAATGGGCCTGCAATTTGTAACCCTGGTGGTTCCAATCAATTTGACAGTGCTTGATCGGGAAATCAAAGTTTTGTGAAACCCGCCTAAGGAATTCCGCGTTGGAACCTTCTAATAATTTCGAAAATAAAAAGAGCAACAAAGTGAACAATTTAATATACACGTGTTAGCATGTCTATAGCAGCACATAATAGTGATTTGATCTTAAATGTATTATATGTATTATATGGAAGCTTCTGTAATCGAAACACCAATCGGTGATACAACATAAAGCTGAACAGGTACCAAATGGGTAAATTCATGCCAATATTTGAAAATGACCGAAAATAGGCGTTCACATGTAGAGCGTAACTTTCTGAAAAAGTGAGTTTTTTATTACTGCGTTGATCGAATTGATCCATGTTTATTTATATAGAGTTGTCATTTCAGAAGAAATCAAATGTCGAAAAAATTTATTCGAAGTTGATTGATATGGATTGAAAATTAATGGAACTGTCAGAATAAATGGAAAGACCTATATCTGATTATTTGAAATTGAAGTTATTTACGTAATATCGACAGAGAATTTGAGCAATATTGTATGAAGATTCATTTACTCAAAAAGTCAGGTCTTTGTAAAGTACAATAGTTTCCGAGATTACCGGTCTGAAGGTTTTTATGTTTTTTACTTGAGTTGGCTGTGGAGACGTTTTGATTGAACCTAAACATCATTTAATTTTACTCCAAAAAAGGTAGGTACTCTTGATGAAACTCGATACTGCGTACCGGAATATTTTGATCTGAAAATTATGAAGTAATGGAGTAATGATAAATGTATTAATTAAACAAATATCACATGAAGAAAATAAAAAGCTGATACCACGAAATAGAATTCAATTAAAGAAGGTGTTCAAAATGTCCTCCGTTTTAACGAATACACAAGTCGGTATTTTTTTCTGAAGAATCCATTAATCTTGAAAAAACGGTTGGGAGTCAGCTATGAGTTCATTAAAGTGACGTTGACTTCTGTCTTTCAATTTTTAAGGTGAATTTACTCTTCTAGCATACAATTTTTCTTCAAGATACGACCAAACTGTGTAGTCCAAGGGATGAAAATCGCATGACCGAAGAGGCCGATGAATCAGAGCTACTGCACCTCTACCAATCCATAGATTCGGGAAATGGTTACTCAACCATTTACGACAACTTCTATCAAAATGGGGCGGAGCTACATCGTGCTTACTAATTAATAATTATAAGAATTAATAACTTTTTCAATACTTTATATCAGCATCGGTTGATAATTCATAATTCTCAAATCAAAATATTCCGAAAAGGGTACACAGTATCGAGTTTCATTAAGAGTAAATTTTGGGAGTAAAATTCAATGATGGTTAAGTGTTAAGTTCACTTGAAATTTTGATTAATTAATCTAATGGTGAACGAGATATTCTTGATAATGGTGTATTTGTTGAAACATTATTTGGGCTGTTTCCCGTATCTATGTGGTTGGTTGTTATCGATGTTCGGCAAGCATTCGCCTGCCGCCTTCAGGGTGTTGTTGGTCCTGAGAAGGACCGGTTTTTGCCAAACTTGTCCAGTCCGGACCTCTGCGCTCCATACTTTTTTCAATTTCGCAATTACAGTGGGGATTCGAACGCGAGTTATCCGAGGTGCTATTTCCGAAATTCCACTCACTCTAACCACTAGTCTACCAAAGCAGGGAATTATTATACAATTTAAGTTAAATATTAATTATACTTTGTGTGGTAGAGGTCACCTTGACTTTATCGACTTGTGCAGTTGGTAGGCGCAGTAGGTTAGGTTAGGTCAAGTCTGGTTCATGTTAGGATAAATTACTTCCTTGGGCCGAGTTCGTCCTCCTCAATTCAGATCTTAGTATGGGCACCCAGACATACTTTATTACCAGAGAGGGCGAGGTTAGGAGTTATTGCCATGATAGCGGCTTCTTTCAATTTCCTTCTTCTCTATCCTTCTTCCTGTGATATTATGGAAGCTTCATCCCATTTGACGTTGTGGTCCTGGTTCCTAGCGTGTTGGACTAGCCTGGATTTATCTGTTTCTCCCAGTTGAGCTAGTCTTTGGTTCTCTTTGATTCTGACTTTCAGGGGGCGTTTAGTTTCCCTAATGTAGGATCTGCCTCATTTACATGGTATTTCATAGACGCAATCTTTGGTTCTCTGATTCTCGTTGTAGGTAAAATGAGAGTCTCAAATTTGGAATGAAAAAAGCCAAAAACTCGATTCCCTCAAATGGAAACCCAATTTTTTTCACTCACATATCAATTTGTCAGGTGAAAATAGTTGACGTCTATTGAGGGTTCCCTATATCTGAAATGTTCCATTTTCGAGATATTCAGAAATAATTGCTACTATAGCATAAAAAATATGATCTATGTTCGCCCTTTCATAAAAATCTCTGACTTTTTTCCATGCTTCTGTTGTTGATTTTCCTCAAAAATTATTTCATTGTTTAAAGTAACCGACACCTAGTTTTTTTAATGCTCATAATGAAAATAACGAGTTATTTTTCGGAAAATATGACATACATATCGAAAGCTCAAATTGTAATGCAAAACTTATAAAACAAGTCATGAAACTTCTCGAACTTTTATTCAGATATTTAGAATCGAAAATTGAACCATAACACATTTTAAAAATTTTGTCCACCTACGAAACATTTTTTGCACCTTCTCAATATTTCTTGGTTGGTGGATTTCCTTATTCAGGTCTAACGCACACGAACGATTGTCGGTGAACGACTATTTTGTAGGAGGTTAACGCACACGGACGACAGTCTACGAATAAAATCAAATGGAGCGCGCTCCGACAGTTTTGTAGGTACGACTAAAAGTAGTTCGTGTGCGTTGGTGCATTCACATACGTGTTCTGCATTTCGACCGACAAAATTGTAGCTCACCGATTGTCGGTCGTGTGCGTTAGACCTTATTCTGAAACAGAATTTTGCCAATACATTGCATGATAATTCTTGGGTGGGAACAAACCTGGATTATTTTGATTAAAGTCATACAGATTCTTATGAAAGGGCGAACATAGATCATATTTGATACCTCACATATTGTATTATGCTCGTAGTTTACAGTTATTTCTGAATATCTCGAAGAAAGATAAATAGAGTATATACTCTACTCTATAATCTTTCTACCTATTCCATTTGGAAAAATCGAGTTTTTGCCTTTTTTAGAATTCAAACTTTGACACTCTAACAGTTTTCCCTGAATATCACGAAAATGGTACATTTTAAATATAGGGAACTATTCATTGAATTCTCAGTGTTCTACAAGCCTCAATTTGTAATTTTTTTCGAAAAACAGGAAATAACTCTAAAACGCTATAGATGACTATAACGGGAATGATACATTATTATTATTATTATTATTATTATTATTATTATCATGAACAGGGGTCGTTGTGGCTTCGTTCAGCCTTCCGGGAACTTCGACCACAAGGATCTTTTGTTCTTTACCCAACTCGTTCATTTAAATCCCAAGGAGGCCATCAATGGTGTTGATGAACCCAGCGACCTCCTTAGGAGCCTTGGCGGTTATTTCATGTGGATCCAGAACCGACTTCCCTATGTGAATGGTTCTTAGTTCCGCCAGTTCTGGACACTTGCATACCATGTGTTCAGCCGTTTCCTTCTCTGATCCACATAGCCTGCAGGTTTCATCTGCTGACTTTCCCATGCGATACAAATGATATTTATATCGACAGTGTCCCGTCAGCAGACCCACCATTACTCGAAGCTCAGCTCGTGGCAGCTTTATGAGCTTCCTGGTGTAGGTCGACGAGAATTCCACAAATCTTTTGGCTTGCGCAAGTCTGGGAGTATTTCTCCAAAGCGTTATTTTGTTTGCCGCTTCCCATTGTTGGACCGCTTTCTTGTATTGGTCTATTCCAAGCCCACAGAAAGGTTCAGGTCCAACAGGCTTCAGCCTTGAAGCCTTCTTCGCCAGTTCGTCAGCTGTTTCATTTCCCTCAATACCACAATGTCCTGGTATCCATAGTAGAGTCACTTTGTTGCCTCTGGCCAGTTGCTTTATGGTATTACGGCATTCATATGTCAGCCGAGATTTCTGGCTGTATGATTCCAGTGATCTCAAAGTGGCCTGACTGTCCGTGGTGATATATATATATATATATATGCGCTCCTTTAAGATTCCTTTGAAGGCACTCTTGAGCGCAGGTATAGACTGCTAGTGTTTCAGCCTGTGAAACCGAAGGTTCACTTCCGAGGGACTTGGATATCCTTGTTTTGGGTCCCCATATCCCAATGCCTGAACCCCTTTCTGTTTTCGATCCATCAGTATACCATATGGATGACTTCTTGTCTATACGATTTACGAAGTTCATTGCACTATGACGATCACCAATGATCGTTTCGAATGGCATTTCGAAACATCACATCTGAGGGTTTTGCCAAGAGGCTTGAGTCCAGTTGGTTCAGTACCCTCATATGTCCAACCCAGTTTCCGGGTAGGAGGTTCCCCTTTAGGGAAATTTTGATGGCTTCCAGCAGGCTACATTTCCTTACATACAAGTGTAAAAGAGGCAAATCGAGTATGACCTCGAGCGCTGCTGTCGGAGTTGTGCACATAGCTCCGGTGGCCCCAACACAAGCTAATCGCTGCAATTTTAGCAGCTTGTTGCAAGTAGTGGCCTCTTCGGTTTTTGTCCACCATGCTAGTGACGCATAGGTGACAACGGGGCGTACCACGGCAGTGTATAACCACAGTACCATTTCTGGTCTCATTCCCCATGTTTTTCCAAAGAGCCTCTTACAGGCCCACATGGCCCTTGTGGCTCTGGAAATGGTTTTTTCCACATGTTTCCTCCAGTTGAGCTTGCTGTCCATGATGACTCCCAGATAGTTACACTCACTGGAGAAATTGAGAGTCTGTCCATTCAGAACCAGAGCTCTCAGATTAAGATTCCTTCTTCTAGTGAAGGGAATCAGGGTGGTTTTGGACGGATTAATTGTCAGTCCCTCCTCTTCGCACCATCTTTCAATTATCCTGAGGGCAGATTGCATGCGGCTGCTCAGTGTGCCTTCATGCCTACCTCTCACGGTTACCACTAGATCCTCAGCATATGCTGAGCGTTGTAACCGTCTGCCGTAAGCTTCTCCAAGAGACCATCCATGACCAGACACCACAGCAAGGGTGATAGTACCCCTCCTTGAGGGCATCCCCTGCATGTAAGCACTGTCACCTCAGTTTCTCCCAGATAGGCTGTGACGGTTCGCCCTTTCAGCATTGCCGATATCCATTTTACAGTGGTGATTTCCACCCCTTTGTTTTTAGCAGCATTGCATATGGAGTCATGTAGGGTATTGTCAAAGGCCCCTCCAATGTCTCCGAACATTGCCAGCGTAATCCCCTTTGAGCTGAGAGTGCCTTCCACGTCCACAAGGAGGTGGTACAGGGCGTCTACTGAAGATCTACCCGCCCTATAGGCAAACTGTTTATTATGGAGCTTCAAGTTTCCCCTTATGTTGTTATCAACAATTTTCTCCATGGTCTTCAGGAGAAAGGAGGTTAGGCATATCGGTCGGTATGATTTAGGTTCTTCTCCCCATTTTGGGTATGAATGCTACCCTAGCTTTCCTCCACGATTTAGGAATATAGCTCCATGCATAGCTGGCTCTGAAGAGCTCTACCATTGGGGGTATAATGAGGTCGCCACCCTTCTGAAGCATGGCCGGGAAAACCCCATCCATGCCTGCAGATTTGAAGGGCTGAAAGGTCTTTATCGCCCCTTCTTGGTGTAAACAATCTCCCAGCTTTCTGAAAGTCCCACTTAGAGGGCCTTATCCATTCCCTCTCAAGGACTGAATCGCTGGCGCTAATCTGTTGAGAGCCAGGAAAGTGAGTCTCCAACAGGACACTTAGGCTCTCTTCAGGATCACTCGTGTAGTTCCCACAGGCTTCATTATTTGGCCAATTGGATTGGAATGATCTTTGGATAGTGCCTTTTGAAGTCTAGCTGCAGGGGATGTCTTGTCTATTCCCTCGCAGACGTTTCTCCAGGACTGCCTTTTGGCTTTTCTAACCTCTTTGTTGTAGTTCGTCAGAGCCTCTCGATAGGCATCCCAGCTGCCCTCTCGCTTGGCTCTGTTGAAGGCTCCCCTTGCCGTTCTTTTGAGGATTTCTAGTTGTTTGTTCCACCAGGGAACGTCCCTTCGGATCGTTTTCTTCCTGAGTGGACGCAAAGTGAGCAGAAGCATTTTCGAGCTCTTCTATAGAGCTTATGTTGTATGCAGAGCCTCCCAGTTCTGACCTCAGATGGGCTACATAAAGTTCCCAATCGGTTTTTCTGGGTATTCTGCACACAACATTTGTCGAAGCAATCGCTTCGATTTCGAATTCTATTGCCATATGGTCCGACATGGATGGTTCATTCGAGACCCTCCAGCCTTTGACCATATCTGCAATATATGGCGTAGCCAGGGTTAGGTCTATTACTTCCCTTCTAATCGCGTTCATAAAGGTCGGACTGTTACCCACATTCGCTATTTCAACATTATGAGAATATAGATAATCAAGCAAATCCTCACCTCTACTATTTGTATCCGTGCTTCCCCATACTAGATGGTGTGCATTCGCATCGCAGCCCAGAATCAATTGTTTCTGCTTGCTTCGGCACCATTCCACGAGGCGTTGAACCTCCTCTGGTGGAGGGTTGACGGCGTCACCCGGGAAATAGCCCGAGGCAACAATCAGCTGCCTCCTGCCGCTCCCAATCTGCACCTCAACTAGCGCCGCAGCAAGGTCCCTGGTCAGGAACTCTGTAAGAGGGAGGCAAGTTAGTTCCTTTCTGAGCATTAATACAGCTCTTGGGTTTACTGACCTCCTGCAGTATATCATCTGATATAAATTGTTTGGGAGGTCTTTGATTTGGCCTCCATTAAACCAGGGCTCTTGCAACAGCCCTATGTCAATGTGCCTTCTCGACGTTCTCCAGCATAAGGCACTGGAGGCTGCCTTTGAGTGCTGGAGATTTATCTGAAGGCACGTTAGACCTCTAACCATTATGGGTTGGAAGACCCACCAGGCGGTTCGGAGGAGGCCGGAGCTATTCTGCCACCAGGCCTCTCACCTTCCCGCCCTTTCGGAGCAGTCCTCCTCCCAGAACTGGTGGTTGGCTGAGCCACTCCGGCCTCTTCAGTGCCTGGGGACTGTACAGCCTTAGGTTTGCCCTCTGCTTTGGGCTTCCCTGTCGTCGAGGCCTCTTGTGCCCTTTCCTTTCGCCCCGCCGTCTTTGAGCCCTTTAGCCTGAGGTTCACTGGACCGAATAGGTACATCAACCTCCAATCAGTTGCTCGAAGTTTCTCGACTGACCTCATGTCAGCCGAGATCACCACTTCGAGCATGGTGGGCCCCGATGGTGCCCGCCGAAGGATCCTCCAGCTGGAGGTCTTGAGCTCCTTATTTTGGAGCTCTATGAGTGTCAGTATCTGTTCATTAGAGTAGTCCTGACTCTCTGGGAGGTATCCAATCAGGATCATCGGATGCGGCAAGTCTGCCTCCTCGACGATCCTTAGATCGGCTCCCTCCCACGGTTTAAGCATTGGCTGCAAGCCTCTCAGCCACTCCGCAGTGGCTTTGTCAAGGCATGTGATACCCAGCCATCCCGGTCTGTTCTGAACGTTGCCAAATTGGGGACTAACAGTACTGTCCCTTCCCATGGCAAGCATCGTATCCGCAAGTGCCTTTCTGATGGCCTTTAATTGGTCCACTTCTAGCAGGACTTCCGGGTATTCCTTGTGCATGATGCCCAACTTGATCCCAGCAGTTGCTTGGCTGTAGGTGGGCACCACCGTTGTAGGAGCCTTAGAGGCTTCTGAGGACGTTGAGGCTTGTGAAGCCTCTTGTTTTTTGCCGTTTGGGCTTTTTGCCCTTGGGCGTGCTGTCCTCCGATCGGTTACGTTTGGTGGGAAGGCTCTTAGACGCCTTCGGACCAACCGGTTTTAAGGCTTCTTCCCTGGCTTTGTCGGGCGCCATTCCAGCCTTAATGTGGAATTTCATCCTCCTCCTGGCGGCTCCAGAAAGTTTTGGCTTCCTGACCGTCAGCTTGTTGAGGCCTTCAATGACCTCTTCATCGCTGCTTTTCAGCAGCAATTCTTCTGCCATCGGGATGGGACTTGCGTCCTGTTCCCTTGGCTGATTGAGGCTATTTTCCTCCTCAATGTTTGGCACATCAGGGCTGGTGCCATGCCCTTCTGTTTTTGTTTCTTGGTCCATGCTAAGTCCCACGAGCAGCTAGGGAATTTCCGTCACCAGAGGCAGAGCCCCGCATGCCCCTGGAAGGCTATTGAAACTGGAGGTCGCCTGGTATCCAGAGTTCGCATATTCAGGACTAGATGTTCCCACTAGCCATGCAGACATCGGCATATGCTGTTCCACCTTGCCTTGAGGAAAGTTTTTATTGTGTCTTTCATGCACTTGGTTCAGGCGGTTAGGCCCAGACCCCCGGCTTGTGTTCTCTGCCCGCGAGACATGGCCACATTCAGCAGATTCCACCTGCCGGTATAACAGACATTAGCGTTTGTTGCCCTTGCATGTCTGGCATCGTTTACCCCTGTGCAAAACTCAGCTGTCAGGAACCGGAGTTCCAGTCGCTAAGAATCAAGATTTACTGCAATTACTATAAGCCCCCACACCGCGTCAAGGTGCTGACCTAGTCAGGGAATGATACATTAAATGAATGTGGCATTCGAAGATCTATCCGACTACGTCATAATATACTGGGTGTTTCATTTGAAATAAGAAAGTTGATACCATTTCCGGTGAAAGCGGAAGTCATTGATATTAAAAAAACATATCATGAATGAGGGTCTTCTTGGCTTATATTTTCAGACAAAATTTGGAAGTGATCGAATTATTATTTCTATGTGAACTTCTAATGGGCACTCCCGGTGGGTCACCCTGTATATCTAATCTATATTGATAGGTTATTTTCATGGTCAAACCCATAGATTTTTTTTACAAGAAAATATAACAAGTAATATCTATTACAATAGTGTAGAAGTGTGCCATTAGAGTTACCTAGAAAGAATAACATCTCACATATCAATTTTGCACCCGACTTACGAAGTGTTCTGAATACACCAAGCTTACTACTCTTACTTTCTTACTTGCTCTATTCCATATGTGACATTAAAGACTTTTCTTTACTGCATGATTAGAGGAATTCCCCAATAATGATTTCCATGTGATTCATAGAGCATTTCGTAGTATCTTCGAACATCAATACATCACGTGTTTTGGTAATATATTTCCGCCAAATAACATAATGACAATCCTGAATTTAGTATTTTAGTTCAATAGTTCAGTTCATCTTATAATTTTTTTCTTAATTCAATTCATTCTGTTTGTAATAGAAGAGCCATCGGTGATCTTTAACGCATATCATTATTGTACAATACCTGAATTTAAATAAGTGTGAACCTGACGAAGTGAACGTTTCTTGAAACAACATACTGCATTATCTTCACTTAAACTCAGGGTCAGGTAAAAGAAGATGCTTATTTATTATACGAAGGAACCGTGCGTTTTCGTGCGTAATTGCGTTGTTTTCAAATTGATTAATCATAATTCCGAAACCTGACATTGGATAAAGTTATCAAGCTCAGTTAATTCTTTTATTTGGGTGCTACATCCCTGACCATTCTCTAGAATGGTCATGGGTCAATGTTGTTTCGTTATTTCAATACGTGTGGGTGATGACTACCAACCTTGATCAACCTTTCATGTGTGAGACATGTCGAACCGAATTATTCGGAAGTTTGGGAAAATCCGAGGAAAAATCTCTCTGAAATGGCTCAACTCCCATGAATGTCCGCTTTGAGAAATTCGGATTTTTCTTCATTCAGATAATCTAAAATCAGGTGTATAAATGCATTATCAGAATCAAACATAAAAAGTACTGGAGAGGGTACCGAAGACGAAACCAATTTGTAACTCATAAAGCTTCTAAATCTATAAAGCAGAAATCCTCCTGATACATCTCCTAGGTTGTTTTGTTGCACTCCGCAGTTCATAGGGGATGTAAGGCACTATTATTCGTTTGAGAAAAGCCTGAGAGCTTAGCTACATGATGTATATGTGTAGGTGCAATTGTGAAACTTGTGAATACTGTGGTTTGAATACGTTGTCGTTTAATTGGTCCATTTTCAATCATTCGTTTGTGTTTTTTTTTCAGAACTTTTCATTTGCGACTGTCTTTTTTCTGGAATAGTTAACACAATCGATAATCCCACAACAAGTTTCACCTCATTGGTTTGGTTTTACCGGTTCATTATCTGTCCTGTATATTTTTTCTCACTTTTGATTCGTACTCAATTTACTTTGAATGAATCATTATTTCTGAATCATTATTAGTTCTAGGACAAAATTTGGAACTTAAACTCAAAATCATACATTTCGAAATTTAAGAAACGATACAAAACTAAAAATCTAGCAGTTTTGAAACATAGATAAACTTAAAATAGTAATCTTCGAAAAGAATACCATTTTCAATTCATAGGCTGACAGATCCTATTCACAAAGCCCCTTCGCAACGTTCCACTTCTTTCTCGATTTTCGTCATTCCTGATGTATCAATGAACATAAACTAGTATTTTCTAGTATTTCGTGAACTTTAGAACATTGATAATTTATTTTTTTTTCAGGAGACCACATTTAGGTGTTGACATGAAGGGTTGGTTTGATGCATTCAGAAACGATGGAGGTCCTACACTATACAACTTCAATAACAGAACAGCTGTGACAGGGGACGTAACCATCATCACATTTTTGACGGTATTCACAACATTGTATATTGCGTTCCTCATCATCTTTCCTGGAATTAGAAAGGAGAAGTTCACGACTTTTTTCACAGTTTCGTTGAGTTTATTTGTAGGTGCGACGATCTTAGGTAAGGAAAATTAGTTATAATTTCATTTCAATCATTATGTATCTGAATCATTATACAGAGCATTTCAATGAAAACTACTCATCCGACATAATTCTGAAATGTTCGCTTCACTTCAAAAATCATATAAAGGGGGACGACTTCTCGCTCATATGTAGACGTTATTAAACCCTTTCATGGGTAGCAATATTCCCCCCCCCCTCAATGTTCAAGAGGATATCAAAAATGTGTCGTACATAAGTGAAAAGTCAAAATGCTTTTGTCACTTTACCAGCATCTATAGATGCATCTATAGAGCATATATCTAGATGATCAAAGTCAACGAATTATTCAAATATATCGACAAATAATCTCTGAAATGTCACATGGAATTCGAAACTCATTTGGAGCTCTATCATTGTTTTCAAACCTTGTCAATTTGAGCTTCTTAAAAAATCAACTTACTTTGCTGGTTTGTCACAAATTTTGACAAATTAAACAAATAATGATATTAAGAAATTGAAATTATCCGTAACTCCAAACTGATTGACTTTTCACGTAGAGGAGGAAAATCTAACAATGTAGTAATTAATGTAAAGGGTGTTTCATTTGAAAAATTGGGGAGGGTGGTCATAGGGGAAGGGGGTTAAGGTTCTAACGTCCATTGGCGTAACTTGAGTTGAGTTATGGGAGCTTTAATCCCCACCAGTCAAGAAAATCTCTCCATTTTTTTTTATTACTTACTATGTGGGGGAATTAAGTCCTCAATAACCCACCCCCTCGTTATGCCTATGAAACCGTATATATCAGCACAAAGACGTCCACATTTTTATAATTTCGAGGCATTTTTAAATTTTTTCAAAAATTATTTGAAGTGAATAGTTTTCATTGAAACATTGAGGCATTTTTAAATTTTTTCAAAAATTATTTGAAGTGAATAGTTTTCATTGAAACGCTTTGTATTGCTCATTTATTAAAATTCAAACCTAAGTCATAAAATATTTATCTGTTCCCAATCTGAAACAATGAGAAGCTAAAATCTGATCCAGCTAATGATACCATCCACCTCGAGTCACTTCTCGTATTTCTCAGTATTTCTTAAGTAGCATCACATTTCGTTGGTTTCAATATTAGGTCTCAAATTCTCCCACACCACACCTCAGATAGACATTACTTCGAACTCTGATTCTTGGTAATTCATCTTTGATTTTGAGTTTTACACGTTAAATTAAGGAGGGAATACAGGGGTAGGTATATATCTCATTAAACAAGCAGGACCTTCCCGAAGACTTTATTCATGGAACATTTTAGCAGCTGCACTCAGACCACAAACTTCCTTCAAGATCTCTAAAGTCGAAGATCTTTCTCCAGAAAATTATTGTGACACCAAATTTGGCTATATTTGAAATAACAGTCATATAAACAAAATTATCATGCACATGTTCATTCAAACAAGGCCGCCATAGGATGATTTGGTTCACGATTAAGAAAGAGCTATCTGACACTACCCTAAATTCAGTATGAAATTCAGCAATGAAAATTGACATATAATATAATCTAGCAATGCATGTGTGCGTTCATTTCCAGCACTAAAATTAGTTCCTCTAATTCTGTGTCAAATCCGTTCATTCTGCTACATCTTATATAACAAAATCGTGAGAGAATATTTCAGTTTCGCAAAGTTTTCATGATAATATTAATTCATTTTAAAATGTTGGCCTTCTGTCACGGTTTATTCATTATCTGTCAAAATTATGAGAAAACAGTTCAGGCATAATCAATATTTTCCAATGCGAAAATTACTGAGCGATATTTTTGTAGGATTTTACTGCCTCTAGGCAATAACGATTAACCAAGTAATCTGAAGAATATTTAATGAATTGAAACAAAAACTCTGACAGCAAAGTTCTTGGGATTACAGTCACTGTCAGTGAACGCACTTCCATGAATATTTTATTAGCTTTCGCCAAATGAATTCGTCTCAAAATCTTCCGCCTATTCTGCTAAGTCTAAGAATCGCGTTTTAAGATTACGTCTAACGTCTATCTTCTCCGACTAGTGGAAACATCTTGTGGAACTGAATCATGTGAGAATATCTCAGTTTCACAATATTTTCATGGTGAAATCCTTTAATTTTTATAAACAAAGGTTATATTCAATATTTATATGTTTGCATTCTGTCACGGATTTATTCATTATCTGTCAAATTCATGATACAGAAAACACTTCTGCTGCCAACCAACATTCTCAGATGCAAAAATTTATTAACGATATTTATGGAGGTTTTCTATAAATTCCAGTGAAAATTCAGAGTATCAGAAAAAATAATGTATAATTCTCGTACACGAGACTTCAAATTGAAATTTGAATTAGAGAAAAAATAAGAATGCCTGAACTTGTATCGTAAATACCTATTTTGACATGATTAAGTAGGGTATTTTGTCCATGTGCTGCCAAATTGATATTTGGCACTGTGATCAGTGATAGATCCGATAGTTTTGAAGCATTCTGCAAAAATAGCCAAACTTCTTTAAATAAAATACCCCATAACTTGGGCAGGTGAATAAATTTGATTTTTATTCAAATTTTGAGCTTAGGAGAAGGTTGAAATATAACCCAACAGTGATGATACACCATGTAATTCACAGAGTTCTCAGGTTACAAATTGGCAGATGCGCCGGTCCAAGGATTATTTCGCGTATTGCATTTGACGTCAGTTTCATGAACGTCCATTAAAATTCCATGGTTCATTGAGTGTTTAATTCTACAAACAAGGTTGATGGCAGTACAATCTTCAGTCAGGTTGCTTGAATTAATTTTGATTATGATGTCATGATTCACAACTCCTTGCAGAGTTAATGAAGTAAACGAGAGAGGAAGTCATGATATTTTTCTGGCACTATATGTAGTTTTTTTGAATGTACAATAAACAAATGAAATACTTTCCTCGCTACTTTTAGAATTAGTTGACTTTTATTCTTGGCATCTCCTGGATATTGCATTTTCAAACAAGCAAAAGAGGTGACTGGATCATTGAAAAAAAGTTTTATCTCAATAAAAACATGAAAATCATTATTCCAATATTTCCTATATTCATAGATAAAATTTCTGCAGCAGGATATCGCTTAGTAATTCTTGTTGAAATAACAGAGATAAGAAGCAATATTTATTAATGAAATTGAACATCCGTATACATGAAATATCTTAATTAAATGCATCCTGACAATACTCAGAAATGAGTAAACGCAATCGATTTGTTTTGAAAGTATCCAGATGTTCATTGATTATATGAGCAGAATGATTCTTATCCAAGTTCACTGGAAACATCGAAATCGTGGTTCTTGATTCTTTCCTTCATTTCCATATAGAAAGTTGTCAGGTCTTTATTGAATTTTTTTATCGGCGATTTTTTGTGTTGATGAAGGGAATTATGATTCAACGCGGTGAAAGTTATTATTTCTTCGAACCCATCAAATTTTAGACAAAACTTTTCAATTATTCTGTTTTCCCTATTAACTCATGATGAGAGATCTTTGAACCTAACGAATTGAAGATGTATTAATTTCAATGTTTACTATTTTCTATTTATTTAAGTTCTCGGTATGGCAATTAAGTATTCGTTTTTTAATTATATCTTCTTCATGAATTTATGCACCTTATTCTTGTAATTTTATATTACACGGTCCGGAAGTGAAACAGAAAGATTTCTCAAATAGTTTTTTATTGATAATGATCGTTAAATATTCGAAATATCGCTGGAAAATGAGGATGCCATTTGGTTCACAAAATGTTGAAATTTTATTTTTTCAATACTAAATCTGCCAAATTTCCGTTATTATTTGTGAACTTTCTTCCAGTACAGCAAGCATAATCTGTCAAATAATTCCTTGAAAATAGAATTAAATTGCAGAAATGCCATTTTCTTATTATGTTGGTTTCATTTTTGAGGGTTTCAGTTTTGACTGAGGGCTATTTATATGTGTAATTTTTTTGAAGATTTATTTCGTGTTGTTTTCTTATTTGTCATTTATGTTGAGAATTCGTTTTGCCTTTTATTGTTTATAACATTTTATCTATTTATTTTCTGCATGTTTCTACTTATCGATGTTTCAAACATGATCAAAATATATAGCCTGATTCTGTTCATTATTATTAATACTGAAGGAGAAAAGAGGAGGTTTACACCTATAGACTCTCATGAAATACATTAAAAATACAATGCAAAAAGAAAAAAACACAATTAGGAGTTTAGTGCATCCAACTATTTGATCGAACTGCATAATTGAAATCTTCATTTCATCTTTTTTTAAATATTTAAGTTTGTTGAATATTTAGGAATCTCAATGCTGCTCTCAAAAACTAGATGATACTCAATATTTTTCGATTTTCTCAATATCGCTAGTTATCATTAGTCTGTTTTTTGCAGTTTCTATATATGGATCATCATGGCACGTATCCGAAGCTTCCATAATGAGCACATACAAAGCTTTCTCGAAAGACAAAATAGCCGCCAACATTGGCGTACACGTTGGACTAGGACATGTGAATATTACTCTTAGGGCATTACCTGTAAATAATAGGACACCAGATATCGATTTCAACGAGAGATTCTCTTGGAGTGATAGCAGTCAAATGGGTGATAACTTTAAGAATGCCATAGCACGAGGTCTTCCTTTTCCTATTTTAACCATAGCCGAGTATTTTATTCTAGGAGAGGATGGACTGTCATGGGGTAGTCAGTACAGGTCTGCAGGCTATTTCGCCATCATTATGTTATGGTAAATATGGTATTTAGTATATTAGGGCTACAAAGACTCTTCTCTTTTTTTCAATACTGTGCCACTCATTAAAATTTTGAAACTTATCATCGAAAACAACATATAGTTGAATAGTTCCATGCATATTATTCGCATATCATATGCATGCATACAAAATATGTGGGATCTTGCGCTATTCTAGATAATGGGTACAGCAATAACTCCTAAAGCTTCATATAACTAAATGAACCATTCTGAAATAATCATTATTCAAGGTTCATTGAATGTATATTGAATTAACTCAAATTTGTATATACAGAGTGTCGCATTAGAAGTTCATAGAGAAATCACAATTCGATCACTTCCAAATTTTGTGTGAATATATAAGCGATGTAGACTTTTATTTATGATATATTTCGAGATCGAAGTTAATGATATTTAGTTAGATAACTATATATCATTAACTTCGGCTTTCACCGGAAACTGTATTAACTCTCTTATTTTTAATGGAATACCCCATACATTATGACTTTTTCGGATATACATTCAAATGCCACATTACAAATTGAGGCTTGTAGAACACTGAGGAGATTTGTATTTGGAAATAGGTTATCATTCCAAAAAGATATTCTACGTCACTCTGTAAAGATTATAACGTTTTGATAAACTTGAGGGTAAAATTAGAGTCTCGAAGTTGAGATTAAAAAAAAAAACGAAAAATTGGATTTTTTCAAATGGAAACAGTATTTCTTTTCTTTCATTCTGTGTCAAATCCGTTCATTCTAACAAAGTTCTCATGTTTATACTTATTGATGACATGTTGGTCTCCTGCTACGGATTAATTTATCATCTGTCAAATTTATGAGAGAGAAAATAGTTCTGCCAATCAATATTTTTCAACGCAAAACTCATTTAACGATATTCACGGTAATATTTAATTAATTTCGACAAATATTCAACAAATTAGAGAAAGTCACTATCAATTTGTGAGGAAAAAAAGTGGAGTGTTTTGAGGGTTCTCTATATCTAAAATGTATCATTTTTCGAGATATTCAGGAATAATAGTTAGCTTATTATAATACGTGACGTACTAAATATCATCAAAGTTCGCTCTTTCATAAGAATCTCTGTATCGGCAGAAATCTGTCCCCAGAAAAATAAGGAAAGCCACCCACCAAGAAATATTGAGAAGGTGGACGAAATTTTCAATTTGTGTTATAATTTAATTTTCAATTTGATTTATCTGAATAAATATTAAAAAAGTTTTATGACCTCCTCTCTGCATCAAAATTTGTATTTTAATTTAATTTTACCTTCTATTATATCAAAACGTTATGCTCTAAGATATTCGAGTGACGTCAAATATATTTTCGGTAAACCATTTCCAAAAACAAATCTGAGATAATCCGTTGCTCTTTCATTGCCTCAATTGGAAATTTTTTTGAAGACAGTGAATAACTCGAAAACTGCTATAGATGGCTTCAGGGAATGATACATGAAATGAATGTGGCATTACAAGATATACCTTCGGAGTATGTATAAGTTCATGTAATAGAACGTGAAATAGTGGTTTAAGTCAAAACTATTGTCAACATTTCATTTTCATATTTTTTTCATCTTGAAACACCAGAGACATTCTGAAATTCCTGATCGGGAAGAAAGAAGATATTTTCAATAAGAAGGGCGAATTTTCTAGAATAATGTTAGATAGTTCAGAAAAAAATGGGAAAGTCTTTTTCGTTGCATGAAGAAGGATTTCACAAGAAAATCTTTCTCGAAAAAAGTTATAATAATAGACAAGAGACCTGCTCTAACGTTTACATTATCATTCTTATCAGAGATCTTTGGGAATATGGTTTAACCTTTCAAAAATAAACTTACCTTCGAAAACATCTGCATATGTATTTCAACGGATGTAAACTGAACGGAGTTAATTTTCAGGACTTCATTCACAGTTTGGATTCTTATGAATCTTATGTTGATTGTTGTGCCAAGGTATGGCGCTCTTCTCATGACAGCATGTGGATTCCTACTTCTTGGTACCTGCTCTGGTTACTTTTGTTCGCTTCCAGAAATACCCCTTGTGATCCATCTGGATGGAGAAATAATGCAATTTTGTTTTGGATGGTGTTTCTGGTTAGTTGTTGCCGCAGGTATTTATGAAAATATAGATCTGTAGCTCATTTGATTTTCATATTTATTATTCTAACCTTTCTCGGGACTACTAGATTACATTTTCCCCATGTTGATAGAGCTTCTTCAGTTGACATAATACCTAATTATTTCAGGAGGGAATTGCAATGAATTGTCATCCATTAATCTCAAGGTTATGAGAAAGAGGCTACGAATTAATTCTCTTCAATGCAGTGTATTCATCCAATTTCTACTTCAATTTAAGCACTTTTGATCTTGAGCAGAATATCTTTTATGCTTTTATAGTATGTAATTATTTCGGAATTATTGTGAGAATAATTTAGTACCGGACATCCAAAGCTGAACTCAAAGATTAAGGGATCAATTTGTTCACCCATCAAAAGACGATAGCCTGAGAAATTTTAGTATTTTGTATAAAATATTTGAAAAAAAAAATTTTAATACATATTTTCAATGAGTTACTATCAAAAATGGGTTTTTCACAATGAAATAACATATATATCTTAACATGTTCTTTTAGCCTTTTCAGAATATAATATAATGTTTAGTAATTGTTCTTGATTTTTGGGATCCTTTTGTGCTTGATACCCGTTGAACATAAAATGCAAATTAGTTGATCCACCGAGTTTCTGAAGAACTTAGATGTCCAAGAACGACCATTTGTTTGTTTGAGATAAAATACATTCAAGTACTGTAACCGCCATTATAAGTTGATTGAAACTTTTCAGTGTGCAATCATTTGAATTTTTCTGAGAAAGATTATTCGTTATTTCATTTTATTTTGAAGGGGTCATTCGAATATTTGGATTGCGTATAATATATTATACTCTACGAAATGAAATCTATAACACTGCAATTTCATAGATTCAAATTGGTAGCTATCGGAAGACTAGTTGTATACTGTAATCGCTTCTGACAATAATTTATTCAAATTTTCAATCGGTATGAACTATTATGTGTTTCAGGAGGGATTTGTTTGTTATCTGGAGTAACGATAACAACAATCGAAATTATCCTCCCTCATAGTTTTTCAACTATACTAGAAGTAGATTATGATACTCCTTACGACAGACACATCATCATCGAAGATAGCCATGGGAGAAGATTCCAGCGAAAGAGAAATAGCTCGAATAAACTGGAAGATCCATCATCTGAGGGTCTTGGTTTGAGGATATTGAAGTAAGTTAATGTTTCTGGAACACTGCACAAACTATAATTATAATCAAAATTAATTCTAGCTACGTAAATTCTTGCCGTATTTGTCAGGTGGAATACTTCACGAGTTCTTATTTCGCGTTGTTACTACCACTCGAATACTTCAAAAATAACCCAACATTTACCTTTACTTGTCAACGATTTAAACCCTTTGAAAACATAACATAAGGTCTTCAACTTAACCTTACCTAACCTACTAGGCTAAAGTAATAGTGGGAATGGAATGTTCTTCCTTTTTCTTCTTGTTTACAGACATTTGTGTGCCACTAAGTATTTTTCTGGGTTATCCTTTTTGGGTTATAACTTTTTAATGGGACATCTTACATTTTATTTCACCATTAAATTGCATATTTCTTTCTGATTGAAATAAAATATAACACTTGGTATCTGAAAATAACTTTCATAATCAAGAAACGAACTTCATACTTGAATTGTTACTACCTGTTTGAAATTTGAAAGCTGTATTCCTCAGAAACAAAGGAGACATAAATGCTCGAAGATATTTAGAGGTCATTAGAATGAATAATACACTAAACGGTGGGTTTATAGATGACTTACCACCTCCATTGATTAGGGGAAATTTGAAAAAATGCTAAATATCAATTTAAAAAAATTTAAAGCTGTAAAATTTTTTTGACTGGTGGGGGTTAACCCCCCATGACTCAAATCTAGTTACACCAATGATCTTGATAATCTCTCAAGGCTGGAAGATTTCAACATAGAAACAGTATATTTTTCAGCAGGATGGGGCAAGTTCTCATAAAGACGTTATTGGGCGCATTCAGCAGAAAGAGCGCTAACAAAACTGTTTGCGCTACTGATAGGTACCGGTAGCGGAAATCTGTTGACATCGGGCGCATTCAGCAGAAAGAGCGGTAGCAAACTGTCACAACTGTCAGTCACACAACACGTTACCGAAAAGGAGCGCAAGCCAAGTACGCTACTAAAAATGGCGACCGCTACCCAACATGTTACATAGGTAGCTCAACGTTCAGCAGAAGATCATAGAAATTCGGTAACAGTTCCGTAACTGTTTTCTCTGCTGAATGCGCCCATTGTATGTGAGTTTTTGGAGTATTAGACTTTTTTCTGTTTAGCATATTCAAAAGGTAAAATAAACCAGCAAAACTATAACATGGTGAATGCATTGCGGCAAGGTATAGCGAAAGCATGTCGCCAAATTGAAGCTACGCATGTGTCAAATGGCAAATCATTTAAGATGTTTAGTACATAATCGACAGAATTTCGAGCAATTTCTGCGAATGTTTAGGTCACAATAACTCTTTTTAAGGATTGCTATAATTATTATTGTTGTTATTGTTCTTGTTTATTTCTTGTATAATTGAAATAAGATGAATTTAAAAATATAATTCGATTTTCAATGATGAAAATCATTTTTATATCCCAAGTGTTAGATATTATTTCAATCAGAAAAAAAATCTGCATTTCGATGGTTGAATGAAATATAGGGTGTCCTATTAGGAAAACTATAAGCTAAAATTGAAATTTCAAGTTTGGCCATTATCTCCGTTTTTGTTTGTGCTAGGATGTTGAAATGAAAACATTATTTGGACACTTTTTTATTAGCAATCCAGTAGCGTACTATGTTTTTTCCCAAGAGGTTTCCTTGCTGAGCTATAACTATAACAAAAAGTCGTGTTTTTTTCTTTCTCTTAAGAACAAACATAGTAATCTACTAGATTGCTATGAAAAAAGTGTCTGTATGATGTTTTCATTTCAACATCACAGCACAAACAGAAACGAAGATAATGACCAGAGTTGAGATCGCCCAAATTTCAATTTTAGCCCATAACTCGAAAACAAAAGGAGCATATCCTATAGAAATGCTGTTGATTGCATTATCAGTAATGTGTCTTTCATTTTCCTCTATTTCTTTCGGTTAAAAAGTTGTAGTTCAGGTATCGCCAATTTAGCCCACCTGTACACTGTGTCCCCTTTTTGGTTGAGACTGCACTGTATCTTAGCTATTTTTAAAGCTAAAGACATGCGGTTTTCGATACCCTAGGGTGATATAGCTATATCACTCTTTTGTAAAACTTTTTAAGCAACAAACAGATATATTTCAACAGTTTTTGTTCCTGAAATATAGGGCGAAAATGAAAACTATTTATAATAGATATTTTCACTTGAAGTCAGAGACGTATTAAAAAAAATTTTTTTTTACTGTTTTTGAAAATGGACCCGATTTGGTATTTTTCAAATGAATAACCCTGTCTTTTCCAACGTCACATTTCTGCAATTTTTTTTCTGAATACATCACAACCTAATTTTTTATAAATTTAGCTTTAAAAATCAGAAAAATTTACATTAATGTTTGTTTATTTGATAGTAGGCCATAAATTCTTTCACACATGCATGAAAGTTGAACATATGCATAGTAGAGTATTATGTAATATTAATATATTTTTTGAGTTCATATTGAAAAGTGATATTTTGAGGTTTGGTTTAAAATAGAATTAAATTAATAGGTTTAAATCACATAGCGTTCTGAAAAGACAATGCATGTGTTAAGGAATTCATGGCCTACTATTAAAAAAGCAAATATAAATAAGGATTTTTCTGATTTTTGAAGCCAATATTCATTAAAAATCAGGTTGGGATACATCAATATATTCAGCAAAAAAATTGCATACATTTGACGTTGAAATCTACAGGGTGTTCCATTTAGAAAAAATGAAGTTTGTACTCTTAAAAGCAGTGCTTGAAAAAAAAGTTTTTTAATATGCCACTGACTTTAATATAAAAATATCTATTATAAGCAATTTTCATTCTTCCACAGCACCTGAGAAATAATATTATCTCCAGAATTTAACATTTTTTTTTCGCCTTGTATTTCAGGAACAAAAGTTGTTGGAATTTTTCTGTTTGTGGCTTTTACAAAAAATTGATAAAGAGGTCGCGAAAACGGCATGCCTCTATTTTCTATTATAGCTAAGATAGAGATACAGAGTGCAGTCTTAAGTAAAATGGGACACAGTATACATTTAACATTATAGTCTGGTAAGCTTAATTATGTTTTACGGGTTCACCCATATACCTACTGTGCTAAACTTAGATTGAAACTTCGAAAGAGAATGCCTCGTAGAAAATGTAAACGCGTACATTTTCCAATTTATTTACTTGATTGACGATTGATTTCTTTTACAGGAGAATGTCTTCCAAAACGAAGTCAGAAAAAGAAGATACCGATGTAGCGGCGATACAAAATCATTTTTATGAAGCAGAAATAAATAAATCACCTTGGAATTACTCGAATAATTCTAATTCTGGTCGAACATTTCAGCCAAAGCCCTTACCAAGATCTATATCTCGAGAAACCTTATCTTCAATTTCATCAGATTCTAACGTAGGTTCGGATATGGGAAGGTAAGGTCCAAATAATATACTCTCCCTATATTAGGTATTCGTTATTTCATCTTTCTTCACTGGAATATTTATTACAAATACTTCTTCCAAAAGAAAACAACATCGTTATCAAATTCATTTTTCTAAAGAAAAACATCAAAATATTTATCATGCTAAAAAAACCAAAGAACCTGCAAATAGAGTATCCATTATAATCTCAAATGTACACTTCATTCTCCCCACTATGAAATTAAAACTCAAGTATGAATACCTCAGGTACTTTCATCAAAGATATTCATTTAACTGGCGTATTTCTAATGTTATATGCTTCTGAGCAAAAGCAATGACTACTGATAAGATTAATGTATGAATACAAGTTACTTTTAAAAAGGATAGTTTGAAACCCCCTCCCCCCATGATGCCTTCATTTTATACCCTCTTACGTTTCTTCGATCTGGTCTTTGTCAGTATAAATAAGTAATCGAATGTTATCGCCCCCACTACTCTTTTCTCATGGTTGGTTGGTTTACACCGAAATGACGAATTTTATGAAATATTTCAAGTTTCGAAACGAGAAGCTTTTACTTAATTTTATTTTCTCAGCTTATGAGAATACTGGTCCCAAAATGTAACGAATATACATATGGAACTCAACGGTCAAGTTAAAAAATGCATATACTAGAAACGCAATATAAAGAGCTGATGCTGATAAAAGTCTGTATGTTTATGAAGATTCTCAGTAAATAAAATTCAAATATCGAAATCAAATCTAGAGAAGAAAAATTACAAAAATGATTATGACATATGACTGGAAAAAACGCGCCCTATTATATTTGAATACAAAGAAATCGTTTGTTCACAAACTCCAGGGTTCACCTATTACCTGATTGAAATCGCTCATTTTAATTATTCATTAGATTCGTGATCGAAAATAATGTCTTATAAATAATATATATTTATTTGTCAAGTCAAGATACGAAATATTTTTCTGTCTCCTGCAATATGATGGAGTTGTTTTATCAATTGTATTACTATACTACACTTTCTTTCTAACTTTGTTTTGTTTCGGAGATATAAATATTTTTTTCCATGTCAATATCATACCGATACAACGTTTCTACAAACAACAATCTCTCTGACAATGAGAAAGCATTTGAACTTGCTTATTTTCCTAATGAATGTGGATGTATTTTTTGAGCTTTCGAGTAAAATTGTGTCATCTATTATAGGTACCTCAAATCCTATTGCACTTTAATATCTCGAATTGAATTAACTACGTTTTTTCATTTAGTTTGATTACTTATTGTAATTTTCTACTCACAGTGTGTTATCGATGTGAACTAATATTTTGTTTTTATTTCAGATATCGGATTCATCCACCCAATAATTTCTCTCATGAAGTCGCTATGTGGTGATAGGACTTCCCAATTTCGACAATGCAAAGTGCAATATTTAAGTGATTAATTCTTGTGATATATTTAGGGTAAAACTGATATTTGTTGATAGCCATTATTTAATTTTTAACTATTAAAGATAATCACATAAAAATTCAATCAACTTCTCAGTAAGAACCTGAATAAAAGGGCTCAGCCGAGAAAAGTAGAAGATATCAGGTAGGATTTTCAGCACGCCGCGAAGTAGTAGGGAGAAGTTAATTTTCAAAATGGTGAAAATTACAAACGCAGAGTGACTTTCGCAGCATTTTAACCTCAGACAAAAGAATTATTTTGTCTAAGGTTATAACAAACAACCCAGAACCAATAGGATCCATGGAAAAAAAGAGTGGTATTGACAAAACAGTCCCCTGAAAATTTAAGATCTCCAGTGTTCAATGTTGCCAGTTTCTGAAGGTGTTTCATTTTGAAGTGTGGTATTGGCAAAAAACAAAGTACGCTACTGGATTGCTATGAAAAAAGTGCCTACATAATGTTTTCATTTCAACATCTTAGCACAAAGAGAAACGAAGATAATGTTGAAATCGCCCAAATTTCAATTTTGGCCTATAACTCGAAAACAAAAGAAGATAGAGGAATGCAGAGAAAAGACCACCGTAACGTGTCATTCATTTTCTCTATCTCTTACGGTTAAAAAGTTGTAGTTCAAGTATCACGAATTTTACCCACCCTGTAGATACCTAATTCAGTGCAATTAAATTTTTTGTATATTTTTTACTTTTTTTTTTTTAATTTCACCTAATATATTTTCTTCTTAAAAAAAACCAATGGTTAATACAAATTTATTCATCTTTAAGGCGAAACAAAGTTCTCCGGGACAGCTAGCTTATCTAATTGCCAATTGCCACAATTGGTCCTACCACCAGATCCCTTACGCTCTTTAGTTTCTGGGATAGGAAATGATTCTAAACACTTCTTGGCCAACATTCAAAAATATACAAGCTGTTTCCAGACAACATCGTTTGGCGCAACACATATTGTACAGGACAATTTTATGTCCAATTTTAAGGTATTATACCATATATATATATATATATATATATATATATATATATATATATATATATATATTCTTATGAAAAAGAGAGCTAAAATAATACATTAAATGTTGAAACAAAAAGTACCTAAGCTGAGGTAAAAAAAGAACGGGGTATCATAACATTCTCTGTATGATACTATAGAATCAAACGATACTATCAACACTAGTATCATACGATACTATACAGCCAGGGGAAAAAACCTCAGCCGAAAAAGCCTGCCTCCCCGTAAACAAAATAACATAAAATATCAAATATCAGGAAAATCTTGAAAGACATCAGTGTGATCATCTTCATGTTATCCGTCGATGGGCTCGGATATACAGATTCTTCCCAAAACGACTAGTAATTTTTAATCTGAAATGAAAAAAGACAAAAGCAGAAAAGAAACCGATTATTCAGAATAAATCGAATGCATTTTAGAAATGCATTTGCTACTTTAAAAAACATCAACATTAAGATTTCTTGGCCAAATAATATTCGGAGGTTTATAAATATTTATGACAGAAATGTCACAAAATTTGAAAGGAATGAAAAAAAAAAAACTCCATCAATTTCCCCTTTCCGAATCTGTTGAATGTTACGAAAACTGATAATTTTTCAACGTAACATGCTAAACTTGTAGAAAATCAATTAATACATAACCTTTCAACTGTCCTCTTTCTCGAGGATTTTTTTTTCTGTTGCCGTATGGGTTTCTTGCAGAAGAATCTCTTTGATACCATGTTCATCAGCTAATTTGGAGACGTAATCACACTTTCCTTTCGAAATTCCTTCGATATTCAAATACAAAATCCACAAACTGTTGCTCTCTGGTCGTGAGGGTTTTTTCAAACCAGATACGACCTTCCAGGTGATGATTTTTCGGCACTTCAGATGTTTGAAGACCGCTACGGGACCCCAATGAAAGGCAATCATCTCCCATAGATAAACCACACATGTTATAACACAAGAAAACTGAATATTTTTCAGGAGCAAAAACTAAGACATATTACGAGAATTGTCATTCTAACATAATAGTTTATTATAATATTAAAGTTGCTTTTTTATTTATCGATTGAGGCAGTATGGAGTCTGCCGGGTCAGCTAGTAAATTATATTGTTTAGGATTAAGAAGAATCTTCTCAGAGTGGGTGACTCGTATTCGAGCAAATATGGTGTTAATATCGCTGTTCCTCAAGAATCGGTGTGGGGGCCTCTTCTGTTTATATTGTTCGTTAATGATCTGCCTCAACATTCTAATAGCTAGGAATTTAATAAATTAGTTTTATTTGCTGATGTTTACCAATTTAGTCAATTCCATATGTATACTACAGTTAAGTTTGCAGCCATTTTCAATATAACATATTGCTGTAGGGAGCTTCTGTCGACGTCAACAGAATATATTTAGCCGGAAAAGAATAAGTCGTCTGTCTGATTTTCAATATCAGCCCAGTCTCCCCTGCAGACCCCTCTTCATTGAACATCACATTCTGACGGTCCCTTATATTTATATATACAGATGTCTTATGTTTACGAAACGAAGTCTAAGATAGGTAGGGTAGGATTGTCGAACTTTCAAAATTATTGAACAAGAAATCAGAGAACAAGAAAATTTGAACTTTGTCCTTTTATAAGGAAATTAAATTCTCTCTACTTGATGAAATTATGATTTAAAATGACTTCAGGTTCAAAAATACCATAAAGTGTATACTAATTGAAAAATCCTATTATTGTATTATATAGTATTATAGTTTTTTCACTTATTTCTGTCGTACGATTGGATCAATGTTTCTGTTGTATTCATTTTCTTTTTACTAGGAACCTATTTCATTTTACCATATTGATTTGACCTATCCCATACATAATTTTTGTGATGTCGAAGGGATCAATGAATGATTATTATTATTGTTATAGTATTTTCAAAGTTAATTAAGATGTTCTTGAATATATATTTTTTTGACTCTATTTGGATTTGATGATTAAGAAATCGATTTGATTTTTTTTTATTTGAATATTTCCGTTATCTGTTCTGTGATTGTGGTGACTCACCAAGTGATTTCAGACTATTGAATACTGTATTCATTATATTTCACTGAGTGGGTACCTGTCTATAAGGATATTTCATTCATTAAGGACATTTCAAATTTGCAATCACAAAATATATAACTCGGTTTAATAATTTATTTATAATTCGTAATCAGAGTAGAGTATAAAGATAAATATGTATAAAATTAAAACTATCTATGTACAATAATATTACATACACTGGGCGAAGTAATTGAGATCAACAAAAATCAATCATCTTGATTTTTCATGAATACTGGATTCTCTGAACACATGTCCTGTTTAGATTGAAGGAAATTATTATCATTATCAAGTTTAACAGGTTCTTCACTATCTTCAAAATCAACATATACATAGTTTCGAGCCAGTAACCAAAATACCAGCATGTCAGCAACCATTAGTCCAGTATAGAATAGGAAGTCGTAAGACTGTAAGGGAAATGAAAAAGAAATTGAATTTAAGTAAATATGCAATGATAGTAGTATCAATTCAAAGACGAGAGCAAAAATTAACATGATATCACGAAAGAACGCGAATATATAATACTTACAGCTTTATCAGAAAACTTAACAGCTTCGATGACTACCACAACTAGGTTTCCTATAGAGTCGGTCAAGAGGAAAGATGCAGTCAACACTGACTTCATGGAAATTGGTGCTTGTGAATAAGAAAATTCCAGACCAGTTATGGAGAAGAGGATTTCTGCAGCCGTTATAATAAAATATTGTGGAAGTAGCCAAAGCATGGATATTGAATTCGGCATCGTTACGGTAATCAATTTACCACTCATCTGTTGAAAAAAGAGTTTATTGATCATTTGCTGAGAAATTATACATTTTGAATTAATATTTCAGAGTAGCACATATCTTCCAATGTCTGCAAAATTTCTTATTCGAAAAACTCAAACAAATCAGTAGGTACACAGGATTATTTAAGAATATGGCTCCCTAGAATATTTCTTGGAAAGACACAAGATTCAGGATTGAAATTGAAGGTGAGCTTCAAGTAAGAAGACGACTTTCGTATATTTTTTGAAGGTTGTTGTAATTTCGGTTTTCCAGAAATGACATCTACTTTCGTTTTTCAAATGGGATGACCTTTTTCTATAGCATAAATAGATTCTCCATTGAATTCTGAGTCTTTTCAATTCCAAAAGTTCGAATATTCCCGAGAAAATTATCTTAAATGAGGAAATACGAGAAAAATATCAAAATCGAACTCTGTTGGAATACAGACAACTTCGAGGTTTTTTCATTAAAAATTCTCATTTTTGAGAATCTCCGCAAAGAAGGGCTGATGCTTCTTTTCCGATAGAGTGATTTTCAGAATATGACACAGGAGGTCACAAATTCTTTGTCAATGTTAGAAGTAACGAAACTTCAAAAAATCGTTTTTTTCGAATTTGAACTCCATTTTTCAAAGCATTTTCGAAATCTTCTATTACCAATGTGTTTTTTTCACTGGAAAATAATTATCGGTCAAGTGAAATTTTTGGAAATCTCTGTTATCGAGAAAATATTTTCTTATATTTCAGACGAGTTCAGTTTTTCAATTATCAACTGTAATGCGAGAGCAACAATCGGTGTAAAGTCCTCAATGTGAGTATTAGCATTGAGTATTAATATAATATAATTATATTTATACTCAATGGTATTAGTGAAGTCAACGTAAAAATACTCGTCTGAACTATGAGAAAATATTTTCACGATAACAGAGATGTTCAATATTTCACTTGACCGCTAATTATTTGAAGGTAAGAAAAACACAAAGTTGTCTGTATTTCAACACAGTTCTATTTTGAGATTTTTTTTCTATTTCCTCATTTAGAGAACTTTCTCGGGAATATTCGAACTTTTTGAATCAAAATGACTCAGAATTCAATGGAGAATCTATTTATGCAATAAAAAATGGGTCTTTCCATTTGAAAAACGAAAGTTGATGTGAAATTCAGTGGGAATTATTTGAAAATTAATGAATGGATAACCGGAAGTCCTAGAGCCTTCAAAAGATATACTAGAAGTCGTCTTCTTACTTGAAGCTCACCTTTAGAATTTCAATTCTGAATTTGTGTCTTTCCTAAAAATATTCTATAGAGCCATATTCGTGAATAACCCTGTATAACGGTTCAGTTTATTCAATGACGAAGGGTGTCTAAAACTGCAAATACCTTTAGATATAAATTTAAAAGTTTTGTTATTGACAAATGTTTGTTAGTTTTCGTCGTAATGTTATTTTTCCTTGCAGTTTCGGTGTATGCATTTGTGTGTCAAATGATTTTCTCTTTTATTGGCCTTTTCCATTAATAATTCTACATAAATAAAGCCCCCTTATTGTTTCCGAGTTTTATATTCCGCCCATGCTGATCCATGATATGACGATTATTTGAAAAGTCTCCCCAATTTTTATTGAAGGTTCCGGCATTTTTTTCAACGATATGTTCTTCGCGGGTAAAAGCACAAAATAGGATTAATTTTACGATCCGACTATGAAGAAACATCCATTATGGTTTTGAGGATAGAACTCAGAACTGTATCAAAGAATAATACAATATTCTAGAAGTGAGGACAGTTGCCCATGCCAAATTTTCAACATTGTGGATGAGTGAATATTCTCCTTAGTGAAGTGTGTGGAAGTTGATTGTTGAATCAATCAAAACATTGTTGAAATTGTATTTTTACACTACAAGAAAGAATTTTATTCAATATAAAATATTCATAACTATTAGATTCGCATATAATAAAAAATGTCTGGAGAAATGAATTGGGTTTTTCCAGCATTTCGGTCGTCTTCGTGGATTAACCAGTCGACGTTTTGCCATACTCAGGCAGCTTAATTCAGCGAAAACATCTCCTGAAATGCTCGAAAAACCAGGTGACATTGTCTGGAGAAAATCTTAAAAATGACTGCATATTCTGAAATTACTTTCATCGAGAATTCCATGTATTTATTTGAAAAATATTACTATTGCCAAGCTCGACAATTTAAAGCTTATTCATTCCGAATAAATACTTTTCTAGGATATATTTTCATATTCTGTTAGCGACCATAGACATTTTGAGTTGCTCTTCTAGAAAACATGTCTTCGACGATTTCACGGCCCTCTTTGAACGATTTATATCACTCGTATGCACGGGTTCTGGATAAAACTGAATCACCAGAAAGTCTTTTGCAACATTTTCAAAGCGTCAGCATAAGAAATTTCATTTTAAACACAAAATTTAAGACTTACTCTCAGTTCAATAATTTCGTTCATGTTAAAAATCGCGCTATAACAAGGTTGACTCACTTAAAAAACTGCCGTGAAGAAACTGGTTGACATAATGATAAAAGACAGTCCTACTGACCTAAGAAAAAAATGTTCAAAATCAATTCAGCGCGTGCGTTTCAAAAAACAAATTCCTGGTATTTTTTGTCAACCAACTTCGTCCATCAGGACAACGCTAGGCAACACACATCGATATTGAATATCCAGAAGCTCCGAAAGCTTGATTGGGAGATTCTTATGCATCCACCTCCAGAACAGGCACTAAGTAATTCCTGATCCTGTCCATGCCAAACAATTTTGAAGGTGAAAGACTCGTTTCATTGTGAATAATGATAATGGCAACAAGTAATAGAACAAAACGGAGCATGTTTGACTTTTATCGCATCATTCAAACAATGCTATTCAAACAATTTTTTTTATTCAAAAATATTGGATTTCTTTTCACTTTACCCTATCCCTATATCATTTTGTTTTGTCAAATTAAAAAACTCAGTAGAAAGTTCATGACCTGTAGAATGCTAGTACTTCTGCGAAAATTATAAGTGTTCAGTATCGACCGATATTCAATTTTCAATACAGGGTTGGGATAAAGTATGGAACCAAGTAAATATCTTTTAAACGAAAAAAACGATATTTATGAAAATTTGCAGGTAAGTGCAATGGAACAAAACGCATCTGATGTACATTTTTTTTGATGATAATATACTTCCGGTTTAACCGGAAATGCCATCAACTTCTTTAATTTAAATGGGACACCCTATATATTTTTACAGATTTTGAAAGAGCTTGTTATTTTGAATTCATACATACTGAGTTTAGTGTAAAAAAATTTGTAAAAACGAGGAATAACTCACTGTTAGTAGTACAATAGATGTACATTTCATTATTTTAGAATAATGAGAAACAAAATTACTTCAAATGTTCAAAATGCTCGCGGTTTACTTGCTGACAATATGTCATCCTATTAACAAATTCTTGAGTCACTCTTTCCAAGACTTCTCCACGTATTAGTTCACATTCATCAATAATTCTTTGTCTCAATTCCTGTAAGTTTGTTGGTCGTCTAACGTAAACACGTGATTTTAGATAACCCCAAAGAAAAAAAATCTAACGGGCTAAGATCCGGAGAACGAGCAGGCCACTCTATGAATCCTCTACGTCCAATCCATCGATTTGGAAAATTCGCATCCAGAAAATCCCTAACCCGTCTGTCATAGTGGGGAGGTGCTCCATCTTGTTGAAACCAAATATTTTGTGGTAATTGCCCATTCTGTTGAAGTGCAGGAATAATTTCGTTATTTAGTAGATCCAAATACTTGTCACCATTCAAGTTTCCGTCGATAATGGGCCTATAAGCTTATTTTCGACAATTTCCATCCAAACATTTAACTTCTGTGGATGCTGGGTATGTGCTTCATGAATCCAATGAGGATTCTCATTTGACCAATACCTTGAGTTGTGGCGATTAACTGTTCCATTTAAACAAAAAATTGCCTCATCGGAAAAAACTATGCTAGAAGCAAAATTTTCGTCGACATTACAGTTGTCCATTAGCCGTTCGCAAAATTCCAGCAGTCGGTCAAAATCATCGTATGACAACTCTTGAACCAACTGTACCTTATACGGATGATACTTTTCACTTTTTAATATCTTTCCTACAGAACGTCGACCGATACCATGGTTTAGTGCCAAATTTGTGGTGGAAGTTTGAGGTGATTCTTCTAAATCGATTGCAATATTTTGTTTAACAGTTTCGTTCGTTGCAGTCCGCGGTCTTCCCGGTTTTAGCAAATTTTTTACCATCCCAGTAGTATTAAAACGTTGTAATGTTTTAATTACTGTTGAGCGTGATAAAGGATTTCTCTCCGGATGCAAATTATTAAAATTATGACACACTTCTTCATGAGTTCTAACACGATCACCATAACCGATCATCATTAAAATTTCAATACGCTCTTTTTCACTTAATTGAACCATTCTAAATTGTTCAATTTATTTCCGTCAATTAGAATTTGACACTTGAAGAACAAAAGACGTACTAAACAGTACTTGTTTATTTATAACTATGCATACAAACAACATCAATTAGTTTATCTAAATAGTTTTTTGCTCTAATGCAAAAAACTAAAAGGAGGTTGGTTAAAGTGCTATATTCCTCGTTTTTACAAATTTTTTTACACTAAACTCAGTATGTATGAATTCAAAATAACAAGCTCTTTCAAAATCTGTAAAAATATATAGGGTGTCCCATTTAAATTAAAGAAGTTGATGGCATTTCCGGTTAAACCGGAAGTATATTATTATCAAAAAAATGTGTATCAGATGCGTTTTGTTCCATTGCACTTACCTGCAAATTTTCATAAATATCGTTCTTTTCGTTTAAAAGATATTTACTTGGTTCCATACTTTATCCCAACCCTGTATGTTGCAAAAGCTCAATTATCTATATGCCTAGGCAATTCGCAGAAATGAGAAAATAATTTACTCACAATCTCATCGTTTTCCCCCACTTGAAGCATCAGTGTGTACACACCACCCAAACGAAGATCTATCTCGATGTCACCGGCTGTTCTTGGTAGCTGCATCAGATGAGCCTTTGGCTCAATAGAGTTGTTTGATTTGATATTATCTGTTTTAATGACTCGATAACTTCCAGCCGACATCTTAAGACGATCTTTGAAGGTATTGTTGATTGTTTGTAATCCAGTTTCACTGTTCAAGAATGATACGTAGAATAATTTATCAGTCGGGGATTTAGTCATCACCGTCCTGAAAATTAAATCGTCAGATTAATTGAATATACCCCTCTTACCAGAAAATTTTTAGTTTGGAAAGAGTTTCATACTAGAAAAGGGGTTGTGATGAAAAAAAAAATATAAATCATAGCAGGAATGATGAAATTAAATATTTTTAATGAGACAAACCATCAATTAAAAAGGGAAAAATTTAACTGAAATTTGAGAAAATTTACAGACTCTAATTAACAAAATGAATGAAACCAAAATCCGTCATTGACTTCTTCAAATTCAATAAAAATTATAAGGATAACTGAGAGATGAATCAAGTTTTCATCTTTCATTGAATGGCATTCACATGGTGATCTCTATTTTTGTTGAATACTTTCAAAAGTCGGTAACAGTTAATTTCTTTTAGGAGCTCTAGTAGTTTTTTCAGTTTTTCCTTTGACAATAGGATTCACCTTCCAAACATTCACTCCAATATTTTCTCGGAATTTTCAGTGGTGGTCTCTCTTCGAATATGCGAATATCTTCTGAATCAATATTTTATTTCGAAATTGCCGTAAATACCAACAAACACCGAAAGATTCCTTCAAAAATCATTCACATAGGAGAAAATTGTTCTGACCCTTCCTTTAAATATGAAATAATAAGTTTTCTGTGAATAGTATATTATGCATCAGCGATCACGTAGTAACCTGATATTTGTATACCCTTTTTTCTTCACCCGATAAATAATGAAAAATATATTGGAAATGCTGATTTTATTCTGAACAGAACTTTCAATGTAGCATTCCGCTATAGAATTGGATTTTCAGCCACCATGATGTTTTTAACGTCGAATGCACATTATTGCACATAAATGGTTGAAATATTATGAGTTTCTATTGATTCTGAATCTGTATCGTAATCGGTCAGTATGAAAAGGCTTCTCGGCGAACAATTGTATTATTATAGTACTGGTGTAAAAAAAAAGTAACTGAAGTATAGTGCACTTAGATGAGAATTAACTTGTGCGACATCGAAAAGAAATATGTTTATTTGTGGAAAATATTATTTTGAATTAATATTAATCAACAATAATTAGTACCATATTATCTGGCAAAACGTTGATCAGGTTGTCATTCGTTATATTTGATTTCATAATTCTTCGATTGAAGACATTGACGAACTTCAATTGAATAGCTTCATATTGGTAATCATTTATTGAATGTGATCAATAGTATCAAAACCACAATCATCCAATAAGATTTGACAATTAAGAAGAGTTGAAAATTCAGTGGGAATTATTTGAAAATTAATGAATGGATAACAAAGGAAGTCAAATTCGCACAATCGGTACAATGAATTGATAGGTGTACAACTTTGCTTCCGCCGTTTCTTCCCGAAATTCGAGGCTTTATTGTGAGAAACTGGTTATACATTTATGATTCAAAGTATTGACCATCGCTGGCCACTACTTTCTCCCATCTTTCAGGCAGCATACGAATCCCGTGTTGAAAAAACTGGTATCTAATCTTTTGAATAGATCCACGAATAGATCCAACTTTTTACTTCTTCATAATACCGGAAGTGCTCGTCAGGTAGGCCTTGTGCCATTGATCGGAACAAGTGATAGTCCAAGGGAGCAACGTCTGGAGAATACGGCGGGCGAGGAAGCATTGGTTGCGTCCGATAACGATCGCCTGTGATTTTCTTGATCAAGTAATGCCTCCACTTCTGAATCATCGCAATCCTTATATCTTCTACCGCCACGGTGGTCTTCGACGTTAAAATCTCCGTTCTTGAAGGGTTGAAACCACTCTCGGCACGTTCTTTCACTAAAAGCAGCCTCACCTATTTGAGAGCATTCGATGATCAGCGGTCGCAAATTTCTTCATATTAAAGCAAAAAAATAAAACCCCCAGCATATCACGAGAATTCGGATCGTAAACACGATTAATCGAGACAAAATTTTTGATGCAGACAAAAATCGACCAATATTTCGATAGCGTATGTTTATAAATACCTAAGCTTATTGCATAAGATCTAAGATCTATTTATTTCAACTACCATTTACCGCTACAGTCACAGTCAGCTATTGCAAAACGGCGGAAGCAAAGTTGTAAACCAAATAACTAATTCAGTCTTATCAGTATTTTAGAACATGAAATCTATTAAAAAGAAACATTGGTATTTGTTTCGGAGGCATTTGAAGTTCTAACATAATATTTCATTGAAATTTAAAATCAGAATATCAAAATGCTTGTTGGTAGAGATGGATTAACATTGAATTGAACTCTTGTGATTTCCTACACAAAAGTGTAGGAAGGGTATCATTATGAATGTATAATAAATAACTGTATATTGATTAGATTCAGCGTCAGGATACCTGAAAAAATACATATGTAGTTAATTAGCTGAAGAATTATTGAACCTTCTAGGAAAATCACCAAATATTTTTCATACGAAGTATGTTTACAAAAAAAAAAATGATTCTAAGTTTGTTCAGAACAGAAAGCTGTACCAACATCTGGTTTAACAAAAAAACTTCATCTACAAGTCGATAGTTTCTTATATGAATAATATCACCTCTCCCCGTAATAGAAGCAGTACGAATGGGTTGGACGTAAGTTTGGATTTTTCCGTCATCGAGTTATAAACGCCCTTTGTTGTAAAAGTGCACCATATATTTTACTAAGGTGTGTATATTTTTCGCAAAGTTATTGATGCTATATCGAAATTGCTCTCATACCTTTTCAACCGCATGGCTTCAAAAATCCTTTTATACTGATTGTTTTTTCTTGTTTTATTCAAGCAGGTTCTTTGGGGAAAAATGGGGCTTTGATGATGGGACAAAACGGGGTCCCATTTTAACGCATCCTTGGGGACTATGTCTTGCCTCATGCAAAGTATTGAGATTTATTATGCTTTTGTATTGGTTTCAGATGGTACGAAAATACGCAAGAAAGGCAACTCTTCAAAATGAAAGAAGCGCCAGAAATGTGTTTACCGAAGCTCAAGAGTACTAGATTGTGAAATATATATATATATATATATATATATATATATATATATATATATATATATGTAGAGGAATTAAGGGAATTCGACTGATGTAGGGTTTCAAGATTACTCTTTATTCATCACCGAGCTTTCGGAACTATTTTGATCCTTCTTCAGGGTCACTACAAATATTTAAAATTCAGTTAAAATACACAACAATACAAAATTTCAAAACAATTTACAGAATCTGAGGTTATTATCCCAAAATAAAACTTTCATTAACTTATGTAAAAATACGATTTAGATATGTAAAAGATAGAGTATTAATGTCATCGACATTTGTCAATCACTTTTCACGGTAAAAATTGAAGGATATTCTGAATTTTTTATGATTCGTCCACAGGACCATTGTGAAACTCTTCTTTTTTGTGGTTTGGATATGTTAATAAATATGTGTATACATTACTCAGTTTTTGAACATCAGTTTCCTTATTTATAAAGTTCATTTGTTTCTTAATATTTATCATTTCTAGGAGTAGTCTTTTGTTATATTTATTTTGTGTGCATAGCACTTCCACACTATCAAAATCTATTTTGTGATTTTTATCTATAGAGTGTTTGGCTAACGCACATCGATTGTTCATTGTTCGGATATCACTTTTGTGTAGAGTCAATCGATTCTTTAACCACTGTGATGTCTGCCCTACATATGTGCCGTCACATTCTGAACAATTGACTTTATAAATTACATTTGATTTTAGTGGTGTTGGTATCGGATCCTTCAACTTGCTATATAAATTCTTGATAGTTCTCGTGTTGTAGGTGGCTATCTTTACTTTTTCTTCTTTAGAGCAATTTTTTATTTTGTTTGTTAGATTTCCTAGATTTGGAAGGCTGCCATATTTCATTGTCGAGTTAAGTCCATTCATGTTCTCATTCAGTCGTGGTCTTGGTTGAGGTTCTTGTAAGGAGATTGAATTCGTTTCATATAAAAACTTGTTTAGCATTTGTTTTGGGTATGAATTCTCCTGAAAGATCATGTGTAACTTCTTGATGTTATTATCCACAAAATCTGGGTAGCAGATTCTCTGGATTCTGTTTTTCATTTCTTTGATGCAATTTATCTTCATGCTTATTGAATGCTCAGATTTGAAATGAATAAACTTATTTGAACATATCTCCTTCCGATACCAATCCAGTTTTTTTCCGAAAGCTCGGTTATGAATAAAGAGTAATCTTGAAACCCTACATCAGTCGAATTCCCTTAATTCCTCTACATATTGATAGTACGACTGTGAATTTAAATACATATATATATATATATATATATATATATATATATATATATATAAGTTAAACCGTCGTATTTATATATATATATATATATATATATATATATATATATCTATATATATATAATGGAGATCATATAACTAAGAGTCTTGTATTAATAAAATATGTTCTTTCACCAACTCATCTAATACAATAGGCTTAAACTACGTAAAAATTTTTAGTTCGTAATTTTCTTGGCTAAAGTCAAAGGAAAACATATTAAGCTAGCTATATTCAAAATGGCTATGTCGAAGTATTTTTTTTGTACAAAAATTAAAATCTTGAAGTCAGGTACTCCGGATTCCCATATAATTTCGTATGGAGCGGTTTATTGGAACTTTAAAAACGGAATAACTCTAGTGATTCTCTACACAAAAGTGTGGGAAGGGTGTCATATTTTTAGCACCCGGAGTCGAATAACTTCGAGCCGACCCTGTTCCCTCAATGGAATCCACCTATGTGCAATACAATTCTCGGTGTCCTTGAATAGAACCAATAAACGGATTATCTCCATGATTATACATGTTTACAGCCAACCCGATAATCAGGGAATCATTATAGACTAAATTACTATTAGATTATTGACATCCTGATACCCACCTGAGAAATGGCGATCCAGTATCATCGTCTTTGGTTATATCATCGATTCCGGTATTGAGGCCGTCGTAAGTAAAATATGCCAGCATGGTACTTTGCGTCGCAACTTGAAAATTAATTTCTTGTGTTTTATCCTTCATACACTCGGCTTCGTAGCTTATTGTTATGTTTTTCTCTAATGAATGCCTCATTTTCAGATCGAGAATTTCTACGTAGTCCATCGATTTCAACATCCCATTCAAGTCTTCTTTAAGGCTGCAAGGTTCAGTTTTAGTAATTACTACATCACAAGGTAAGGGGTTGTAAAATCTGAGTTGAGCAAAACCATCGCTTGGCAGTACCGGATCGGTGGATTCTATTTGAAATGATACCAACGCCGATACGGCGAATGCTGCAGCTGCCAGGAATCCTCCCCAGGTCATCTTTTCCAAAGGAGTTCGCAACATGCCGAGTTTCTGAAATATAGGGTATACGATGTATTGGAAGATAGGGATGAAGGCCATAATCAGGAGCGGATTGATCAGCTGAAACTGGTCTGGGAGAATGGTATAGAATCCAATATTTCCATCCATTCGTACTGCTTGAAAAGTCCATGCCGTTCCTTGCTGATCATAGAGAGCCCAGAAGATTGGCAGCGGTAGGTATAGAATGAGGACCTTGAGAGTTGCTTTTATGTCGTCAACAAAGTGTTGGCCATACTTTTTAGAAGAATGATCAAGCCAATGTTCTTTCTTCTCACTCGATGAAACCTTCGTTCTCAGGGCATTCTATGAAAAAATGTAATTTTAATTTGACATAATCCATAACTTAACAGTTCTTCAAATGGGGTTAGGTTTTATAGGTTCCAGTAATTTTGAAACTATGTCAAATAGTGCCTAATTAGTGCCTACTAGTGCCGTAAGAAACATTGACAGCACCATTCTAGTTTTCGAGGAATTGACATTTGAAGGTTTCGGTGCTGCCTTTATGCTCAGCACCAAAAGTTTATAATTACCATGAAATGAATATACTAATATTTAGTGCTTAATTAGTGCATATTAGTGCTTTTGAAACCAAAGGAAAACAATAAACTGTTTTCATAATATCAGAGATTACCTTATTTGGTGGTGACTTCATGGTCACTTCCGTAACTATTGAATTTAAAGTGGTCCACAGGCGTGACGAAATATTCGTTTCGAATTTGTCAAGTTCTAGCTACTCAACTGTCGAAGGTTTCGTGAAGCGATCGTATGATATTATGACCACCAGGTGTAAATTTGGATTTTTCTGAGCAGTGTTGAATTAAAAGTGGTCCACATACGTTACTAATATTTTTGTATCGAATATACGTATTTCAGAAACTGATCTCATTATATTATGACTATCAAGTGACAAAGTTAATTCGGATTCATTTGGGCCGTGTAAGTTCATATCGAGGATGTTGATCTGTTAATAATATTAAATGGAAAACATTATGAAAATTAGACTCTGCCTAATGCAGAAATAATATCGCTCAAAGCGGTACCTATATTTCATTTCAGAATCAGTAGAAGCTACATTTTCTTTGGACAGTCTTTTTCTTCTGAAAGTAATGATATGTTTTCTCAATTTAAAAAAAAAACTACAGAAAAGTTTTCAAGGTAGGTGGGCTAAATGAAAGAATAATGATTTCTGTCTTCAATATTCGAGGATCTTGATCATTTTAAGCCAACGAAAAAATAACTAAGAAACTCATCCCATTATTATTATCAAATTCATAGATTTTCTTCTGCTTTTCTGCTGAAACACTTAGTCAGAGATTGAAAAATCGAAACATTCTAAGAATGTTTCGATTTTTCATAAGATTCTGGAAAGTAAAATGAAATCCAGAAATTGTCTGCCGAAGAAGTCTGATTTAGACTGCGAAACGTTACACATCTTTAGAATTCGACGTGTTGTCTCTGTTTTCATTTTTACGCAACAATTTTTTGAAAAGATTTGGCTCCTGATAAATTAGTGCTCAAGTTTTACGCAGGGTTCTTTCTTCTATAATTTGAAAAAATTTTCCAATTGTTTGTTGTTTCAGAGACTGGGAAAAAAACAGCAAGAAAACTTTCACAAAAAAAAACATTAGTTAAAGTTTGAACTTTTATATTGAGTTGTTTAGAGTATTGTGATATTCTATTCTCGTAAAGCAGTTCATATTGAAACAAGAGTCTTCACAACGCAATTAATAAATAACCAAGGGAGTTATTATGCCACCAATTCTGACGTTAGGTTTCTGAATACAGTGAAAAATCTTGAATGAAATAATTTTGATGATGAAACAAAGTTAATCTGAACCATCAATTATTGCAGCCCAATATGAAGAATGTTGATTCAAGATTGTTATTTTATCATATTCTGGAAATTGTACTTAAATTTTTAAGTAAGGTACTCAATATGATAATAACAGTCCGTGGATCAGAAACAATCATTGGAGAAATTATTTGTTTATAAATGATTCTATTTTTAAGACTGTGACTAATATCAAAATGAAAGAATCAGAGAGTCTCGAATGTCTTGAAAGTTTGGATACCTATGCTTCCAAAACTTTCGAGACATTCGAGACTCTTCTGATTCGTGGTTATCTGCCATTAGAGTTACATTTCTTCGATTGAAGGAATGAGCTTTGCGAAGAAATTACTCTCCATAATATTTTTGTAACAACTGAATTTTTGTCAGGTTTGTACAACTCAATTAATTTTACGGTAAGAAATTGTTTTATCGTATTACAATTTCAATAGTTT
Source organism: Hippodamia convergens (assembly GCA_038502775.1). NCBI lineage: Eukaryota > Metazoa > Arthropoda > Insecta > Coleoptera > Coccinellidae > Hippodamia > Hippodamia convergens. The sequence goes on from CM076608.1 coordinate 58,101,569, forward strand.
CTCATATATTTCTATATCAATGCTTTATTTCAAACCGAATACAGGTTTTTATTTTTAAAAACTCGCAAATTTTATCGAATTCATGGATAGTAATTCATGTGCGATAGGCGCAGAAGGAAATTTAAAATAGTAACTCCCCTCTCATCACTTTCTTATTGTTTTTCGATTACAACCAGGAAAAGGGGAAATGAATTACTTCATCTTTGGAACTCTTGTGTTGAAATTTCATAAATTTCGAATATTACCCCCATAGATGACAGATAATTAATTATATGAAAAACGTACCAATAATCTCACAAATTTTTCAGGCTTAGTTTCAAATTTCTACAATCAATTTGATTCCTAAAAATATTCTCCATCATCCTGTTGAAAGTATACAAGAACAAGAACTAAACGAAATTTGGAGTACACGGTATCCCAAATTGCTTTATTTTGGAGATTTCTAGTACTTCTAGATTAGATAGATAAAAGCACAATTTTTTCATTATCGAAAATATCAAAAAACTTTGAAAACTTTTTCCAAGCACAATTTCGAAATCGATAAAATATCAAAATTTATTTATATAAAAAAATTAAGATATCTCCATTAATGACGTTTTCACCAAAATCGAGCTCAGGACTCTTTTCAAAGCTTTTACATCTAGTCCAAAATTACCAGATACAGTCAAAATCAAGCAATTTGGGATACAGTCCAATTAAAATAAGTTTTACCCGAAAACGAAGATGAACACACCAAATCAACAATGAAATTGTTTAATTTATATGTAGCAAAAATTACAGGATTTTCAGTCATATATGTAAACTTATATAAGTACTGCTATCAATGCTGAGTTTTGCTTTTTTGAAAAATAGGAAATTCATTAGGTGTTTGTGATTATGGCGGGATCCTATTTTACATATTTAATTTTGACTACTCAGGAAAATGGGCAATTTGGAACAGAAATGGATGGCTTTTGTATGTTTCATCCTTTAAATACAATGCTACTTACCCCTATGCACTTAACAACTTTCAGAACAATATTTCCCTCGGGTCGTTTGATTTTATACAATGGTTTCCCAAGTCCAAAAATTACTGCAAATGAGGAAGAAATCACAATATGAATTATAGTTTTTGAAATTCCATACAAGATATGTGTATGAAGAGAACGAGAAGAAATATAACATAAGACTTAATCAACCTACCTATTGCAATTATCATCAGTAACCCAGGAACTCCGAAAGCCAACGGATAGCAAGATGTGTTACCAAAGCAATGAACATCTTCTCTTAGGACAGGTGTCAAAAATGTGGACAGAAGACTTCCAGCATTTATGGAAAAGTAGAAAAGGGAGAAAAACATTGCCAACAATGTTGCCTGCTCTGGAAGCACGAACTGGTCTCCTCCAAAAGCTGATACGCAAGGTTTGATTCCCCGGTTCCAATAGCTATCAGGACCAGTCCAACAATTGACGATTCCTTCATCGGTAAGTTTAAGGAAGGAATAGATGAAATTGAGAGTATAATACATCCAGCTGCATAGACAATAGAAACATAGAATATGGTTCTGAATTTTCCTAAGAAACTGTCAGATATTATAGCCCCGATGAGCGGAAAAAAGTACACCATCATTATGAATGTGTGATAAATAACTGTTGCTTCTGCTTTGGAATATAAAAGTATATTGACCAGATACAACGTCAGGATACCTGAAAAAAATTATTTCGTTTATGCGTTATAGTATTAGTAAACCTTCCACAAAAATCTCCACATAATTTTCATACTCGGGATGTTTAAAAAAAGATGACATTAATGGGTTAGTTCAGGGAAAAAATAATCGTACCGGCATCCAGTTTGAGAAAAATATTCAACTACAACTCGAAACATAAATGTTTGTTGTTGAAATACATTTTTTCTAAAGATACACTTCTCTCGTTGTATTCGTTTTTGTGAAATAAAAAAGAAGAATTCGATGGAGCGAAATGAGTTAAATGAAGAAGATACCTACCAAATACAGAAAATTGAACCGTCTTCAAGATATTTGAAATTTTGTAGTCACATGATGTTAGCAGATTCATTCGATATTTCAGCATTTTAGGTTTTGACACGTTATACAAAAACCAAAATCATATGTGTGCCATTAAATGCTTATCCCTTTTCTTTTCTCGATGTTAAGGATCTCGTCATGGAAAGAATATCTGATTCGATCAGAGAATTATCATGACACGTCTAAAATCTTATAGATATCCAAGATTTTAGAAAAAACTTGAATATGTATATTCTTTATATTTTTTTGATGGGCTATTTACTCATATGAAAGCTGATCGCATGTTAATGCCGATTCATCAGTCTCTTATGAATAAAATAAGTTTAACACTAGAGCAATTGATTCGTTATAGAAAAGAAAAACTTACTGCGCATTCCATAGAAGCAGAACCTCTCGCAGAACTCATTGCTCACAATGAAGAACACTGAATATGGATATTTGGTTCTCTGCAAGAAAGAAGATAATCAAATCCATGTTTACTCTTGTGAAAATGTGAAAATAATGCGTTTTTGAAATATTTTTCCAAGGTACATTCAAGAAATCTATATTCGGCTTTAATTCCTAAATAAATTTGGATTGTTCAAAATCATATGAGGAGTCAATTTCTCGATTTCAGTATCGTAATGAGTTAATTACAGTACTAAAAGTAGTTATGTTATGAAACTCATTACAGCATTGTTTCCAGTTATATTTTTTTTGTGGTTGTCAGTACTGTCCTCCGATCTTATAAATTATTTTCAAATAAAATCAATTCAAATTCCGTAATCTGTCAAATTTCGTACGTCACACCAACTGCTAAGATACAATACAAAAGTTTCTAATCTGAATTTTTATTTGAATTTCGAGAGTTTTTCACAAAACTTGACTGAAATAAAGAAAATATCGTCTAATACTCGTTGCAGAAGGCAACGTTCCTTCGTCTTTCGTTTTCGAATTTCGCATTCGTGTTGACATATTATCTCATTCTGCAACTTGTTTTAGAATATGATATTTTCTCCTGCAGCATGTAAACACAGTTCTCTGTGGTGAATTCTCTACGAACACAAAATTCTCCTCACATGTTTTCATTATAACCGTTGCATACCATTACATTCCATAATTATATCAGAAATTCAAGAGACCCATCACAAGAATTCAAGAATATATTGTTTGAATATATTCACAGACTTACCCTGTGTACAGGGTGTCCCATAACTAGTGAATCAAACGACACCAAATACTATCGAATGACACCAACATAAGTTCAGCGAAAATGTACCGTTTTCAAAATAATTAGAATTTTATGAATATACCTAACGTTGCCGATTGTCGAACATTTTTTTTCAATTGCAGGGCCAATTTGTGACCAAGGACAGCGATTTTAGCAAATATTAATCCTAGATTATTGTATTATCGCTCCAAATTGAAATTATTCTAAATAGCTGATCGAAAACCTAAATAAATGTAAATGAACCCTTTCTATTTTCACAAAATCATACCAATTTTTTTTTGCGAACAGTTTCGAAAACTTCCCCATTTTCTGGGTACACGAAATTGGTTAATGACATTAACAATATTTCCTTAACTTATCATCTGTCTGGGTTACAAGCGAGATTCATGTAGCCGGCACGACGATTCGTTACTCCATAATACGGTGTCAGAAAAATCAGGATTTTCGGTAATTTTTGCTTTTATGATGCGACAGAATAGCACACGTGTTTCGTTATCACGGATTTCTAATTTCTGTACCTGGTGGACATGGTAAGGGCGTTACCCATACAATTTTAATATTCTATTGGTGGTAGATCGTGGAATACCAGTTCGCCGCTCAATGTTGCGAATGGAGGTGTCAGGATCCTGTCCAATTATGTTCAAGACGATGTCTTCGTCTGACGTTTGTGGTCTACCAGGTTGATGACCATGGTCAAATCCGGGCATTCTTCCAACTGGTTAAGATTGGTGGGTTCTTCTAATAAGCGTGATGTTGGCGTTTTGGATAACGCTGAGCGTAAATTCTTGCTGCTTCCCTCACGTTGTAGGTGACACCACCTCTTTCCTGCTCAAAACGGTTTCTCCGTAAATGAGATGCATATATGAGTATTTTTTTGTAGTGTGAAACACTCGCGTCATTGCCGGTCCAGTCATAAAAAAATTTACGCCTCTTATGGCGTCTTTATTAGAACCACCAACGTTATCGAGCTGGTAGAATGCCCGAGGTTGATCATGTTCATCAATCTGGAAGACCACAAACGTCAGACGAAATGATTTGAGAAGAGCCTGACACTTCCTCTCGCAACATTAAGCGACGAACTGGTATTCCAAGATCTACCGCCCATAGAATATTGAAAACTTATGGGGTACCATCTCCAGAAAATGAGGAAGCTTTTAAAACTGTTTTAAAAAAAATTGGTATAATTTTTTTAAACTAGTAGGGTTTATTCAGAGTAATAAGAATTTTGCAGAAAAAAGAATTCTTATAATAAACATTTATTGAGATTTTCGATTATCTATTTAGAATAATTTCAATTTGGAGTGATAATACAATAATCTGGTATTAATATTGGTTAAAATCGCTATCCTTTATCACATACTGATCTTGCAATTGACAAAAAATTCTTGAAAATTGGCAATATTAGGTATATTCATAAAATTCTAATTATTTCAGAAAATTATTACATTCTCGCTGAACCAATGTTGATGCCATTCGATAGTATATGGTCTATTCTATCATGGTGTGTCGTTTGATTCACCAGGAACCTATACCTTCATGAAAATTTTATTTCTCTGTGTTGGGCTAGATGAATGAAACTTTGAGGCTTCCCAAAGCGAGTTTTGCAGCGAATAATTTAACGGCGAAAGAAAACTATACGTGGCGTGTAGTGGCAGTGTCCACACTGTCAACCATAGAAATACAAACGAGCTGTCCACGGGGCCTATTCTTGACAATTGACCATTAGCAATTTATGCGATCATGCTCATCTATTACCTTTGCGACTGACAGATGGATCTGTATTCTTGACTGTTCGCATGACACTGCGAATTTGAAATTAAGGTCTTCGATTTGACCGATATTTACTTATTTATTGTCAGCATAGCACATAATTTGAGCTGGCAGTAGTCCCGATGTCTTGATCTGAGCCATAAACCTTCCGAAGTTGTCAAGAATGCCGTTTTCGAAACGAAAATCGCCATTGGCAAATATGCGTACCTAATACTTAGAGTTGCGAATGATGTCGAGAATAGATCCCCAGAATGAAGCGAAGTTTTCACTGGCACTAGACGCCAGGTGTAGTTTTGTTTCGGTTTGGTAGTGTTGGTTTGGGAGAGCCTTTAGTTCACTAAATTGAGTTTTCACGCGAGAAACTCTCAACCAAAATGCCATTTCGTTGAATATCCAGAAATTAAAGTATCCGCTTTTTATTTGAAATCTTGCCTCGTGAAATATAATGTGGCAGATTGGTGAATTCAATAGCAACAGAAAAAAAAAGAGAAAAATTATAAAATCCATAATATGTAATATTACCTACTAGTTATCATCATATTGAAGACTAATTATGGAAAAGTGTACTTGCGTAAAAAAAGACTTTTTTTTGATCCGCAACAAAAAGATAAAATTATTTGAAATCAATAGATTATACTTGGGAGTTCACATCAGAAATGACAGAAAAAAGATGTAAGAACCGTGAAAGAAGTGAGAATTATTACGTCAGACATGAAAAAAACCTCTTCACACTAAATTCAAGCATGAGGAATGGTAGGCACTTTGGAACTATACATATCAACTCATCAGAAGCTATGGATCATGCACCCGCGTAAATATTTCCATAAAAATGGATTTTTTTCCGCTGATTTCCCAAATTGAAGTACGAGTAGTAACACTATTAGTAATAATCTTTTCATGGATTTAAATCAACAATCAGCAATGAACCTGTCAATCAAACAGCAATGGAAGTTAGTATTTTTCAGGAATTGAGTGATGATCTTTTCCGGTAGGGAAATGAATTATTCATGCTTCAGCGAAAAAAAGTACTGAAATGTATATTCATATAAATTTGTCGGCAAAATTTACATTGTTTTCACAAATCACAACCAGAATTTCCTAATGAAAGCTGAAAACCTTAAGTTTGGAGGAAATGATGTCGTTCTTCTTAATGATATGAGATTTCATTGCTCTTTGCAATTCACTTAACAGTTTCATATATTGCATCATTTGAAATGGGACGCACTATTTCTCATAAGTATAACTGCGATTGAGGATAAACGTTTCTTTGAATGTAATCAGGAACAATAATAGGTGATAACAAATGCCATATTTACCAGCTTCATGCCTCCGAGTTTAGCTCTTATTGGTTGGAAATTATTACTTTCATACTATGGAGACCGGAGAAAAATCACGTTTGATTATTAATTTTTTTTTGAGAGAAAGATTCGATATAAAAAAATTCTAAAAATTTTTTGTGAGTATATTTTATAAAAATGAAATTAACATTGAGAAAATTAATCGAATCGTATATTTTCTATAGAGTTAGAAAAAAATAAAGCATGAAAAATTGAACTAGCCTTTTATGGACGATGAGGAAAAGACTGGTCAAGAGATATTTACATTTCTTGGTTCTTGAACATATGTAATAACTGTTTTTTCTGCGTCAACATTTATTTTGGTCATTTTCATCTCTTCGGCATTTCTTGAATCATTTGAATTGGGGGCAGTACCAGACTCACGGTGATTACAAACTTCTACAACATTCAGTTTCACGAATTCGGACGTCATTTTGATTTCGATTCGATTAATTCAATCCAATAACGGCGGGCCAGCACAAACTGTTTTACTTCGAAAATGGATTACCACTGACTCGTAACACTGAAGATGAGATAAGTCGTGTGTACTAATTGTAGTGTAGGTACCATTTAACCTTGCGATTTTTAATTTGCGCAAACTCATTGTGGGCTTTTATAATCTTATTAGTGTATTCAATGGGTCGGTAACCTCATAGAATTTCCTGTTGAAAATTACTATGAGCGGAAAGAGAAAGTCATCCTGACTCGACTGTTTCACCCATAATTGGATTTAAATGATTGGGTTCTATCCTTTTTGAGAAGATGATGTTGCCGGTGAAGAAACTTCATTGCATTCAAGAATTTAACCCTATGTGCATATTAGAAACTCAACTTACGAGCGTGCTTTCAGCGATGCGTTCATCACCTATTTGGAGCTTGCTTCCATGTCTATGACCGAAAAGAGCTTCCATTTAATTTTCTATTTTGGGCCAGAAGAGCTTCTCATGTTATTAATTTGAACTTACACATGAATATCTAATCCTTGCCCGCCTGTCAGTTTGGCCGAAATAATAATAACTTACGAAAGATCAGTTGCAGGAACGTCCATTATAATTTGATAATTCATCACAATTCTAAACCCGCATGAGACAAGGTATTATATCTATGAATTGAGTTGCATATTTCACCATATTTCAGGAAATTCTGATAGGATCGAATTGAAGTTTGGTAGGTTAATGTCAAATAGCGACACCAAGATTTGTGCAAAATGTTATCTCTATAATCAGGAGACTGAAGTGCTTGATTAGAATACCGTAAGCATCTTGACATTCCGTACTGGGATTTGGCACCTAGCTCGAAAAGCGCTATGTCATTGGTCAGACGAGCACGAATTGAGTAACCAATTACAGTTCGAGCGCGAAATGTATAATATGTACAGTAAGCGAGAGTTCAGTGCAAGTGCTCTTTTTGGCTTTATTAATCATTTTATTCAACCATTACGTATATCGGCTAATTGAAAGTGGGATTTTTTCCAGTTGATGAATGACTCTTTACTGGTTGCTTTATTCAGTCATTTCACATTGTGAATGTATTAAGCCTAGCATGACGTTTTCTAGTAAAAATCTGCCACAGAGATTTTTCCGACCTACCCATACCTAAGTATAGGTAATATATTCTGTATCATCCAAATATTTCTGAGATGAAGACATGGTACCAAGTTCTAAAAAAGAACAATTCAATTTGGAAGTAATGAACTGAAAATGTGTAGTTTGAATAAGTCATTTCGTACGTTTTCTGAACAAGAACATTAGATTAATTCAATAACTGTCCGGAAAAAATCCAGGATACGATCTTGATTAGTTTGATGGATTGGGATTGTTGGGTTTCAGTTGAACATTTTCAGACTGAAATTATCTCTAACTACTTGAAGGATGAAATGAGATGGGAATAATCAAACTTTAGTTATTTAATCAACTAGTTTATTAACGTGTTAACGGATCGAGAGAGTTCAAGATCATTAATCGCTTGATTGATAAACGAGTGGATTAAAAAATGGTTCCGTCCGCCCCAAATAATCAAACAAGGATATTCTAACATGAAAAGTATTTCATTTTTCAAAACATGATTCATGTATATAGTGTAACCAAATTGAGTTGAACCATTAACGTATCTCAGGTAAATATCACTATGAAGCGGAAACTGATCTTATATTGGAAATGCGTAACTCTCATCAGAAATGCAATTATATTTGTGAGATTTCTGAAATTTTCATCTTTGGTTGCCCATGACAATTATTCATTGAAATGCGAAATCAAGAATTAATAAGGGTCATTGATGGATTATTTCGTGTGTGTTTAACTATCATTTCGAGGTCAACGGAAAAAGAAGCGTTCATCAATTACGTGAGTACAAATGAGTCCATAGACGTAATGAAGAAAATGGGGTTATTGGGGACATAATTTCCAACCACTTATCCACATCGTCCCTGCTCAATAAATTTGCCCTATATTTTCCTGGCCCTATTTCACAATATTCATAGGCAGTTGGTAATTTTATTGCATTATCCATGCCTGTCATCGTACGAAAACAAAAACAATAAAGACTCTAAAAATTTCGCGTCGTCTCAACAGCTACGATTTGAGAAGATATAAACGCGTACGACGTTTAGCGCAGTGCTACAGATACGTTCGCTTCAATGCGCACTCTCTCGCTCAAACAGAGAAGGTCTCGAGTCTGCCAATGGAATAGCGCTATTCATACAAGGTGCCAAATCCAGGTATGGAATGTCAAGATGCATACCGTAACCCAACAAACTGCATTCGCCACAAATCACTTCGAAAGATTTCGTGCTTCCTTTCGATCATACTTCATTTATTAGGTATAATATTCTTTTTCCTTTATCCCATAATTTATAGTAGCACCCCTTTCTTTATGCATTTAAAATGAAGTCTTGAAGTTGTACATTTTCTGTAATACAGTTAATTTTGAAAGATGCAACTATGTATTCTTTCGATACGTTAGATGAAATTATAAAATTTTTAGCGAACTTTTCATAGTTATACTACAATATTACTATGAAATGATTATGCTATAAAACCTACCCAGAATCGAAAAACCGAAATTCAACAAAATTGAGATACGGCATTCTCACTTAGCGCGGCAGAATATTTTCAAAGAGATTTATATCGAGAAAACCTTAATTTCGATCAGTATAAAGTACACTTGCATGCTCCGCTCCTGACTACATGGAACCAAGTAAAAATTTTTAGAATGAAAAGGGTAATATTTATGAAATTTTGCAGGCATCTAATTGCAATGGCGCAAAATGCATCTTTTTAAATTAATACCCAGACGGCACAGAAATATTCCATGCATATTCAATGAATATACCGCTGGCATATTGTGATATTCCAAACATATTCCAAATCTCCCAGGGCATAAGCCTGGCAGATAGCAGGAATATCCAAGGTCACCATGAAACATCTGCCAGGAATATCCCATAATCTTCAAAAATATCTCCATGGCATATGCCATACAGATTCATCTATGAATATCTCCCTTACATATATGCTGGCAATATCTTTTTATCTCCTGATTTGTCCATGCCATATGCTGGTAATATCTTTGTATATATTTAAATATATGTAAATTTTTGTAGCGGTACTAAATAATAATGCATTGATTAGATTGTTTCAAAAAAATTTATTACAGTTTTAAGAATATTTTGTACAATAACAATAATTAACAAAATTATCACATTAAATCATAAAAATGAACATAAAGTAAAAATATAAATCAACTAGGTATTTTACAAAACAATACTAAGAATAAGTAAAAATTAACATTTGATGAATTAAACTAAAAAATAGGGAAAACACAATGAGGTAATATTTTAAATGATATAAATATTGAACTGTGAACTTCAATTATTTGGTTTGTGAACTAGAGGCGATTTCGATTGACTGGTTCTTGGTTGGTTCATAGATTGGTCCGTCAGTTTTGGACCAACCGCATTCGAATGACATTCTGGTGACGTCTCAAATCAGATGTTTCTCCAAAATTTGAACAGAATTCGAAAGCGCAGTTCGTTTGACGTTGTCATTTATGAACCGAGCGGTCAACCGTTAACCAACCAAAACAGCCATTCGAAATCGACTCATCAGATTATGGGTCGGTTTCACAAATCGAATTACTCGTTTTGAAATTTCTACGAATCGTGGTGGCTCCAGTTAATTAAATGGTACTAACAAAGTTTTGTAAAACCGACCTTATATCTATATATCAGCACCTCAGAGGTAAAGTGTGTTAAGTCACATTTTTTCAGACACGACCTATATAGAATATTGGATTCACATTAGTAAATTCTAGCTAGTGGAACACATTTTTGACTCCCTAGGTTTATGAAGACGCCAAGTAATGGCAGTACACATTCTTTGAAACAATGATCGAACTGAAAAATCTCTCATTTGTCTAATTTTGATATTGTGACTTGACACACTTTACCTTTGGGTGCTGATATAGATATCCGTGTTTATAACATCCCAGGCCTTCCAATTCCCAGTCTCCAGTCCCTTCTATCAACACCCATTCTCCCGGTCTCTCAGACATCGTCTTCTGTATGCCGCTCATCCAGGTAGCTTTTGGTCTTCCTCGCCTTTTTCCTTGGAATTCTTTGATTTTGGCCCTGAAAAAAACCAGTGATTCTAAGATTTTCAAGATAAGAGGCTGTCTACTGCTATAGTAATAGTGGAATCTGTTCTAATTATTTAATATTTATAAACTTACTTTGAATTTTAGTAGGCAGTGTTGGCAATTTATATCGAGGCAACCTTCCTTCTCGAAGACGATCCCTCTTTTTGATTTTTAGGGCCTAAATCCGTATTGATGCCACTAATATTTTCGACCTGTACAGCCTTTTTGCTTGCAGGAACAAAATTACGATATACTGCTTGGGTGAGACTTACTACACCTGAGAAGCTCCTCCACTCATGCTCTTGTAGTTTTCACGTTTGGATTGAAAGCAAAATTTTGGTTAAGCTATCTGCACAACGTAGAGCCATTTTTCAGTAACAAATTTAGTATTTTCATTCTGTTTAAGAACCTCTGAAAATATTAATAAAACATAAAATGGGTTTTATGATCACTGAAATTATTTATATTATACCTTTGAGAACATTGCACAATTTTATTAGGGATGAAAAGTTAGTTTTTGCCTTTTTCCCAACCCAACTAAAATATAGGAAATATCCTTTCTATCACTTCCTCACTGTAAAGTCCTCAATTCTTTGACCTGAAAAAACGTAAATACACATAACCAAAGATAAAGCACTGACAAGTGATTGGCATATTACGAAAACCTTTTTCAAGCATTCCAAATATATAAGAGTACCTACCAACGCTGATTTGATATTCACGCTCCTACAGTCATGCTCTTGTCTGCCTGTCTTATCCTTTATCATGTGCTCGGCTGCATCACAAACTATTTATCACATAATACTCAAACAATAACATATTTTCAACTCCACACACAATTTAATAATTTTTCAATAAGACTCTTTCAACTCATGTCACCACCGTGACGTGACGACCATTTTGGAAGTTTGGAACGCCAAACTGAAACTGCTAATCACAGAACACAAATAACCTCAATCCAAGACCACAAAACAAAAATATGAATATTTTGACTGAAAACGTCGTGACGTAATGTTTACATCCATAAGAAAAAGTCAAATCAGTAAAATCGAAATTTGATATTCTTATCGGTAAATTCAGGGATAGAATTGCAGGAGTTAAGAATGGGTAGAGGCCAGAAAATAGTTAATTTTTTATTTATAAAGGAGTAGTTTTATTCCTGTAAAGAAATAATGTCATTGGTATTTCTGTCAGATATTTTGATAAAATTCAAGGAAATATCTAGAAAGGGCGAAAATATGGTGGTGGTGGCCACATAACTTCCTCAACCTACAATGGCTCTGAAATGTTTGAAATGCAATGTATTTGGTTCAATGAAAAGCAAGAAGTATTAAGTTGAACTAGAAAGATTCTAAGTTCCAGACATCTCTGTCACCACAGGGCAGCTTCATGGAAACAAAAATATGAGCAAAAGTGATTCGATCCTCCAGTGGAATAAGCTACTCTCACCTCTGCTGACTAATATTTGATTATCATATATGATTTTTGACAACTTGTCTACGCCCTTTTCACATATCTGCTCGAATATCATGTATTGTTTTTCCATTTATTGAAAATATATATTTGATCTCTTTCCTATAAGATCAAAATCATAATGGACCTCTTTTTCTGTTTCATCGAACATTTCAATCATTCAAAAAGTCACTCGACTCTCAGTCGATAGACGATATAGTATAGCATGTCCATTTTTCACAAATTAAAACGTTTAATTTGTTGCCTGCTCTTTCATTTCATTGTATCAATCATATAAATAAATTACAAATCATTGATTCCATTGTTTACTCAGTTTAATAAATAAGATCAAATTATTAAGCGAATGAAAGTGTTATTTTTTAACTTGAATCCAACTATAATTAACTTGATGATAACTGCGATTCCTCGAAAATATAATCTATATAGAAAGTTTGTAGTTCTTTAACAGTTTACTGGAAAATAGCAAACTCATCAATTATTGATGAGTTTGGAACAAAAGCAAAATCGAGGTAGTGGTAGTGCCTACACACAATTATCGTTCAAAAAGGGTTTTGTAACGTTTGTAATATTCCATGAAGATTCATGTATATATACCAATAAATACTATTGAATAATATTCTAAACGCATATCATATAGATATTCCCATAGCATATACCAGACATATCTGGGATGGCATATATTTGGAATATTCCTTTGAGAGCAGATATATTTGATATATATCTGGCATATGCCTCGCATATTGCAATATCTTTTGGCTTAATGGCAGATTGGAGGAATATTCCGGGAATATAGGGTGCCGTCTGGGTATGGGACCTGCGGTATATCTTTGAAGATGTTGAAAGAGCTTGTGATTGCAAATGCGCCTGCACATATTGCGTTTGGTGTAAAAAATCCTATAGAAACGAGTGTAACTGTTTTTTCTAGGATAGCCAAATTTATTTCTTGCTAACTAATGAGATTAATGTTCAATGTATCAAACGTTGAAAATGCATAACACACACTTCATTCTCAGCAGTAGCGCACCCACGGGGGGAGCCAAAGGGGCTGCATCATTAATATTTCAATACGATCTCTTTCACATAAATATAGCGTTCTATACTACAATTGAAATAATAATGAATAAAATCTATGAAATGAATGTATTATACATGAATTTATGAAAATTCGAATCCAACATTTGGACAACAGGTACCGATAGATCGTACCCGTTAATAACTATGCATAAACACAACAGTTTATCTGAACGTTTTTTTTTACGATTCACGATAATATAAATACCTCAAAAGGAGTTGATTAACGTGCAATAATTCCTCGTGTATACAGATTTAGTTCTTCGAATTGAAAATAATCTATTGTTCTCTATTAGTTGAAGAAACGAACTGCGCAACATATGCGAATGCAGCAATCTGAATTGATTGTGTGGGTCAACTTTTGTTCGAACAAAATATCTGAGTTTGAGGCTCAACTGCTTGAAATCAAGAAAAACTCTTCAAAGATCGACGGTATCGTTGCTGAGAACAAAAGGTTAAAAGACGAGCTAAGTCAGGTGAAGGAAAGGCTCAACAGTTTGGATTAAATGTCCAGAATGAACAATGAGGAGATCGTGGGAGTTCCAGAAAGGCCAAATGAAAACTTAATTCAGATATTCGAGAAAATAACAGGACATGTCGATTATAAATTGAGCACTGGTGATATAGATCATATACATCGTGTCCCTATAAACAAGGACGGCATTGGTCAAATAAAGAATAAAATTGTTAAATTACATTCAAGACAAAATAAGAAAGATTTGATGTCTGCAGTCAAGCAATCAAGACAAAGGAATAAAGCGGCTGCTTTCAAGATTGAAGGAATATCAGAACAACTTTTCATAAACGAACATCTTACCATGGATAATAAATTATTACTGTTTAAAGAAACTCACGAAACCAATTTTTCGAAACTTGGAGGATCTGAAACTTAGATGACGACAGATAGAACTTTTTTTAAACATAAAAGCATTTTATAAAAAGTGGCACTTAAGACCTTTTGCAAATGGCGGTCTTCATATATATGATGGATATTTTGCAGAGAAATTTTCGATAGAAATATTGTGAGAAACCACTGTTTTCAATAGAAATATGCATACAAGAGGGTGCCATTTCTCATGGAACTTTCTATTCTGTTCATCTGGATCATAAAAATAAATATTTTATTTTTATGGTCTTCTCTTCTAAACCGAAGATTTTTCTTCAAAATACCTGATATATTTTCATCATTTATTATCACCATCTGTGGGAATCCCGCTACCCGTCTCTTTTCCATCCCCCGATGAAGATCCAAATTCCAATATTTGTTGTTCAATTGGTTTGGTTCATTAGAACGGAATGAACAGGTCATTTTCATAGTGAGGAACCGAAAAAGTGTGAAAAAAATGTGTTATTTAAAAATTATTTCTGACTCCTTATGCGAAACAAGATTTACGAAATGAGTTCGCGTGATCGAGATGCCGGTAGAAAGTTTGAGTCAGGTAGTTCAACAAGAAAACGAGCAAATATATATATTCAAAAGAAAGTAGGAACAAGAAAATCTAAGTGGATCTTCATATAAATTTATGAAATATGATGATCAAAAAACCTCTACGAAACATTCATGGGGGTAATTATCCCCTCATGAGTATCGAAAACCTGAAAAACGGTACCTACGCAACGTGATGCACCTAAAAAATTTCATACAATAATTCTAAATTCCTAATTTCTCAAATATTGTCAATATATACTTTGAGCAACCATTAAAGGAAGAGAAAAATATTCAAAATTTTTTGGCCATTTTCAACAGGCTGTATCTCAGTGAAAAATGGTCTTATAGAAAATAAAAAAACTAAATTTTGAAGCTTGAAGACTTTTGTTTCTGAATTTATTGGTTCACAATTTTTCGGAGTACCGGTAGTCATGCAATCATCGGATAAAGCTCGAAGAAAAAATTAAAAATTTTTCTAATTTTTTTTTCCTCTACGCTCATGGAAAAATTTTCTCGAGCTTGACCGATGCAAATGTGACAGAACCTATTTGTTCAGCTCTTATTTGCTTTTCATGACTTTCAGATATAACCATTTGTCTTCGAGATATCCTGTTTTGAATGCAAAATGATCCTTTTGCATTCACCTACCGATATCTCCGGAACTACAGAAAATTTCCTACAAAAATCTGTTTTGTTCAATTTAAAGAAATTTTTTTTCACCTGTCACATAAACGTGTAAAAAGAGCAAAAAAGTGCTATTTTACTCGAGAGGAAAAATTTTTTTTATTTTCAAAAATTTCCGAAATTCGAAAAAAAATTAACATTCGAAGAATTTCGTCAAATTTCGTTCTAAAAGTAAAATAAGAATAAAAAAAAAATTAATTTGAAAAAAACAAGAGACTATTTCTGATCCGCATCCACTGGGGCTATGGACAATGGATACATTTAAACCTTCATTTTCGTCAGAAAAAAATCATGTAATGAATTTAAAATTGATACCATCAACTTGCCCACGGTACTCGTAAAGTTTCCCACACCAAGTTTTTTTGAAAACTCTTCGACTCATTCGGTAAAAAAACCGATTTAGAAAGATGAGGTCCAGTTTAAGGAAAAAAAACATTGTTCTCTTAATTTTTTCAAATGTCCAATCAATCGGTTCAAGAAAACCGCTGAACCGATCGATCTACCGATTTAGGGAGGACTTTGCGGGACATCAGGCTGCCAAAATTTTTTTATAACCTAAGATGTCCATCAATCAAAAAATGGCAAAATGACATTTTTGTGCCCTTTTTCCACGTTTATGTGAAAAAAATTTCTTTCTAATTGAACAAAACGGATTTTTGTAAAAAATTTTCTCTAGTAAAAGAAATCACCTTTCGGCGCGCTTGGCGGAGTTGAGTGAAAAAAGATCCTTTTGCATTCAAAACTGAATATCTCGAAAGTCGTAAAAAACAAATAAGAGCTGAATGAACAGGTTATGCGGCATTTGCATCAGTCTAGCTAGAAAAAATTCTTCGTGAGCGTACAGCAAAAAAATAAACATTATAAAAATTTTTTTTTCGTCCTTTATCCGATGATTGCACGGCCACCGGAACTCTAAAAAATTGTCAACTAATAATTTCAGAAACTAGCTTCAGAAGTTGGTTTTTCATACGACGATTTTTTCACTGTTGAAAAAAAAATTTGAAAATTTTGCTGTTCCTTGAATTGTTTCGTGTATTAGCTAAATATGTGGTAAGCAAATACCTTTGAAGCTTTTTATGAAGATTTTGTCTCTGAGATGTATGGGATACTGATGAGGCCAAACAAGGCCGAAACGGGTCTATCTCGATGATTACTATTTTGAATTCATCTATGTTTCAAAAACCTTTCAAGCTCAAAAAACCGGTAGTAATTCGTTCCCAATGGTTATTGACCCCCCTCCCCCCACGAAGAATAGCTATTTCCGCCCTTAGTTACCATGAAATTGTGGTAACTACAGGATATAGCCAGTACTCAATTGTATTTTACTTCTTCGAGTAAAGATTTATATTTTCCCATGGAAAATAGTAAGAAATAACAACATAACTTCACTTTTAGTGTATTGGATTATAACAACTATTATCTATTCAAATTTAATCCGCGATCTTTTCCTAGATTTCACCAGAAAAGTAGTTGCAGACCGTTCTTCTTGCTGGTTGAGCGGCCAGGATCAATGGTCGATGATTGGAAAAGAAATTCAGGGGTATAAGAATTCGCATACAATTTATTTTCATTCGGCTAAGCGATTAAATCAATGAATTTGTCTGCTTTCATTGATATGGAATTGGATGTTTATGAAATCGACCTAAATACCGGCCGCTGTGATTATTCGCAGAAATTAATAATTATATACGCCGCTCCAATCTCATTTTCATCATACATTATTACGTTATTGATTTTTTCTTGTGTTGGATAAATAACTCTCAAGTGAAGTTGTATAGTTGATTTACTGAAGCAATGCCCTGACTTTTCAGATGACGCATCAGGGATACATACTGTATGTACCTTTGAATAGCACACATAACTGGACAATTTATTGTGTTTTAGGCACATTGCTGTTACCGATGTCATAATAAATCTGATAACACGTTCGGAATAGAATCTAAACTTTTTTATTCATTGAATAATATTGTTTTATGAAATTAATTATATATATTTATAATATATTATATAACATATATAATTAATATGTTATAATTATAAAATTATTATTTTGATGGTCTTCGATATTTTTCTCACAATCTCCAAGATAATTGCCAACAAATTGAACTTTGTAATGTTTTTTTTTATTTCATGTATTAGAAAATGCGTTTTCATATCAAAAGGTAAAGTAAATATTTTATATTTTCAACATATATTTGGGAAAAAAATTGGCGTTCACGAAGGACTTTGTGTGAAACAACAAAATACTTCCAGAGAAGCAGATTTAAAATAATTAACGTTTGTAGAATAATTATTTGCACTAAAGAAAACTCGAACTGTTATCAAAAACAAAATTAGATTTAGCCAAATGTATGCTCTCATTTTTCCTATGAGTAAGAATGTGAACATTTTGTCATGTTAGAATAACAATTCACCAGGTGTGCGAGAACTATTGTTATAAATAATACAAGTGTAGATTTTTCATATATTCCAGGTTCCAGGAGTTCGGGGGAATATCGCTCGAGGTGAATCTAAACGGCGTTCTCGTAGTGGTCCTGCTTGGCAAAGTCCCGGAAAACTGTGTAGATTGTAGACCCAGGATGCGGTCATTCGCGAAGATCTTATCGCGAACTACCCCGTCCTGTCCTAAGTCCGTTAATTCGGAGGGCAATCGATAGAGTAGAGATCCTGCTTGATAAATTCCCTGAAAAACTATGACGACCCAGGATATTCTGTAGTATTATACGCTATATATTATTTTTATTGAATTTTTATTGAAATTGATGGAATTCGAAAATTGATGGAATAATTTCATCAGGTATCGTTTAGTCATTTTCGCATTGGAAAATAATCATTGGCAAAACTGATTATTAACCTTCAAGATTTGATAGAAAAAAAAAATTGAAAAACATCACATTGTATTTTCTAGATGGTATCATGAAAACTACGTAAAACACTTTTAGTGGAGGTGTTAGTTTCTTCAGAACGCATTCGCAAATTATTTTGTGCTGAGAAGTTTCAATTCAACATTGAATAATCGATCTAACGATTTTACAAATGATTGTTTATGGAGATAACAAACGAATTCAAAAAGATGTAAGTGTTGAGTCGCTTGTTGTATGAAAAATTTGTGTATTCAACAATCATTTAGTATTCAGAACAATCATTAATAAGATTGATTTTTTGTGTTTCTTTCGAATTTTGAGATGAACGTGATCTCAAACGATTTAGTTTAGCTTGATCGAATGCCATTCTGTTCATCCTACATTACATTCTATTGGCATTCTACTATTTCTCGAGGTAGATTGTTGAACATACGTGCCCAATTTCAAAGAGGTCGCTTAATTTGATAGGTATCGTAAAAAATAAATTTGCAAAATTTCAATTCATATATATTTCAAGCCCCGCTCACTCGTTTCAGCAGAAACTTGTCCATTAAGCATTTGAATGAATACGAAAATGCTCCTGAAACAACATCAGTTTCTTCTCCTTCATTTCAAGATTTGATTTCAAACCGATTTATGAAAACATCTTCGAAAGGTGCCTTGGATTTGCTCAATCAGTTCTTCATTTTCAAAAATTGACCTATAAAATCGAGAGCTAAGAGCTTTACTTTATTCACTATATAATGAGCAAATTTTTTCCACTATCATTTCGAACAAACACAAATTACTTTCTGATGTTATTATTATGACTCAACTTTCAAACAATTGAAATTACTCAAAAATATTTGATCAACAATTATTGTCGAGATTAAATCAGGTCTAAAAGAAACTGAAAATTTTTAGAGAATTATGCGAGAATTATTATATACTGTTTCCATTCGTGACAAATCAGCTGAAGAAAAAGCTTGAGACGTTATTAGAAAAAATTCACAGCGGTTTTTATATATAGTTTTTGCGAAGAGTAACTCCAATCGCTCATCAAAATGGCGAATGCGCTAAGATTTCGATTGTCGCATTTGTATTCCTGCTATAAATACATAAGGCGAGTTTAGTAATACTGTAGTAATATGGTATAGGGCCGATTGTTCATTCGTAGTTCAACTCATTGATTACTTGACTAATAGTTAATTAGTTAACTATGCAATGTTCATAGAAAAAATAACTATGATTTACTCAAACTTAACTTAGCTCGACGATTCATAGACTTGTCGATATTTTGTTGTAAACACTGATTTCATGAATGATCGTCCGGCGAACGAAAATGCGACCGGTTTGCGAACCGTGTCATCAGAGAGTATTCTCTGGCTCGTAAAAATAAATTCAAACAACTTCGTGTTTGAACATAATACAGTTTGTTTCTTCATAGAGGTTTATATCGGATATATGTTCTTTTGAGGCTACTTTCCTGATTGAATTGATTTAGCTGAGAATATAGCAATAAAATGATTATTCATTCATATTTTTTTAGATTAGCGTGCTTTTGAGGCAAATTTTGTGATTGAATCGATTTAGCTAGAAATACAGCAATAATTTATTTATATGTATTTAGAGACTCATTTTACTGATTTCGAACAACTAATTTTCTAATTCGAAAAATACTCTGAATTTATTATTTTGCACTCAATGTCATATTGAGTTAGCTCCTCAAAAATGAATATAAAAAATTCTCAATCATTATTGCATTTGTATTTGATTTAATTATCAAGATTCTGGTGTTTATAGATACGATTACTTTTTTTAATCTGGCTTCTTTTTGAAAAACTTTCAGTTTCAGCGATTATATTAGTTGATTCTAACTTTTGAATCTTCAAGACTCTAGTTTCCGAATTTATTAGTAAACAATTTTTCGGATTACCGGTAGCCATGCATAGCCTGTTTATTCAGCTCTTATTTGCTTTCTACGACCCTCGGATGTGACTATTTGTCGTTGGGATGTACAATTTTGAATGAAAAAGGATTCATTTTCATTCAACTGCCGATATCTCCGGAACTACTGATCGTCTAGCGAGCCAATAGGCTGTTTCTTTTTCTGCAGAAAATTATTTAAAAAATCCTGCCATGTTGGATTAAAACGAAAAAAAGAGCAAAAAAATGCCATTTTGACATTTTTTGGTTAATGGACTGTAACATCGTCAATATTGGGTGTACAGCTTAGGTTATAAGAAAATTTTTCAGCTTGATATTTCCCAAAGTCCCCCCTAAATCGGTAGATCGATCGGTTCATCGGTTTTCTTGGACCGATTGATTGAAATTTTGAAAAAATTGTGGGAACAAGGTTTTTGGTGCTTGAACATGACCTAATCTTCTTGAATCGGTTTTTTTACTGGATTAGTCGGGAACTTTTCAAAAAAAACTGTTTTTCAATTCGTTGTGGATTTGCAGAAAACGTAAAAATTTTGTGGCTTAGAATTGCTCTCAACGAGTACCGTAGGCAGCTTAGGGGTATCAACTTTAAATTGATTCCATGAATTTTCTTCTGAGGAAAATGAAGGTTTAAATGTGTTCATTGCTCCAGTGGAGCTGAGGACGAAATGGTCTCTTGTTTTTTCATTCAAATTTTTTTTTCAGAACAAAATATAACGAAATTTTTCAATAGGTAAAATTTTTTTTTTCAAATTTCCGAAATTTAATTCAGCTCGAAAATATAAAAGAATTTAAGTCAAAACTGAAGAAATAATGTAATTATTGATTGATTATAAAGATAAGGTCAAATTTAAGGAACAAAAACCTCGTCCCCTTAATTTTTTCAACATTTCAATCAGTCGGTCAAAGAAAACCGCTGAACCGATCGATCAACCGATTTAGGAGGGACCTTGGGAAACATCAGGCTGTGAAATTTCCTTACAACTCGAGCTTTCTTTCCAATATTGACGAAGATACAGTCCATTAAAAAGAAAATGGAAAAATGGCATTTTTTTGATTTTTTTCACTCTAAATTAAATGAAAATTGAAAAAAAATTAAATTAAACATCACAGCTTATTTAAGGGAATTTTTTGCAGAAAAAGGAACAGCTTTAACAGATTGTCAGCTAGATAAGCGATTAGTAGTTCCAGAGAAATCGGCAGTTGAGTGACAAAAGATCCTTTTGCGTTCAAAATTGGATATCTCGAAGACAAATGGTCACATCCGAGGGTCTTAAAAAAATAAGAGCTGAATAAACGGGCTGAGCGACCTTTGCATCGGTCTAGGCCGAAAAACTTTTTTTATGGGCGTAGGCCAAAAAAAAAATTTTGAAAAATTTTAAAATTTTGCATCGTTCTATATCCGAGAATTGCAAGGCCACCGGTTCTCCGAAAAATTGTTAAGCAATAAATTCGGAAACAAGAGTCTTCAAGCTGCAAAAGTGAGTTTTTTCATTCACCAGACGACCACTTTTCACCGAGATATAGCCTGTTGAAAATCACCAAATAATTTTGAAAATTTTTCTGTTCCTTCAATTGTTGCGTGAAATATATGTAATAATAATGAAACAATTATGTCAATGTCGAATAATAGAAATATTGAATTAATTTTGTTCGAGAACTATTTCAATCAAAATCCAAACTCCAAACTTTCTCTGATTCATTCTCTCATTAAAAGCATGATACAAAGAAAACATGTATTCTTTGTATCATTATAAAGAATATATGTTTTCATTGTATCATACTTCATTCTTGAAATGAAATTATCAACACCGGTTCGATCACACAATTGTCAGAACACTGAGGTTATAAACAGGGAGTTTAGAGTTTAAACTCTGTTTCTTGGTTGGTTCGAGTTGAACATCTTTTGAACAACCTTAAGGTAATGCCTCCGAAAGATGACGGAGTTTGTAGTTATGTTACAACAGATTGACATATCGTGTATATTTATCTATAATAACATGTAAAACACATGTGTAATGTTCTCTGTTTTGGAGAAACATCAATTGCTGAACACCGCAAGTCGTTACTGCGCTACAGGGAGATTTTGACATTTGCCCAATTTTTATAATAATAATAATATGGTTTATTCCTTCAAAATTCAGGTATAAACAGATTTCACAGAGGCGCGAGCCTGTACGTGACTCAATATAATTAAACCTATTGCATTTACACTTAGTAGCCATTATTCAAATTAATTTACAAATTCCAAGCAACATACATTCATTAAAGAAAAAAAAACAACGCAAATATTCAATCAACAAAAAGTTATCAGGGATCATGTTCGCGACATACAGTGGTGACGAGTGATGACTATTCTATACACAACAAAACAAAGGTAGTCAGACATGTTCGCAGAGATTGATATCATTCATCTTCATTGACTTTTATTCATCTGAAATTCATTCGAGTAGGGCCACATCCGGTGAGTACGACATCAAATATGACTATTGAGTAGATATTAGGGATTCAATATTTTCTTCCCTTCTCCATCACCCAATGTTTTAAACTTTTTTTTTAGTACTCATATTCTTTATTTCTTTCAGCTCCCTAGGAATTCGATAAAATTTTCGCAGTATTGTGACTATGCTCTCGAAATAAAAACATTTTAAGGCAGATTGATAATTTCGAACAATTACCAATGGGTTCACCTTCATATAATTTATTCAGTGAAATTTTCATGACAGCTCTAGAAAAGAAAATATTTTCCTCGCTAAACGCTACATTGAATCTTTTGCTATTATACTGGAAACGATATGTGGATGACGGTTTTTGTATATGGACTGGCACAACTTCGGAACTAGAATGATTTTTAGAACTATTGATCTCTTTTTATAATTCTATTCAGTTCACCTTTGAGGTTGAGGATGAGAACAAGAGTCTGAATTTTTTGGATATTCAGATTAAAAGAGTGAATGAACATCTTGAATTTGATATATATATAGAAAACCCACCTTCTCTGATATTCTGATTCATAGTAGCAGTTCACACCCTTATAAGATCAAGATGTCTGCATTTCAAACCCTGGTACATAGGTTAACTTCGATACCTTTGTCACAAACCTGCTTTTATTTTATCATTATCATTAGCCAAAAACAACGGCTACTCCCCTGATATCATAGACAAATTATTATACAAGAGACAACAGACTTTAGTCAATCCACCCCAATAAATAGTTTCAGGCTTTCACGACCGGATATATTGACATTAAGAGAGTCTTCGGGCTTATTGGCCGTGGTCTATTAGGAATTATTTCACCTAACGTTTCGCCCACAACTGCGGTAGGCATCTTCAGAGGATTCTTGGTCTTAGATTGTAACTCGACCGCTGAATTTCCGAAAGTGACGCTGGATTCGATCCGTTGGCCCCACTTATACCCTGATCATTGGCGGGAGAAGGTAGTGGGTTTACGCGCGCGATGTTGATTGGTCCATCGCTTCCACTTCGTATTGGCTTGATTTTGGTCTTTTCCAACACCGGCAACCATGCGCTATGTACCAAAGGAGTTTCTTCCCTTCTGTTCATATTGTTCTTATGTTTATATATCTCAATGGCTTCCATGTTCATCCTAGGATAGAAACTTTTGATGTTTGAAATAGCTTCTGCCTTTGAGAAAACAATATTGTGTCCATCTGTCAGAGCATGTTCCGCTAGTGCGGATTTTTCTGTCTGATTGAGTCGACAGCATCGTTCATGCTCCTTAATTCTCGTATTGATACTTCGCTTCGTTGTACCAATGTAGACTTTGCCGCAGTCACAAGGTATCCTGTAAATACCGGGTTGAGAGAGTGGGTCGACTTTGTCTTTGGTAGTTCTGATCATTTGGCCAAGTTTTTGAGTTGGCTTATAGACAGTCTCTATATTGTGGCCCTTTAGTATTCTACCAATTCTATCGGTGACCTTGGGGATATATGGTAAGATAGCTCTTCCATTGGGGGTGAGTTGTGATGTGTTATCATCACGTGTGGAAAGTCTTGGTCTTATTGCCCTCTGAATTTCCTTAGCATTATATCCGTTAGCGATGAATGCATGCTGTAGATGTTCAAGTTCATCCTCCAGAAATTCCGGCTCGCACAATCGTCGGGCTCTATCTACGAGTGTTTTTATAACTCCTCGTTTCTGTTGAGGATGATGATTGGACTGCTTGTGTAGATATCTGTCAGTGTGGGTTGGTTTTCTATAAACCCTGTGTCCTAGCTTTCCATTAGGCTTTCTAGTAACCAAGACGTCTAGAAAGAGTAGAGCACCATCCTTTTCAATTTCCATAGTGAATTGAATATTTGGGTGCCTACTGTTAAGATGGGATAGGAAAGCATCCAATTCTTCAAGTCCATAACTCCAGACGAAAAAAGTATCATCCACATAACGTAGCCATGTGGACGGTCTCTTAGTTGCCGCTTCAATTGCACTTCGTTCGAATTTCTCCATGAAGAAATTTGCAATTGCAGGACTTAGAGGGTTTCCCATGGCGCAGCCATCTATTTGCTCATAGAATTCGCCTTTCCACGGAAAATAGCTGGATTACAGGCAAAGTTCGAAGAGCTTTGTTATGTCATTCGGGAATAACTCAGACACGTAGTTAAGCGATTCCCTGATGGGAACTAGTGTGAATAAAGACACAACATCAAAACTAACGAGTCGGTCATTCGGTCCCAACTGAATGTTCTGCAGTTTTTGTACAAACTGGGTAGAGTCCTTGACGAAAGTGTCCGTGTTTCCCACATGAGGTCTCAACATAGTTGTTAAAACTTTGGCTAAGTCGTATGTTGGTGAATCGATGGTACTAACGATAGGTCTCAATGGGACATTATCCTTGTGAATTTTCGGAAGTCCGTATATACGCGGAGCCCATCGTGAATGACCAGCTAGATTTCCGCCTTTCTCCGATATTAACATCTGTTATCTGATAATAATTTCAATGTTTACTTTCTGTATTAGTGTGTTCAGTTTTGAAAATGGGATAAAACCAGAAACATACATATATGTCAACGAATATTTTAATTAAAATCGTGAAATTTTAGCCAAGTGTTTTTGTCTTCTTTTATCATTTGGTAAATATTTTCAGTTTTCATAGTAAATATACGGAACCATTCCAGACAACAAAACCTATACAAATGCTCCTTCCTTTATATTCAATATTCTATGGTTGAAAAGATAGGAATAAAATTCAAAACCTCCTTTGAACAAATGTTTTTTCGGGATTGAACATATATGAAATCGGAAGTATATCATAATAATATATTTTTTAAATTGCCTTAGGGCCAGTTTCATGATCAATTTCAAAGTCCCTTCAACTTTAAAGCTCCTTTTAACTTTCTTAAAGCCACTTTATATTTAAAGGCCCAATTTCGGGACTTCAGCAGCTAAAGTATCCTTTAGCCCTGAATATTTAAATACATTCCTAACCACTCGTGTCCAAACTGTCAAGTTCATTTGAGGTTAGTTATGTTGTGTTTTATTTTGAATTCAACTTTCACAAGTGGAATGAGAATACGAAAATGAGAGTATGGAAAAGTAGATTTCCAATTTCGAAATGAGACTACGATTAGACACCATATGGCTCATTGTGGTTGCAACTGCACTGTTGCAATTGATATCAATGACATGTTTCGTATCAATAATTTTGAAAAGGAATTAGGTGATAATTAAAATTTTTTTATTTTTTGCAGATGGAGTCAATGAGAAACATGTTAAAAATTCAATCATAATTTTTGCTATATTAAGCTGATGTAATTGGTGAAAATAAATGCTTATTCAAAAATTATGTTCATTCAATTTTTTTTTCCTATTTCGATTTCTAAATCTAATGATGTTTATCTGAGGCAATGCAGCCTTCTGTCAGCCGCAATCATCAATTCCATTTTTTTTTTGTAATTTTCAGTTTGGGATTGGTATTTTCCCCCAAATTTCTAGGTGTATATTTTAAATTTGAACCTGAACATGACATGAAAATAACAAAACCTCCTTCAATTTCAAGATGGCTGTGGTTAAATACAACTGCAACTGTCCATTTTAGGTCAAATGAAACGATTTCAGTTATGCCAACATACAACATTTCACCCAAAGTCTCCTTTACGTAAAGTCCCATTTAATTTCATTATGAAATCGGGTTGACTTTTAAAGTGGGCTTTAGCAGTTTATTATGAAACTGGCCCTAAGAAATGTCTATTGACAAAAACACTATGGTTTGTATCTCACTTTGAGAAAGGACTGAGGAGGAGGACATTTGTTCACGCTGACACTAACAATCTTAGAAGCGCAGGTCTAGCTAGCACTGTTCACAGGTTATTTCATTTTGAAATTTACGAACGAGCACCTGGGGTAGTGCTACCCATAGACACAGTATAGAAACCAACCAGTAAGTGCACTCCGTGGATCTCTTTAAACCATTTCGGACTCGCGCATACCTCAGTGAGTATAACCTCCAATTCATTTGAACAAGGGCAAATGACTCAAACGGCGAATTCATTGCATTACGTAGTTGAATTTTCTCGTTGAACGCTGGGACGATCACACTAAATATAAACTTTTTGGTTTTTTTTTTCAATTTCATAATATAGAACTGGGATTTCTGAAGGAATAAGAAGGAAGAATTTATTGAAAGGAAAAAAGAAAAAGAATGTCTGTTGTTGCCTTCAATAATTTTTGTTTTTTTTGCGTTAATCTGCACGTCTGTTGGTTTTTTTCTTCGTTATTATTCCCATACACAAGGAATTTCCTTTCCATGGGATAATTTAAGGCTGACATCAATAGACTCTTTTTCATAATTCTTATGTTGTTCTGCTCATTGTATAAGATTTTTGAAATTGTTCGAATGGTGGAATTATGTGCCTTTTGTTTATTTTGCTGCAACATGTTGAATATTCAGATTTTTTTTTAAACTAGGTTTACATGAAATTTTTTTGTATTATTTACATTTAACTAAGAATTGTAAATTATTGATTGTAGATTGTTGTTCTAAATACACTATTATTATAATTATTATTATTACGAAAATAGCAATTTTCAGTTGCCGCAGAATGAATATTATCATGTAAAGCATTTATCCAACAATTAGTTATGATTGTTATCAAATATGAACGTTTATGAGAAAAGAATTCTGTTTTTTTTCTGGAAAAAATGTGCTATGATTTCCTGGATTATATTATGATGATAATTACATTATTACTTGTTTGTGACGAAATTATAATGAATATAATGCTATTGGTATATGAATTTAAAATATCAGTATTAAAAAAAGTAACTTCGACACAAGTCTTCCCATCTAAAAATCATTAGAGAAGTGTATGAAAAAAAATGAAGCAAAAATTATAAAGTTATATTCTTATATTAATTCTTATTTCATCTCTATAATCTTTGGAATGAAGCAGTTTGCGAAATTGACACTTCGAATATTTCAAATTACCGTTAAACTGAATGCATATTCTAGCAACTTCATAGTGCGCACCGAGGTATGCGCGAAATCTCGTTGGAGTAAAAATTTCAGTTCATTTTATCGAGAGTGCACCTACTAGCTCTATTCGGGTTCACACAATTACTGTTCTAGGAATGTCAGGAGTTTGCGCAGTAAATTTGTTCGCGATAGTTAGCGTTCGGGTTTTTTGGGGACTGTTTCAGGACTGACTTGTTTTGCGTTCGGGTTTTTACGAATAATCTTGGGATAGTCCGAGGACAGTCCGAAAGCTGTCCCCGCTCTTGGGCAGGTACTGTTTTAGGATTATTCTGGGTGCATGCTTTTAAGGGCTTTACGTGTTGGTTGTTGGCCGGAATTTTGATGACATCGATTATTTTCAATGAAGATATCGTTGATAAGATATATTTTTCGTGCTGAAAACTGAAATGCTTTTATTTTTCCTTTTTCATATTTGGATCGTTTGATGCATTCGGATTTTTCAAAACTTGAACCAGTCCTAGAACGGTCCTAGGTATCGAAGCGAATGCGCATCTGTCCGGCGCAGTTTTAGAACGATCCTAGGACTGTCCTGAAAATTGTAACCCGAATAAAGCTACTGTTTGGTTTCTATACTGTGCCATAGATCTATGGTGCTACCTCAAACAGGTCTTAAATCCCCATATATGTATAGGTGTCATCCACAGTCGAGATACAGCGTGTTCCTGTCCTTCCATAACCTGGGTAGGTACACCATTGAATGAATTATTCAGAGAGCTCAATTCCAATGATAATAACTTTGAGAGTTTCCCATGAAAATATTAAAATTTTCTGCTTCTATCAGAAAAATTCAATTAAAAATATTAGGCTCAAAGAGTGTCATGACAAATAACACCTCAAAACTCTTTTTTTCAAATGAAAACCCATTTATGTATTGTGGGGTCAAAAATAGTTTATAAGAGTTAAATACACACCTCTCGAAATATTCGGTTCTTCAAAGGAATTCTCTGGATTTTTTCTCTGAGAGAAAGGGTGGAAGAAAACATTCAATTACAAATGTTCGATATGTTAACCGTTTTCACATGGCAGTACTTGCATTCGATGTGTCTAATATATATTTCGTATAATAATAGTTTTTGATCTTCTGGCAACAGATATCATAGGTGGAAAACCGAAAATTTGAATTTTCCTGGTGTGTCTCCAAAATTTTTTGAATGAGAAAAATGATTATCTCTACCTTAGTTTGTTATGAAACCAGACTCTTTCATTTTTCTTATCAAAAGGCAACCCATCAATAAATTACGAGCATATTAATTCTTTTTGCACTGATCATTCGTTCATTGTGAACTCTGTGCGATCCTTCAATGAACTTGAAAATTATTGAGATATGTTCTGGATGTGATTATTCATCAGATGGTATAGACGTACTAAATTCCTCGTAAATATGAAAAAAGAATGAAAAAAGACCCAATCAATAGAGAGCGACAATTTTTATTTGAATCTCTTTTTTCAAGAAAGCATGGACAGTTTCAGGGACTCACTTAAATTGTCAATAAATCGTCTTACAATACTCCATGCCACAAAATAATCTCGAAGGTCTTAGTAATACCTAAGGATTATTTTTATCACTACCCATATTTTTTACATCTATTTGTATCTAGATCTAAAAAATCTCATTCATGAATATTTGTTAACGAAAAGACAGGAAACTATCTACAAGTTGGTTTTTAATCCAATAATATCTGAAGAAAATCTGCTAGGAATCACCTATTCGAAGCAACTTGTGAAATATATCTGAAAACTTAGTCACTGGATTGAAGGAATTAAAATAACTTAGATATAGAAAAAATGAATGTGAAGTGTTGTTGTTTCCATCATCGAAAATGCAAATGAACACCTATAAGATAAGCTTCACATGCAATGTGTTAGATAGTTTTCAATATATCGCCTCTTCCTTCTACCGATATACCATGTATTGTTTCAGCATTCTTATATTCATCGAAAAACCTTGAATTTTGCAACAAGTTGAAATACTAACAAGGATGGTTGTGCACACCAGAGAATGATAAATCAATCGATAAGTACTTCAGTGTGAGATTTTTTATTGTGTTAAAAACCAAGGGCATTCAGTCTAATGAAATAGTTTTTTATGAAATATACCGCGCATTGATAACAAATTTCTTCAGAAAATAAAGAGGATATCCAAGCGATATTTGGACGATGACACAGTTCAATAACGGCAATAGATTAATTGTCATGTCTGCTTATAATTTGTCTCTCCATGTCTTTGTTTTAAGGTCACATGTATACCAGTTAATTCAATTTCATTGGATGAAATGGAATGGGAACGCTATTTCTTTTCAAACATTTCCAATTCAAACAACGTTCATCCAACGTTTCATGACTTAAAATTCCATCAATTCAATTATTTACGTTCGATGAAAACATAAAGTTGGAACCAGATTTCAGAATATCAGCTAATACGTCTCAATAAATTATGTAAATATGAGGACAATCAAATGGAAATCTGAAGAAGATAATTCTTGAAATTCTCAAATATTGTAAAATTACCTTATCTCTCCTGTCCTCGCTGGTAATGTTCATTTTAGCACTGGTCATTTTGATACGGAACTTCACGAAAAAATGCACAAAAACTGGTCAATTGCACCTTGTTTGATGGTTCGAGGATAAAAAAATGACATATTTCATTTTCGGCGCATTTTGAAGTTTCGAATGGGTGAATTTTCTGCCTCAGACAGTAAATTGTGATTCGGATGTCAATACAACTCTCGTCTTGATTATAGAACGATGGAGTGATTGTCAAACAACGAACATCGCTTACTAATCTTCGAGGTTTATATCCAGTCAAGGTGAGCTCGTTGAGTGAATTGAGCTGTTTACTACAATGCAGTCAGTCTCTGAATCGGATGTACGCTAAATGTTCTCAGTCACATGGAGGAGTGGTCAGTGGTCAATCCGATTGACAGGTGCTTTTCCAAAAATTTAGGTCAGGTGTACTGCACTCGTTATGTAAGCGCAGCGTGCTAGGCGGCTGAAGCTACTAGATTGGCAGGTATTATGAAAATGTATTCGTGGGACTGAAGTCACCTGCATGGTTTATACCTGTAGGAGCATAACTGCATGATAAGGAGGGAATTCTACATCAGTTTTATTACTCATATATCGAGGTTAATGGACACTACGTTTGTTTGTGATAGACTTGCTTATTTTGAATTCCAGAAATACCGTAAATTGGTTAATTTCGGAAGATGTGAAATAAGCAGAGTGATAATTCCAATATGGACATGTCTACGAAAAAGCATTTCTTTTCATAAAGATTCCATCTGACAGTTGCATTTTTTGATTTTTTCATATCGCATTTTCAATCATTATTCTATAAATGTAATATTCTCCTATTATTTTTAAATATAAGATATCAACGGTTGTCAAGGGTGACTAATATCTGTGAAAGAAAACAGTACATCATTTGTAATAATGTATTACATATCGAAAGAAAATATCACTTTTTTTACCACAGCAAATATGTCGATGTTTCATCCGTTTCGCGAGGTAATTATATTTTCGTTATGAACTGTTCATAACGAAGTGGCTGTACAAGGTGGTCATATTTCGAAGATTTTGTACTAGGTACATCGCCTAAATTGAAAGAGAAAAAAGTAATATTCATGTCATGTTATCTTTTTTCGCGAAACATGAATTGCTGAACACCGCAAGTCACTACATTGTCTTATTTCCATGCTGCAGAAGAAATATAATGAATTCTATAAATAACTCCTCGGAAATATATATGTGTTTCTCTCAGATTTTTGTGTCTCAACAGCGATTGTGGAGTTCATTCTTTGTCTATAGTGGATATTATGGATTATTATGAATTGACATTTGTTATTCTGAACGTGACTACATTCAAAGATTTTGTACATAGGAGTAATTATACTCTTTTCACTTTCATAAAATCACATAGAACACACAGAAAATATCGTTAATGACAAAATGACGTTGCCATGCAAATAACAAGAAAATCCTTTCTATCAATTCATATAAACGTTTATTATTTTCGTCCATCTTATCTTTTCCAATTCATTTATTTTCCGAATGGATTCCCATTCTGAGAAATACCTAATTGCTAAGAATGTAAAAAAAGGGCAATATATGGTGTTGACTTGGAACAAAAAATAGTTTGACAAGTGTCATAACCTTCATTTTCGTTTAATACAGAGTGAAACGTGTCAAATTTCCAAGAACAGAGGTGTGATTTTATATTTGTGAATTGGGAATTGGCATGTATCTGAGCAAGCGCGAAAATAGTCCTGACCTCACATCATAATGGCTTATCAATTTCTTCTCACATCTTTTTTCTATCTGGAGTGCTAGAAATGCAACATTTCAAATCTATGCTTGTTTCTCAGTACATATATCGGAACCGACATTACAATAAATAGCAAGAAGTCGACAATAATGAGATAAATAGCCTAACAATAGCCAGCCCAAAAAACAAATAGGCTGAAATAAATATTGATACTATTTGTAGAAAATTGAAGTAGCAATTCATGTTAGTGCAGCAATTCAACAAAAATATCAACAAATTGCTCATTAACGCTAATGAACTGTTGAAAGTTAATCTCACTGGTTCAGTTCCCTATTTGAAGTTAGATAGCATTACATTAAGCCTGGGAAAAACAAGATTCCCCGCATGTGATCTATTATATTATATTAGCGAGGGTCCTAGAGCCCCTCGTATTTCGATCTCCATACCTGTCTATTTCTCCAATCATCCTCATTAATAGCTCTATCTCTCAGAGTTTCAAAAACTTTTTTTATCCAAGTTGTAGCAGGTCTTCCTCGTTTTTGTTTTCTGTTTAGACTGTACTGGAATGCTCTCTTCGGCCATCTATTATCATCCATTCGTTGCACGTGGCCATGCCATATCAACTGTAATGTTTCTATTCTTTCAGATGTTCTTAGTATTCTATTTGTCCTTCGTCTTATTTCACCATTCGTTATATGTTCAATTCTAGATATTTGACAAAAAAAGCTAGATACTGGATGGGACATCATTAGTATTATGAAATTTTAAAACAGTTACTCTCATAAAACACAATTATAATTATTATTAATATATAATATAATTATAATTATTATTAATTATAATTATTATTAATTATAATTAAATATTATTTCTCATAAAAATATTTGTTATTTGAAAAATTTCATTCGATATTCGCCAACTTCAGCATTGTGTTTGTACGTCCAACAGTGAACACTTTTGCAGTGTATAGAAATTTGCATGTCGCACCTTATTTTATTTATAAAATTTTTTTCAACGAAAAAAATTAGTATAATATAATAATATGGACTAGTGAAAATCTAGATCATGAAGTAAACTGCTGGAAACGTGCTGCCATCGAACCAACGTAGCAATAGACTAGTTTCTGGGTTGTTACCCGTCATCAGTATTGCTTAACGTCTTCGTCGATGAGAACCAAAATGAGCCGTAGACCTAAATTCAATGCTGTTAGGCACTTTCCAGATATGAAAAAAAAATTAGGTTGAACTTCAGTATAGAACTCATGACTTCATAATTTTTCTCCACATATTTTGGAAAAAAACCGAAAATTGTTGTCAATCCACTATAGACAGCAAACATTTTCATATCGGGAAAAAAATAAATCGAAAAACAAATAATTCTTTGCCTTTATGGAGGCCACACCGAAAACATTCTTGAAACATAGATAAATTCAACATAGTTATCATCAAAATGAATACCATTTTCAATTTCTAGGCTCAGAGATCTTTTATCATGAGGTTGGAGAAGAAATATAAAATTTTGACACTGAGAGAAGAGATATAAAGGTTCTTGCCTTATTTGATATCATCAGTATCCCATGTCGCTCACAGAGATCAAATCTTCATGAAAATGTTCTACTTTGGAATCAGATATTTGAAACTAATAGTTAAATGTATAATACTAAGTAAGCTATAACTACTTGAGTCAATAGTAGAAGTTTTTTATGAAGATTTTGTCTCTCAGCGATATGTTATACAGCTGATGTCAAATAAGGTAAAAACGTAAAAACCGGTATATCTCTTCTCTCAGTGACAAAATCTGATATAATTTCTCCAACCTCATGATAAACGATCTGTGAGCCTTGGAATTGAAAATGGTATTCATTTTGATGATTACTATTTTGAATTTATCTATGTTTCAGAAATATTTTCATATTGATACCAATATAAAATCCCTGAAAGTTTGAACTATACAAAAAATCCTTCAATAATTCCTTGTACGAGAGTACCTACAAGTGGGTGAATATTCGAAAGGAGATATTTTACTCTTCAGAAGTTATTTTTGTTTTGGGTTATCAAAATCTCAACCATACTTAGGTACCTATTATGATAATTCATATATTGATGAAATGGAACTTCAAAAATTGAAGTAGGACATTTCATTGTCTTTCTGGTTTGCTCATTGGTCATTTTTCATGAGAGCAATACGAGTTTAACTAATTAATTATCATTCAATTGACGATTTCTCTGGTTAATAAGCTGAATTATCGAGCGGAAAGATGAAAGGAATAGTTTTTGGATATCTCATCACTCCATCACTGAAATATCAATATTACTGTTACTACTCCTCTAGCAAATCATGGTCATAATACAAATCATTACCAGTTAGCTAGAACAGAATGCAATCAAACTTTAGATAAAGAGAAAACTGAGTGATTATTAGAATGAGAAATTCATCATTATCTAAGTGTCGACCACATCTATTCAAAATTATTTATATGACTGTCGTTTAGATCCCGTTCTTTCACTATGGTTCCACCTCAATCGTAATATTCAATCCAAATAAAATGTCAATTTTATATACCTAAACCAGTTCTCCGATGTGCAATTCTCAATGACATCATGGTGGGATAATATCAAAAGTGGATACTTAATTGGTATGCAGAAATACGTAGTTTAGATACAGATACCTACTTTACGAAAAGAAAGGATCCACATTTATGAATAGATTAAATTTCATTTCAGATACACATATGGTAATGGTCTGAGCATATATTGAAAATTTCAAGCGAATTTCAAACCTTTCTCAACTGCTCTTCATGAGCATTCGAAAGGTTCTTGTATTGTCTGAAATAATTGAACTTTATTTGTGACGTTATACAAGATCTTCAAAACAAAGGTTTAATTTTGTTCAAACATCAGATCGTGTGGTTTCACCATAGACCAAGCATGGATGGTGAGGCCTGTCAGTCAGTGTTGTTAGAGAATGTTTTGCCAAAAGTAAGATAAAGCTAGCTGGTGGAGGCAAGTAGCCACGATAGAAGTCAAATGCCGAAAGAAAGAGAGCTAGTTATCATTTAATTTCCTTTTCCTACGTCAGACTTCAACTGAATTGACGTGTTCCTGATCCAATCAGAAGTGGTATGGGTTTTGTTTTTTGTTTGGAATTTAATTGACAGTTCGCTTCTTGCCTCCTCTAGCTCTATCTTTCACTTGGCATAACATTTTTGTTTCTTTCGCAGCCGCTTCTATAGTAATTTATCAATTCTATGGGTCCGTCAAGTTGGCCCGGTAGTTGTGGCATTTTTACAAAATTTTTTGTTAATTGCTAATGCTAGGTAAATGCTGGCGAATGCTGAAAAAAAAAACTGGAAAATCTTCGATGGTACTCGTAAAAATGAAAATTAAATTTTCCGGGCCAACTTGTATGCAGCCCGGAAAAACCAGCATTTTTCATCGAGATCTTGAAAAAACTTAATGCTAGCTAAGTGCTGGCGAGTGCTGAAGAAAAAATTTGAAAATCTTACTCAGGAGTGGAAAAATTTGCAATTGAATTTTCCGGGCCAACATTATGCAGCCCGGAAAACCCAGCATTTTTCAAGGAAATTTCGAGAAAAGTTAATGCTAGTCAAGTGCTGGCGAGTGCTGAAGAAAAAATTTGAAAATCTCACTCAGGAGTGGAAAAATTTGCAATTGAATTTTCCGGGCCAACTTGATGCTGCCCGATAAAATTGGAATTTTACATTGAAATCTTGAAATAAGTTGATATTAGTTAAGTGCTGGCGTGTGCTGAAAAAAAAATTTTAAAAATTTGCCAAGGGAACAAAAAAAGTCAGTAGTGAATTTTGCGTAGCCATTTTGCGGGATAATCTATGACTGCCCTCAAAAAACTTTCTCTTGTCTGAAGCTAGTTCGATTCTAGTGAGAATTAGTTCGATTCTAGCGAGTACTAGTTCGATTCTAGCGAGTAATTACTTTAAAATTGAAAATTTTCGATAACAGAAAAATTAATTTCGATTTAATTATCCGGTTCGAACTCATAAGTCTCCCGGAAATAACAACATTCTGAAGAGAATAGATATCTACTTCGTAGCTGGAGAAAGCTGTAGGAAAAATAAATAAAATGAAGAAAATTAACAATAAAATTCGTCAGGAAAAATTTGAATGAATCCAATACAGATGGAGGAAAAAATACTAAAAGGAAATTTTTCATATTTCATGTTAGAAAATATCGTCTGAAAAAGTGAGATTATTGAATTTGTAACTCTTGAGAGGAAAAATGATGAAACGGACAATGATCCGTTAATCTTAGTTGAAAATATATAATAGTTGTTTTTCGGTGATTTCGTTATATGAGAATGAATCAAATAGAATAGTTTCATTTTGATGAATTCATTCATGGAAATAATATATACATTTATATATACATATACAGGGTGTACAAAGTTTGACGGCCTATTAGGCGTTTCTGGAGAACTGGACCTTTTTGAAATCTGAAAATTGGGATTATGCTATTGTTTGACATTACCTATCGGGCTAAAATATTCTTGGAGCCTGACTACTTGAAAATTTTCAGATAATTTTTATTCGGTTTTTTTGTTTTTGAATTTGATAGAGTATGCAATTCTGAATACATTCTTACTCAAATCGTTGCATTCGTCAAAATACTTTCCAAAATATCGACAAAACACTGAAGAAAAAAGGAAAATGAGAGTATTCGGTATCATGTTTGTTGTTCCTATTCTAAATATCATAAGAACAAACCGTTTTCACATTTTTTAAGTCGAAGACTGTGGAAATATTGAACATCTCTAGAATTTTGAAAAACTCGTCACAGGGTGTTCCAAATATTGGGTCAAAAATTGGGATCAAGACTGGCTCATAACTTTTGTTTTTCAAATTAGAACCCTATTTTTTTATGATTCTATTGGATTCTGCGAAGAAAAATAATGATAATGTTCTTGAATGTTGATGCTCCTGAAATTAATAATTCTTGAGTTATTTAGGATTATCTGATTTTATGTCGTACGTAGCGTTTTGACGCTACGTTCCATATCAACAATGACAAATGAATTCAGAGAAGAGGTGTGTCACTAGTGAGTTATTGGAATAATTTACTTTCTATGACCAAGGTCATTCTTGATATGAAGCAGATTCTATAAATTTGACGCTACGTACGACATGAAATAAGAAATCCCTGAATAACTCAAGAATTATTAATTTTAGGAGCATTAATATGTTGAAACATTATCATCATATTTCTTCGGACAATCCAACGCAATCATAAAAAATAGGGTTCTAATTTGAAAAACGAAAGTTATGGGCCTATCTTGATCCCAATTTTTGACCCAACATTTGGAACACCCTGTGAAGAGTATTTCAAAATTCTAGAGATGTACAATGTTTCCTCAGTCTTCGACTTCAAAAATGTGTAAACGCTTTTGCTTAAGATATCTAGATTAGGAATAACAAACATAATACCGAATACTCTTGTCTCCCTTTTTTCTTCAGCTTTTTCTCGATAGTGTAGAAAGTATTATGACGAATGCAATGATTTGAATACGAATGTATTCACAATTGAATACTCTATCGAATTCGAAAACAAAAAAATTGAAAAAAAAATTTTGAAATTTTTTTTCATTCCCTGTATAACTGAAAGTGGTCAGTCTACAAGAATATTTTAGCTCGGTAGATAATGTCAAACAATATCATAATCCCAATTTTCAGATTTCAGGTAAGTCCAGTTCTCGAAAAACGCCTAATAGGCCGTCGAACTTGGTACACCCTGTATATTTATATACGATATTGAAGTTGGTATATATATGAATGTCGTTTAGGACGTACTACGCCGTCTTCCGACACTCCACTCTTCCCTGTTTAACCATAGTTCATCTGGTAGTTGGTAATAAAAATAAAATTTAAATAATAAAAACATAAAAACCTATTCCTTCAGGAAGTGAAAATTAATAGCGTAGTTGTCTTTCTAGTATCCTCATTTATACGACGTTCAGCTTTCTTGCATAGATCATCATAGTTTTTCCACTTTCCTAGTTATCTTGTTGCACAGGCTACAAAGTGACCTATAGAATTTTGGTTTTCACCAGTGATTTCAATTATACCTCCCAGAGTGTATATTTTTTCCTGCAAAGAAATACAATTTATTATATCTGAGAGTTTGCATTGTTGATCACCCCCGTTCATATCTGTCCATTCCGAACATAAAATACACTGATTTATTCTATATATTGTCCCCTTAGATTTGCCCTTACCTTTTCCACCTAATATCTTTTTGGTGGAAAGTGAAGTTTTTTTTCGGAGTCATCTTTACCACTGACTGGTAATAAAGCTGATTTGATTACTTCTTTATAGTTAAAACCAGGACAAAAAACATCAGCAGTTTTCACCAAGGTAAAAAATTGATGTTCATGGGTTTCGTCAGCAGTTCTGGTAGGGTGGTGATATACGAGATGAGGTTTAAATTGTTTGGCATCATTTGTCCTTTATGAATTCAACACTCATGAACATGAGCACCTATTTTACCTGTGACAAGTTTCTGAACTATAGAAATTGTGTAGTTTCCTTCAGTTTCTCACCAGTTTTCCATTCTCAACCTAAATTCAGGCGAATCACAATATGCGGTTCTCAGAATTTGAAGAAGACAATCTATCGCGTAGGTGTTCGTTATGACATATTTTGAGTCATCCATTTTTATAGGTATCAAGTCACTAGCATTGGCATTTCTCAAAAAAGCAATCAGTATCACTTGAGATTCCTCTGATAGGTCGATGATAGCCCTTACAGAAGAAAAAATTATTTTAGATAGCGTTATTTCCACTGATGAAAAAACTAACTCAACTCATTTGGAATTACTGGAACCAGACGAATATGAATCTAAGCTCAAAACTTGATCCTTATCTATTTATGTTAAAGCAAAAATGGCCATTGCTGAAAAAATAGATGAGGATCATGATATTATGCAATAGCTACCTGAAATCATAAAACCAATAATTATTAATTTATGTAAAATAATGCCGCTTTGGACAAAAAGAAGAACTAAGAAATCACTTTATGTAATGGCCTATCGATGCTATTGCATCGATAGGCCATTACATAAAGTGATTTCTTAATTCTCCTACGTTCCCTTACCCCAACAAAAAAAAACAGCGATATATTGATAATTTTTTGGAACGAAAATTTAAATAAAAAGAAGAACCACAGAAAAATTGGGCCATTATCGACCTATCAGAGAATTATCAAGTGATACCGCATGCTTTTTTGAGAAATGCCAATGCTAGTGACTTGAAGCCCATAAAAATGGATGACTCAAAATATGTCATAACGAACACCTGTGCGATAGATTGTCTTCTTCAAATTCTGAGAACCGCATATTGTGATTCGCCTGAATTTAGGTTGAGAATGGAAAACTGGTGAGAAACTGAAGAAAACTACATAATGAAATGAGTGTTAAATTTATGAAAAAAATTCATAAAGGACAAATGCTGTCAAAAAATTTGCCACGTGTGTCACAACCCTACCAGAGCTGCTGACGAAACTCATGAACATCAATTTTTAACCTTGGTATAAAACTGCTGATCTTTTTGCCTTAGTTGTATAGTTATAACCTTTATAGTTAAAGAAGTCATCAAATCAGCTTTATTACCAGTCAGTGGTAAAGATGACTTCGAAAAAAACTCCGAACTTCACTTTCCACCAAAAAGATGGAAAATCTAAGGAGATTAAATATAAAATAAATGATTGTTTTTTATGTTTGGAATGAACAGATATAAAACGAGGTGATCAACAATGCAAACTCTCAGATATTCGAATTTGCATTTTTCTGCAGAAAAAAATATACACTCTGAAAGGTATATTGAAATCACTGGTGAAAAACAAAATTCCATAGGTCACTTTGTAGGCTATTCAAAAAGATAACGAGGAAAGTGGGAAAAATATGATGATCTATGCAAGAAAGCTGAACATCTTATAAATGAGAATACTAGAGTAACAATCGAAATCATCGAAAAACAACTATTACTTTCAACTAGGATTCACGGATCATTGTCCGTTTCATTATTTTCCCTCTCAAGGGTTACAAATTCAATATTCTTTTTTTTTCAGACGATATTTTCTAACATGAAAAATTATTTTTATTATTAACTTATTATTAATTATTATATCATAATAAATAGCTTTCTCCAGCTACCAACCAGATACATATTCTGTTTAGAACGCTGTTATTTCCGGGAGACTTATGGGTTGAACCGGAAAATTAAATCGAAATTTCTTTTTCGGTTATCGAAAATTTTTGATTTTTCAGATAATTACTTGTTAGAATCGAACTACTACTCGCTAGAATCGAACTAGTACTCGCTAGAATCGAACTAATACTTGCTAGAATCGAACTAGCTTCCGACAAAAATACGTTTTTCGAGGGCAGTAATAGGTTGTCACGCAAAATGGCTACGCAAAATTCACTCTTGACTGTTTTTGTTCCCTTGGCAAATTTTTTATTTTTTTTTCGGGACTCGCCAGCACTTGATTAATATCAAATTCCTTCAAGATTTCAATGAAAAATTCCGGTTTCATCGGGCAGCATCAAGTTGGCCCGGAAAATTCAATTGCAAATTTTTCCACTCATGAGTGAGATTTTCAAATTTTTTCTTCAGCACTCGCCAGCACTTGACTAGCATGAACTTTTCTCAAAATTTCGTTGAAAAATGCTGGGTTTTCCGGGCTGCATAAAGTTGGCCCGGAAAATTCAATTGCAAATTTTTCCACTCCTGAGTTAGATTTTCAAATTTTTTCTTCAACACTCGCCAGCACATAGCTAGCATTAAGTTTCTTCAAGGTCTAGATGAAAAATGCTGGTTTTTCCGGGCTGCATACAAGTTGGCCCGGAAAATTGAATTTTCATTTTTACAAGTACCATCCAAGATTTTCCAGTTTTTTTTTCAGCACTCGCCAGCACTTAACTAGCATTAGCAACAAATAAAAATTTTTGTAAAAATGCCACAATTACCGGGCCAACTTGACGGACCTCAATTCTATGGGTTTTGTGAAAAATTGTCAATCTCAATTTTAAATTTCATTTTTTGATAGTGTAATCAATCCAATTTCAGTGTCAAGAATGCGAAGTTCAGGCTCTTGAAGCTTGTACTATTAATATTTTCCTTTTTATTCCTACTGATATGTTTGTTCCCATAAACATGATTTTTTCAATTACATGAGAATC
Organism: Hippodamia convergens; assembly: GCA_038502775.1. NCBI lineage: Eukaryota > Metazoa > Arthropoda > Insecta > Coleoptera > Coccinellidae > Hippodamia > Hippodamia convergens. The sequence goes on from CM076608.1 coordinate 58,142,951, forward strand.
TAGAACTTTTTCTGAATGTTTTCCACACTCTGAAACAAAAAAAAATGTCAACTGAGAAATAAAAAATTTCCACGACTCCGAGCAATTTCATTAATTTGAAAATTTTACTGATGAAGGAGTCTAATATAAAATGTGAAACGTTACGAAGGATTATGCAGCAATCCCAATTTTTGATATTCTGAATGAGTGCAGGAGAGTCTTAAAGCTGATCCTTAAAAAAATTATTGAAATTGCAGTTTTGCACTATGATTCAATTCGATATCGAATATTTAAAACTATTACCAAATCATCTTATGATGAATTTCTGTAGAAAAATCTTCTGACTAAACTCATTTATCTCGAAGTGCTTTTATGGGTATTCGTTTATATCGAAAATATAATTTCTATTGACAAGCTGGACAATTTCAAACTTTCAATTTCATTCTGAAAAATGCTTATGAAACCTTTTTTTTCTAGTTTATATTTATGTTCAGAAATTTGCATTTTTAAACTAGCCTCAACTGGATTTTCAAGACCTGCTGAGGTGACAATAATTCTTAAACGGAGTGTCTAGATCTAACTTAAATCGGCGGGACCTCATCCTATTGCATGATTTGAAGAATTTATAAAGAGAATTTGTCAAAATTTTTTATCAGGCCGTTTTTGTACTCCGAACAATTGAGAGATCCAGGCATTACAGTTCAACCCTTATGTATGTGTCTTTCGTATGTATTGTTTGATACCTTTTTGTCTTTTGGTCTGAGAATAAATTTCTGTTTATATCACTTACCTACCATATAGCTGATCATGTTCCTACTTCCATTCAACAATTTAATTCGAAACTCACGCAATTTGAAATGTGAATATGAATATTCCATGAGCTTTGTTCGAAGAAATCTTAATGGAACCTTTCGTCTACTCACATCCATTATATCTTAAACTTTCGGACGTTTTAAGAGAACAGAAAATAGGAATATATGCAAAATTTCATTTCTTGAGAGAGTATATGGGCACTATGGAACTGAAATATTTTCATCACTCTGTTGTTGCTGCATATACATATATTGAAAAGTAGCAATTAGTTTCATGTTTGAGTAGAAACACCATCTTTATTTTTGAAACATAGATGAATAAAAAAAAGTAATCATCGAAATGAATACCATTTTCAAAGAATTTTTCTTTTTTTTAAAACATCTTTGTCACTGTATATTCCGCTTGGCTCTTGTTTCTTCATTACTTTTATGTTTTTATGTTTTACTTTCAACAATTCCCTACACTTTTATCTAGCCGTTTTCAAGAAATGCATGAATTTCCTTTTTTTTGTACAAGCATAGCTCCAAATGAAAAAGTTGTCTGACCGTGAGATACAAAAACTCTGAATATATTGTCTATAAAATACTCCTGGATTCTTTACTCAAATTTCGTGCATATTCAACAGATACAATACAATACAATATTTTCTATTGGCACATTACATTAAGGCCATTGATGAAATTCATGTCACAAGAAAAAGGAACAATTAAGATTTAAGAAAACTAAGAAAAATGGGGAACCCATGGACCAAAAAGGAAGCAAATCGCTCTGCTGGCAATATAAAACCTCAAATACGAATTTTAAGATTTTAAATAGGTCTATCTCCTGAAACGTCCAAAGGGAACTGGTCCTCTTTTTGTAAATAGAAATCAAGTCGCAACTTAACTGTCAAACCTGCAATGATAATTATTTTTATCAGAATTATGCATGCATATGTTATCCACTTTCAACGTTTTTCTTCAATACAGATGTTTTTTCCCAGCAGGAATAAAAAAAGCGATATTATCAGATTTTGAATGTATTGGATCCATTCTAGAATCAGTTGTTCTCGATCAATTCTAGTGATCAATAATTTTTCTTTCGTTTGATTTTCTACACACGATCGCTATGCAACGCGAAACACACAATTTGACCCAAGAGGAATGTGCCCAAGCGGTAGTTTTGCGAGAAGAAGGGTGGTCATACATAAGAATTGCAGAAAGGTTTGGAGTTTCCCTTAGAAGTGTGTCCAGAATGTTGCAGCGATTCAGGGAGACAGGTATGAATGTCCGAACACCATTACAGGGTAGACCACGGGTAACAACTGCCATTCAAGAACGCTTTGCAACCGCTCGCCTCCTTCAAAATCAGCTTGAGCAAACTCATGGGGTGCAAATTAGCACTCAGACAATAAGAATATGATTTATGGCCTCGTGTCGCGGCAAGAGGCCCAGCTCTTACCTCAGCCCATCGAAGGGCGCGTTTGGATTTTGCGAGATAGCATATCCATTGGGAAGAGGCCGATTGGGAAAGAGTTCTATTCACAGATGAGTCTAGATTCTGCTTTTTCCATTGTGATCGACGTTCCCTTGTATACAGACGTCCACATGAAAGACATGCTCAGTGCAATTTCCTGAATACTACTGATTTCGGGGGAGGATCGATTATGATATGGGGTGGAATATCTTTGACAGCTCGCACAGACCTAGTGGTCGTTGATAATGGAGCTATGAATGCTAATAAGTATATAAGGAACATTCTTGAAGAGCATGGAGTGCCATTTGCCCCATACATTGGTGAAAATTTCATTTTTATGGACGATAATGCCAGACCCCATCGTGCGCGCATCGTTCAGGATTACCTTGAAGAGGTCCAGATCTCAATCCAATTGAGCGGGTTTGAGAACCCCTCAATAGAAGGCTGAGAAGTTCAGAAAATCATCCAGCTACTCTTAATGACTTAGGAATCCAACTCGGAGAAATCTGGAAAGGATTAGATCAGAACATTTTAAGATCACTCATTTTGAGTATGAACCGTCGTTGCCGAGCTGTAATTAACGTAAGGGGTGGAAATACCAAGTATTGAATCACTTATCAGCATTTTGGTATTTTGAAAATTGTTCATTTCTCTTCTTTCACATAAGATTCGGTGAAATCCTGAATTTTTCGTTCATTTGATGTGTCTTGTTTCGTTCAAAACCTTCCCGAGAGAACATGAAAAATAAGTTATAAAGTCAATGTAGAGTTAACTTTCATTAAAATTGAGATTTTCAGAATGTGCGTTAATTTTTTTGCGCAGTGTATTTCACTGGAAAAAACCCCATTCAATTGTCTTTCACGTTTCACAATAAATTAAAGATGGTCTCTATTAAAACAAATTTTGAGGGAATCTCCCTTGTGGATAAACTGCACCAACAATTTCAACTCTCTGAGAATTCAGCTGTCGCACTAACAGTCAATTGAAGTAATGTTTTACACATAAATTAATAAAGTCAATGAATTTTACGGCAACCACAAAAAAAAATACAGGACAATATAACAATATAAGTTGGAAGTTATAGCCGAGCACATTGAGCAATAACAAGTTGAGTGCTAAATTTGAAATATTAAAGTTACTCCCTTTCAATATGGTTAGCACCAAAGCAGCGCTGAAACATTTCATATCGATGAAACGAAACTAATTATCCAAGAAACCAAATTTTCGAGATCATCTAATTCCCCGCTTTCCAGAAACATTAAATAGACCATCGCATTCCAGCAGACACCTGCATATACTTTCGATCAAAGATTATATATTATATGTTTAATCTTTGCTTTCGATCATAATTACCCACAACAAGAAAAGCAACTTACCGGTGCATTAGAACTAGCTTCAGCATCTCCCGCCTCACTCAGTTCCTTGTAATTGTCATCTGTAAAGAAGAAAATTATAGCTTGCTTTAGATTGAAGTTACAGATTGCATTAGAAAAAAGAACCAAATGATATATTTAGGCCGAGCATATTAGCTTCAAAAAGTGTTGTGCTTGGAAATACTTTTTGGAGTTCAAGAAACTATTTTAATCATTTCGGTAAGCCTCTAATAAGAGTATACTTTTAGTTTTGCTCCAATTACCCAGTCGTGACGTTAGAAAAACCTCGAAATTTTTGGACTATTTCAGGTTTTTTTCGAATAGTTCCTAATCGAAACACTTAATCAAAAACATCACTATATTCAAAAGTGTTTAGCATTTAATTCTACTTCTAAAACGTACTACGACATTATATTTTGAACGAGTAGTTTCATTGAAATATATTTTTTTTATATAAAACGTAAAATAGCTATGCAACTAGGAGCTTTAGAACAAAATGTCATAGTGTGCGAGCTGTAGACCCTCATAATATGATGAAAACTTAACCACACTCCTCCAAACCACAATGTTTAATCTCGCAGTTGCTCAACCTTCTTGTTATTCCGACTACTACAGCTCCTATATGCACCAATATTTTTTACTAAAGCCTGGCAAAGGCAAGCAAGACGCTGTTGTCTATTCTCCCTTGCACTACAAGTTTTCTCCTGTTTCGAAAAACAACATATTATTCCTTCATGCTCTCAATGGCTACGACACTAAGTCATCATTTACCGGTAAAGGACAACTGAAATTCCTGTAGACGTTGGAAATTAACTCAAACCTGCTAAAAACAACAGAATTGTTCTTCCGCCGATAAGGTCGACGAGGCAGGAAAGAAATGCATCGCAGCCTTTTATATAAATGATTTCAAGCAATCGAATGTATTGCGGTACGAGATATTTGAAAAATTATTAATCAAGAAGCCATTAAATTTTGCGTCTTTGGCTCCAACTGAAGCAGCGCTAAGGACGTATTTACAGGTTATAACAATATGTAATATCTTAGTTAATAATGAGTAGTATTGTTAGTTATTAGTTCATGAGTCCCACGTTTGTTATTATAATTAGTTTAGTTGATTTTCAACGTCTTTAGTAATTTCAGTAATCCTTCACCTATAAATGATGACTTAGTGCCGCAGCCACTGAAACATGAGGAAATAATATGTTGTTTCGAAACAGGGGAAAACTTGTAGTGCAAGGGAGAATAGACAACATCATCTTGCTTGCCTTTGCCAGGCTTTAGTAAGAAAATTTTGGTACACATAGGGTCTGAAGCGGTCAAAATCACAAGGAGGTCGGTGTCCTCCCTAGCAATAACCACACACTCATGAGACTGCTGATAAACTTAAACAGCAGTAGATACGATAAAATGATCAGCAGGAGGAGCTACTGCGAGATAAACATTGTGGTTTGGAGGGGTGTGGTTACGTTTTTATCACAATATGATGGTCTACAACTGTCATTCTATGACATTTCATTCCTAAGCTCGTAGTTCCATAGATATTTCATGTTTTACAGTAAAAAATATGCTTTTTCAAAAAGTGTCATATTTGTTCAAAATATTATGTCATAGTACTTTTTAGGATCAGAATTTAATGCTGAACACTTTTGAATATAATAATGTTTTTGCTTAGTATAAAGTGCTTTGTTCAGGAGCTATTCGAGTAAAACCTAAAATAGTACTGCAACGAACTCATTACGATACTCAAATAGGGTATAGTATATTTCAAAAACAAGTTGCAAAATGTGCTCCTATTTCAACACGAATGCGAAATTTGAGCGACGAAGGAGCGAGTTCTCGAAATCATGAGTGTTGGAATTGTCTTCTGCAACGAGTATTAGACGATATTTTCTCTATTTCAGTCAAGCTTTGTGAAAAATATAACTGAAACCAATGCTGTTATGAGTTTATTACATTTTAGTAGTGTAATGAACTCATTACGATACTGAAATTAGTCCAGTCAATGAGGATATTTGCTCCGAATTCTTTCAAGATGCATCAATTTACTTGAAATTTCCACAGTGGGTAAAAAATAGCTCAAGGAACAAAGTGTACCCTATGCTGAAGTATGCTTTTACGGTAGAGGTAGTTCCCACCCCTTCCCGGGGTGAACATTTTTTTTTTAATGCCACCGGGAGTCGATGAAAGACTTAATTCTAAGCAAAAAATTTTTCTTAAGTTTTTCCGAGAACTCAATACTTTTTCAGTTATTTGTGATTGAAAACATGACGTTTTCATTAAAAAATTACGGTTATTTACGAATAACACGAATACTATGCATTGAACGGAATGAAGTGTAGAGAAGATATTTATAGCTTATACAAAAACAAAGAGAATACGTTTCTTAAAATTATTCGAGATGCAATATAAAGCAAGGTATCGTGGGTAAAAGGCAACATTTTTTTTAGTGAATGCCTGAATCGATACAACTTGAACTTGAAATTACGGAAAAACTATTGATGTTATGGAAATGATGCTGACAACATTTCTTGTAGTGCTTCAAAACAGCTTCAAACTGAGCGGTGTAAAAAGTCGATTGCATACAAACTCAGCAGAATACAATGCAGAAAAGATTGACGTTTCATATTTTTCACGAAAAAATAGGTAGTAAAACTTACCCCACATCTACCAGAATTGAAGTGGTTGATTTCCATCGACAAAATCTTTTATTTTTTTTTTTAATTATATGCTCAAGAAGTTTGACTGGTTTAAAATGCATAGTTTGTAAAAAAAATAAGCAGAAAGAGCACTTTCCAATTTCCTTGACAATCTGCCTTTTTCTCCGTGTAAGTCGAAAATGAAGGGAGATACGAAAAAAAAATGATTTAGTACAAAAATGTATGGTTTTTTTCAACTAAAATGCTGGTTTTCAGTTTATTTCTGTACCCTGAAAATTGACAAAAATATCAGTATTCGTTGATAGTGTAGTATCGTCTTTCTTGAGTCCTTTAACCCTTGACCGTTCGAAAACTAAAAATTTTGAATTGATGTGATCAATATGGTTCATAGTTCTTCAAATTTTCTTCAAAATGGTTTTTGAATGGATGCGGTATCTCAAAAATGTAGGGGGTTGTTGTGAAAAAAGCCGAACCAGTTTTTTTTTAATTTTGGGAGATGCTGTGCAATAATTTTATGTGGAACATTTAGGGATACGAAACGAAAAAATATATCAGATTTACAAAAGTTCCTTGAGACAATGCGGTACGATTCATTTATCAAAGCCACAAACAAAAGTTCTGTTGTAAAATGATGCTTTGGACGAGCACATTGAGAGAGCTTAATCCCAAATTCAAATTTGGCTACATAATAAAGCTCTCAATTCAGTTGATTGGGGTTCGAAAAGTACCAATTGCAGCCCACAAAAATGGAAAAACCACCTGCACCACAAGATTTGAAAATGATTTTTTGTAACTACAGAAAAGGATGCAATGGGTCATACACTTGCAGAAAATTGAGTCTTTTTAGTAACGATACATGTGAGAAATGTACAGGTGCTAACTGCCAACACTGTAGACCAATCTTTGGAAACAATAGCGACAGCGATTCAGAATTAAATTGAATTTTTAACCCAAAAAGTATTAGTAAATAAAGTGATGAATAAATGAAATGTTTGAATGTTATTTTTATTTTGTTATTCTGAAAAGATAGGGGTTACTTCTAGGGCTCGGAAAATAAAAACAACTAAAAGTAACGTTGATCCGAAATACTATTATAAAATTGATTGAAATTACTACTGAATCCCAACAATTACTTTTGTTCACGTTAGAACAAGTTTTTTTTCTAATTATGGTTCTGGGGTTGATTTCACCCCTCAAAAATAATAAGCATTATATCAAAATAGGGTAGACTTTGGAGAAGGAGGCAAGTAGAGCTTTATCCCAAAATTTCATCAAAATCGAAGCATCTTGAAAGAATTCGGAGGTGATGCCCTCATTGACTGGACTAAATAGAGAAAAGCCAATTTCCCAATCTGAAACAGGGCATAGCTTCAAACGTTCTTATTTAATAGAAACAAACATCGAGGACATGGAGATATTAATTTCAAGGGCTCTCGAGTTTTCAACGAGCAAAGAGTGTAAAAGTACCGTGTTATATTTCAAGAATGGATGCATAGCTGGGGTAAATCTTTTAACGTTAAAAGTTCTAATTAATCTTAATTTTAATTGTGAAAAACATATGGGTGAAATTTTTAGAATTGATTTCGATAAATACAATTTATCCATTGTAATTTATAAAATGAAACCCAAATCGATTCAGTGGCTAGAAATCTTCTGAAAATATTTTCAAACAATTCATTTATAGTGAAAGAATGAAAAATCGTGTTATACCAATATTATACGACACATATTCATTCATTATTTCAGTCATATTGATATATCAGGTATCAGGATGCTCAATTGATCGAAGATAGGGTTACCCACCGCGAGTGCCTATTATTATTATTATTAGAAGTTTATAGAGAAATAAAGATTCGATCACTATCAAATATTGTGGAAGATATGAGCCAAGTAGACCTTCATTTATGGTATATTCTTAAATATCAAAGACTTTCTCACTTTTCAAAATGTCATAATACACAGAATGTTTCATTAGAAATAAAAAAGTTGATACCATTTTCGGTAAAAGCAAACGTGATGAGGTTTAAAAATATATAGAATTATTATTTCCCTATAAACTTTTAATGGGCACTCCCGGCGGATCACCGTGGATCTTGGAACACACTCATGCTAAATATTTGATCCCATTCATTCACAAAATAGTTTAGTTCAGTCAATAAGGGCAAAAATGGGGCATTCCCTCCGAGTTCTTTCATTATGCTTCGATTTTGATGAAATTTTGGGAATAAGCACTACTTGCCTCCTACTCCAAAGTCTACCCTATGTTAATATATGCTTATTTCTTAGGGGTGAAAACTACCACGTATAGCCAAAATGGAATAAAACTTGTTCTAACGTAAATGAAATCATTTTTGGGCTTCAATAGCGTTTTATTAAGTTCATATACTTGGTTGGCCCACTGTTTTGGCAGTTGACACCGGTACATTTCACGCGTGTAACGTTACAAAAACGACTACGTTTTCTTGCAGTTGCAAAAATCATATTCAGCAATTGTTGTGCCGCAGATGATTTTTGCATTTTTGTGGACTGCAAATATCCATTTGTAGTATTCCAACCCCAATCAATTGAATTGAGAGTTTTATTACCTAGACAAATTTGAATTTGGTAATGAGCTCTGTTAATGTGCGCGTAAAAATCATCTGATGTAGGTACGAGAAATGCCAATTTTACAGCAGAACTTTTGGTTGTGGCTTTGATGAATGAATCATGAATCGTACCGCATTTTCTCGAGGAACTCTTGTGAATCTGACACATTTTTGATTTTTTTTTTGGTCGGCATCTTTAGCTGCTCCATATAAAATTATTGCACAGCTTCTAGAATTTCCCCTAGTTTGCTGCTGTTACTGCAGAATGTCTGTGCTTGATCTCTCAAATCATTCTTGTTTTCCACTTGATCGAAGCATGTGAAGATTTTACCCATCTTTCACCGTTGGGAAAATTAATTCCGAAACATTTTAATGAATAGAGCAATGATGAGACTTTTTTTTTCCTAATTTTGAAATGTATATCTCTTCATCTTCGGCCTTTGCTGTCAAAATGATCGGTAGAGACAAATTGACAGTAGGATGCATTCACATCTGCGTCGAAAATCGTATTTGCACCAAAATTGAAAAAACTTATTCGGTTTTTTCACAAGTGCTTTCAATCAGAAACCATTTTGAAGGAAATTTGAAGATCTACAAACCATATTGATCACAGCAATTAAAAATCTTCAGTTCTCAAACGGTGAAGGGTTAAAGGGCTCAAGAAAGACAATACTTTCGCTATCGACCTAATTTTCATGGTACAGGAAAAAAACAACATTTTTGTTGACACAAAACCATAATTTTTGTACTGAATCATTTTTTTCGTATTTCTTTTCAGTTTCGAATTACACGGTGAAAAAGGTAGATTTTCAAGAAAATTGAAAAGTGCAATGTAATTGTATTTTAAAACAGTCAAACTTGTTGAGCATATGAACAATAATAAATAATAAAATAAGAGGTTCTGTAGACGAAAAACGATCCATTTTAATTCTGGTGAATGTGGGGTTATTTTTACTGCCTATTTTTTCTTGAAAAATATGAGTCAATCTTTTTTGCATTGTATTCCGCTGAGTTAATGTGCAATAGACTTGTAATGTAACACTGTTCATTTCAAAGCTCATTTGAAGCCCTTCAAAAATATATTGAGTATTATCCCCGTGAAATCAATGGTTTTTCAGTAATTTCAAGTTGAATGTATCAATTCGAGTATTCACGAAAAAAATGTATCCTTTTACTTACGATATCTTGCCTTGTGTTGCTCCTAGAATAATTCTTTCTCCGTTTTTTATAAGCTACAAATATCTCTCCCATACTTCATTTCGTTTGGTGCGTAGTTTTTGTTTTATTCGTAAATAACAATCCCAGAATGTGTAATTTTTCAATTAAAATGTCATGTTTTCGATCATGAATAACTGAAAAAGTAGTGAGTTTTCGAAAAAACTTTATGAAACATTTTTTGCTTAGAATTAGGTCATTTATAGACTTCCGGGGTTATTTATTTTTACGAAAAAATTAACCACCCCCGAGAAGAGTTGGAAACACCCCTTCGATAAAAGCATACTTTGACATAGGTTAGACTTTGTTTCTTGAGCTTTTTACTACCTACTGTGAAAATTTCAAATAAATTGATGCATAATGACTGGAACAATTTGTCCGATAAAATTTTTGAACAACAACATCATAAAATTTGTGTTCTATGCAGCTAACCTCGTTGGAAAAAATATTTTTGTATTGGGATCTATTCTCAGAGAATAAGTTTTCAACATATATCAAACCATATCTACTTTTCTCAGTGTTCCACTACCCGCTGAATATTCATATCAAAGTAGAATTTTCAACCTAACTCTCACTACTCTCAGACATGAAATTCATGAGCCTCGAGCAGGCCGGCAAATACCTTATTTACGGGAACCATAAAATGGTTCCAGTGGCGTAGCGCAAATTTCAGGGGCCCCCCCGCAAGATTTTAGTCGGGGCCCCCCTCCATAATTCTACGTTATTTCTAATAATAATGCCTGACGATGGCAAGTTAGCTTGCCGAAATGCATTGCATGTCCTTTTAATGTTATCGGAAAGGATTAAATAATTTTAAAGTGGAGAAGACTTTTTCTTTGTATATATTAAATATAAAACTCCACCCATGGACTACTACCACAATACGTTATTTCTGATAAGTTTCCCCTGACATTTTTCAAAGAAAAATATTTAAGAGAATCTGATAAAAAATTTATACGTATGTATATATATTGCATTAAAAAAAATTGTTAACAAAATAACATAGATTCTGATATAAAAATAACTAGAAAGAAATCAATGTGATAAAAAAGATGAAAAATTATTTAACAAAAATGCATTAATCTTTTCAAATTTTTTTGTTCAAACATATCTATCAGATTGTCTATGTCCAAGCTTCTGGCTACTTCTATTTCAAAGCTGTAGTAGGCTCAAAAGTCCGATAGACATGTTTGCGTTATTGAATTCCTAAGATAATTCTTGATTATCTTTAGCCCAATAAAACGATCATTTGACGATGTTCAAAGAGAGTCCCGAAAAGATTGACGGTATATTAAAAAACTGTTGAAGAAAGGGTAGCACAGGGAGTAATTGAATGATAATTCGAATTTCGAATGAAGTTATTTTAAACCATTTGGGAATATTTCTCATTGTTCATTACATCCCAGAAAAATATAGCGAATCGGCAAGTTCAATAAAATAAAATTATTGGGGCCCCATTTGAAGCTTTTCGTTTGACTTGAGGGCCCCTTTAGTGCCGGGGCCCTCTGATACGCTACTGTGCTGAATAATTGATTGTGACTCAGGCGTTGGCTTATTAAAATATCAAAAAAACCTTTCGTCGCGTAGAAAATGCATTTTCTTTTACCCTCTGGAGACTTCTCTCGCAACATTCGAACTGACGTTTCTAATTGGCGCCTTCAAGAACTTTTCTTTTTTTTAATATTGAAAATAAAAAAATACGAGAGACGTTTCTTAACGGATAAATAAGCTACGCAATTAATTCTAGAACTAACCTTGAATGAAATTGGAATCCTGAAACCAAAGGCACTGAAAGAGTCAAAACATTGAAAACGTTGTCGTTGATTGTAAACAAACTCACAACGTGGTTTCGTATTCAAATACTTGTTTCTCTCACTACTAGAATGGAAATGAAAATAAAAAGATTTCATAATATTTTTCGCTTCATAAAAATATCCTGATTGGAGAATTGACAATAATTTCTGCAATAACAGATAAGACGCAAGCCGCCTGAAGAACAACATGTCAAATAAGCTGCCGAGCCCCCACTAAAACGATCATGTGGCGACGTTCAAAAGAAATACCGAAAAGCTTGACGCTATAAAAAACTTTTCAAATCGATTCAATCGAATCGAATTACTGTCAACCTTCTATGTGTTTTGAATATAATTTAGGAATATTTCTCTATTTTTCGAGAATAATAACTGTACCTTCATTGTTTAGGTTTTGTTCGTTATATCATCAGGCAAGTTCAATAGTTACTGGGGTCCCATTCAAACCTTTTCGTTTGGCTCGGGGGCCCCCTTAGTGCCGGAGCCCCCCCGCACTGCGGGGTCTGCGGGGCCCTCTGCTACGCCACTGAATGGTTCCCCATTTTATGATTTCTGATCAAATCTCCAGTTCATTACCATATGAGTCGATGCCGTGAAAGTACTGAAGAAAATAATAGTGTTTCATTAAGGACGACTTGAATCCTGAAAAAATCCCATAGTGGATTCTGATATGGAATGAGTTTTCAAATTATCAGATATAAATGAAATATGACTGCAGTTATGAGACTATTATTACTCACCAGTAATAGTATTTAATGACATCATTCCGACCTATTGTAATTGATAAATGAATGACGTTATCAATATAATCATTCAAAACGAAATCCTCAAAAACATGATAGAGATCAAATCAATTGCACAGAAAATTTCATACAAATTCAATTGCATGAAATGGAATGAAAATATAAATTTTCATTACACCATTGGTTTCGTATATAGTGACAATCCATTTCGGATTACTTTCTCATTGAGATATTGGACCTTTTTTCAACTGATGAACACCAAAATAGAAAATTTTATCAGCTTTCCATTAAATATCCAATCCTTAAGATTGCTATGAACAATTAATATTAATAAGAATATAGAATAAGTATTCTATAGTAAATCTGAGTTCTTCAGATAAGTCAAAAAAATTAATTAGGAATATAGGGAAATTTGTTCTAGGTTTAATTCGCTTGTAGAGATGTAAATTCAGATAAGTATATGATTTTCAATGGAGGGGCCTTTTTCTAGTATTTCATCATACAACATTTTATTTTAAATTATCGCTGTGTTAGAGTAGAGTTCTTGGAATAGTTAAACAGATAAGCAATAGATTTATTGATGGGTGATGAAATATTACTTCAACGCAAATCTAAATGGTTTTGTCGAATTTTTGTCGTGACTGAAAGAAATACTCAGTATAAAAAGTACTTTTGAAAGAAATAATAGGATAGAAACAACAAGTAATCGTGACAAATTTGGAAAGCAGGAAAACTTATAGCAGAATTTTTCATTGTGATTTAGTGATCTTTCGGATATGTAGAAAATAAAGTTTGGAGAAAATTAGTGAGAATTTAAAAATATTCAATATATTTGGTCTTCCTAGCTAAAATCGCAGACAATTTGTTGAGTACATCTCATAAAAATCTACAACGATAGGTTTTGACTTTTATTCTTAATCTTTCATTCAACCATGTCCTACTAGTTTCCAGACATCCTGTATGGAGGGTATTGATGCTGAAGAAGAAATGGAATGCGAGTAGTTAATCATGTAATGTAATTAAGTATGGATGTGACATTCCACTTTCACCCAGGTCAGATCTGTATATACATGGGGTACACTGCATAAATCATGATGTAACTTCACAAACTTGTTTATTTCTCAATGATTCAGGTTTGAAGTAGCTATTAAGCGAATATAGATCGAGATACACATAAGAAAAAGTTAACTGTTCTGCGTGGGAGAAGTTCAATGTGATCCTGCTATGAATTTATGTAAATTAAATCATCGACACAAAAATAAGAACAATGACAACCGCGATTTCTGAGAAACTGCCCATCATTGCATTTTTCATCATCTTGAATATTATATCATTGAGTAGGTATTGATATATAAAATTAATAGTCAATGAAATTATGGAGACATGCGGCACTTGAAATACTCGTATACCCTATTTTTGCACACTCTTTTTCAGAAGAACTTTATGCTGTGTATTTGATACTGAACTTTTTTCTTTGTGCAAGGACATCACTCTTTTATTTCAGTCAGATCTTATATTTTTATCGAAACCAATATGAAGAGAGAATTTTTGGGATTTTACCCCTATCTGGCATAGCTTTAGGGGTGTTTCATATCAGCCAGATTGTCTTTCAAGCTGTTTTCATCATCTGATCAATTTTCATAACCCCAACATCTTTATGATGAGAATTTGTTCAGTTTTCACCTGCCTCACTTTCAATAGTCACAGATTAGCCAGACAATTTTTCAACTCAACCCCAATATAATTTTCATCCTGCAAAAAAGGCGATGTATTCGTATGTTTTGACACGTTATCCGTCTCAACCGATCGGAAAATTTCCGCCTAAATGTATATGAATTTTGCTTGGAATCACTAACCGAACAATTCAATTCTTGTTCGCTGACTGGGAAAAATCGTCACTATTTCCTGGACTGAAAATTTACTGTGGGCACATCAATACGTCCGCCAACTTAAACTGAAAAAATCTTGTCCTTATGTGAAAAATTACTAGTAAACATGAAGAATCGGTAAGTGTAGCAGTTTACCGTAATTAATTTTGGGATAGTAATTGTAAATCAATGTTATTGTTGATAAGAAATGAACTACAACCGTTGATTAAAGTATGCTTCAATTAACGATACCACTATTATTTTCAAGATTATCTGTAACTCTCAGCTATCAAGTTAGTTTCTTTACTACAAAAGTGTCGGTGATATCAAATCATACTTTAACTTTGGATCACCTTTTACAATCAGTTTCTCATGCTATCACACACTTCGAAATACTGAAAAAAGGTTTGTAAGCTCTTTCTACAATTGTGAATAAGCAATGAAAGAAATTCGCATTTTCTGGGTTCTGCGACATCGAAAATTCCGACGAATCTATATAGTAAAAAATGAATACACATGAAATCAGTAACTCCATTGAAAGTCCCAGTTAATTTCGAATCTGATTACCGATACATTCTATCTTTATAGGAATATTTGATGGAAATTGAGGTATTTTTTTCAGTAAATTTGGATAAATTAATGTAAATTGAATTGAAATTGAGCCGAATCTTTGCGATTTTTTTTTGCGACTGTGAAGCCAAGTGTTTTTAAGAAGAAGAATGAATCGAAAAACAAAACAAAATCTTTGCCTTTACGGAATGAATACCATTTTCAATTCTTAGGGTCACAGATCTTTTATCATGAGGTTGAAAGAATTATGTTAGATTTTGTCACTGCGATGATATTTCTCGGTTTCAGCCTTAATTGGCATCATCAGTATCCGATACACCTCATGGACAAAATCTTCATAAAAAACTTCGATATTTAAAGCAATTAGTTTTGTCGTACTGGGTAGAATATTACAAAGTAGTGAGATCTAATAGTCATCTCCAATCACATCCTGCACATCCTCTTTCACTTCATGAGATTTTAGCAGTGGCCCTATCTCAGGGCCATCATGCAAGTTCCTCCGATTCTTTTCTCAACTGTGCAGCCAAGTGTTTTTAAGAAAAAGAATAAATCGAAAAACAAACAATTTTTTGCCTTTACGGAGGCCACACTTGGAAAAACTTGCATGAGGGCCCTTATTTAGGGTTACTGCTAAACTTTCAATGATTAATATTTTGAATTCATCTATGTTTCAAGAATTTATGCTACTTTCGAACTTATAACTTTAATTAGATTAAAAATTTATTCTATAAATTTCATTATATGACTCAAAGATGATGCGTTCATCTTCAACATATGAAAAGAAAAAATATCATGGCTATGTTGAATTATTGATGAGAGGATATCAATCAAAAATCCTTTTCACCTATTCATCAACTTAAACAAATATTATTAACCTCACCCATAGGATGAAAATTTTTCTACCATACAGAAAAGTTTTAGTTCGATGATTGACTCTCCGTACTCGAAAATTAATACTTGACCCAAAATATACAACTCGCGTCAGCCAGATTCATAGATTCGTACTTTAGATATAGAAAAAAACACAAAACATTGAAGATAAGAGAAATTCAGACATTCATTCATATCAATAGGAATTTCAACAATAGTTATTGATAGTAGGTACCTATGGATAATCACATCCATTGCGAAACTGACTGAATTTCAAGAAAAAACTGCTACGAACATTGTATGATTTCGAATGATTACAGATCTGAACTGATTATTACCAAAACTCAATTGAATCAATACGGAACCGTTTTTAACTCATTGCTGCGCATAAATTTCATAAAATCCATAATAACCAACTTATTTTTAATTCTCGATATATTTTTTCCGTTTTTTATTTGATTCCATTTCGAAGGAATCCGTCGTTCTATGATCCGTCAATCAAGTTGATTCTTATCACTTCTCGAAATAAAAAATATGGGTCAGTTGATACGATCAATACGTGAATCGAATCGTAGGAGAAATTTAATTAGAATCAATTCAAAATATAAAAAGTGTTTCGAGTCTACTATGAAATCGAATAGAAAAAAAGTTATTGTTCTTCTGATTAATTTCAATCAATGGTCACCAATAGTTTAATTGCAATCATTGAATTGAATCTGAGAGAATTCTATTCGAAAAACCACATAATCACATAAACGATGATTTTTAGGTCAAGGTGGTAAACAGTCAAACTTCAGTGCAAATTCAGATGTTCTGCCGGACATTTTTATTATTTCTAATAGTGGTTTGATACACAGTATGAATGGATGGAGAATTTGTACAAGGTTCTTTCCAATAGTTCGATGGCCTCGCTTAGTATTGCTTTGAGTGTTTTATTGTATAATGTGTATTTATAAAGTAGAGTATATCGTCAATAAAAGATATAATTGTGTTTGACGAATACAGAATTTCACTCAGAATGAAAACCAAATTTGATTAATATCCTAATCATTTTACGCTATTGAAGTTGAAGGTATTTTTGAGACTTCACAATATTCATTATATCAATAACTTACTTGTCAGATAATTCAACTATTTCCAATACATAGTATGAAACGAAAATTTAATACGATTGGGATAACGAGAACTCATTTTTGAAGAAAATAATACATTAATAATGTATATAATAATGTAACTGGTGATTTTTACTATGATCTTTTTGGCAACATTAATGTCGACAGTTCACACACGGTTCGTGTTTTGTTTTACTGTCAAACATCATCAGTTGCGTGCTATGTTGAGAAAGGTCATCGCTCGCTTTTCCATTTTATGGTTAGTTCAATCGACCCACTGAAACTGCTCTTCGGGATATTGTGTCGAAATTTCGCACCAAATTAACATTGTTGGACATCAAACCACCAACATGCTCACTTACATTGCGAACTGAAGAAGAGTGTTAGTTTATGACCATCAATTATCGATTCGGCGCCGTTCGAGCAACTGGGCCTCTGTTATCCAACAATGTGAAAAATTTTGCCAAAGGATTTAGATGTAAATGGACCACATAACACACAGCACAGTACTGGGAACAATGAACCAATGGAGAGGCATGTTATTTAACAGTTTATAGACAGTTAAGGCTCGTTTCTTACTAACAAGCCTGCTTCCACTGACGCATTGGAAGATAACATTGGAGCATTTATTCGTGAGATACCGGCCGAAATGTTTTAAGAAGTATACCAAAATTGGACTCAGCGGATGGACCATTGAGGCACTGCCGCGATCCACATTTGCATGAAATAATCTTCTGAAATTCAATTATATACACCGTACTATCGATTCAAATAAAGATTTCATGCATTTTTCTTGATTTTATGCGTTTTTTCTATAGCTTTTAAAAAATCACCCATTACTATTCAATATGAAATATATATATTATAAGGAAGCAGCTTCGCTCATTGAACTGAAACCGAAACCAACTGATGAAGAGAACAGTCATTGTCGTGCCACCCAAACAAAAAAATTAGATTCAGAGAAAAATCGTAATTGAATCGAATAAAAAAAATAAAACGTAGTAAGGAAACCAAAATAATATATTCGTTCCCAAAATTAAAACTTTTTTGTCTCGCTACTCTGTGCCACACTCTCAAATTATCAAGCGAAAAGATACGAAGATAGAACTTCCCCACCAATCAGGAGCTTTCTTGAATGTCATTCCCAGACAAAAAGTACATATCTGAACAAGGAATCAAAATAAAGAGTTAATCATACCAGAGCTGTGTCGAGCACTGAATAATAGTGCTTCAAGCACTAAGCAGTGAGCACTGGGAAAAAAGGGATCCCGAGTAGCGAGCACTAAGCACCGGTTTCCACAACGCGATTAGTAAACACTTGTGAAAGTAATTCGATATTTCGAGCACTAAGCCCTGACCACTTTTCTAGGAAGTGTTGTATATGAGGTTATTTCAATCTTTAGCTATGCTGTAATGTGTGAGATTATTGGCAGGCAGGGCAGAAAAGATGTATAGGGTGTTTCCGTGGCTTATTACTTTCGATAGGATCCTTATATTCTCAAAATTTTTCTGAGGGATGATCTTCATCTTTCGAGGAATTTATGACAAAAATCAGATTTTCAACAAAAAAGTGGTTTTTGTGAATGTCCAAAAAAGAAACATCCAGATAAAATTTTTCGGATTTCAGAGGTGACAACAGTTCAACAAATAGTCACAGATACATTATTTTAATGCTTCTGTGACCAGATGATCAACTTTGAATAGTCAGAAGAAAATTCTCATTAACAGGTAATCTCGTATAATTTACAGTGACGGAAGTACGATTGAAATCGGTTGGAATTCTTTGGTGATGTGTTCAACTAAACTGATCATATGAATAAATCACTTTGAGCTTGCAGGAGAGTTCGGAACAGTTAAAAGTATGGATTCTGAAACAACAGCTTTCAATTACGTAAAAACCTTAGAAAAAAAAATTCCCATGAGAGGTTGATGGAAACTTCAAAATCGATTATCCTCTCTCAGAAAGCAATCAAATATCTGAGACCATTTATTTTAATAGTTTATTCTCTTGAAAATATTGTTATCTAATTGTTAACTTTTCTTCCACAAATAAAAAACCACTATTCGGTCGTAAATTTGACTTTCATCTCAGTAAAGACTTGAGCATGAGAAGAATATCATACAAAAGGTCTATCTATTTTATTACCCTCCTGTCAAAATGTATGTGTTTTGCAGATACTGGACTTCATTATGAACCACCTGTATTAATATTTGAAGACAGATCTTCACAAAATTCGAAAGCACGTTCAATAATTTTACCAGCTCTCCGCAACTGTACACTAACGTCACACACAAACGTGAGATGTTTATCACTCGACTGAACATCAAAACTAGATCCTAGGTGTCAAGGCGTCGGCCTCGATGGCATATATTTGAGTTACGAAAAGATTAAACAAGGGCTTAGTGCTTAATGATCCGAAAGAGTGCTTGGGAGCACTTTGAGGATAACTAAGCACTAAGCCTTTTGATGAAGTACTTCAATTACTAAGCACCTCTTTCGAAAAGGGCTAGGGAGCACAGTGCTCGGAAGCATAAAAGAGTTTCGGGTGCTTTCACGAGCACAAAGCACAGTGCTCTAACACAGCTCGATTCATACTATAAGGGAAAGGGATGTAAGTAACATTTACTAGTCGGGGACGAGTTTGCCCCCGAGAGATAGCTAGGGCTGGCAAAAAAGTTCGAGACTGATTAATGTAAAAAATATTCACTTTTGGAGATGTTATTATTTCTCAGACCCTGTATGAGATAGAAAAAAACCGCTCGAAATAGATTTTTCAACATAATGGGCGTAGTTAATTTTTTTGAAATATGAAGGGTGTTCGACTTGAAAAGTGCGAAATATTTGCTCAAAGAAAAAATTTCAACTACGCCACTGACCTTTATCCAAGGCCTGAGAAATAATAACATCTCCAAAAAATAACATTTTCGTTTTCGCAGTGTATTTCAGGAACAAAAGCAGTTGGAATATTTCTGTTGGTGGATTTAAAAGTTTTACAAAAAAACGATACATGGTCGCGGAAGCCACATAGCTGAGATACAGTGCAGTCTCAATCAAAATGGGATACAGTGTACAGCTGTTCCGAAAGACAATCCAATTTTTTGAAAATAAACTTTTGAACAATGAACATTAAGTCCATTGATTCAAATAGCATACTCTGAATTTCTGAGTTCTTTGTCTGTCGAATACCCTAGGCATGCCATTTGAATTTATGAAGTTATAGATATTTTTCCAAGGTCATTTTTGTAAAATTGAAGTGTCTTTCTCACGAACTTTAAAGTGATCCGTAAATTTGTCGAGAATTTGAAAATCAAAAAAAAAATTATATAATTATATCGACTGGTTTCATAAATAATCTCTAGTTTCAACCATGATGACAAGTGGGGTATTTCGGACCAGCCTGATGTGGAGCCACAAATACGATAAAAAAGGTACCTACAGTAAATTCCGTCAAAATCTGAATCAATCTTCTATACCACAAAATTTCCAAGAGTTATCGCTCGATCCATTGAATCACCCTGTATAATTGTTTTATACCCGTTATCGAAATTATATGAGAGTCATTTGTTCATTCTGATGGATATTGAAAAAATCATAATGGTTCTCAAATTAAAAGAAAGAAAGTATGAAGATCTCAAGTAAACGAAGGTGGTGGAATGCCTTAACCTGGACATGAAATTGCATAGCATCAATCAAGCTAAAATCCTGTGATCGCAGCTTGTTGCTGATGTGCTTATATTTTTTTTTTGTGAAGTGGACTGAATAATATGGCGAATAAAATTTATGGGAAAATAATTGAAAGTAAATAATATGAATTTTTTTCTCGAACAAATAAATTCAATCTTAAATGATCGCCTGTAAAGTTATTCATTTCATTTCGTTATTGCAATTATTATCAAATGGTATATTAGAAAGAGTAGAAAGAGCATGGTTCTCCAAATTTAATTATATTTCTGAATATGATATACAAATAAATAAACATACTCACCTCGTTCCATATCGAAAACACGTGGGATTAATATTATCACCAATAAATAATGAACATTACACTTACGAGCAATCCACCCAACTATGTTGGCGCAATTTAGATTTCATCATTTTATGATGAAAATCCGCGGGTGTTGAAAAAAAGATAAAGGAAACAAATGAATATTGTGTCGGTATTGATAGCGACTGATTAGCTTCCTTTGATTGGTGGATATTGTTATTTTGAATTCATTATTGATTCTGTCTCGCATTGCATTTTTCTCAAGGGAACCTGCTAATTCGGAACTGATGCGATAGATCAGGGTTTTGTAGTAAAACAATTTGTCATAAATATCTTTTTCTACGACCGTGCGTTTTAACCCACTTTCCCGTACATATTTTAGTTTAGAAAGTGTCACATTCCCGCACTAGTGCGGGAAAGTATTAGCAGGGGTTTTTCCCGCACACTTTCATTAAAGAATAAACTGAATTATGATATGTCCCTATGCATCGAACGTCAACGATGAGAGTATCATGGTGACGACATGTAGAATTCATGTGTATTATGGATTTTCATGGAGTGTTTTGTATGTTGAAATAAAATATATATTTTCAATGTGGGGTCGTAGAAAAAATAATGTTCCTATCTTGTGCAGAAAGTATCTTTCCCGTACTCGATTGCTTTCCCGAACGACGCGGAGCAATCTCGTACGGAAAAGTAAAACTTTCTGCACTTGATAGGAAAATAACTATATTTGATACTATACTATACTCATAGTGATTTGTCCATTGATTTTGTTGATAAGTATTCTCATGGTTAGTTTGGGGGCAGGAGGAAGAAGATTGATTCGATCCTCAAAGGGACTTCTTCGTCCCATGTTTTGAAAAGGAATATCTATTGTGCTGCTGTTCCTCATTTGTCCGATCTTTTGTAGCTTTGCAGAATCTTACCAGTTGTTTCATTACCTATGCTACCAACTAAGGCCGTCGCCATGGTTGGATTGGGGGTGGAGTCTCCCCCCTGCTATCTTCTACTGGGAAAAGTTGGGAAATTCCGGGTCGTGAAGATAGAAAAAAATTGTAGTAAAATAATAAATAAAATGAAAACGGAGAAAAAGAAAGTGAGAGGGACTAAGAAATGGAAAAGAACCAGGAGAAGGTTAGGATTTCCCTTCAGAATTTTTCTCTGCTTCTTCGACTCGATTAAAAGAAGAAGTGGTGAAAAATTGAATAAAAATTGAATGGAAAGAAGAGAAATGGAGAGGGAATAAGAAAAGAGAATGAACCAGGAGAAGATGGTAGGATTTTACCTTCAGACTTTTTCTCTGCTTCCTCGACTTGGAAAAGTTTGTGAATTTCGGGTTCTGGAGATAAAAAAAAAGTTGTCGAATTTCGGGTTATGGCGATAGAAAAATTAGTAGCAGAAAAATAAATAAAATAAAAAGCAAAGAAAAGAAAGAGAGAGAAAAAATAAGAAATTTAAAAGAACCAGGAGATGGATATAGAATTTCCCCTTGAGAATTTTTTCTCTGCTTTTTCGACTTGGAAAAGTTGATAAATTTCGGGTCGTGAAGATAGAACAAAATAAATAAAAATTCAAAGTAAAGAAAAGGAAGAGAGAAGAAATAAGAAATTTTAAAAAAACCAACGGAGAAGGTTAAGATTTAACCTTTCAGACTATTTTTCTACTTTTTCGTCTTGGAAAAGTTGGTAAATTTCGGGCCGTGAAGCTAGAGAAAATTTAAAAAAATAATAAAAGTTAGAATTTGTTAGAATTTTTACAGGTATCACCTCGTCATATACCATGCTAGATTTTCACGCTAGAAGAGCCTAAGAGAGAGATTTGCCATATGTTCGAGAATTGCTTGTATTATCTTACCTGTTAGCAACATGATTTTGAGACCAATAATGAACGGATAAACATCGTGAATATCGAATAAAAACATTTCTCTCTCTCTCTGGGTAGCACTACAACGCTTAGTGGGTCTTGGCTGCGTTAACGATTTGCCTCGTAGAAAATGTTTTTGTCTCATTTTCATCAAAATGAATTGAAAATCAAAAAACCAATGTGAAAGAGGATATTCATTATGGGCCTACCAAACGGTCAAGCTTTTCTGCATAGTCCGGCTTGAAGACGGATGCGTGTGTGTGGTTGAAAAAACTGTATCGTGAGCAAACCTCACAGCCTAACTTGTGCAATTTTCAACTTGCTCGAAATTTGTCCTACACAAGCCGCTACAGTTTTCATTCAGTGAGATAATGTCCGTCACTTGAAAATTACTCGATATCGGTTATATCGATGATCACTCAGTAGATACGTATAAAACTATACAGGGTGTTTCAAAAAGAGGTGATCCCATCTATAGAACAGACAGAAAACTGAAAAAGGTTTGTTCAGTAAAAAAATTCACATTTTTTACAATTCTGCTGTAACAACTAACAAGATTGTATTGAAACTTCTTATGAATATGTCCGGGAAGCTGATACTTCCAATGAATTTGTTTTTATATCCGACTCTCATGGAGGCCGCTAGTAGTATTGAGCATAACTTTTTTAATTTTAGATTTATTGCGCAAAATTTAATTTTATACTCAAAACTCGATACCTACTTTACTATTTTGATTTGAAAATTATGAAGTAATAGCCAACGCTGGCATGAAGTAATGATAAATGTATTTATTAAACAAAGACTAAAAAGATTGAAATTATAAATGAGGCTAATAACATAAAAAAATTTCAAATGGATTAGGTGTTCAAAATGTCCTCCGTTTTCACGAATATCAAGTCTATCCTTTTTTCTAAAGAATCTATTAATCTTCGAAATAGTTCGGAGTTACCTATGAGTTCATTTAAATGATGTTAAATTCTGTCTTTCAATTCCTGAGGTGAATTTACCCGTGAAGAATAAATTTTTCTTGAAGATACGACCAAACTGTATAATCTAAGGGATTGAAATTGCATGACTGAGGAGGCCAATAAATCGGAGCTTCTGCACTTCCACCAATCCATCGATTTGGAAAATGGCTACTCAACCAATTACTACACCTTCTGTCAAAGTACGGTGGAGCTCCATCGTGCTTACTAATTAATAACTTTATCACTGCTTTTTACCAGCTTCGGTTATTACTTCATAATTTTCAAATTAAAATATTCAGCTAACGAGACACAGTATCGAGTTTTATCCAGAGTTTCTTTCTAGTGTGAAATTGAATGATGTTTGAGTTCGCTTGAAATTTTGCTTAATGAATCTAATATTGAAAAAGTTATCTTCAATACTGCTTGGTACGAATTGTGTAACTAGAGCCCTCTATGAGAGTCAAAGATAAAAACAAATTTATTGGATATAGGTATCAGCCTCCGAAATATACTTATTCGTATAAAATTTCATAACATTGTTGCCAGTGGTTTTGGCAAAATATTGGATGGTTTTTATTTCTTCAACGCCCTTTATCTTGAATACGAATGGCGTTACGAAAATTTTTTACAAACCCCAAATTTTTTTCACTTTTTTATCTATCCCAGAAACGGGATCACCTCTTTTTGAAATACACTCTATTTGTAACTCAAAAGAGCATTACGTAGATACGTTTAGGTTATGAAGACAGTTGTAGGGGAGTCTCCAAGAGAGAAAACATATCTTAACACTGTGCGGAGTGTATGTTTAGAGACTGTTGATATTCTTCAGCAAGAATAATTATTATTACTTCATAAATTTCAAATAACACAGGATGTATCCTTATTGTACTCGTATTCGACCTTTAAATATGTAAAGTCACGAGAGCTTAATCTGTAGAGTGTATCGCTATAACTTAATTCAATATCTTTCCAAGAGAAATATCAGGTGTCAGCATCATTGTCAGCAGTTGTGAAAGCTTCTTCTGTATTCTGTAAACGCCTTCAAGAATAGTTTGGATGTATGAAGCTCGATTAGAAGATCCATATTATGTCCATGCTCTCTTCATGAGATTGATTCTTATAGTATTGTCATTTCTTTTTGTATGGGTTCCCTTACCCCTCGTTATTAATTGAATAAATTAATAAATGGTTTCATTCGGGATGTGAACTCTATTGTTTAAATGAATTCGAGGAGTTTTGTAAAAAGTAAAGTATGTTTTTCGTTTTGTTTGTGCTGATGTGTGATTTTTTGACTTCCCCACTGATTTAATTCCAACCTTGTTCGATTTTTGATTGTTGGAGATCAATACACATTGATTATTGTCATAATTATCCATCTTTGAGTATACCAGGTGTCCAAGTATACCTTTTCAATGCATTATCTCAGCCATTTCGGAAAATAAAAATTTGAAAATTTTATGTTCTTCAATTCGTTCAAGGAAACTCCATTTAAGAAAAACAAAAATTGAAAATTACTTCCGCTTTGACCGAAAGTGACTCTGACTTTTTGATTTCAAACAACACCCTGTATTTTTTTGTAATACCTGAGGCGATTTCGATTTACTTTGGTTCTTGGTTGTTCATAGATTGGTCCGTCAGTTTTGGACCAACCGCATTCGAATGACAAATTGGTGACGTCTCGAATCAGCTGTTTCGCCGAAACTTGAACCGAATTCGAAAGCGCGGTTCGTTTGACGTTGTCAATTATGAACCGAGCGGTCAACCGTTAACCAACCAAAACAGCCATTCGAAATCGACTCTTTACTTAAAACTACCTTTTCAACTATGAAGCACACTTTGTATTTTACATTCGATTTGATGAAGAAAACGTCAATTGAAATTTCAAATTGAAAGAATTGCAGTGGATTTCTATATTTTGTGTAATTTTGACTTTGGCTTCAATAATAATTGATAATTCATGAACCCCATAAGATAAGCCTGCAAGATCTCCAGATTCAATACTGCTAGATTTCTTCCTTTGAGAGTATTTGAAAAATATACCAGATTCCTCCTATATGGATTTGAAAGATCTGAAAAAATCTAATTTTCAACCAAGATTTATAATGAAATGGTTTTCGTATTACTTATATGACAAATCAATGAAAAAAATCACCATGAATAAATTTTCGAAAATTTCGGAAACCGAAATACCGAAATAAACGGGTGAATTATTTTAATTGGATGTCAAATCTCCATCAAATCAAATGTAAACTACAAACTCTGATCCATTGTTGAAAGGGTAATTTTGAGTAGAAATGAAAAATTGCAAGAATATGCGGGGTGCTTTGTGCTTTGTGAAATAAAAAAGTGTGAGTCCCTTCTGGTCAAACCGGAGGTGATTTTCAATTTATTTTTCTCAAATGAAGGTTCCTTGAACGACTTGAAAAACATAAAATTTTCTGATTTATATTTTCTGAAATAGCTGATATAATCCATTGGAACAGGTATACTGGGACACCTGGTATATTTATAAAAAAGCTAGTAGAGCGATTTCGGCTAGGAAACCATCTTCAGTACCGTTGTCTTGAAAAAGTCATTAAAACAAACATAAAATACAACATACATGGGTTTCTACATAGTGTTTTTCCTCCGATATTATGATAGGTTGAATAAGTGTTATATTAATAGGAAAATCAAAAAAAATTGTACGATCTGCAACGTGTTAAACCTATATAGTATTGCATTCTACATACAAAAACTCATAAAAATTGGAATTCAAATTGTTTATTCATTAAAATATAACAAACAATTCAATTTTAGCATTTCACAAAGGTTATGATGAACCCGGGATCTGAGCTATGCTCCTATGTCACTTGTCCCCCTTGTCGTGATGAATATAAAAAAAAAATTTAATTCAGGATCTCCCCTTTTCAATTGCATCAAGCTGTAAACATTTTTAGATATTTTGCTCGGCTCCTTTCATCAGATAAAAAAATATCTTACCGATATTTTCCAGTTTTTCTTAATCCCATACTCTCACTAATTCCTGATTGTCTGAAGTTTTATTACACCGATCATTCAAGCATCTGAAGATGATAAGATAAGGTTGAACATTTCCAGGATATAATGAAATATTCTCCAATTAACTTACGTAATTAAAATCGTCTACTTCTGTTCATTCACTGTTCTCACTTGTCGGTTTCTAGATCTCAAGTTCGAAGTACAAAAATTTGTTCCTATTCTCGCGCTTCATGTTTTTCATTAAATAAATATGTACCTACTACAGGGTATCTCAAATTGCTTGATTTTTGGCTGTTTCTAGTACTTCTAGACTAAATGTTTTTGCCTGGGCTCGATTTTCATTAAAACACCAGTAGGGAAAACCATTTCACGATATCTTTATTTGTTTTGAAGATATAACAAAATTTTGATATTTTATTGATTTCGATGATGTGCCATAACTTTTTTATTTTCCAAAAATATCTGAAAAAGATTACAACTTTTGACAAACACATACTGGTCTTTACACACTATTTTCAATTTTTGTCATCTATATTTTTTCCGTATGATATTATAGAATGAAAAATAATGCGTTGCTATTTAGAATAAAAAAGTGGCTTTTTCCACCTTTAGGGCCTAGATGAAAAAAATTGAATATAGTGTCTTATTTCTAGTGAAAAAGTGCCTCTAGAAAGTTTTGATCGTTTTGAGATATTTTCATGAATGAAAAAATTTTCGAAATCGAAAATATATCGAAATTATAAAAAAAAATAATAAAAATATCGTGAAACGGTCCCCAGTTATGATCGAAAATCGAACCCAGGACTCTTTCCAACATTTTGAACTATCTAGTCCAGAAGTACCAGAAACAGCCAAAATCAAGAATTTTGGGATACCCTGTGTATGTATGAAGGTGGATCCACATATTTCTGTGACGTAACATCGTTTCTGTTACATTTTACATTTCGTTCTCTCCAGTGGAATCCGTGATGAACGCACGCAGTAAAGTTAGTCCAGGCAAATGAGGTCCTTAAACTTTCTCACAAGCTGGAAATGATTTCAAACGACGCAGGACATCTCGAATTTGAAAAAAGTGAAGTTTGTGACAACTTTCTGCCAGTGCTTAACTTTCGGAGAAAGCTTCAAGACTGAAGCCTGTTGGACCTGAACTTACTTTTCTGTGGGCTGGGACCAATAAAAGAAAGCAGTCCAACAATAGGAAGTGGTAAATCTTGGCAAAAACTGGAGAAATACTCCTAGACTTGCGCAAGCTAAAATATTTGTGGAATCCTCGCTGACCTACACTAGGAAGCTCATAAAGATGAAGATGACACGAGCTGAGCTTCGAGTTATGGTCGATACAAATATCTTTTTTACCGCATGGGAAAATCAGCAGATGAAAACCTGTGGATGTGGATCAGAAAAAGAATCGGCTGAATATTATCAGTTTCACTCAGCGATATCCAAGCCGATTCCTTGATTTTTTTTTATAACTGTCAGGTTCCATCATTAGATTTTTCGTGTTATTCCAATCCATCACGTTATCGCCGGCATTGGAAGTCACATGATCCTATGATCCACAAATACAGGGAATATTGTAAATACAATTTTTTTATCTTCGTTTCTTATTCAAAGGTTTAGTTTTTGTAAGTACAGATCTTTAATCATTTCGTGTTTTGAAAAAGGTTCTCATATTGAATTTAGAATCAATTCTTTGAATTTTTTCTGAAAGTCCATGAATATGAGGAATCAAATTCGATGAAATTATTTATTCTTCTCAGTTTTTTGTTGGTCCCTGATTATCATCATACTCTCTAAATTTAAAATGGGTTTTTGAATGATATTTGTTGGATATTGATTATCCTCAAGAATATTTTCAATAAAATTATTTCCGTTATTTCTTATTTCATTTGTAGATGAAACTAAATGAGAATCAGAACGCATGTGTAGAGCCAAGCTGCTAACTCTACACGCTTTAACTTTACAAGTCCTTACTTTTACTTAACAAACTCTACTCCTTAGACTTGTTTTTCGATACTATAAGAACTTTCGTAAGTATAACAGATAACATGAAAAGCTTAGCAGCTTGCCTTTATATTAGATCAGATAACTTCTTCACAATGTGAGCGATATGGAGCGATTCGAAACATAACTTGAAGATGTTTTTGGTTGGCTTTCATTTATTTTTGTAAGTTGCTTATCTACACTAGTCCTCACTTCTATACTAGTATTATAAATGTGTTTGTTTGTGTGTTTGTTTGTCCTCTATGGACTCTGGAACCAGATGACCGATTTTGATGAAACTTTCACTGTATTTCCCTATATAACGAAGAAATAAGAAAAACTATCGATTTTTCATGAAAATTCCCGGTACTTTCCGGCTTTTACGGGCGACGCTGCGTAAACTATAAGAGATGGAGAAACATGGTCAAAGTCAATTTTGTAGTGCTCGAAAAGTTCTATAAAAAAGTCCGCGATGGCATATGTCTAACTGCCGAAGACAATCCACGATAGCCATTTTTAACATTTTCAATTCAATCCGAAATGAGGGTCAATTTGAAGAAGGCTTTTTTGACTGGCATGCAATGAATCAATATAAAAATGAATGTGACTGTTATCTGCGGCATTTATTCCTGATGAAAAATGCTTTCTACAGTATAGTTTTCTAATGGATACTTTGGAAGTTACAGCAGGTTGAACGAGTGTGAATTTGAGCAAGAAATTGTTAAATCTACGCGACATCGTTTCGTCATATATACAGTTGCCTCTCTTCTTCGATACGAGGTTATGAATGTGGGGTTGAGGACCGTTTTAAATTGAAAGCGAGCGGAGCCGCGGGTATGAACTTGTGAAAATATAATTTTATGTTGTTCAATTCTCCTTTAATAATAACTAAATAGAATATGAAGATATATTTTATAATAATTAAATAATGTCTTGATAATAATTTCGTTCATATAAATAATTAATTTCTCTCGGACAACAATATTTTGTTATTTTATTTCAATGCTTAAAATACAATATCTTCGTTATATTTAAAAATGGATTATGAGTAAATACTTCAATTAAGACTAGATTGTATAAAAATAACCCTAAAAAGATAAGAATATCGCAACCATAAGGGGAGAAGATTTTGATGCTTTATGTAGTACTGTTCTGTATTTCCTGAAATCAAAATTCATATCAAAGATACAATAAAATTCACGTGGTCCGTGGGATGAGAAATAAAAATCGTACCTCTTCTTCCTCATCTTCCTCGTCATTGCTGTATAAAGGCACCGATTCACCACCAATAAGGGGACATTTTTCTCCACGAAACAGGTATATGGAACTGTCAGCTTCCAATTGAACGAATCGGTATCTTGAAGCCATCTCCAGGAATATCAGCATGTCAGCGATAATGAGTATGGCAAACAAAAAAAATTCGTGTGCCTGAAATTTCAGTCAATTAAATGCACGGCAGGAACAGCTGTAGTCAGAAGTCCTGATTCATCTGAAGTTTTTCATTTAAAAAATGAATAATGAAATATGATTACCAAAAAACAAGATGTAGCTGAATCTTTTAGACTGTAGAGACTACTAAAATTCGATATGTCCTCATGTTAGAAAATCTTAAAAATCACTGGTTACAGAATACTTCGTGACTTCGACAAACTCTACATTGGTACAACAAAAGGTGTTATTTCAAGTATCAAAATTCGTAATCCTAGGATGAAAATGGAGATTTATAAACATTACGACAACATAAACAGAAATGATGAAACTCTCTTGGTACATGGCGCATGGTTGTCTGTCTTAGACAGATCCCGAAGTTGATACGGAGTGGGAGTGATGAACCAATCAACATCGCACACGTGAACTTATTTCCTTCTCCTGCCATGAACGGAGGTATGAATAACAGCTCCGGATTGAACCCGGCATCAGAGTCAGAAACCCAAGGGACGAGTTACAATATCAGACCGAGACTCTACTGAAGATGCCGACCGCAGATGTGGACGAAACGTTTGGTGAACTAATTCTAGAATGACCATGGCCACTAAGTCCGGAAGACTCCCTCAATGTCATAAACCGAGGTATATTGAAATCCCTCACCCATGTGAATTATAAAAGAACGTCTGAGGTAAACTTAAATCGTCGAAATTGTCAAACAAGAACCGGGCAGTAATAAAGTGAGAAACGAATAAAATACATTGTGCAAAAAAATTTACGCACATTCTGAAAATCTCAATTTTAATGAAAGTTAACTCTACATTGACTTCATAACTTATTTTTTATGTTCTCTCGGGAAGGTTTTGAACGAAACAAAACAAATTAAATGGAAGAAAAATTCAGGATTTCACCGAATCTTATGTGAAAGAAAAGAAATGAACAATTTTCAGAATACTGAAATGCTGATGAGTGATTTAATACTTGGTATTTCCACCCCTTGCGTTAATTACAGCTCGGCAGCGGCAGTTTATACTCAAAATGAGTGATTCTGAAATGTTCTGATCTAATCCTCCCCAGATTTCTCCGAGTTGGATTCCTAAGTCAATAAGAGTAGCTGGATGATTGTCTGAACTTCTCAGCCTTCTATTGAGGTTGTCCCAAACCTGCTCAATCGGATTGAGATCTGGACTTAGCTGGCCATTCAATTCGAGAGACTTCAACCTCTTCAAAGTACTCCTGAACGATGCGAGCACGATGGGGTCTGGCATTATCGTCCATAAAAATGAAATTTTCACCAATGTATGGGGCAAATGGCACTGCATGCTCTTCAAGAATGTTCCTTATATACTTATCAGCATTCATAGCTCCATTATCAACGACCACTAAGTCTGTGCGAGCAGTCAAAGATATTCCACCCCATGGCATAATCGATCCTCCCCCGAAACCAGTAGTATTCAGGAAATTACACTGAGCATATCTTTCATGTGGACGTCGATCACAATGGTAGAGGCAGAATCTAGACTCATCTGTGAAGAGAACTCTTTCCCAATCGGCAAATATGCTCTCTCGCAAAATCCAAACGCGCTTTTCGATGGGCTGGGGTAAGAGCTGGGCCAAACTATTGATCACTAGAATTGATCGAGAACAACTGATTTTAGAATGGAGCCAACACATTCAAAATCTGATAATATCTTTTTTTTTATTCCTACTGGGAAAAAACATCTGTATTGAAGAAAAACGTTGAAAGTGGATAAAAATAATTATCATTGAGAACACCTTCAGTTGTAGAAATAAATTCGAGATTTCCATAATATGCGTTAATTTTTTTGCGCAGTGTAATATGATACGTGTGATTAGGTTAGATTCACATGAGACAGTGACGAAATTATATGTGAGAATTTCAACTCACCTGGCTCTTGAAGAAATTTGCCTGTGTTATTAATATTACGAAAAAATTTCCAACGGCAACGCTCAAATACCAACCTGCAATTGTCACAGTTTTCATGGATTTCGGAGCCTGAAAAATATTCAAGACATTTCGTTACCAATGAAGACTTATTTATTGACTTTGAAAATGAGTTCATAAATAAAATACTGATGGGCAAAAAAGGTGCAAAATCATATTGCTGCCCATATCATGTCTTTATGACCGTATGTTTTTTTGAAATGGCATTCATTTACACATATTTTATTACTCTTTGTACAAAAGAAGATAGTTGTTCTAAGAATAATTAGTTGGGACAGAGGGATCCTAAATGTTGGTGAGAAAATGTAAAGAAATAATGAAGAATCACCAAAAGGATTTTTCCTTGAGCTAACTACAACATTGTAGTTAGTCAATTTAATGACGTCATGGTTATCTTTGTGCCTTTTGTGGTAAGTTATGGCAGAGGAAAGTGTCAGTCCCTCCCTCTCTCTTTTCAAGAAACTACACAACAAACCAGATTGATGTATTGGTTTCCTGGCGTAGTTAACTATGGTTTGCACTGGTTTCATGTGGTAAGCTCGAGGAAAAATCCCTTAAGTCGTAATGAAGTAGATCAGTTCCATCTAAATAATTATACACCGACCGATCTTCTTTGTGTCAGCCATTTATCATTTTTAATTCAACTATTTATTCTATTCAAATTTTTTTCTACAATTTTTCTATAAAATGGGTTTTCTGCCACACATGATCATGTGTGGGTATTCCACCCGTATATTAAATTCAATAAATAATCGTAATCGGATTCGATTGAAAAATCATTAATTATTTTCTCCAAATTTATTCCTTATATTTATGGTGTGAAGGCTATATTGAGTCAATAATACCTCTAAACTAAAAATAATCCACTCTCACAAGGTTCATAAAATTTCTTCCTTTTTTAATTAGGTATTAATCATATTTG
The DNA here is from genome assembly GCA_038502775.1 of Hippodamia convergens. Lineage (NCBI taxonomy): Eukaryota > Metazoa > Arthropoda > Insecta > Coleoptera > Coccinellidae > Hippodamia > Hippodamia convergens. The sequence goes on from CM076608.1 coordinate 58,176,118, forward strand.
ACGATTAAAAATTATTACCTGCATAAATGCAAACTCCAATCCAGCAATAGCGAAAAAGATTTCAGCAACTGAGATGAAAAAATATTGTGGTATTAACCATAATATGCTGACGGTATTAGGAGCTGCCATCGGATAAAGATGGAAAAACTGGAAGAGAGCATATTATGAAACGATTTGAAATATCATCATTGATCAGCAAATATCAAGATCCTTATTAAAATACAGTCTGATACATGATTTGGTTTCGGTGCAATAAGACCACATTTCATAGGAATCGGATGCCCCCAACTTAACTATATAAATGTTTTTATGTTAGATCTCGATCTCAAAAAGTTAATATTTTAATGAAACATAATATTTATTAATATAATATTTATTAATTATTACATTATGACCTGTGCAAGAGCAAATCAAAAACGATGGTTATGCTGAAACTGAGTCAGGTAAAAAAAATAATTGAGAATAATGAAACATCAGTCAGGTAACGGTCAAATAACGTTTATGATGATCGAATAAATTCTTGAACTCTCCGCTATATCCGCAGGTAAGTTGTTCCAAAAGGAAAGTATTCTTTTTGTATTAAAAATTGCTGATGGAAGTTTTTCTTATAGTCATAGTTAGAAAAGGCAACCTTGATGTCTATTGTGTTCCCTGAAAGAGCCTTTCAGTTCCAGAAATCGAAAGAAAACTAATATTATTATTATTATTATTATTGGGAAGGCTTCAAGGAGGCCTATAAATTTTTTGATCAGAACAATGTTTTCCGTTGCTAATGGCAGATCTTTTCGTGCCTAGATGAAAAGGAGATGCCTTTTGAGGAGACAATGTCCTGTAAAGAATCCGGTAGGGAGGTGTAACTGGTTCCTACTGAGATCCAGATACTTTTTACATCTTGCAGTTCCAAAATTTCGAAGGAACTTTTTGGAGTGATCCATTTCTTGGAGATTCTGCCTTCTACCAGTGTGTCTTCTTCTGCTACAGAAACTTTTTCTCATATTCTCTTGAATCGTGAAGTATCCATTTTTTTTAACTAAAACAAATCTCGGGCTGCAGCTCCATACCCCCCTTTGATTTATTCATTAGACCACCCACTTCTTTCCAACTTAGTGGTTAGCAATTTCACTGCGTTCACATATATTTCACGCAGCTCCTTCTGTCCAAGTAAAAAGTTTACCTTCAGCTGTTTCCGTATTGTAACAACAATATACAGTAGGTACTTTCACTACTTACAATACAATAAACAAATAGAAGAGAGAAAGAATAACACACTTATTGAAACAATTATATTCTTTGACGATCGATTTCGGCTCTAAGCCATCAACAGGTCAGCGTCAAAGGAATATGTACTTTTAGTTTTCATAAATTTTAGTTTTTTTTTAAAGGATTTGTATTCAAGTTATATTCCGATGTTATGATCTAGACGTATTCATTTTCGAGTGGTCAGTGTCGATATCGACACTGACTGAATGAATACGTCCTAATCATAACATCGAAATATAACTTGAATACAAATCCTTTAAAAGAAAACTAAAATTTATGAAAACTAAAAGTACATATTCCTTTGACGCTGACCTGATGATGGCTTAGAGCCGAAATCGATCGTCAGAGAATATAATTGTTTTAATAAGTGTGTTTTTCTTTCTCTCTTCTATTTGATATCAAACACACTCATGGAGTCTTTCATTCACAAAACAATAAACAAATATTAATGTTGTTCACTTACCTCCACCCTACGTTTGCTTTCCCGAATAACAAGAGCATATATCCCTCCGAAATCTAGATGAACCTTCTGAGTCGTGATTTCTGGTATTTCGTTACAACAAATCAAACAATCGTAACTGGAAACGAAAAAGAGAATCTCCATTTTTATAACTATTTTCGGCAGATTTCGACTGAAAAACCCTTAACTTACTCTCCATCCGGAAGATCCATATAAGCTGAGGTAGCAAGGTAGTTATTCTTAGAGTCTTGCACAAAATAAACATCTTGGAAGCCTTTTTCATTTTTCAAGCTTATCGTAACATTATGGATAGATCTGCTCGTTTTAATGTAAGCGATCCTGAAATGGAAAAGCTAAATAAAGGAATTTAAAATATTGCTGCCAAAATAATACACGAAGAGGATAAAACATGACGTAGCATTCAGACTTCGGACTCATAGAATACCAGAATAATTGCATCGGGAATTTTATAATTTTCAAAACAATTAACTTTGTACGTCTGCCCTATTTTCTCGAGGTACTGATTTTTTTTTAGATTCACACCTGAACAAATTATAAAACTCACCTGACTCTAGCTCTTCCATTGAGAGATTTTTTGAAATCAATTGGGTCCGTTTGAAATATTTCTATTCTATTTCTATCTCCTACACCAATTATTACAGTTTCAACCTGGAAATTTTTTAGTTTCAGGCACCAAAGTTGTTGTTGACAGGGATGAAATGAAGGGATTCATAGAGAAAAATTCTGTGTTGAAACGCAAATTTAGGTTGCTATTAGCCAGTCGGTTTAAAAGCAAAATCGCAGAATAAATTTATTTTTTTTATCGGCCTTCAGGCCTGCCAATTGAAAATTTTCGAAATATCCAAAGGGTTAGGATGCACCAAACGAAGTTAGTTGCAATGTTAGATTTTTTTTCCGTTTTATCCTCAACTATGTGATGAAAATTAGCTGGATTAATTTCTTCATAGGTTCTAAGAAACACTGAGTCATGAATCTCTAAATAATATGAGGTACAAAGTAACTGTGGAACATATTCAAATATACAAAATTTGTTTTTTCCAATGTAACCATTTCAAAAATGGATACCCTTAAAAATATTCTCTCTTAAATTATTAGTTCACGAAATGCTTTCAATGAGTCTCTAATTCAGGAACCCTGTACACACTATACACTGTGTCCCATTTTCGTTGAGACTGCACTCTGTACCTCAGCTATTATTAAAGATAGAAACATGCGGTCTTCGCGATTCTGTATCACTTTTTTAATGAAATTTTTAAATTCACAAACAGAAATATTCCAACTACTTTTATACCTGGAATACAGGGTGAAACCGAAAATGTTCAATTTTGGAGTTGATATTATTTCTCAGGCCCTGTATAGAGAAAACTACTAATAATAGATATTTTAATATATAAAGCTAAGTCGGCCATTTTGTTGGTAACACCATTTATAACTCAAGATTGGATGAAGTGTTTGTTATGAAAGATTTTTTATTGGATTCTTCTACGGCAAAGTTAACATGAAATATATTAGAACTGAAAAATTTGATGAAATGGAAAAAAATAGGAAATTATTTTCCTTCTTTAGAATAACGCCAATAGGTGTCGCTGCGGTTGACAGCGTTTTCGTGAAAGTATTATTGCCATTAGATGGCAATGTAAAGAATTACTGTGTATTTTGAGTCGCCTAAACGTCTTAGTCTTGGAATTCTAAGGTCTCCTGTCAAAGTTCCCATACATAATCATGTATACAATAATTTCAAAGTATTGAATTTAAAATAACGCTAACTGTGCTAGCCCGTGATCAGAAATTGAAATTGAACTCATAAATTCAATACTTTAAAATTATAAACATAATTATGTGTACGAACTTTGACAGGGGTTTTTCGGTTACGTCCATTGAGAATCGGCACTAAAGAAACAGAAACATCTTAGCGTCTCTGTCAAAGAGGTACCTGCAGGTTAATCTTTGGTTCTGTGAAGTGAAAGTATCACAGACCAAGACAAAGGTTATTTATGTTATTTGTGAAAGTATCAAAGACCTATTATTTATGGACGTCTCTCTTTAGAGAGACTGTGGACATGCGAATGAAATTGAGTAATTTAAGGCACTGTCACCCGCCCTTCTATTTTGTTCGGAACATATGATTTTGACAGTGCCTCAACTTGGTCCCTCTCTGTTCGTTTCATGGGATCTGCATAAGTCCTTCCTTCTCTTATGTATGTTGCCTCGGATTTCTTTAGAAAAGCCACATGACAATGAGAACAACTGTCGATTATTTGAATTCGAAGTCATTATTGCTGGCAATATGGAAATGTTTGAAAACTACAAATAATGACTTCTAATTGACAGTTGTTCTGAACAGAGATCAAACCACGGAGAATTAAATCAAGTATTCAATCGCAAAATAATAATGACACCATGCGTAGAGACATATTATTCTGTGATTCATTCTACTTTATACTCAATATTTCAAATGTAAAAACATTATAAGCATTTTTTTCATCATCTACAGGACCTGAGAAATGATACATCTCCAAAAGTGAACATTTTCGTTTTCGTCCAGTATTTCAGGAACAAAAGTAGTTGGAATATTTCTATTTGTGAATTTAAAGTTTTACAAAAAAGTGATACAGGATCGCGAAAACCGCATGTCTCCATAATAGCTGAGATACAGGATACAGTGCAGTCTCTACCATAATGGGTCACAGTGTACAAGCTTCATTGGTAGCAGCACATACATACCTGATCTTCAACTGGTTTGATGGTCATCTCGAAAAAATGTTTTTCGAAATACAAGTTTCCACAAAGTCTAGGCGCCTCAACGGATATTTTGTAAGTGTGGTGCTCGTGAGCTGGCAGGTTTTTAAAGGATCTCAATTCACTCGAATTCATTTCCATCATCCGGCCAAATGGATTGAGGACTTTCAACTTGCATGGTAAAGTGTTCACGATGAACATGGAGGCATGCTTCTTGTCTGGAAGTTCGGGGTAGGTCTTTTCGAGCACGGTCTCTAGAATCCCAGCTGAGAAAAAGGCGAAACTTGCTGCTACCCCACCTATTGCCATGCGATTCAAATTGTTCTGTAGCACTGGGCAAGCAGCGAATAGGGGTTTGAAGACTGTATCGAATATAGGAATCATGAGTAACACCATCGCCGGGTTGATGACCTGCATCTGATCAGGGACTATTTCCATTCCCAGGACTTTTCCATTCATGTGGGATGCCTGCAATATATTTTTTTGCCAGAATTTCCAACTGAATTGACAATTATTAACGATAATGCTATTGAATGTTTCATTCGAAATTCGATGTCCTATCACGAAATTACCTTCTGTTTACTCAGAGTGTTTCAAAAAAAGGTAATCCCGTCTCTAGGGCAGATAGAAAACTGAAAAATAATTTAGGTTTGTTCAGTAAAACAATTTCGTTACGCCATCCGTATTCAAGATAGAGGGCGTTAAAGAAAAAAATCATACACATTTTTTACGATTCTTCCGAAAGTACTGGCAATATTATAATGAAACTCTTTACGAATATGTTTTGGAAGCGGATAAATCCAATGAATTTGTTTTTATGTCTTAGTCTCATAGAGGGCGCTTGTTACACGGTTCGTACCAAGAAATATTGGACATAACTTTTTCAAATCACTTTAAAAAAAAAGAATAATAACATAAGATGAACTTTAATTAGAGTAGGTTTTAGAAATGTCCCCCGTTTTCACGAATACACAAGTCTATCCTTTTTTCTGAAGAATCCATTAATCTTCAAAACGGTTGGGAATCAGCAATGAGTTATTTAAAGTGACTTTGAATTCTGTCTTTCAATTCTTGAGGTGAATTCACCTCTGTAGCATAAACTTTTTCTGTAAGATACGACCAAATTGTGTAATCCAAGGGATTAGAATCGCATGACCGAGGAGGCCAATGAACGGAAGCTTCTTTTTATACGAATCCATCGATTCGGAAAATGGTTACTCAACGAATTACGACACCTTCTATCAAAGTGCGGTGGACCTCCATCATGCTTACTGATGAATAAGAATAACTCTTATGCCCACTTGCGCAGTCATCTACAGGGTGTACCAAGTTCGACGGCCTATTAGGCGTTTCTGGAGAACTGGACCTATTTTAAATCTGAAAATTGGGATTATATTATTGTTTGACATTATCTACCGATCTAAAATATTCTTGAAGCCTGACCACTTTCAGTTATACAGGGAGTGGAAAAAAAAATTTTTGTTGTTGTTTTTGAATTTGATAGAGTATGCAATTCTGAATACATTCGTACTCAAATAGTTGCATTCTTCGAAATACTTTTCAAAATATCGAGAAAAAACTGAAGAAAAAAGGGAGATAAGTGTATTCGGTATTATGTTTGTTATTCCTAACCTAGATATCGTAAGTTCAAGCTGTTTTCACATTTCAGAAGGCGAAGAATGTGGAAATATTGAACATTTTCAGAATTTTGAAAAACCCGTCACAGGGTGTTCCGAATGTTGGTTCAAAAATTGGGATCAAGATTGACCCATAACTTTCGTTTTTCAAATTAGAACCCTATTTTTCTATGATTGCGTTGGATTGTGCGAAGAAAAATGATGATAATGTTCCAACAATTAATAATTCTTGAGTTATTCAGGATTTCCTGATTTCATGTCGTACGTACCGTCAAATTCATAGAATCTGTTTCATATCAACAATGACCTTAGTCATAGAAGATAAATTACTCAAATAACTCACTAGTGACTTCCTCTTTTCTGAATTCATTTATCATTGTTGATGTGAAACAGATTTCATGAATAGAAGCAGAAAATCCCAAATAACTCAAGAGTTAGTAATTTTAGGAGCATCAACATGTTGGAACATTATCATCATTTTTCTTTGCAGAATCCAACGCAATCATAAAAGAATAGGGTTCTAATTTGAAAAACGAAAGTTATGAGCCATTTTTGATCCTAAATTCTGAACCAACATTTGGAACACCTTGTGACGGGTTATTCAAAATTCTGAAGTTGTACAATATTTCCACAGTCTTCGCCTTCAAAAATGTGAAAACAGTTTGTACTTACGATATCTAAGTTAGGAATAACAAACATAATACCGAATACACTTATCTCCCTTTTTTCTTCAGTTTCGACTTGAGTACGAATGTATTCAGAATTGCATACTCTATCAAATTCGAAAACAAAAAAACAGAAAAAAAAATTTTTGAAAATGTTCTATTCACTCCCTTTATAACTGAAAGTGGTCAGGCTCCAAGAATATTTTAGATCGGTAGATAATGTCAAAGAATAATATAATCCCAATTTTCAGATTTCAAATAGGTCCAGTTCTCCAGAAACGCCTAATAGGCCGTCGAACTTGGTACACCCTGAATAAGTCTGACCTACGTACAACCAAGATTTGAAGTTCGAGAGGTTCGAGACGTCGATTGCCTTGCACCGCAGTTTAAATGGCACATAAGTTGTGAGTTTTCTGAACCGGGAATATTTATGGCTTAAGCAAGACTTTAGCCCGTCTCAAATATTCATAAAGTCAGGAAGGAACTTCAGTTTTGGCGTGTTGTTTTTGATTTTTCACGTGAATTTAATAATTAGGTTCGGATAGAATTTTTTAAAATTTAATTGATGATCTATATGAGGATGATTTCAACATATTAGATATCATTAATTTTAGCTTTCTTGGAAGTTTAGAATACAATAGAGCTACCATGATATGGACGATTTCGCATTCTTTCGGCGATTTCGGTTGACCAAATGAACTACTCTGCAACTGCTAAGATTAATTGAGGATGATTTAGAATTTCCAAGTGCCTCTATGAAAGTCAGACAACAAATTTATTGAATGTATCAGCTTCCAAATCATATTTTTATCGAATTTCATTATAATGTTACCAACAGTTCAGGCAAAATCGTAAAAAATGTGAATATCTTTTTTTTTTCATTAACGCCCTTCATCTTGAATACGTATTGCGTTACGAAAAATTTTCACTAAACAAACCCCCATTATTTTTCAGTTTTCTATTAATCATACAGATGGTATCACCTTTTTTTGAAACACCCTGCATATTTTTCCAAGATAAATTTTGAAGTTTTCATAATAAACATCCAGAATTTTATGAGAAAATGCAAGGTTTGGACTATCTGCTGATTTTAGTAAAAATTGATCTAATTTTCCAACGACGAAACTATAATCAGCAGTAAGAGCCACAATCATACCATGAAGATCAACATAAGCACAATAATAATGCCTCTGACCCTCTAGAATATTTATACAATTGTTCAAGTGATGATTCTCTCAAGATGAACTTCACCAATCAACAGCCAGTTTTTATGCTCCTTCTATAAAATCGGTTATGAAAAGAATGGTGAAATAAAGAATTTTGCATCTGAAACATTTGATTTTCTCTTCATTGTGTTTCACATTTTGAGTTTTCCTAGTATTTTTGTAGAAGAAAACATCGTTGCAGAATACATTAAAAAAAAAATATGCAATAATTCGGAGATCATTTTTCATGTAGTAAACGAAGAATTACAATTTCCTGCTCAATCAAATCTGAGATCTTGTTTTTCTGATTCATTTTGATTTAAATAATTTTTTTTCTGTTGCCAGATCGGAAGTTTGGCTACAAAATCAAGATGCCTTTAAAATAAGATTTAAGTTATTAGAATTGTGCATAAGCCTTACTGTATTTTCTCAGCGAAAATTCTTGGAAAATAAAAGAATTCCTTTGGTGATGAATACTTTTTTTATAAAGTGTAGGGTGGCTCATTACCCTAAACTTGAATAGAATTCTCATTTCAGTATTGTATTTTTTCAATATTGTGTAAATACATAATTATCTTTCGCTCAATCGGAAACTTTTCGCTTCATGAACTATAATCATGGAATACTCCACACATTTGAAAGTGTGATCAGAAAAAATCCAAATAGTGATACTTTTTGAAGGTACCCAATATGAATGTTATTTCATTTCAATTTCGATTTAATCTTTATATCGATATAAATTTCAGAAATTATACGAGTTTCACATATGTCTACAACATTCGGGTAATTTTTTAGGATTATGACGAATTAGGTTATCATTTCATATCTTTGAAATTTAATTCGATTCGTATAAAGTTGCTGAATCATCAATATCATCAACATGGTCATATTTTCCAAAAGAGAAACTCACTTGAAAAGTCCATCTGGAACCCTGTTGATCGAAAAGAGACCAAAAAAGTGGTACTGGTAGAAATAAGAAAAGCACGGAGAAAACAATTTTCATATCGTCTATAAGTTTCCTATTATATTTATCCTGGGCATAGTCCAACCAGTGATCGTATTTCTTCTTCTTCGCTCCCATTCGTTTCACTAAAGCATACTTTATATTTCATAAAAGAGAAGTTTGTAGTGAATGTAGAGCACTTACCGAAGCGCATTTCATAAAATTCAACATGACATTTTCTTTTGGATTCTTCAATCTATACCAGGGCTTTCCGATAATGAAAAGAACTGAAAGAGAATATAAAAAATATTTGAATGAGATATTCGTAGTAACCCTCGCCTTAACTGACTTTATAGTTACACGAGATTTTTTTTAAATATTCAGGGATCTATTACTTTTAGAACTCCATTTAGATTTGAGGAGATTATAGAGGAATGAGTATTCCAGGAAATTTCGAAGAAATAGTATATTATTTGGTAAGGAGGAAAAATGACATAATTCATGGCGAGCCAGTGTTCACCCGGAGGACGTAGTTAGAGGTCAATGGGGCCATCATTTGATAACATCTGCCTATGACGGCACTATGGTTTATTTTCATTTTAATATTTTTCTGCAAACCAGAAATATACAACAGATTTCATGATAACATAATTTTTCATCAAATCTTGCGTTTATATCTCAAATGGTTTTTAAATTATAACCAAAAATAATAAGGGCCCTCATAGGTCACCTTATTCTGCACATGTTATTTTGTAATGTCATAGAAATTGGTTTTTAGCGAAGGAATGCATTGTGTACGGTTGTAAAAAATGTACAATTTTTATTTTTGCATTTATATGACCAGAAAGGTTTTGAGTTAATATTCACTTTGTATTTTAACACACTTACCGCAATATATTAGTTAACTCTTTTGACTGATTTTAATATGAATGCTGTTATAATAATTCTGTTCTGTTGTTATACCGTTTAGATTGTGAGTAAATAACGTTATATAGTCCTCATAACTGTAGACTTTACCATAACATAGTTTATTTTAAGTTTAGTTGAGCCATCATTTCTTTTGTTTCGTTAATATTAAATTTTTCCAGAAGAAAATTTATGTTACCTTATGTGAAATGTTTTCTGCAATAAAAGTGTTTTTACACCATTTTTGTGCATTTTGAATGTGTCACTACTGACCCCAAGCACCGCCTCTGTGGTGTGGTAAAAGTTGTGATACTTTTCCTTCCCTTTCTGAAGTTTTGGTGCTAGTTAACCATTGTATTTAGGTGCACTATATTTGTATTTTTACATTAATAAATGTATACTTCACCCTAACAGACATCTCTCTTTCAGTTAAGTGACATATTAACAAAATTATCGGCGTTTAAAAAAAAAACAAACCGTACCCAGTCTACCCTATATCATTCACAAAGTCAAAATAATTTTTCGTGATAGATGGCAAATCTATTTTTTTCGGAAACTGCAGTGAAAAAAATGAAAAACAATTCTGATTCCTCTAAAGCAGATGTTCGATTTCCCTTCCATTTTTCCGAAGGCAAAGTTTCATACTGTCAATAAACGAACACATTAGTCAAACCTCTTCATTTTCGACATCCTCATAGAAAAAATCATCAAGTTTTTTTAGGTCCTAAGATCTTGATGACCAGTTTTCCGCAAGCTGGAGTTGGGACCAATAATTGCAAATTAATCGGGAGGTCAAGGGGGATTCATTAGAATTCATGGTCTACGGAATTTTAATCCATTAGAGTTCTTTCATAGAGACATATATTGTTCTTATGTGTAAATCATATATCCCCAAGAATTAAGTATTGAGTGACTATGTTGAAGATGCAGCAGAGCAGGTGAAAAATAATCCTTCGAGTACCGGAATATTCAGCTCGTTTGTGAGAGGCATGCCATCAAGCCGAAAAGGGATTTTTCGAAGAATTCTTATAAATTCAAGATTTGATTCTTCTTTCCATAAATCATAATTCATATTACTGATTGTTAAAGAATGTTGATACAATGTTCAAAGTGATGAACTTGTAATTCAAATGTTCGTAACTTTTAATGACCACAAACCAATCATAAGAAAATAAAAGATTTTAAAAACTACAGTTTCATTCATTTCATTTTCCGATATTGGTATCTTAGCTCTCACCTCAACGAGTATAAAAATTCATCGTAGTGAGCAATGTTTATATAGTTGGTATATTTTTGATTCTCAAATAAGAAATTTCCTTGAAGAATTTGTTTTGGAGCTGGAGCTAATACTTACTAATCGAAAGCAGCATCAGAGCAGCTGGAAAACCGAAGCCTAAGGGATAACAAGTGTCTTCTCCAAAACAAGTGACGTTTTTTCGTAATATAGGTGTGATAATCATGCCCATAAAACCTCCCAAATTTATACTGAAATAAAATAGGGAGAAGAAGTGCTGTAGTTCCTCACATTGATCTGGCAGGTAGAACTGATCTCCACCAAACGCTGCAACACACGGTTTCACTCCTCCAGTTCCAAGAGCAATCAGAAACAGTCCAAACGGTGTGAAAAACCTTGAAAAGAATGAATCATAATCATTCAAAGAAATTAATATGACTGTATTGATTTGCCTTCATGTCACACAGCTTCTTGGGCCTATAGAATATAATGTAAGTATAATAATAAATAATGTACCTACCAAATTAAATTCAACAAACACTCCTAAAGACTACAAATGAACGCGAAGATTATAACGAAAACCTAAACTAAGATTTTCACCAAGTGGTACTTTCAGAAAATACACACATAGAAATGACATACCTATTGAAAATTTCAAGAAAATCTCAAAAATTACCTGATCTTCACGAGCAATACAGCATCGGAAAGGTTGTTGTACTGTCTTTCAAAAAGAGGAGTTCGATCGAATTCAACTTTATTTGAGACCTAATACGCAGTCTCAAAAAAAAAAGATTTATTTGGAAGAAATCAGATCGAGCGCGTTTTGCAAAAAAATATCAAACTCAATTTTGAATTGAGAATATTGAGACTATGCAGGTAGATGACTGGAGGTAGGCCATGATGGACTGAGACCGATGGAGGCCAATCGTTAACATAGCCCCAAGATCAAGGGTTGTAGTGCTACCCAGAGAGAGAGAATCCAAAATGTCAAAAAGTGACGCCTTGGAATCTCTTATAGTTAAAGAGGGAGACGATTTTGTGAAACTCCATCTTTTCCACGGTAGACATAACACATCAGTATTAGCTAATGGAATTATTATATTTTGGATCGAATGATTCAGTAAACCAATAATAAACTGTTAGACTGTATGTTTTCTTTAGTTTACTTACTTCGTCACCCTTGTAGGGTTAGTTGAACCATAACACCTTAGTTTTTGATTCTCGAGTGAGGTTTTTCAGGAGCCACTAGTTGGTCCAGAGGTTACCTAAGTACAATTAGATTCAAATCTCTTGCCAACTACCAATTTTATAATTGTTTTTTCTCGAAACAAACCTGAGAAATATTGCCTATTCAAATAACAATCTATACAGTTTAAACATTTCTCTATGTCTATGCCTACAGTAAACCATCACAGTCATGTCATATGATGAACAAGATAATAATAACGAAACTTGAGGTTGATGCGATTTTTGAATCTAATCTCACTTAACCTGAGGATCTACTAGTGGATCCTGAGAATAGCCTATACTAAGGCCTATACTATCAACTATCACTCAAGTATCTGTGGTCTAAGGTCTGTGACCTCTCACATGTGAACATAACATCATTCAACTTTTGACGATCAACAGATCAACTGAAATCGTTCAACTACACTTGACCCATATCAATAAACGTTCGGATAATTCTGGTTTGTAAATAAATATTGTCGAACTTCAAATTTGACATTTGTCTCAACTTTACTATGGAATACTCACACTTTTGATAAATCCAACGTCGTAACAGATGCGCCACACATAAGAGCATTTCCCACAAGATATACTAGGGAAAAATAGAGTATGGTTCTGAAAATTTGCCATTAATGCCAAATACATTACTAATATTGCCAATCTATTACAACCTATATTTCCCAATGTAACTGTCTGCACATATTGCACCTACTGTGGGTATTATGTAGCATCCCATTATAAAAACGTGGTATACAATGGTGGAAGCATTCTCACTCAACATAAGCTCATTTCTCAGATAAATCGACAAAATAGCTGGAAAATTTCAGTTAAGAATAACTCGAAATTGTGTATCGAAAATGGAACTCTATTAAATTTCCAAATATATCGATGGATATTGGTTCGGACATTATTCTCGGAAAAGATATACTTACTGCGTAGCCCACAAAAAGAAAATCTTTCGCAGAATTCATTGGCTACGATGCACATAATAGATATCTGTACTTTATACACCCTCTGGAAAAAATGATGGAAACATCATCAAACAAGAACTGAAGAATAATTCAAAATTCATACCTTCATTTTCCCTTTCAATTGACTTTCGACCCAATGCGAACCAATGACTTTATCAATGACAAATATAAATCTCAAGCTATTCGTTTCCTAGGAAAGTAATTGAAAGATGTTATCCGAAAAGTCCCTGCAATTAACGCTCTGTGATCATGATAAATCTCATAAAAATTGGTATGAATCCGAAGTAAGTTTCAATCCTTTCGAATTTTTCTAGATATAAGAAGCATATATCTACCAGATTGCTACAAAGCAGATGTAGATTTCAAATCTATATGCCGATATTCATCATCGAGAATTTTTCCTGAAGCACTTTTATTGGCGATTAATTCTTTGTCTTCAAAATATTCAAGCAAACTACCCACAAAACACTGAGATATTTTGAATCCTCATGTGATTATCAGGTCCGTTTTTCGAGAAAATAATATGAGATCCATGTCTACAAAAATCTCATTATTCAAGATTTCAAATCAATTGTGAAAAAGTCCATGTTGTGGTTGAGTGATTTATGTCTTACGGAATAGTCTCTTTGTTACATTTATTGTGCTGATAGAATTCATCTTGAGCTTAACCATCCAGTTCGAATATCCGATGACTTCAGTTATTGACTATTTCCAAAGTAAGAGTAAATACAAATTTCAATTATTCGGATCATCTATTTCAGTAATTTAGGCTCCCAGCCAGAGGTGGGCATAAGCTAGCATATGGTCAGCGGAAATTCTCAAACTGTAACTCGAAGCAGTGCCCTAAATGCACCCCACAGGAGTTCGTGGGTTGTCGAAAGGTAATATGCTAAGAGAATGAAACAGTCATTATGGAGGAGCTGCTAATATACAGGGTGGCCATTTGAAAACGAAACAGACGAGATTACAGACGAAATAAATTTTTTCGATAGAAATGCTCGGACAGGTCGATTTCTGTTTCGAGGGGGACAACTTAAGATGTAGGTTACGGACGCATAGCACTTCAACCCTTGCTACTACAACCCTCACCCCCAATTTTTGAACAGGGAAGATGGGGTGAGTGATACCTCATTTGAAAGGTATTTTTATGCTGACTCCAGCACAGTAATTGTTTTTTCATTTCATGCATTAGTTCTCGAAATACAGGGTGGCCATTTGAAAACGAAACAGACGAGATTACAGACGAAATAAATTTTTTCGATAGAAATGCTCGGACAGGTCGATTTCTGTTTCGAGGGGGACAACTTAAGATGTAGGTTACGGACGCATAGCGCTTCAACCCTTGCTACTACAACCCTCACCCCCAATTTTTGAATAGGGAAGATGGGGTGAGTGATATCTCGTTTGAAAGGTTTTTCACAAAAAAACACTACAAGTGCCATGAAAACACCACTTCATTTTCTAATGCATAAAATGAAAAACCAATTACTGTGCTGAAATCAGTATAAAAATACCTTTCAAATGAGGTATCACTCACCCCATCTTCCCTGTTCAAAAATTGGGGGTGAGGGTTGTAGTAGCAAGTTTTGAAGCGCTATGCGTCCGTAACCTACATCTTAAGTTGTCCCCCTCGAAATAGAAATCGACCTGTCCGAGCATTTCTATCGAAAAAGTTTATTTCGTCTGTAATCTCGTCTGTTTCGTTTTCAAATGGCCACCCTGTATTTCGAGAACTAATGCATAAAATGAAGAAACGATTACTGTGCTGAAATCAGTATAAAAATACCTTTCAAATGAGGTATCACTCACCCCATCTTCCCTATTCAAAAATTGGGGGTGAGGGTTGTAGTAGCAAGGGTTGAAGCGCTATGCGTCCGTAACCTACATCTTAAGTTGTCCCCCTCGAAATAGAAATCGACCTGTCCGCGCATTTCTATCGAAAAAATTTATTTCGTCTGTATTCTCGCCTGTTTCGTTTTCAAATGGCCACCCTGTATATTAACTTTTTAAGATGAATTTTGTGCTTTTTAAGTGCATTCGAAACGTTCAAGACGCTTATTGGCAACAAAACATATGAAAAGGTGAGGAAAGCACAAGAGAAAACATTAAATGTCTTCTGAAAATGTCTGAGTGAGAATTCAATCGTTACTTCCCAGAATATGCAAATAGAAAAGATTAACTTCATCAGAAAGATACTGAAGAAAAACTCATTAAATAACCGAATAAGAAAAACTGTAATCTCTTCCGAATCTTATTCTTGGAAGCAGTTTTTTGTTCATGCATAATTTGAAATTGCTTTGTTAAATTATTTGCGAGAGTCTTCTTTTTCATTGATAATGAGGAAACAAGTCTAGGAATAGATGGATATCCGTAAAGCTTCGAACTAAAACGATACACTAGAGACATAAGAACATACAATAATAATAAAAATCTGACCGGTATCTATTGAATGAGCCATCTATAAAAAATTAAGGGATTTCAATATGACTTTTGAATACATAAATAAAGGTTTCAGGATGATCTTTACAGATTTTGTGAGTTCTGTTTTTTTACTTTACCTGTCCCTGAATGTTTATACCTACCTAAGGGAAAACATAAAAATGGGGCTAGTGAAAATCTAGATCATGAAGTGAACTGCTGGAACGTGCAAACATATAACTATCACTAAAAACTTCGACATTGTGAGTGCACCCCTGTCTCTGTTTCGCTTGGTTGTGGAGGAGGTGACAGTTGTTGAAGACCTGGTTAATACTTCTGGATTCAAAGTTATCATTTGAACACTATATCGATGACCTCGTTTCCAGAGGCTTCAAAATGCTTGGCTTCATTCTGAGAATTACGCAGACATTCAATAAGGTTTAAATCTTGTAGGTTCTATACTTTTCCCTTATTAGTAGTATAGTCGTTTATGCTACCCCAATTTGGAACCCTTTTTACCACAAATACGTCAGCAGTTCAGAAAAAGTTCACAAAGACTCTGTATTACAGATTTGGGAAGAGGTAAGCAGTGGCGGATACATAAGTAGTCCAGGCAGGTCAGATCAGTAGCGTAACGTTCCTCTGCTGGGCCCTCACCCATGATTATCCCCGGGCCCCACTTCTATTAAAAAAATTCAGATTTCAATTATATTTCGAATAAAAGTGGATATCCCTAACAGAATTCCGTCCTTTTTCACATGTTTTCCGGAAATTGCTTGTCTATCCTTTTCATTACACGCCCTGGAGAGGCGCGGTATAATTCCATGGGCGTCGTAAAGCGATGTAAATTGACTCTAGCTTTTGTTTTTCATTTGTTTCCATTTTTTATTTTTTTTATTTTTCTAATAATTTTCTTACGATTTGGTATACGGCTAGAACTATAAAAAGAAGGTAAATATTTGGTAGGAAAACCAAGGCGTCGAAAAAATATGGCTACTTTTCAAGGGCGTCACATTTAAAATAAGTTTGGGAATCCCTGCATCAAACAATTTTTATTTCAAAACCTCAACGCTTTAAACGAAGACACACACACGCAAACAAAGAAGCGAAAATCCAACCGCCCAACCAATCCCAACGCTGTAGGTACGCTTTGTATAACGGTAATGCCGGTGGTTATCATCTTCTTGAACTTTTCGAATTTTTCCCCTTTTTTGAAAATAAAAACATTTTCTCCAATAAAATTGTGGAACAAGTTCGGAAAAATTTTGAAAGTTATGAGCTTTTCAGGGCAAGAATCGGGGATTTTTTAATTTTTTCTAAAATTCGATCGAGTGAAACGAAAACTCGGCAGTCTGGATTGATTTGGCTTTTTGTAGGGTTTTTGTGAACATAATGAACTGTAAAAGACTTTACATTACATTATTAAAACAGTTCACTTCACTAAGTCGATCTCTCCATGTGAATTGGACGTATCAAGATCTGAAAAAAAGGAGATTTAAAGCTATTAAGCAAAAAGAATTTTTCCACGACCGTGGATTCGTGGTTCGTTTCTCAAATATTACTCAAAAACTACTCACGCTACAAAATTTTAAAGTTCTAATTCATAAACAAGAACCGCGGGCCACAATTTCCTTTCTCGTTATTTCACCTACGACCATTTCTCTCACAGTTTATTCTCATAGTGTATTATAGTGTCCAAAAAACGAACTGTATAAATTCGAACCGAAATACTTTGAAGATTCTGTTATAATTCACAATAATAAGATCATTAACTTCATCATTCTAACTATTATTTGAAAGTAATTTACACATTTACCTAAACTAAATCTGAGTAATCAATGAGTAAGGAAGCTAATGTTTGTGAGAGGGTACTTCAATGTGATTTAAAAAGATTAGTTGAGTGGTTTAACATGAACCAATTAATAGTTAATTTTGAAAAAACCAAACTGATAATATTCAGACAAAAAAATGAAAATATATGACTTTGTCATAAAGGAAAACAGATTGAAGTAGTCGAAAGTTTATCTTTTTTGGGAGTTCAAATCGATCAAAATCTGAACTGGAAGGATCATATTGAAAAATTAGCACCTAACATTGCACAGCAGTGTTATGCACTTAAATTGATAAGAAGGATGGTTGGTTTGGATGCTCCACTGGCAGTTTAATCTTCGTATGTACAGTCAAAAATTAGATATGGGATAATTTTTTGGGCAAGATCTCCAGAAGCTGCTAGAATATTCACTCTGCAGAAAAGGTGCATCAGAGGTATTTTTGGTATGGGTCAGTTGGAATCATGTAGGCCTATATTTAATAAGTACGGGATATTAACGCTTTTTAATCATTACATATATGAATCAATTCTATTTGTAATAGATTCGGTCAGATGTTCATGAGACAAGATTGAGAATGTACAAGATTGTTACCCTAAAGCAAAGAAGGGTAATGCTTGATCAGATTGTTTTTAATTTGAATAATGAATAATCATTTCGATTCTGCTCTTGTTTTTAACAAATTTATTTCAATACTCGTGTTTCCACTGTAGAAAGCTTTTTTCTCTACTCATGTGTCAAATCCGTTCATTCCGCCGCATCTCGTAGAACAAATAAAAACAATGTTAGAATATTTCATTCCAACACTGTTTTCAGTAATATTTATTGATGAAATGTTGGCGGATTTATTTAACATCTGTCAAATTTCATGAGATAGAAAACAGTTCTGCCAATCAATATTTTTCAAAGCGAAAATTGAAAAATTACTAAACGATATTTATGACAATATTTCATCAATTTCGATAAAAATTCTACAAATTAGAGAAAATAATGTATGATACTCGTACAGAAGGCTCATTCTAACACTCTTTCAATCCAATACTCGCCACTTCGTGGCTGGTTTTGGAATTTTGAACTCGTGTAAGAATATCAATGCCTTCTGGACTTGTATCATAAATAACTATTATATTCCGATAGCTCGTACATATCACTATTTTCCAACTTCACTTTTTTGATAATAACGTGATTTCATAACTGGCATATCTATTTTATCGATATATTCAACTCTTGACAGAATTTTTTGAGAAACGGCTGTGGGCCATATAGGTAAAATAATAATAAAGGTCTTCATTGAATAATTCAAAAACATATTGTTACATGTGTAGAAGGTTTAAAAAATTTTTTTCCTTCGGAACTTTTGCCTTCTTATTTTCAGTATATGAATGTTGATAAGTTTATGATCACCATATTGTATTTTTTCTCTTGTATTCTTATTATTTTTTTTTATTTTCCTATGAGGATTTCTGTTCATATTAAATGAACAACAACAACAAATCAAAGTGGTGAAAAAATTTTGGGGACTACTGCTTTACGGGAATGATTCAAATTCAAGATCCCATTTGGAAAGGTTGGCTGGGATATGTACGAGGATACTGACCTGACATTTGCAAAAAGCCTCTGAGATGCTGGATGTAAGGTAGCTTTTTTGTTATGGTATGACGGTTCCTTTGAAGCAAGGAAAACTACTTGAGTCACTCCTACGATATTTGAAAAAGAATGTACTCAGGTTTGCCAAATTGCACAAAATCGATAGGACAACGATATAGTGATTTTCTAAGCTTTGCTTTCAAATTCCTCTTGAAATAGAAAATTTCTTCAAGTAACACCTAAAAAAATTGCGTCTTTCGTAGGGTATCACAGAAGTCAATTGAGTTTTTTTCGCTTATATCTCAGTGAATTTCGTTAAATTCTATTGAGTAAAACTGAAAAAGACATTAATTATCACCTGAGCTTCTTTGATAAGTATACCTCTTTCGAAGGCTCAATAATAATTAGATCTTCAAAAGTACCTAATATGAAGAAGTTTCGATTCAGGTAGGAGAAGAGGGTAAAACAAACAAAAACGAAAATCTCCATAAATATTTTCATATAAAAGTTACTCATCCTGGTACTTACAGAACTTAATATTTCTTAAAACTAGACATTACACTTGGTTAATCGTATGGAATAATACTGGATACTTATATTTGAATATTATCCATGGAAAAATCTATAAAATTTCTTATAGTTTAATCTTAGCCTTACAAGACTCGTAGTTTCATTACACCTATCACAGCTCATTTAAATAAAGGAATTTAACAAAGTTTCTTCAATATGACCAAAACACTTCAGCATAAATAAAATATACTTTTTTAAAAACAGTTTGCCTGCTGTATCATTTCTTTCTTCCATAACGTTATACTTCATTTCGGTTTCTAAAGAAAAAAGTTCACCCTATATAATATATGCCACTTCAGGACAAAAGAAAATAATATAAATAAACACATTTGAGTTGTATTCAATTCTTAATGAGATGAAAGCTGAAACTAATAAGTTCAAGCGCATTACCCAAATATCATTTATTTTTAAATCTTGCAAATCATTTTCAAGGTGTAGATCAATATGGAATAAGTAACCAAATATATATTGAATAGAATACTCAATATGAGGAGAAAAAAATATTTTAGCAACAAAATGTATTCAATATTTCATGAAATCCCAGAATTAAATTCCGATAACAGTATAAGAAGTATGGAGATCATATTGATTAACAGAATGTAATGAATATGGTCAATTTATCAATTAATTCTACGAGTCCAAATAAAATAGCACCATACATGGACATCATTTTACAAAGCTAATGTGCTACAACGACAATGGTTCTGAGAAAACATCAGAAAATTATAAAAAAAGTTTTCCTACAAACCAAATTAAATTTTTTCATGTTAATGAAATGGTAAGTTTGGACATTCATAATTAGGGGTTGATTTACATGTTCAGAGAAATATTCAAAGCAGGAAATACTGAAACTGTGAAGCAGTCCCGAATAGTCAATTATATCAACAACACAGTTTGACTTTTCAGTCATAGTAAAGCACCCAATCTGTTGACAAGAAACAATCAAATAAGTTTTTATAAATGCAGCAAAATATTACAGGCCCAGGCCCAAGCTTTCTGGTTCTTGTCGTCCTTTATGGAATAATACTATTCTACATAAAATTATAAAATTTAGTTCATAGGTTAGAGGCTATAGTCTACCCCCTTACATTCTTTGATGTTAATTTTTATCCCGCACAACACAGGTAATATTATTGTCGGTATGATTACATATTATCGAAATCATTCGTATTATTAGGTATTGAACCAAAAAATTTACTGGCTTCATGACCACCGGTCTAAGGCCAAGTAATAAACCAAAAAAACCAAAAAATCTCCCTTATAGTTTTCAGGATTTTAATAAAGTAGAAACTAGAGCAATAACCTATTCAAAGATTATCAGGTGGTTAAAACAATGTAAGTTTTGATCGTCGATCTGATACCGATCGTGAACCGTATTTTCTACTTGGATTTAAGGGAAATAATATTTAGTACTAATGCTCCTTATTTCAATGACAAATTAAGCTAATGATAATGAAATATTTTTAATATCCAAATGGTGGAAAACAATCTGTGGAAGATATAATGTTTAATATGAAGGTGAGAATTTGGCACCGAATTCTGCATTGCAGGAACCCTACATATGAATTTTTCTATACGTGTTTCCATTATGAGTTCCATAAATAAGAACTAATTAACATGAAGATAATGAAATATACTGGTTAAATTGTTCTTCATTCCGTAGACACTAATCCACTTTGCTCATGTACTTGTTGATGGATTTATATATTTTCATTTGTAATCAAGGTATTCAATCAAATTATGAAAAAATGAATAGTTTTGCACATAAAATATCGAAAACAATAATCCTTGACAATGTAAATTATCACGTATCAATAAAAAACAGTAAATTAAACAATCAATGATTTGAAGATGTTAGAAAATTGCAGTTGTCAGATTTACACGAAGTAAATGTGATCGAATTCAATTGAATAAACTTGTTCTAATTCATAATTTCTCTTATCATTGTAGAAAATTAAACTCGAATATTAAAACTTGCCCACACAATATGGAAATAAAGTTCTTGCCTTCCACCGTTCAATTGTATTTTAAATGCAGTTGAACATACAGGGTGTGTCAAGTTCGACGGCTGATTGTTACTGGGGAAGTAGCCCTATTCGAAATCTGAAAATTGGGATGATATTGTTTGACATTATCTACCGAACTTAAATATTCTTGAAGCCTTACCACTTTCAGTTATACAGGAAAAAAATTTTTCTTTAAATTTTCTCTTTCAAATTTGATAGAGTATTCTTATTAAAATCGTTGCATTCGTCGGAATACTCTTCGAAATATCGAGGAAAAACTGAAGGAAAAAAGGAGGTAAGAGTATTCGGTATTATCTTTGTTATTCCTATTCTAAATATCTTGAGCAGGAATCGTTTCCACATTATTGAAGTCGAAGACTGTTCCTTGAATTTCGAAAAAGTTTTCACGAAGTGTTCCAAATGTTGGGTCAAAAATTGTGATCGAAATTGGCCCATTACTTGCGTTGTTCGAAGTAGAACCCAATTTTTTTATAATTGCGTTGGATTCTGCGGAGAAAATAAGAAATGTCAGGCGCTCTAAAGCTCCACAAGAAATGGATGAACATATTTTGTTTCATTTTTTGTGGAGGTTTGATTGAAGCATCTGACGAAAGTTTTGGTCCATGGAAAGTGTCTGATATTCATGATACTATTTTAGAAATAATATTCTACAAAACATATATAAAATGTGAAAATAAGTTACGTCAGATCGCTGTAGGAAATTAATCTATAGGAATAATAAACATAATACCCGATGCTCTTTTGTCTTCAATTTTTTCTGAATATTTTGAAAAGTAATTTAACGAATGCAACAATTTTATTAAAAATATATTCAGAATTTATTACTCTATCAAAATTCGAAACGAAGAAACAGAAAAAAAAATTTTTGAAAAATTTTTTTTCATACCCTGTATAAGTGAAGGTGGTCAGGCTTCAAGAATATTTTAGCTCGGTAGATAATGTCGGACAATATTATAATACCAATTTTTAGATTTCAAATAGGTCCAGTTCTCCAGAAACATCTAATATGCCGTCAAACTTGGTACACCCTGTATATATGAGGTATAATAACAAAATAAATTTGATGGATTATTTAAGAAGGCGTGGCACCTATTTACAATCCCGTGATTGTGTGTATGGAAACACTGGGAAAAGTTAGGTACCCCAGAAATATGGGCCAATACGACACACAAAAATGAAGAGATTCATTGTTGGAAGGATCAAAAGGTAGTATTTGGTAAACAAGACATCCAGACAGACCAATTAATGTAAATAAGGAAGATAATGAATTTGAAAGTGAGTGTTCCACTGAATCATAATGAAAAGTGTTAATATGGTTCATAAAACTCAAGAAACAACTAGATCTTTTCAGTTCTTCGACTCGTTTATCTTCAGTTTGCATTCATTCAATTTCCATTCGGATCTTCAGTTCTATATGTGTACATGCATAATATATTTTCTTTCAGAAAAGTTTCCATTTCCTCAAAAACTGCTTTAATCATTGAAGAAGGAACATGGCTTAAGATTTTCTCATTTAGTTCTGAATTTTCAAATATGAAGCAATGAAATGTTCCTTTGACAAAACGCTTCAAATTATATATTATTGTGTACTCGTGATAACGGAAGACATTTTGAACACCTACTCTAACCCATGTTCAAAAGAAATTTTTACCTATTTCGAGGTCCACGATACTGAAACATTGTTTTTCAACACCCTGTATACATTCAAGTGTATCAATCAAGTCATTTGATATCACCATATTCACTCTAATTTAAAACTCTCGGCGACAAGTTACTTAAATCAGATCTGTTCCTCCGAAACTGTCTAAAACATCTCCTGATTTTTAGGTTCATTTCAACATCATGCAATTAGCAGACGTATGTGTTGACATAAATGATGGTTATTAAGAGCTAATAATTAACTTCAATTCCCGCAGAGTAAGTCTTAACCTATACAACTCCAGTTCATAGGGCGTATGAATATTTTAAAGGGTAAATTTGTAATTTCATCCTGAAATTAAAGGAAATGATTCTAATGATAATTATGAAGTTTATGACATGTGGAATGTCTAAAAAAACTTAAGTGCCGCGCATTATTTTCCCTCGTACTGACGTAGATTGTTAGATTATGGTTTCATAGTAACCCACCCTATATCGGTTATAATAATTATACCTAGAAATATCATCGTTTAGTGGATTTTTATGTAAAGAGAACCAGGGACGGGCCCAAGGGGGGGGATGTTGAACGAAGTTGGCAAATTTTCAAACCAGTTGGAAGATTTTCAAGGGAGTTGGAAAAATTTCGAAGCAGTTGGAAAAATTTCAAAGCAGTTGGAAAAAATTTCAAAAGAGTTGGAAAAATTCCAAAGTAGTTGGCAAAATTTCAAAGCATTGGGAAAAATTCCAAAACAGTTGGAGAAAGTCCAAAGTAGTTGGTAAAATTTCAAAGCAGTTGAAATACATCATTCCAAGGGAGTTATGAAATACGAAGGAATCTGAATTAGAAAAAACAAGTTTGCAATCAGTACTTGACAATATATGTATAGCCGGCAATAAATTGTATTCAACCCAATATATTTATCATCAAGTGTTGGAAAAGATGCGGCCTCTAGAAGAAGGCACCCAGTTGTAAATTTTTCAGTTACGTCGCATGGACTGTGTCATAAAAAAACCATCTGGTATCATAAATTTAAGCTGTAACTTTCAGATAAGCAGAATCATCATTAGGTACGCTCTTCGTACATATATTGTGTTATAGTTTTGCGAATAAACAATATGTGTACAGGGCACAGGGTATCCCAAATTGCTTTATTTTGGCTGGTTCAGGTACTTCTAGACTAGATAGGTAAAAACGTTGAAAGGAGGCTTGGACTCGATTTCCGTGAAAATACTAGTAGTGAAAACCGTTTCACGATATCTTCATTAGTTTCGAAGATGTAATAAAATTTTGAAATTTTTTCTATTTTGAAAATGTGCCATAACTTCTCCATTTTCGAAAATATCTGAAAGAGATAAAAACTTTCAACAAGAATTTCTTCATCTGGAACATTTCATTATTTCAAATTTTCTTCATCTTTGATTTTTTTATGATAAAAGATGAATAAAAATGCGTTCTTATTTGAAATAAAAATATGGTTTTTTTCCTCGAGAAGAAAAAAAATGAATATAGTTTCTTATTTCCGGTGGAAAAGCGTTTCTAGAAATTTCATATCGTGTTCAGATATTTTCGTAAATAGAAAAGTTTTGGCAGAATTTCGAAATCGATAATTTTTTGCAAAATAAAAAAAATTGAGATATCGTGAAACGGTTTTTACTAATGGTGTTTTCGAAAGTAATTGCACAAGTGCATCAGAATTACCGATAATTTTTCATGACAGCGTGTTGTCTAAAAACTGCATGAGTCCATTTTCATTTTTGGAGAAAGAGCCCGACACCGAATGCAGTTTTTCAAAGACAACACGCTGGAATGCAGAATTATCAGGTCATTTTGATGCACGAGTGTAATTCGGGTGAATATTTCCGAAATTGCTATGGATACGAGCAGTGCAATTATCGCAGGGATCTTTCGCTCTCTACAATGCAATTATCGCTATAATTTTCGATAATTGCATTCTATTTACATGAAGTTTTTGACAGGAGGGAAATATTCACGAAAATCGAGCCATCTGGTCCAGAAGTACCTAAAACAGTCGAAATCAAGCAATTTGGGATACCCTGTACATGAATTTAAATAATGAACCAAAAAAGATTCAAAGTAAAGTTTGAGTTATGTGGTGCCTTATAAAAATATTTATGAACAGAAAATGCACGAGGGAAAACTAGTGTGAGAGAAAAATTTTGGGTAGTGACCACAGAATATCGGAAGTCACAACAACAATCTTTCAAAACACCAAATATATCATCAATTCCAAACACTAATTGCAATAAACGCCACAAAAGAGTTCGAAACCGCCAACTCAAATTAGGAAATTTTGTTCAAAATTGTTTCTTCAATATGAGTGATTTAGGTCAAAACCATTTCCCTACCAAATCAGGAATCTGTTTTTTTTATGAAGTATCTTGATTTATGACACACACTTTTTCTGTGTAAACTAGGGAGTTATTTTGCTTTTCTTTATTTCATAAAATCTGTAAGCAAAAGTAATGCTTGTTTTTCATCAAACGAAATATATTTTCTGAAAATTTTTTTCCCATTTTTCTGTGAAATGGATCTATGTTAGGGATGAGCAGTTTCAATATTTTGAATCTCATCAAAG
Source organism: Hippodamia convergens (assembly GCA_038502775.1). NCBI lineage: Eukaryota > Metazoa > Arthropoda > Insecta > Coleoptera > Coccinellidae > Hippodamia > Hippodamia convergens. The sequence goes on from CM076608.1 coordinate 58,202,052, forward strand.
TGGTAAGTAATTAACTTTAATTTTTCATCTACCCAACATTCAATCATGTATATTTCTTCATTTTATGGAATCTGCTTTTTTGTGAAAAATATTTTGTTTTATGATGCTTGAAATTTTGAGATTCACCAAATAATGGAACTGAACTAAATTGAAGAATGAAACAAAAACTGTGTCTCAAAGTTTCGAACATACTTCAAAGTAGTCCTCACAGAAAAAACGATTCCATAAAATAAAGAATCAACGTTAATTCCCAATATTTACTCCTTCCACGGCATGAAAAGAATAGATTTTTCAGGAAAAATATTTTCTCTGATGAAAATGAGCCGTGCCTTCGCTCAAGCAACATCAAGATACCCTTTATGAAAAAAAACTACATAAAATCTACTTAATTGAATGTTCGGTAGATGGAAAAAAAGTTAATTACTCCTCACTCTGTTGAAATTCGTTATTTTGAATTGTTTTTTACCGAAACAAATATTATACCGAAATATATATAACGAATTCCTGTATATTCAATGCCAAGTTGGAAAATTTTCGATGGATTTCCCCCCCAAAAATTTGGTTTCGGCCCGTCCCTGAAGAGAACCATTATGGCGTCATTTAACTTGTTGCAGCATATTTGTGTTAATAGTTCCGCTGTATTTTCCAATGATATAATTTTCAAACATGTTCAAAATATATTAAGGTTTTCAGTCTATCTCGTACACAATGTGGTTGATATATTTGTGACATTCCGAATGGAGGGAAAAATCGAATAGGTATTTCACCGAATACTCGATGATAACTAAAATGCAACAGATGAAAGAATATAGATTTTAATGAAAGTTAAACACTCAACTGACTCTATCTGAAGACCAAATTTCAAGAGTCATCAGTTTCATTTTTCTTGTTACAAGGTTGTAGTCAAATTCTCTTCGTCAATCAATCGAATCGAATTAAAATGTTGAGACCCTATACTTTCGTCAAAGTCATAGAGTAAAATATAGCACGGGGATTAATATCAGTCGATATATTTTCATACCATTATGAAATCTACTTAAAATATCGAAAATGAAAAAGTTGCCGGAATAGGATATAGTTCAGACAAATCATTCACACAGGGTTGGGCGAAAGAGTGAAATATAATTGATGCTTTTCAAATTACCAACATGAAAAAAATCTTGAAACTTGTCTATTGCTTTTACATGTGAATCATCGTTGTTGATGAAGAACAAAACGGTCCATGATATTTTATATTTGAAAAAGGGAAGTTGGAAAGGATTTCAGACAAAGGTTTGAAGGAAAACTTCGGTTTTATTTCCTAGAAGGTGGAAAGCTAATATTTGACACATAGATGAATTTAAAGAAGTAATCATCGAAATGAATACCATTTTAATTTCTAGGCCCACAGATCATTTTATCCTTGAGGTTTATGGAATACTGATGTTGCCAAATACGTCTGAAAACCGGTAAATCTCTCATCTCAGTGACAAAATCTAATATCATTTCTGCAACCTCATGATAGAAGATCTGTGAGCCTAGAAATTGAAAATAGTATTCATTTCGATTATTACTATTTTGAATTCATGTATGTTTCAAAAATGTTTATGTGGATTCCGTAAAGGCAAAAAATTTTTTGTTTTTCGATTTATTCTTTTTCATAACATGTTTTCAATTATTGTTTTCTCTCTTCGAAAGGTTATTTTTATTTTATGATTTCTTATTTTTGTTTGAAGGAAAATGATCCCATGTGGGATTTTGATACAGTTGATATTTTTCTCGCATTATATCAGAACAAAATTTCTTTCGAAGAATAAGCGGAGATTATTATTGTGATTCTCAACCCTATCATATAATGAAGTTCTAAGATTGAAAAAAAATATTCGAAAGTCATTCACTTAGTATTTTAAATTATTCAGAGTTATACTACCGAATGTTTATCAAAACTCACAGAAAAATTATCCACTTTTAGGTGAAGTCCCATTTACCCAACAAATATAGATAAAACATAGATAACGTAGAATTGAATAGAAATATTTTCGTCTATATAGTACACCGAAATAGGATTTTCCCCTCTAAAGAATCCAGTTTTTCCCACAATCCTGGATTAGTGAAATATGGCGCTTCGAAAATATGCAATATATTAAAAAAAAATTAACTTATTTTGAGAAATCTTCTCCAGAACACCCATTACATCTCAACTTTCAATCGGAGAATGAAGGAGTAAGCCGAAATACGGAATATTCCTGGTGTCCCAGTATAACTGTACCAATGGATCATCCCAGCTATTTCGAATGATAAAAATTTTAAAATTTCATGTTCTCCAATTCGTTCAAGGAACCTCCTACTGGAAAAAACAAAGATTGAAAGTGACTTTTGGTTTGAACAGAAGTGAGTCCCACTTTTCTAATCCAAACAGCACCTCATATATTTCTTGCAATTATTGACTTCTACCCAAAATTACCTTTTCAGCGATGTATTTCACTTTCTATTTCACATTGGATCTGATGGAGAAAACGCCAATTGAATCTTCAAATTGAAAGAATTGCAGTTGGCTACGATATTTTGTTTAAGCCTGATTTGGATTTCAATAATAATAGATGATAAATTTTGAATAATTATATCTTACTTTTATAAAGTCTTCATTGCACTCAGTGCTAAGGTACTGAAACAGATTTGTACTTTGCATGAAAGGAGAAATAAAAATATGTCTCACCTATAATCGTCATAAATAAGAAAATCCTAGATCAAATTTCAGCTCGATGAAGTAGTTCACGGAAAATAACACTCCTAAACACCTCAGCATTTATTCCTTATTATGTTTTTTAGATCTTCCAAATCAGTAGGAAGAATCTGCTACACGCGATATTTCAAATACCCCGAAGGAAGAAATCCGGTCAAACCGGAAGTGACTTTCAATTTTTATTTTTCACAGTTGAAGGTTCCTTGAATGAATTGGAGAACATGCAATTTTCATCTTTCGAAATGGCTGTGATAATACTTTATAACAAGTATACTCGGAGACCCGGTATAACCAAAAGTTTTGAGATTTCATTAATTTGAGTAGGTGTATTCCTCTTCAATTTTCTTCAGAATTTTTTATGACAAATTTAATACTTTAATAACAACAAAAACCGTCTATATTAACCGCGTATGACAGTAAATAAAATCAATGCCACTTTCTTGTTTGAGAACCATTGATACCTAGTGCGAAATTCTGATGAATACCTGTCCTTGTTCATTATTACCCAAATTTCAAGGTTTCATGATTCATTAATCAAATTATAAAAGTCCCCCTTTTTCCGACCTAATTGAGAATTCAGTGCTTGGAAAATCCTTATTACCATAACTTATTGAGATTTCATCATATTCAAGAATGCGTGTTTATAAAAAATGAGAATGATCCATATTCAGGTAAAAAATACAATATTTATGCAGAAAAAAACGAAAAATAGTCATAGTACACGTTGAAGTATGAATAAAGTTGTCTTGAAATAGTGAATTTCCGAGAGAAAAAACAGGGGAAATATTAATTACTAGTAAATAATTATTATAAGCATCAGAATTGATGAATTTTTTCAACTAATAATCTCTGGAGAAATAAAATTCATTTTTTACTTGGAAAATTTTATATCTCTCGCTCGACCAAAAACACAGCACCTGGTCTATTATCATCAGTTTTCACCTAAATCCATACACCTTTGGTGGAAGAACTAGCGTTTTCTCATCATAATTCATAAATGTCTCCACCATTTGCCCGCGTAGTACTCCGTTTGAGTTGGGCCTCCCGTCCCCGCTGGGGGCTACAATACATGTTATAGCCCGGAATAATGTGAACCCTTACGTCTCCTGAAGGTCTTATGCCTTCAGGTCTGTGTCTCCTGGAAAACGAAACGGTCGTCTTGCAGCAGCAATAATGGAAGAGTTTTATGTAAGCTCCTCTAAAATGCCTATTAGTAATGCAATATATTATACTATTAATGCAAGACTTACTAATACCTAACCACGCAAAATTATAAAAAATTCTATTGGGTATTCTATTCACTGTGCCTACAGCTAAAACTACTCCAAACGGTAACCAAAACACTACGAAAAATATGAAACCGTATAAATTACTAAGCATAAGAGAATGGTCCCATTTCACCGTTACAGGAATTTTATAGTTAGGTCTATCGATTTTTACACCTTTCATCTTTACATAGGTTGTTAAGAAATAATACAAAGACAGAAAAACTGGTAGGAACACAAACACTACAGCAACAGTTATCTGGTAAGGAATTAGTCCAGGTGTTTTTCTGGTACAGTAGTCGAAAGAAAGTCTCGGGGCAAACTGTAATCCCGATATCAAACTACTCATACTCCAAAATACTACTAGAAGCGTTGTTATTTTACCAGTAGTGAGCTTCGCATTAGTTTCTTCTGAACAACACAGACGAAAGTAATTTTCCCCAGCAACTGCAGCATTGGACAGTACACTGACTAAGAAGCAAAGCGCTGCTAGAAACCATTGAAATCTGCACACGTCTAAATTGTCTTGAATTCCAGCTAGAATAACGACTGCTGATGCGGGCACAACCAATCCAGATACTAAAAAGTCTGCAAGAGCTATGTTCACCACGAATGTATTTCCTGAAAAAAATAATGTGATTTCTATTTCTACATAATGGAACAGAAAATTTTCATATTAGATCTTAACTTGTATCGATCTTCACCGAGCTGATAATAGAATAAAACCTATTTCATAATAAATTTCCTTTATAAGAAAATATATTAAAAATAGGTTATCTTAGAAAAATCCCGCACAGAAAATTTTCAATTACTTTTTGAAGAAATGATTTTTATGCAAACATTAAGATACTTTACTTAAAGAATTAAACACTGAGAATGTGCAAAGTTAGGGTTGTCTATTATTTACCTGGACGAACTACTGAGTTGCCAGATATAAACAGGTATGTTGAAATCAGTTACTTCCACTTGTGTGATAATAAAAAAAGTTATATCAGCATAAGCGCTCGAGGACTAGAGATCCACGAGTAAAAAAGTAGCGAGGCACACTTCCGGGTACTCAACTTGAGATTATTGGCAGTGGCACAGGAGTAACCAACCAATCAGAACAAATCTGTATGTTCATGACAGCATCAGCAATGTCAAAGTGATATTTATTAGCTAAGTACATAAATAAAAAAAAACTTGGCCCCAGAATTGAACACTGCGGATCACCAAAGGTCGCAGAGCAAACATCAGAAAACACACCATCCACATGCACCCTCTGAAATCTGCCAATAAGATAGGAGCTGAAGAATCTCGATGCATTTGCATCGAAACCGTTTTTTTTAAATTAAAACTCCGAAAGAACTAAATTACGAGTATTTTATCATATTAACTTTTACAATTTTTTGAACATCCCTTTGAGATGTGTGGCTGAGAATAGACATCTTGAGAGAGCCTAAACGTAAAGGTAGTGGGACGAGATGGTTGGAAAATTCATATGTTCACCTATACATATAGTGTAATCCGAATCCCAAAGGAGTGTCGAGCCAAACGGGGACTTTCGGTACTTGTGAATAGAAAATTCAAAAACCAAATTGAAAACTGGGAAGCAATAAATGAAAATATAATCAAGTTAAATATGGATGTTCATGGAAGACGAATAATCATACTTGGAGTTTATTCCATATCAGACGATGAATCTGTTGCTATGAAGAAGGACTTCTCCGGGAAACTGAACAAACGTATTAGGGGACATTAGTGATATCAGGGATGTACTAATTCTAGGAGACTTCAACAGTCGCACTGGCAAGAAGATAAATGATTGTGGGACCATTTGGAGAAGATAATATAAATAACAACGGCGTGCGACTCATTGACTTATGTACACAAAACGAATTGAAAAGAACTAACGGTTTTTACAAACATAAAATGATACACAAATATACTTGGGAACAACCAAAGAGACAACTCGAGTCAATTAACGATTATCGTCTAGAAATTGAAAAGTTTCACCAATAGCAGCGTGAAAACTTGGCAAAACATTGTCAATGACATGCTCCCTATGGTGTTAGCCTGTCATATGCCCAGGACAAAGGTGTAGATCTGTGCGCCCGTTGAAACATATTCTGGCCTATACCATAACATTACCCCCTCGGAATGGATGGACTTCTTGGACATAGCGAGGATTACGGGGTATGCGTAGGATTGTCATTACCCTTATTTTACGAGATTCTGAAAATCGGCCATATCTGGATTCAGCAGTGAAAAGGACACTACGCCATTGATCGTTCCTATTGATATGTTGCCTTTCCCATTCCAGTCTTTGACGCTTATGGTCACGTGTTAATGGAACTTCTCTCAATGAACGTCTAGCATAATTTACGTCTTGGCATTTTCAGAAAACTCATTCCGAATCGAAGCCATTGATAAACTGACTCCATTTCAAAATGAGAATATTCATGAAGCATATGCAAACAACCAAACTTCAGAAAAAAGACGACCAGAATGACGAAATGTCTCATACTGATTTTTATCAGATCAATTCAAGTTGTTATTGAGTTTTAAATGATTTTACAGCGATTTTCTCGAAGATTACATACTTTTCAAAACGACTGAATATGATACCCCTAACTCTCGTGGAGCAGAAAATTTGGGACTTACATTTGATAAAACCGGAACAGATGATATCGAGATAAGAAAGAAGAATATACTGGCAAGCAAAGCAATTGGGTGCCTTAATGGAATACTATGAAGAAAGCAAATAACAAGACGCAGAAAATACAATATACATAACACAACAATAAAGAGTAGCTTACTTTATGGGTCCGAGAATTGGAGAATGAGTGAAAAGAACCAAAAAATGCTGGAGGCTAAGGAAATGGATGCACTGAGGAGATCTGCAGGGATTTCTCGTTTGGATAGAGTTAGACAGGAGGATTTTAGACGGATTATGGGACAAGAGGATACGGTAATTGAGGAGATAGAACAAAAACAACTCTCTTGCTATATACAGCGTATGCCGGAACACAGACTGCTATGAATTGGATTCCACGGAATAAAGAAGGCGATGATGAATGTCAGGAACTTACATGAAGGCCAGTGGGAAAACCGAGGACAGTGGCGTCTAGATATCGGACAACTTCGAAGAACGTTTTTAACCGATTTGATATATATCTTTTACTGACCACTTCACTATTATCTCATCACTTGGAAATATGACATATTTTCACATTTTTTGCAATATTCTCCTAATATTTTTTTATATTTTATACATATTTTTCTGATCCGAAATTAATTAAGCAAACGAAAATGTTTCATCAGTCTCTCCAATATGTAAATATAAACGACATAATACTAAGTTCAGATCGCCCTGAAGGTTTTCATCTGCTGGTGAAACATAGTTATTTGTGACGGTGTAATTCCATATCCTACCTTTTTTCCTTAAGTAATCATCAATCATAACGGCACTTATCATGAAAACATTTCCAACGCTCCCAATTGATGCCAAACAAACAAGTATCATCAGCCTAGCCATACGAGACCAATCGTCACTTAAAGTGACTGGGGACATGTACTCATTATCTGGAATGTCTGTGGTGTTGAATTTGATGGAACTCATGTTCAATCTAGAAGAAAAGAAATACTTAGAATATTAAGCGAACTTGCAAACATTCAAAAATGAAACCATGGACTCTTATGGTAATAATGACGAATAGTCAGTTGAAAATAATTTAGATCTTTCCATTTTATTTATTATTATTTATACCTTATTCACAATTTGAAAAGAACGATCAATATTTCGAGAATTCTAACGTATTGAATTGTTTTTGAGTAAATATCGGATATTTTCACCCTATTTAAGATAACTTCTGCACAACAACTCTTGCATTTGTAGGGAATTTTGACCTATAAATGCGTACAACGGGCGGGTAGATGAGTTCCCAGTTAATAGAGAGTTATCTCTACTCAATTGACATTATCCTTACAACTGGACTAACCGACTATCGACATGGTTCACGGTTGAATATTCACTCCTGAGTGAATATGGGGTCACAAGTCATAATACAAGCTAAATAATTAAGCACTTTTATACTGTTACCATAGTGAAACGCTCTTGATGTTATAAATGTTTAACCGAATAATTATTTTTCCTGCTAGTGGTTTGGAATTATAATTTTCCACGAACATTCAGCTCTAAAAGTAGAACATTTGCAAGAGCGTGCAGAAAAAAACCTGCATTTTGTCGCATGCAAATATTAAAGAGTAAATTCAGCGTAAATGTATATAAGGATTTACACGATTGATTGAACAGACTTTCAGTGCAGATACAGAACATTTCGGCTAGTCTGAATCAGTGTTCGAAATATATCCTAATTATATTCGTTCGAAAAATACAGGATGTTTCATGCATTTCATCAAAAGCTTTCAATCGGCATTTCTCTTGAACGCCGTGATGAATTTTCATGAAAATTTCAAGAAATGGGTATTCGACGATGACTAATATTTTCGCTCATGATGACTTGTGGATAGCGCAGGTCCGGTCTGCGAAAATTTTATTTCTTATTTCACATCTTGTAAAATGCCCTGTATATCAAATTTTCAAGAAGCCCAATTCTTTTCAGAATTTATAGTAAATACCCTTTCAAACAAGCCGTTCGTTCATTTGTTTTTCCACAAGGAGAAATATTCCACCTACTTTTGTTTCTGAAATATAGGGCTAAAACGAAAATGTACCCTTTTGAAGATGTTATTATTTCTCGGGCCCTGTATATCTTAACGTAAAATTTTTGGAATTTTTTTCTGAATACATTGATGTATCAGAAAAATCCTTGTTTATGTTTGTTTTTTTAATAGTAGGCCATGAATACTTCTACACTTGCATTTAATTATCAATTTTTTTAACCGCCATGCCATGTGATGCAAACCTTTTGATTTGAATATATTTCAAACATGAACTCGAAATATCACTCTCCGACATAAACTTAAAAATATTGAAAAAATTTTTTATATTGTTATTGAAATTTTTTATGCATGTATGGAAGAATTCATGGCCTACTATCAAAAACCAAACATGGATATGGATTTATCTAAAATTTATTGAAGATTAGTGTTGAGTAGAGCAGCGTATGCATCAGCATTACTGGACTCCGCCATTTTTCACAATTACATTTACCATCTAACCACGAAATTATTATTTACTTCTTGTTATTAATTTATAATTGTGAAAATAAAGACATTATTTTTATTATTATTATTATTATTACTGTTATTATTATTATTATTATTATTATTTTTTTTTTTTTTTTTTTCACAGGAATTTCCTGGTTTGGCATAACTAAGTCGGGATATTTATCAACGGCTCAATCATGTGTGAGTACCCTTCGGACAGTTCTACATGTTCCTAATATTGCGGCTTTCTGGGCGGTGAGTATCAAATTTTTTGTTTCCTTTATTCCTATCTTTATCAATTCGTCTTTCAGGTGGCGCTCGACAAGACCATTTGATGATATTACCAGTGGATGTATGGTGACCTCGTCTAGTTGGTAAATTGTTTTCACTTCGAAAGCCAAGTCGATGTATTTACTGACCTTCTGATTTCTTGCTTCGCGAAGATTGTGGTCGCATGGTATGGTAATATCAATTATTCTGGCTCTCTTTTCTCCCTTCTCTAACACAAAGATATCAGGTTTATTATGCCCTATCTCACGGTCTGTTATTATAGACTTATCCCAATATATTTTAGTTGCTGTATTTTCCATCAGTTCTTTTGGATTATATTTGTAATAGGCCTCACCGTTTTTAATGAGTTGGTGCTGTTTACAGATAGCTTGATGGAAAACCTTAGCGACATCATCATGCCTCTTCTTGTGGTCACGGGGCGCCAAGTAAGTACATCCTGAAGACAGGTGCTGGATGGTTTCCGTCTTTTCCCCACAAAGTCTGCACAAGTCTGAAGATATCTCCTGGTGTAATATAAATCGCCTGTAGTTTCTAGTAGAAATAACCTGATCTTGTATGGCCAGTTGGAAACCTTCTGTTTCCATCGTGAGTACTCCTCTAGTGAGAAAAAGTACAGATAGCTCTCTGTCCACATCTTGACTACTAAGTGTGGCTGCGTATCGTCCATGCAGCTCCTTGCCCCTCCAACTACTCTCAAGCTCATCATAGTAATTGCTGTTTCCTGTTACAGGTGGGTCCTGATTTGCCAATCTCAAAGGGGTCAGCGTGAAGTCCAAAGAGGAGATTGCCGAATAAATTGGATGACTTTTCGATTTCAGGTAAGCAAATAGATCCTGGCATTCCTTGTTATGTGTCTCCTTGAGACTTCGAAGTCCTCTTCCCCCCCTATTTCGAGGTAAGTATAGTCTGTTGACAGATGCATTCGGATGATGAAGTCGATTCTTTGTTAGTGATGTTCTTATTGACCGGTCCAAATTATCCAGGTCTGTTTGGCTCCATTTAATTATACAAAAGCTGTAGGTTATTGTTGGTATCACCCAGCTATTTATCGCTCTAACCTTTGCCCAGGAGTACAGTTTCGACTTCAGAACCATCTGCAATCTTTTCTCCAGCGATTTTTGAACCAATATTTTAGTTTCTGTATGATCAATACTGAGACTTTGTTGTATCCCAAGGTATTTGTACTTTCGGTCTACTTGCAGGGGCCGAAACTGACCTCCATCGAGAAGGATTATGTTTTCCACCTCTTGGATTTTTCCCGCTTTAACATGGATATATGCACATTTCTCAACTCCAAAACTCAAGCAAACAGCCCTGCTGAAAGATGCCACCAGTTCAAGAAGGGATGCCAGTTGTTCTGGTCCTGAAGCGAAAATCTTGAGGTCGTCTATATACAATAGGTGAGACAATTTTTTAATTGGTCTGTTACTGATTTTATAACCATAGGGGCTGTCTTCGAGCATATTGCTAAGCGGATTCAAAGCCATGCAAAACCAGAGTGTACTGAGACTGTCACCCTGAAAAATCCCCCGTCTGATCCTGACTTCCCCAGTAATGTAGTGTACCCCTCCCACATCAACATTGAGAATGGTTTATTATTATTATTATTTTTTTTTTTTTTTTTTTTTTTTTAATCACACTTTCGTGGGGTGGTTTCCAACTAAGCTGGGATTCGCATGAATCAACAGCTCAATCGTTCGTTAACACACGCCGGACAGTTCTACACGTTCCCAGGATTGCAGCCTTCTGTGCCGTAAGTATGGTCTTCTCTACTTCATTCAATCCTATTTTTGTCAGTTCTTTTTTCAGATTCAGTTCAACGATTATCAGAGGATGAACGGAAACTTGTTTCAGCTGATAAATGGCCTTTATTTCATGTGCGAGGTCTATATACTTGGTGAGTTTCGTTGTTCTTGCCTCTCCTATGTTATGATCATTTGGAATAGTGATGTCTATAATCTGCGCCTCCTTCTTCAGCTTTTGAATTAATAGTATATCTGGTCTGTTATGCAAAACCTGCTTGTCTGTGATGATCGTTTTGTCCCAGTATACTCTCTTATTATTATTATTATTATTATTATTATTATTATTATTATTATTATTATTATTATTATTATTATTATTATTATTATTATTATTATTATTATTATACATCAATTTATGTATTACAAAAAATGCACACATTTGACGTTGAAATATACAGGTGTTCCATTTGAAATATTCCAAGTCTGTATTCAATCTAGAAAAACAGTGCTCTAAAAAAAATTTTAAATACTCCACTGACTCTACGTAAAAATATATATTATAAGCAGTTTTCATTTTTTTTCTATCTTATACAGGGCCCCAGAAATAATAACGTTTCCAAAAGTGCACATTTTAGTTTTCACCCTGTATTTCGAAAACAAAAATAGTTGTAATATTTCTATTGGTTGATTTGAAACTTTTACAAAAAAGTGATGCAGGGCGCGAAAACCGCATATCTCTATATTTAATGATAGCTGAGATACAGTGCAGTCTCAACCAATTTGAGACATAGTGTACAAAGATGGAAATATTTCTTTTTGGCTAATAGAAAACATATTGTTCCAAAGTCATATGATGGTTTTCTGAGTGAATTTGTAATGTGGGGTAACTCCCCACTTGTTCCGACTAACTAAGTTCCAAAAAATGGAATCGTTTTGAAATAATTCATTTAATTACCTGCCAAACTAGAATTCTAAATGATGCTTAATCGTTAATTCCTTCTTAACATTTTAATTGGCTGAACATCATACGCGAAAAATAATCAATGAGATAGCAAACTTCCAACGATATTCTAAAATTACGAGGCACTTGTTTATTTTCTTTTCAACTCACCGAGATCTTTCTGAAATATTCAATCCTTTGTGAAGTTTATCTGAAAATAGAACAGTTATCGTCTATGCAAATCCAATTCTGATGATATCCTTTTTGCTACGCATGCACTAGTTGGTGTTTCCATGAAGTTCTGGTAACAGGATAAGACAAATGGTGCTTCGGCTTCAAATTTTTTTTCATGAACTCTGCAAATAGAAAAAGATGATTTAATTGATTTTAAAGGTTTAGACGATAAACCACTACTTTGAATAATATTAATTTCTTTTCATGAATATACTGGTGACCTCCTTTTCTGTAGAGAAACTTCAGCAACCCAAATACTTTTTTTGTGAAGGATATGCTCATACTCTATGAGAATAAGGTTTTACTCGAAATGTTACGAATGCAAGCTGAAGAAATTTTTTTCATTTTGAACAAGGGTAAAAATAACTATTTTTATGAATACGACTAATCTAAACACAAAAATGTTCCATACTCATAAAAATGCAAATGCTGCATAAGAAAACTTCAACATTATCAATTCTTCCGTTTCTCCACGAGGAGTTTTGTAGTTTTGATGCATTTGAAGTTCATTTTTTCTGGGTATTACGAACAACGAAATAATTTAATAGGTACTCGAAACATTCCTGAAATATTCAGATGAATACTAAACTCTTTAATTTCATGCCATAAGATAGCAATGATCGAGAATGAAAAAGAAAATCATACTTCGATAAACTTTTATTGGCATGATGTTCGATGAAGGTTCTCAAATAGAATAGAGAGAATCTCAGGGTTAGTATTGTTGCAGAAAGTGAGAAATCTCCAAATATATTATTCCATAATAATAATAATTATTATAGTAATAATAATAATATTTATTGGCGAGAAGAAAGCCTACATCCGGGTGAAAAATGCTACGGAATACTCTTCAAAATGCAGATGGGATCCAAGTTTCCATCAAAACCATCAGACAAGAGAGAGGTGAATCTAGGTTCTAGACGTCCATTAGGAGGAGTTACATTAACACGTGAACATAAGCGTCAAAGACTGGAATGGGAAAGGCAACATATCAATTGGAACGACCAATGGCGAAGTGTCCTTTTCACTGATGAATCCAGATATGGACGTTCTTCAGATTCTCGAAGAATAAGGGCATAAGGGTATGGACAATCCCACGCATACCCCGTAATCGTCGCTATGTCCAAGAAGTCCATCTATTCCGAGGGGGTAATGTTATGGTATGGGCCGGTATATGTTTCAAAGGGCGCACAGATCTATACATTTGTCCTGAGAATATGACCGCCTTACACTACAGGGAGCATGTCATTAACAATGTTTTGCCAAATTTTCACGCAGCTATTGGTGAAACTTTTCAATTTCTAGACAATGTTCAACAACCTCGTGTTTAGTATGCAAAGAAGATGTCAAGCTGTTATTGATGAGCGTAGAAGCCATACATTGTACTGATAGTCTCAAAATGCTTGAATTCTCTTGGAATAAAATTTCGTTATTTTACTCAATATTTCTTAACCACCCTATGTATGCTGCAGACCTACCGGCTAAAATTAATTTTACTTCCTGCAACTTGAAATCATATTAATATGAATTTTCATCACAAAATCTCAGTTAAACTATATTTTTTTGCAATTTAAGTCAATATCCCTAACTCATGTGGAGCAGTTTATATTACAAGTGGAGTGATTTTTAACCTTTCACTCCTAGTAATAATCCTGGTTATAAAAAGGAATTTTATAATAACTTCTAAACTTCTCATTATTTGTTGTATAAATTGAAACCCAACTCGAAATTCAAGAGAAAAAATATTGATTCATCCATATCGAACTAAATGTATGAAGAAAACATATGCTTCCAAATTCGGCATTAAATTCGTGTTTCTCCTGCGAGCACTTATTCAACGTTACGACTTGAAGCCACTCTTAATTGAAAGTCATCGAGTCAGGAAGTATTCAGGCTCCTCAAATTACCCAGCTTGAAGCAGCTTCCTTCATTAACTCTTCGAAAGATTTAGTCGATCTATTTTGGTAACTACCCTATTGGCGGATTTCACGAAAAATTTTTTTAATAATCGGAGTTCTATGCAACCGTTGTATATCGCCGACTATGCATTGTAAAAACATCATTTGAGGAAAATGAAACATTACAAGAATTTGAACTGAAGCTTGAAGGCTAAAGGCAGCCTCGGATCAGAATTCCAGTTTTCAGATTAATTTTGAGTCCGAACATAATTCATTGAGTCCTCATTTCGTAGCGTGAACATTTTCGCGATGTAGATTGAAGATTGAATCGGAGTTACTTGAAAACACCAACCTCCGTGAAAAATTTGCAACTTTTGTTTTTCATCAAATAGCGAAATTTGTAAAAAGAGATCAGTTTTTGTATTAAGGTGCAAATGTGAAACATAGAAGAATTCTAAGGCATCAATCGGATCAATTGTTCGAAATTTGGCACATTCCCAAATTAAAAACAGCGAAACGATCAAATTGCTTATTGAAACTCAAGAATAATCACCGACATTTCAACAGCAAATTTACAATGCGATGAAAGCAGGTCTGAGATATATAGCAGAATTTGCTGCCAATAATGTATTTATTACAAACATTTCCTGCTTAATGGCTCTATCGGAAACATGCTTCAATCAATTACTCGGAATCTACCATTTCGCTCAAAATATATATATGGTCGATAAAGTGTTGATTGCTACGAAGTTTACCAACATTCGAATACTCATCAACATTTGTAAGGATGGGAACGATCTAGTATGATCATTTAGTTCATGCGTGCTTTACGGGTGTGAAGCAATTTTCCTACAGAATAATATTAAGTCAAATAGAATGTTTCTAGTAATAGGCTATCAAGAAATTATAGACAGTCATTTTCACGAACAGAGAGTGGAACAATGAATCCCGAAATTAAATGTGAATCTCTCATCCTTCAACCGATAAATATGAGCATTTCATAAATATACAAGGCTCTGAACATTATTTTTCCATGAACCTTACATAGGTTAGGTTTCGCCCTCATTCAGAAGTTACAAGCATTTCTAAAATAGTTATTTTCCTATCAAGTGCAGAAAGTTTAACTTTGCCGTACGAGATTGCTGTTGCCCGAACGACGCGGAGCGGAAAGATACTTTCGGCACAAGATAGGAGCATTATTTTTTCTACGACCCCACATTGAAAATATATATTTTATTTCAATATACAAAACATTCCATGAAAATCCATAATACACATTAATTCTACATGTCGTTACCATGGTACTCTCATCGTTGACGTTCGATGCATAGGGACATAATAATTCAGTTTATTCTTCACTGGTGTAACGTCTTAAAAGAACATATTTTGATGTTCAAATAAACAGGAAAATGTCAGATAAAATTCCGTTGGATATGGCAACATGTGATTATTCATTAGACACTTGGCGGACGATCTAAATTCTAAATGATAAATTAAATATTTTCCAACTAAGTACGTCTATCTCCAGTACCCTCTACCTTCAATCAGTTGGTACTAAACGTATGAAATGGAAAACAATTAAATAATATCGCCATTACCATTGCACATAAGAATTTTGAATTTTTGTGTGCTTCGAAAATATATTATACCTACATTTCAGAAAAGAGTTAGAACGAGTACAGAAAAGAAATATCGAGGTAAGATCAGTGAGTTATATATATATTTATATATATTTTATAACTCAGTGGGTAAGATGGTTATCATACCACAGAATGGACACAGGGACTACGACTCTAAAGTTTTTTTTTAATGGCCACTGAACAATTTCGCATGCTCATAGGTTATAGGCATATTACTGGAAATCTGAAACGTCATCGTCATAAACTGCCAATGTGATAAATGAACTCCTCTTATTGCAGTTGCAAACTTTTTCGAAGGAAGGATGTATATTCTACAATCAATGTGTTAGGAGCAAATCAGTTCCAACAAATTGTTGCCTACCAATGAACGAATAGGGTAAATATAAGAACAGGTAACGTTTCAAGGACCAAATCTCAAGAATATTAGGACTTCAGTTTTCTGTATATATTATCTGACATTTGTATGGAGATAAAATATATGTCATTTTGAAATGTCCTGATATCAGTTCCATTTTCAACAAATCAATTCTCAAAAAAACCAATTCTATTGTAAATTAACCAGATTATTTCCATCCCGCAAAATATATATGGACATTTTTTGTTTAAAAATGATTTTCATGTTATTCGAACAAATCAAGTAATTATGATATCTCCAGTATTAAAACACAAACTATTGGAAAAGATGTATTTTTATTAGTCTAACATCCGAAACTACATCAGCTTTCACCGAGCTGGTGATAAAATCAAATAATTAAATCTATATAATAAATTTCGTATTTTAGAAAATATGCTTATTAAAAAAAGGTTGTCTTAAAACCCGGAATTTTTTGAATAATTTTTTGAAAAATGATTTTTTCATGAAATTTTGTAGCATAATAATAAGAAAATTTTATACCGTACTTAAAATATGAAACATGTAGAATTTGCAGACAAAGGGTTGTTTATTATTTACTTGGACGAATTTCTGGGTTGCCGGCTATAAACATGTGTGTTAATAGAAAAAAAAATTATATCAACATAAGCGTTCTTCTATTGTGAACACGTTGATATAGGTTCTCCAGAAAAAAGTTTGTGATAAAAAATGGCTAAAAAGTGTTTTTTGTGCGGTCCGGGCGATTCCTTAAGTGATTCTACTGATGAAACCTCAAAAAATTGTTCCTTGAAGCAGAAAATTTCTGCATCATTCTGGAAGAGAGCCCAAGTCCACCAACTGTCGAAACTTCGAGATGCAATAATTATGCGATGCCGCTAACAAACTCCTTGATATGAGAATCCAAAGTCATGCAGGAATCCAACTGCAATCCCAGAAGCTTGGAAACTCTACACCAGAGATCTACCTTCAGTGGCGGCCTTACCCATTGCGAGGCCCTGGGCGGGAGATTTTCGCGAGGCCCTTTTTCTTTCGTGAATCTAGTTTCACAAAGCGGTGTTAGTGATAAGGCTTTTACATGATCCTTAAAAATAGCCCACCTCTGAGTTGAGTCGGCAAACAGAGTTTACAACCTTTGTAGCAAACCAAAAAAAGATTTTGCTTGGACATTTTGCTATGACCTCTAAATGTGAATGAAGAATCAAACACAATGGAAGTTTTTCATCAGAAAATAAGAATATAACGAAACTGAACCCAGTCCAGTAAACGAAGGTCTGAAATCAATTTTTTGCGGAGTGAGCTGCATTTTTGATATAATGATTGTCACTAAGGAAGGAACTCTTGGAAAATTCGTGAAAATGTCGAAAAAGTTACGTTTTCTCGGAAACTAGAAGGTTTATCGAAAAAAGTTCCAAACAAAAGTTGTAGGGCGGAAAAATCTTATACAAATGAGGGCTTTTTGCATTCCCGTGGTGTTCGAATTGACTAATTAGAGGTACACTTATGTAATGGCGTTCTCAGATGCTATAATTGACGATAATTGAACGAATATTTCAAAGGGACCGCCAAAGAACGGTCAACAGGGCTATAAATATTTTGTGAGGTTCCAATATCTGCGATAAGTAAGCATAGTACCTGAATTCTCAGATAATTTTTACCCTAATTGTGTTGTGTGATTCTACATTCTATTTTTCCTACTGTTTATGATCTGGTGGGTCAGGCATCTGGTGCCTCAATTACATATTTGAACGTTCCGACAAGGCGCAATATTCAAAAACTACATCAAGTTTTTTTCAATTTTGTTTTGAATGGATTGGTTGACGAACTTTTTTAGAACTCACCCTTATGTTTAAACCTTTATAAATAATTAGGGATCTAAATCAATACCAAAATTTGCTCGTATCTTTGCGCGCGAGGCCCCATCAAGAGCGAGGCCCCGGGCGATTGCCCCGTTCGCCACCCCCTAAAGCCGCCACTGTCTACCTTGGTCACGGAAAAATGCTCCCAAATCCAGTCTGTTGCTTTAATACGAAAATAAAATAAGTTCCTTCATCATTTTCAAGATCATGAGGTTAATATTTACAAATAAAATGAAAGAAACAAACTCGACTCCCGAAGTCTCTAATCAACTTGACGATGCAATCAAAATGTTGTGAATCCCACCATTAATCTTACACGTTGATTCCTCTTTTTAAAATCGGACTTCATTCACATCAACTCCTTACCCTACCTTAAATCTAACAATGATGCATATGACGTACCACAGACTATTAACAATAATTATTATCTCATGTTTGTGACGACTATTCTAGCTTGATCAATGCTTGCCGTTATTTCCATTTTCAGGTAGTTCTGCTAGTTGACAATTGGCAGGGACAGGCCGAAGCCAAATTGTTGGTAGGGGGAAATCCATCGTAAATTTTCCAACTGTCCATTGAATTAACAGAAAACCGTTATACCTAATATAGTATTATATTTGTTTCGGTAAAAAAAAATCAAAATGATGAATTTCAACAGAGTGAGGAGTAATTAACTTTTTTTTCCATCTACCGAACATTCAATTAAGTAGATTTCATGGAGTCTGCCTTTTTCGTGAAGAGTATCTTGAATGTTTCATTCATTTTCATCAGAGGAAATATTTTTTCCGAAAAATCTATTCTTTTTAATCTGTGAAAGGAGTAAATATTGTGAATGAGCAGTTTCAATACGATGAATCTCATCAGAGTGCTGAGAAATTAAAGTTGATTTTCCAATTACCGAATATTCCATTATGAGAGGTTTTTTATTTCATGCAATCATTTTTTTTTTTGAGAGAACTACTTTGAGACACTTTTTGTTTCATTCTTTAATTTAATTCAGATTCATTCTTTGATGTTTCTCAGATTTTCAAGCATCATAAAACAAGATATTTTTCACAAAAAAAAACAGATTCCATAAAATAAAGAAATTTACATGACTGAATGTTGGGTAGATGAAAAATCAAAGTTAATTACTTACCACTTGGGGGAGATTCTTAATATTGAAACTGCTCATCCCTGACATGGGCCCATCTCAGAGAATAATAGGAACAAAATGTTCAGAAAATATATTTCTTTTGATAAATAATGAGCCTTCCTTTTTTCTTACAGATTCCATCAAATAAAGAAAAGTAACATAACTAAGGAACAAAACAGAAAATTTGTGTTTTGCGAATATCATAAATCAAGATACTTAAAAAAAAACAGATTGCCAATTTAGTAGGGAAACGGTTTCGACCTAAATCAGTCATATTGAAGAAACAATTTTGAACATAATTTCCTAATTTGAGTAGGCGATTTCGAACTCTTGTAATTAGTGTTTGGAATTGAGAATATTTTCAGTGTTTTGAATAATTTTTGCTGTACAAATAAATTACCCTTCCGATATTCTATATTCTATGGTCACAACAAATAATTTTCTCTCACACATGTTGTGCTTTGTGCATTTTCTGTTCATGAAATTTTTCTAGAAATTTTTTATAAGGCACCACAGACCACTCAAACTTCACTTTGAATCTTTTTCAGTTCATTTTTTAAATTTATTCACACATATTGTTTATTCGCAAAACTGTAACATAATGTACGAAGAGCGTACCTAATGATGATTCTGCTTATTTGATAGAAACACCTTAAATTTATGATACCAGATGGTTTTTTCATGACACAGTCTATGCGACCTAACTGAAAAATTTACAATTACTGAGTACCTATTTCTTGAAGCCGCATCGCTTCAAGCACTTGATGGTGAAAATATTGGGTTGAATACTATTTATTGTCGGCTATACATATATTGTTAAGTACTGATTGCAAACTTGTTTTTTTTAATTCAGATTCCTTCGAATTTCGTAACTCTCTCGGAACTATGTATTTCGACCCCTCCCTTGGGCCCGTCCCTGGCAATTTGCACCTTCATATTTATTATTAACATGAATGAGAATTGGAGTTGAGAGAGAGCCTATAAACTCAATAATATTCTCGAACAATTGAACATAAATCAGGGACAGCCTGAAACAAAAAATATCTTAAACAAAACTATCTTTGATGACCCACTATGTTACGATGACGTCTCGCACGATTGGTCCTGGTGTGTGAGTTTTAGAAGTTGTGATGAATCCTGAGAAACCAAGAATGGCCAGACCCCCTCTCCCTATGTCCCGCTAACAACATAGGTTAAGTGTTTTTCAGAAACATCCCAAGGCACGAAGAAGTAACAAATTAAAAAAGGAAAACATACCGATTCCGAACGAAGCACCAAGCTGACTACGAGAACCCGAATCGTTCTTAATTCCAGAGCTCGTGTCTAAGCAAACCTTGGCCAGGAGGGCCTAAGAATCGACGGAGATCGAGCTAGCAAGCAAACGCTTTGAGTACTGATCGCATGAGAGAACGACGTGGTGACTACGGCTCTATTACTCTATTGGCCCAACGGGACAGACTCAAAGAATACTGTTAGCACCGCTAGAAAGTTCAACGGAAACCGCGCTGTATCAACTGACTGATGCTATTCAGAAAACTCTGAATAACATAGAGGGGCCTTTGACAATAAAACACACCCGTCTCTCAAAGATGCACTTGAAAGGCGAGGAGTGAATGAAACCATTGTAAAATGGATGTTTGAGGTATTAACTACCAGAGTTGCTGAAGCATCGATGGGCGATAAATCCGTCGGTGTTAAGGCTACTCGAGGTACACCTCAGGGTCGGATGCTATTACCCCTATTATGGAGCCTTGTAGTGGATGAACTACTACACAGGCTCACGCTGTTAGGCTTTGACTGTGTGGGCTATGCTGATGACATAGTCCTTATAGTTAGAGGCAAATTCGAAGGCGCCCTCTGCGATTTACTGCAGAATGGCCTCGGAATCATTGAGCAATGGTGCTTGTCAGTGGGGCTGAATATTAACCCAATCAAGACCACAGTAATTCCGTTCACTCGGAAAAGAAAACTTCCAGCCATGAAGTCGTTATCATTGAACGGAAATATCCTGGAGTGGAAGTCTGAAGTTAAATATCTGGGAATTACCCTGGATAGTAAGCTTCTGTGGAATAGGCATATATGTAATGCTACTAGTAGAGCTATTAAAGCTCTTATGGCGTGCAGGCGTCTATGCGGTAGGAATTGGGGTTGTACCCCAGATTACTGCGATGGATGTACGTCATGATTGTGAGACCTATAATCACATATGGGGCAGTAGTCTGGTTTGTTAAAGCACGTCAAACAAGTACGAGGAAACTGCTCGATAAAGCACAGCGGCTTGCCTGTGTGTGCATCACGGGGTCCATATGAAAACGTGCCCAACCAGAGCACTTGAGATCAGAACAGATCTCACACCCCTACATCTGGTGATTGACAGGATGGCCCATGAGGCCATCCTCAGAATATCCAGAGAAGGCGCAGGTAATGAGAGAATTAGTGTCAGAGAGTCTGGAGTTCTTTGAGTAACTACATCTCATCTGCGAACCTTCCTAGTGATGTAATGGTCAAGAAAGTAAGCACTGAGAAAAACTTCATTACGATGCTATGCAAAAAAGAAGAATGGTAGCGGGAATACACCTAAATTTTAAAGAAAATACAGTTAAATGGTATACACATGGTTCTAAAACCAACACGGGAGCTAGCGCTGAGGTTCACGGGGCCAAAGCTAAGTGTGCACTATCGTTAGGCTCCTGTGTGAGTGTTCTGCAAGCAGACATATTAGCAATCGAAAGATGTCTGGACTTTAATCTAGAGAGAAACTATCAAAATTGCGACATAGTTATTCACTCAGATAGTCAAGCTGCTATTAAAGCACTGAACTCCTATGTCATCGACTCAAAGTCATCATGGGAAGTCGACATGGGAATGCCGGATCAAACTAAATGAGGTAGGCAAGAAAAATAAGGTCTCTTTGATCTGGGTTTCTGGACATTCGGGAATCACAGGTAACGAAGAGGCCAACAAACTTGCCAGAGAGGGTGCTCGGAAACCACTCACTGGCCCAGAACCTTTCTGTGATATAGGAAAATATACCTATAGAAAAGAGTTTCTGGAGAAGGAGAAAACTGAAAGAGAAACACTCTGGCAGAATCTCCCAGGGTTGGATCACTCCAAAAAGTTCCTTCGGAATTTTGAAACTGCAAGATCCAAAAGATATTTGGATCTCAGTAAGAACCAACTACACCTCCTCACTGGCTTTCTTACAGGGGCATTGTCGCCTCAGAAAGCACTTGTTGAGAATGGGCGTATCGGACACTGACGAGTGTAGATTCTGTGGGAGGAGGAAGAAACTCCTATTCACCTAGTCACAGAATGCTTTGGCATTGTAAGCCGAAGGAAACAATGCTTTGGTCAAGAGACCTGTATTAGTGAGGAATTAGCCTCACTGAAGCCTTCCGAGATATTGGATTTTATAAGATCTCTGGGACTGGAAGGCGGGCTGTAAAGGTTTGTCAGGGGGCACAATAGATCATAAGGTCGTAGTGGACTGTAACCCCTTTTAAACTATCAACTATCAACCGCTAGAAATAGTAGAATAGAATATAGCTGACCTTGCTTTCCCCCTTGAGATGGAAACAGTCTAGGGGATGGACCCAAGCTGCAAGTTAGGACTCCATCCAGAATACTCAGACTGCGCACTGGAAGACTTCGAGACTAATCGGCAAACTCCAAACCCACATCCGAAAATCTCAGGGCGAGGTGAGCTTAACTCCACCGGCCGAAACAATTTGATTTGATGGAATCGGTGTCCTTGGGGTTCCATCCAAGCATCTGAGGAGAGTTTTTTAGTAGGTTTTAGCTAGGTTTTCGCGCTTTTTCCCTACCTAAAGATCAAGAAAAAAAGTTCACGGTAACGTCAAGAAATTAGGACAAACCATTTGAGTCTGTCATTATAACAGAAACGAGACCTACGGCTATGGAGGGTAGCGATAATCTATGGCATTGCACGTCGAAGCAATACCCAAATTCCCTCCCGGACAACCCTCCAAGCCGGACCAGCATGCTTCATCATCGGTCGGACGTAGGTCACATACAGAACCTTAGCAGTTCTTATGTCATATTGGCTGAAGTTCTTCTGGGTGAATATTCTAGCGTTACCTGTCAGACATACAATATGGTCAGTCCAGTTGAGGTTATCGTTAACCAGAAGAACAATCCTGAACTATTTGGCCACCCAAGTTGTAAGATAATTTCCTTGTCCAATAAGCATGACACAATACTTTTCCTGATTGAGAGGCTGTATGACGCCCGGGTTAAACTGTGGCCAACTGTAGATTTTAGCGTCATCAACATAGAACAGATCCTTGGGAGACTCCACTGGTTACATTTTTTTTACGTAGGAATATGTCCTACCAACTTTGATACGGAAGGAACGATCATTAAGAAAAGCTCTGATCATCTGATCCAGTTCAACAAAAAGGAAAAATTTGATATGACTATTCCATATAGTTCTGTAATTCCCCTCAGAGTTAATAATATGTACATATATTGGTTCTTCTTCAAGAATTTGACGAGTTCGCGCGCTGGCTAACTGAAAAATAATAGGGGTTTGTTCAGTAAAAAATTTTCGTCACGCCATCCGTATTCAAAATACAGGGCGTTGAAAAAGAAAAAAAATACACATTTTTTACGATTTTGCCGAAACTACTGTCAACATTGTAAAGAAATTTTACACGAATATGTTTTGGAAGCTGATACATCTGATAAATGTGTTTTGATGTCCGACTCTCATAGAGAGTGCTACACCATTTTCAATTGTAATTCAGAAATCGTCAATTGACATTCAGAAAACATCACTTGTATTTCAGATAAGTCAATGGTATTTCAGAAAACATCAAATGTTATTCAGATTTGTCAATTGAATTTCAGAAAATATCAAATGAAATTCAATTCAGTTGAGTGATCCGAAATACATTTGATGTTTTCTGAAGTTCAATTGACTAATCTGAAATACACTTGACGGTTTCTGAATTACACGGTCCATACCAAGTTGTTTTGAACATAACTAAATTTTGAGCGATATTGAACATCATTCAATTTTACACCAAAAAGGTACTCTAGATGAAACTCGATAATGTGCGCCGTTTTCGGAATGTTTTGATTTGAAAATTATGAAGCAATAACCGATGATAGTATAAAGTATTAATAAAGTACTTAATTATTATTATTTTTAATTATTAAGCACGATGGAGTTCCCCGCCACATTGATAGAAGATGTCATAATCGGTTAAGTAACCATTTTCCGAATCGATGGATTGATGGAAGAGAAGAACCTCCGATTCATTTGCCTCCTCGGCCATGCGATTTCACATTGGATCACACAGTTTCGTCATACATTAAAGAAAATTTACGCAATAGGCGTAAATTCACTTCAAGAATTGAAGGACAGAATTCAACGTCACTTCAATGACCTCATAGCTGACTTTTTATAAATTTTCTTGTGATATTTTTGTCCAATTAATACATTCATAATTACTTCATACCAGCATCGATTCAACTTCATAATTTTCAAATCAAAATATTCCGAAAACGGTGCACAGTATCGAGTTTAATCAAGAGTACCTTTTTGGTGTGAAATTGAATTATGTTTAAAATCGCTTAAAATTTAGCCTAATCAATTTAATATCAGAAAGGTTATGTTCAAAACAACTTGGTACGAACCGTGTAACTAGCGCCCTCTATGAGAGTCAGACATTAAAACACACTCATTAGATGTATCAGCTTCCAAAACATATTCGTGAAAAATTTCATTATATTATTGTCACTTGTTTCGGCAAAATCTTGAAAAATGTGTATATATTTTTTTTCAATGCCCTGTATCTTGAATACGAATGAAAATTTTTCACTGAACAAACGTTCAGTGTTTTCTATCTATCCTAGAGAGATGGTCACTTTTTCTGGAACACCATGTATTACTCCAATATATTCATTCGACACTATCCAATAATTGTAGATATATGAATTTCCAATGAATCGTTTCTGATGTAATCTGGTATCAGTCACATGGGAGGGAATTATATCCATTTGGAAAAATTATTTTTATTCGATAGTTTTGTTTGCAGAAAAACTGAAAACTTTTCTGGATTTTCCAGCATATCCTTAGTGACCTCATTCTTTTTCTGGGTTGGTAATTTAGATAACTTAACTTTTCAGGCTTTAATGCAAATTTTCAAATCGATAGAGTGAACTGATGTAATTATTTCTTACGTTATCGATGATTTTGCATAATTCTTTCATAGTTTATTTCGAGTTTTGCAGATGTAATCGGCCGACAAGGTTATTACAATACAGTGCAGTCCATTGTTTTCATAACATTTTTTTATAAGAGCGAATGAGGCCAGTTCACAATTTTGTGTCCTATGTGCGTGTACTGATACTGGTTTCTTGCAGGAAATTCAATATCTTGCGCTCTTTTCGTTTCTTGAGCTACGTTTAACGATGCATTTGAATCAATTGAAACAAATGCCTCATTGCATATTTCAATACCATATTTTTCAGTTGTCTCTTCGTGAGAATGAAAGAAACTTTTGAAAATGGTATAAACTTATGAATTTTTTGGTATAAAGCACAACATAATAAAAAGAATACAATATTCAAAGAATAGAGCATGTGTTACAGAGAAGGGGCAACAATCTCAACATTTTTCCTCCTTACTATTGGCAATTAAACTTTTTTTAAACTATGGAGAAAGCTATTGAAATGGAAAGAGGAGAATGGGTTTCAGTCAGAAGAATCAACGTTCCAGAAAAAAAAAAGGATTGCGTTAGCTTCTACTCATATTTGTCTTTGTTCTTTGTTGGTATATCAAAATCATGAATCTTGTGAATATTCAATTGATATATCAAATGAGCATTTCCTATATGGTAATAGTTGACTTCTACCAAAAAATTTCTCAGGTTTCATTTTTCGTGATTTCGAAACATTTCGTTCAACAAAAATTTTCTGTTCTACAGCAAATTTTTTTCGGGTATGCTCCATGTCACTTTGTATGCCCTATCGCATTCTTGATATAGGTCTTCGAATGGTGTGAACCATCAGACAAGATCGGATTTTAACCCTTGCTATTCTTTCAGCAGAAAATGACGAAGCTCATTCGTTAGATTATTGTGCATTAATTGAAGATTTCGATCTTTGAAAAGCCCCACATATCAATTTCGAAATGTGTCATATATGTATTTGTTAATTTTTAAAATTTTTTAATATAAAATATTTCAGAACCAAAATTTTATTTATTTGTATAACTCCAGCATTGACAAATACGTAAAGCAAACCTACTTTTGCATTACATACTTTTCTTGAAGGACAAAAAGGCCTCGCAAAGATCTGCTGCCCGGGGCCTCGCAATGGATAAGGCCGCCACTGGTATTCGTGATAGGATATGCACTGCGCAAAAAAGTTCTGAAATTGAGTAATGAATGGAAACAGACAGATTGCATGTTACGATGAGTTAACTCAAGGATTAATTCAAACTGATTTCCGCCAAAAAAAAAAGTTCCGGATTGAATAATAAATGAAAATCGAGAAACTGCTCGTTACGATTCAAACCGATCGCAGCTAAAAAGGGTTCCGAATTGAATAATGAATGAAAATCGAGAAACTTGTTACGATGAATATCGGCAAAACTCGCTCATCTTTTTCGGCAAGATTATTTTCCTTCAACCAGTTGAAAATTTTTTAATATCCTTTGATTTCTGGGTTTTTTGTCAAGAATATGTAGGTACACTGTGTCCCATTTTGGTTGAGACTGTATCTCAGCTATCATTAAAGATATAGACGTGCGGTTTACGCGAACCTGTATCAATCTTTTGTAAAACTTTTAAAGCCAAAAACAGAAATATATTCCAAATTTTTTTCCTGAAATACAAGGCGAAAACGAGAATATTCAATTTTGGGGATGTTATTATTTCTAAATTTGGAACTACATTGAGTACTGAGTGGCAAATCAGATGCCTGCGCATAATAATATCTCGCATTTATTATGCGTGCGCATCTGATTTAGGACTCAGAGCTTGAATTAGTTCCGAATTTAGCGTAGTGGCAAGCGGCCCTAAGATAGAAAAAATGAAAACTGCTCGAAATAGATTTTTTACATGAAAGTCAGTTGCGTAGTTGAACATTTTTCTTTGAGCAAATTTTTGCAATTATTTTTCTGAATACATTGATGTATTACAACCTAATCTTCAATAAATTTCAGCTTCAGAATTAGAAAAATCCATATGTATTTATGTTTGTTTTTATGGTAGTTCATGAATTCTTTCACACATGTATTTAATTATTACTTTTTTTCAAACGCCATGTCTCTCAGACCTATTTGTTTTGTCATATTTCAAGCATAACCTCAAAATATCACTCTTCAACTTGAACTTAAAAAATGTTGAAAACAAAAAAATTTCAACATTAATACATAGGTAATAATATTTTTTCATGCATGTTCAACATATCGCATTTCCGCTTCAAAAGTGACAAAACTCAAAATTTACTTTTTTCGATTAATAATATGTGAAGAATCAGTAAACGAGCCTACATTATATGAAGAAAAAAATTCAACCTCCAACAGTGGGTCCTCCATATATCATATAGATACCTACATATCGAAGCAGCTTTCTATTTCATTTTTTCCAATTAATAAGAAAATTTTTAGCATTTGAATATTTCCGAATTTTAATTTGTGTCACTTTTGAATCAAGGGTGCGATGTGTGAGAATTCATGGCCTACTACAAACGTAAATAAAATTTATTGAAGATTAGGTCGTGATACATCAATGAATTCAGAAAAATAATTCCAACAATTTTACGTTAAAATAAACACGTTGAAAAACTACCAAGTTTGAGTTCAATTCTAAAAGCAGTACTTTGAAAAAAATTTAACTGCGCAACTGACTCTTATGCATAAATATCTATTGAAAGCAGTTTTAATTTTTTTCTTTTACAGGGCCTGAGAAATAATATATCCAATTGTGAACATTTTCGTTTCCGCCCTGTATTTCAGGAACAAAAGTAGTTGGGATATTTCTGTTTGTGGATTTGAAAGTATTATAAAAAAGTGATGCAGGATTGCGAAAACTGCATGTCTCTATCCATAATATCTGAGATACAGTGCAGTCCCAACCATAATGAGACAGTGTACATATTCTCCTTGTTTTTTCAGTTAGATTTGATTGTTCGATATATTCAGAATTTCATCATGAGTTGGAAGTCGATAGATTATTTGTATGAATTACTGTTATTAATCATCGAAAAATTAACTTAATATGTTGATTCTAATTTTCCCAAGATAGAATGGTCTGACTATTTGAAGGTTGATGATAAGAAATATTTCTTTCATAAATTGATAGATGAATAAGAAATGTCGGCGAATTCAATTCAAAACGACATTTCTGCCACTAGGTAATGTCGTCTCTTTCGTCATTAGGAGTAATGAGCAGTCCGAAAGGGTTGAAGAGATTCAACTCAATTCCACAACATCAAATTACTTACCCACCCTACTTTATTCAGATGTCGCGTTTTATGGGGTGGGATATGGGGACGGTTTTCTCATTTTGATTTTTTACACCCCGAATGCACTCTTTCACTGCTCCGAAACGCACAGTTCCGTTTCAAGAAGCTGTGAATTCTGTTCGGCGTGCAATCGAATTGTCTAGACTAGACGCCCTGACTCCGTCACGCCGTCGCTTGGAGCGACTCGCATGCGCGCAACAAGTGAACTATGGACGTCCCTTGGACTATAATTTCCAATAATAAACTGGGGGAAATTATTACAAAATATGAGAACCTCAATTAAATATTCACCCTCCATCAAGCAGTTATCTTGGGAAAAACAAGTCCATTTCGAGGACCACTCACTGTGTATGGTTCCATAGACTCTTTATTCTTTTTCGACTAATATTTTAGATTGCCAACACTTCAGAAAAGGCAGCTTCTTCATGTCAAATACACAATTTAATCTCCTGTACAGGGTGGTGAGATTTCGATGTTTTAGTACTACATCTCCTAAATTAAGCGAGATAGAAAAAAAGTAGGTGTATGTCATTTTCTCTTTTTTTGAGAAACATTAATTGCTGAATACCGCAAGTCACTACGGTGTCTATTAGTTTCTGTGCTACAGGGTGATTTTGGAATTTGGCCAATCATTATAATTGGCTATAATTTCCGCAGTGTTGCAACTACGCTCTCGAAATAAAAACATCATTATGGTACTTTTTTCCGGTGCTATCGAAATTTCAGTGCCGATTCAAATTTTAGAGGAATTTAATAAATAATTTTTTTTCAAATGCAAACCATAGTAAGCTATGATGTTTTTCAATAGACTTTTCTTAGACAATTTCCAAAATACACTGCGCAAAAAAATTATCGCACATTATGGAAATCTCAAATTTATTCTACAACTGAAGGTGTTCTCAATGATAATTATTTTTTGCATATGCATGTATATGTTATCCACTTTCAACGTATTTCTTCAATACAGATGTTTTTTCCCAGCAGGAATAAAAAAAGATGATATTATCAGATTTTGAATGTATTGCCTCCATTCTAAAATCAGTTGTTTTCGATCAATTCTAGTGATCAATAGTTTTTCTTTGGTTTGATTTTCTACACTCGATCGCTATGCAACGCGAAACACGCAATTTGACCCAAGAGGAATTTGCCCAAGCGGTAGTTTTGCGAGAAGAAGGGTGGACATACACAAGAATTGCAGAAAGGTTTGGAGTTTCCCATACAAGTGTGTCCAGAATATTGCAGCGATTCAGGGAGACAGGTATGAATGTCCGAAGACCAGGACAGGTAGACCAGGGGTAACAACTACCATTCAAGAACGTTACTTGGGAGTTTCTTCGTTGAGATAACTGTTTGCAACCGCTCGCCTCCTTCAAAATCAACTTGAGCAAACTCATGGGGTGCAAATTAGCACTCAGACAATAAGAAATCGCCTCAGAAAATATGATTCGAGGCTTCGTGTCGCGACAAGAGGCCCAGCTCTTACCCCAGCACATCGAAGGGCGCGTTTGGATTTTGCGAGAGAGCATATCCATTGGAAAGAGGCCGATTGGGAAAGAGTTCTCTCCACAGATGAGTCTAGATTCTGCCTCTATTATTGAGATCGACGTTCTCTTGTATACAGACGTCCACATGAAAGATATGCTCAGTGCAATTTCCTGAATACTACTGGTTTCGGGGGAGGATCGATTATGGTATGGGGTGGTATATCTTTGACTGCTCGCACAGACCTAGTGGTCGTTGATAATGGAGCTATGAATGCTGATAAGTATTTAAGGAACATTCTTCAAGAGCATGTAGTGCCATTTGCCCTCGCATTTGCCCCATACATTGGTGAAATGCCAGACCCCATCGTGTGCGCATCGTTCAGAAGTACCTTGAAGAGGTTGAAGTCTCTCGAATAGAATGGCCAACAAGAAGTTCAGATCTCAATCCGATTGAGCAGGTTTGGGACAACCTCAATAGAAGGCTGAGAAGTTCAGAAAATCATCCAGATGGTCTTAATGACTTAGGAATCCAACTCGGAGAAATCTGGGAAGGATTAGATCAGAACATTTTAAGATCACTCATTTTGAGTATGAACCGTCGTTGCCGAGCTGTAATTAACGCAAGGGGTGGAAATACCAAGTATTAAATCACTTATCAGCATTTCAGTATTTTGAAAATTGTTCATTTCTCTTCTTTCACATAAGATTCGGTGAAATCCTGAATTTTTCTTCCATTTAATGTGTCTTGTTTCGTTTAAAACCTTCCCGAGAGAACATAAAAAATAAGTTATAAAGTCAATGTAGAGTTAACTTTCATTAAAATTGAGATTTTCAGAATGTGCGTTATTTTTTTTGCGCAGTGTATATGTCATGTTATATTTCTGATTTCAAATATCGACAACTGCGAAAAATATTTATCGATAAAGAAAATCAAAGAAGATTTTTATTTTGATTCATATCTTTTTTAACTGAGGAAATCATGAAACATGATATTCCACAATTTTAAGCTGTCAAATTGATATAGAAAACATCAGTTATAGTTATATTAATATACAGACTCCAGGAGTGTTTCTTGAAACTTTTTTGTTCTATTATGACTTCTCTACGAATCTACGAACAGTATTCGAAAGCAGAGATTTTTACTCTTTAATCACATTTTCCCTGATTCTCTGACTATTTGTAAATGGCAAAGAAAACATTTTTTCAAAATTTCACTTGTTTCTTCGAGCATTTCGGGCGTCGTCGATGATCGAAAAAACAAGTTACTTTGAAAAATGGCTTCGAAATCTTCAACCAATTCATTTTCGCAAAATTTTTTCAAACGGAAACTATAGTGCTATACAATAAAAATAAGTTTGACAAAATTTGTTAATATGTGATACAAGTCCCTATAAATGGTGATCTTACACTTTGTCCCTTGATTATCAACATTTCCGTGAAATACAGGGTGATTTTTTTTCAGTGTTTCATTAGACCTATCGGAGAAAAGAATTTTAATACAAATTCAAGATTTTGTCTTTTCGCATTATTGTACAGGGTGGTCAGATTCCGATGATCCTAAATTCAAAGGGAAAATAAAAGAGTAATGTATATTTCATGTTCTCTTTTTTCGTGACACATTAATTACTGAATATCTCAAGTCGCTATACGGTGTCTACTTTCCGTGCTACAGGGTGATTTTGGAATTTGGCTAATTATTTTGCTGGGCTATAACTCCCGCACTCCATCAGTATAACAACTACGTTCTCGAAATTGAAACATTTTAAGAGCCGTTTTTTCAGAAACTTCAAGAAAAATTTCAAATGGAAACCATAATGTGCTATGATATTTTTCAATAGACTTTTTTTGGACAATTTCAAAAACATATTTTATTGTGGGATCCACAATTTCATTTAGAATTAAGATTGTTTATTGCAGTTCTTACTTTTTACCGACGGCACTGAACTCAAGTGCCCCACTAAGTGAATATATCAGGCCTTTTCGAAGCACTTGACGCTGAACGCGACACTTTTCAAGTATCCGCAGGTGTCTAGTCGAAAAAGTCGAGAATATTGGGAAAGTATTAACTTAAGGGTTGCATGGTCACGCGCGGAAAAGAGATCAAGGTGTACTTTGAGAAAAATAGGATATTAGAGGATGAGATGGTAGACAATGTTCACAGCATAGAACATTATTAGACGCGGTAATAAACCCCCCCCGTATCGACGCCAGTGTTCCGGGTCTACCGGATACGAATGTTAACTTCGTTATTGCAAATTCAACACCGTGTATATTTATATGTACAGGGTGGGCAAAATTGGTGATACATGAACTACAACTTTTTAACCCAACGAGATAGAGAAAAATGAATGGTACGTTACGGTCGTCTTTTTTAGAGAAACTGATAATGCCATCAACTGCTTTTCTTTATCTTCTTTTGTTTTCGAGTTATAGGCCAAAATTGAAATTTGGGCGATTTCAACTTTGGTCATTATCTCCGTTCCTGTTTGTGCTAGGATGTTGAAATAAAAACATTATGCAGGCACTTTTTTCATAGCAATCCAGTAGCGTACTTTGTTTTTTCCCAAAAGGTTTCCTTGCTGAGGTATAACATAAAGTTGTGTTTTTTCTTATGGAAACAACAGTTTCAAATGGCTTAGGAAGAATCGTCATTTTTTTTCCGTTTCAGAAATATGTCATTCATCATACATCGACCCCAGATTCATTCAGATATCATGAAAAATATAGTTTGTATGTGAAATTTGAAGTATTGAGTAATAAGTAGGTTTAATCACAGAATAATATGTCTCTACGCATGGTGTCATGATTATTTTGTGATTGGATACTTGATTCAATTCTCCGTTTGATCTCTGTTCAGAACAACTATATCAAATATATCTGCTCTCAAAGGAATATTCCAAATATATGCCATCCCAGATATGTCTGGTATATGCTATGGGAATATCTATATGATATGCGTTTAGAATATTATTCAATAGTATTTATTGGTATATATACATGAATCTTCATGGAATATTACAAACGTTACAAAACCCTTTTTGAACGATAATTGTGTGTAGGCACTACCACTAGCTCGATTTTGCTTTTGTTCCGAACTCATCAATAATTGATGAGTTTGCTATTTTCCAGTAAACTGTTAAAGAACTACAAACTTTCTATATAGATTATATTTTCGAGGAATCGCAGTTATCATCAAGTTAATCATAGTTGGATTCAAGTTAAAAAATAACACTTTCATTCGCTTAATAATTTGATCTTATTTATTAAACTGAGTAAACAATGGAATCAATGATTTGTAATTTATTTATATGATTGATACAATGAAATGAAAGAGCAGGCAACAAATTAAACGTTTTTATTTGTGAAAAATGGACATGCTATACTATATCGTCTATCGACTGAGAGTCGAGTGACTTTTTAAATAATTGAAATGTTCGATGAAACAGAAAAAGAGGTCCATTATGATTTTGATCTTATAGGAAAGAGATCAAATATATATTTTCAATAAATGGAAAAACAATATATGATATTCGAGCAGATATGTGAAAAGGGCGTAGACAAGTTGTCAAAAATCATATATGATAATCAAATATTAGTCAGCAGAGGTGAGAGTAGCTTATTCCACTGGAGGATCGAATCACTTTTGCTCATATTTTTGTTTCCATGAAGCTGCCATGTGGTGACAGAGATGTCTGGAACTTAGAATCTTTCTAGTTCAACTTAATACTTCTTGCTTTTCATTGAACCAAATACATTGCATTTCAAACATTTCAGAGCCATTGTAGGTTGAGGAAGTTATGTGGCCACTTCGAACCATATTTTCGCCCTTTCTAGATATTTCCTTGAATTTTATCAAAATATCTGACAGAAATACCAATGATGTTAAATCTGGCAACGCCGCCCCTATCGGCAACTTTGCGAACTGTAAGGTTACAGTGGGTTCGGAAATTACCGATTTTTGAGAAGGGATAAAAAAGAGTGGGGATAAAGACGTAAAAGGAGCAGAGACGGACGAAAAAGGGCTCTTCTTGTTATTCTACGGTGGTGAACGTACACGAGTAAGTACTTTTGTGAAATAGATGTTAAACTGTTTTTGTGAATAAAATATCTAGACTGTTTTAAAGTGCTTCTCTTATTTCACCCACCCGAAAATTACCTATCCGAGAACGAAAAGTCCTAAGATTTTATCTTTTGATTTCAACAACTGGCGACCGTGACAGGACTTCGTGATTTTGTATCGGAATTTAGAGGTAAATTATTTTCGTGTTGGGTAAAATATTCGTGCCGTAAAGATGAATGCCAAGAAGAGGACGATCCGCCGCATTTCTTTCACCAAGGCCCTCAGATCCTTGAACACCTTGTTGGATGAAGGAAGTTTGAATACAGTGGAAATCAAAGTAGCCTTTGAATTGCTGGTGATAAAATATCACGAATTAGAAGAGGTTTCTAAGGCGATTTTGGAAGAAATGTTCGCTGGGGAAGACATTGACGAGGACGACCTAATGAAGACCGCCGAGGACAACGATGCGTATGAAAGCCAATTCATAGCGGCGAAATGCCAGTATGAGATTATAATGGCTTCAATTGAAGAAAAGGCCCAAAGCGTACGCAGCAGCGAAAATTCGACGTGCAGAGCGAGGTGCAGTCTTCCAAAAGTGGAGCTTGCCAAATTCAGCGGGGATATTCGGGGCTGGTTGAAATTCTGGAGTCTCTTCAGCAAGATCCACGAGGACGCTGGACTGCGTGATGAGGACAAGTTCCAGTATTTGATGCAGTCAATGGTGCCGGGATCCAGAGCAGCTGAATTGGTGAATAGTTACCCTCCGGTCGGCGAAAACTACAAAAAGGCAATCGAAGGTCTGCAGAAACGTTTCGGGCGCGAAGACCTACAAATAGAAGTTTATGTGAGGGAACTTCTGCAATTGGTGTTAGAAAACGCCGTTTTGAAGAGAAAAGTCGTCCTCGCCTCCCTCTATGACCGAATCGAGTCGTACATTCGGGCACTAGAAACTCTCGGCGTTACCACGGATAAATGCGCGGCGATGCTTTATCCGTTAGTTGAATCCTCGTTACCAGAAGACTTATTGCGCGTGTGGCAGAGGTCTAACAATTCCGCAGAAAACGGTAAAGTAGGAAAAGCGTCGGATGTGTCGAAAACGCGACTAGACGGACTTATCCGTTTTTTGGAATCTGAGGTCCAAAACGAGTTGCGGATATCTATGGCGGTAAAGGGATTCGACATGGGCGGTAAGTCGGAACCAAGGCCGGAACGTGAGCCAAAAGCAGAAAAGAACTTTCCAAGTGCGCGGAATCTGCTTGCGTCGGTAGTGAAAAAGGACACTTGCGTTTTTTGTGATAAGACTAACCACAACAGTGAGCGGTGTTTCAGAGCTAAGAAAATGTCATTAGCGGAAAAGCAAGAGGTGGCAAAAACGAAAAGAGTTTGTTTCGGTTGCTTGCAAAGCGGACATTTGAAGAGGCATTGCAAGAAAAAATTAAAATGCTCAAAGTGCGGTAAAAGACACGTGGACATAATGTGCTCTGGACAAAAAAGGCGAACTAGTTCGCGATCTAGTTCGGAAAGCTCCGTAAGTGCGGTTAATATCCCGGAAGAATGCGCTTTAGCTTCATCAGCTGAAATCCCCGCGACGTTCATGCAGTCTCTGAGAGTGCGGGTGCGAAATGACACGAAAGATGTGGTCGTTCGTGCGTTAATAGACACGGGGTCGCAAAACTCTTATGTCTTGAATGAACTGGCTGAAGATTTGGACTACAAGCCGCGAGGGCAGCAAGATATGGTGCATTTACTGTTCGGCGGGAGTAAATCCGATGTTGCGACGCACCCAAAATTCAACATTCGTGTCGGGAATCTGGATGGGACTTATTGGTGCAACTTTGAAGCGCTCGGAGAACAAATAATTTGCTCTAACGTACCAAGTGTGCGAAGTGGTGCGTGGTTGAAAGAGCTGAAAGATCGCGACGCAGACATTACGATAAGCGACGTCGATAGTAAAGAACAGTTTGTATCCATTCTCATTGGCGCCGATATAGCAGGAAAGTTGCTGACGGGACGGGTGCACCAACTAGAGAATGGATTAACAGCTTTCGAAACCTATCTTGGATGGACGTTGATGGGAAAAGTGCCTTCAAAGAAGAACATCATGAAGAATGAAGCAAACCTAGCCGTTGTAGCCATCTCCATGTTGACGCAGGATGTTGGTAAAAAGGATTTATGGTCATTAGATGTCATAGGAATAAACGATCCTATAGACCATAAATCACGCAGGGACCAGGACATTGAAGTTGAACAGTCGTTCAAACGGGGTATTGTGAAAAACCCGGAAAGGCGCTACGAGGTGAAATTGCCCTGGTTAGATAACAAGCACATGGCCTCGCAGAGATTGAAAAGAATGTCTGATAAACTGCAAGAAACACCGAAATTCCAGGAATACGGTGGGATACTCCGAGACTGGCGCCAAGAAGGAGGAATAGAGCAGGTACCAGGCCAAGAATACGATACCTGGGGTGTTGATTTGTCGCATCACCCGGTTTTCAAAGAAGAATCCACATCAAAGACGAGGCCCATATACGATGCGTCCGCAGGTAGTCCTTTCCATAGCTGTTTGGAAAAAGGACCTAATCGAAGAAGTAGTGGACATTTTATTGAGGTTCAGAGAAGGCAAGAAGCGTATTTCGAAAAAACCTAGGCGCTTAGACTTGTGAAGCTCATTTTTATATTGCTGTTTTTTTGTATTCTGTTGATTGATTTTTTGTTATTGTGTTGTTATATTATGTTTGTACTTATTCGTGTGTGTAGGAATTGTTTTTGTATTTTGGCAAATGTCCGTATCTCGCAAAGTTGAGATGTCCTCACTCTTTTCGCGTGTGGGGAGGATGTTAAATCTGGCAACGCCGCCCCTATCGGCAACTTTGCGAACTGTAAGGTTACAGTGGGTTCGGAAATTACCGATTTTTGAGAAGGGATAAAAAAGAGTGGGGATAAAGACGTAAAAGGAGCAGAGACGGACGAAAAAGGGCTCTTCTTGTTATTCTACGGTGGTGAACGTACACGAGTAAGTACTTTTGTGAAATAGATGTTAAACTGTTTTTGTGAATAAAATATCTAGACTGTTTTAAAGTGCTTCTCTTATTTCACCCACCCGAAAATTACCTATCCGAGAACGAAAAGTCCTAAGATTTTATCTTTTGATTTCAACAAATGACATTATTTCTTTACAGGAATAAAACTACTCCTTTATAAATAAAAAATTAACTATTTTCTGGGCTCTACCCATTCTTAACTCCTGCAATTTCGTTCCCTGAATTTACCGATAAGAATATCAAATTTCGATTTTACTGAGATTTGAGTTTTTCTTATGGATGTAAACATTACGTCACGACGTTTTCAGTCAAAATATTCATATTTTTGTTTTGTGGTCTTGGATTGAGGTTATTTGTGTTCTGTGATTAGCAGTTTCAGTTTGGCGTTCCAAACTTCCAAAATGGTCGTCACCAAAGATTATAGAGTATAAAGATGGGAAACGCCCTTGTATCTGTGGTACTAAAATCCGACTACGATTTTTGGCTAGTTTCTTACTTGTGACACATAGATGACGCTGAAAACATTATTCATAACAGAAAACTATTTTAATAAGCGCGAAATTCGAAACACATTTCTCATAAATTTTCATTTAATTAAATACTTTGTCGAGCTTTTAAAAAAATATCCTGATCGACAAAAAAAAAGCAGGGCTCCGCTTTTTGATCAAGATGATATTTTCTTCTGCATATTGCTCTGAATCAAATGAAATACGCTTCTGGATTCTTTATATTTTTATTTGAAATGATTGTGTAAAATCAACTACAATACAATAATTATGAAATTGAGTACATTTCAAAAATTTGTTAACATATTAGAGAATTATCATAACAATTTCAAGAACTTATTGTGAGTGAACTCTCGATAAATCGAACATCGATAAGTCAAACAGTTGGACCCGATTCATACATATCTTACCCAGTGTATTTTAACCTCAATGAGTCTAGAAGGTCTAGTAGATGAGTCGAACTGCTGGAAGGATCGTCAAGAGAACCACCACCTCTATAAGTCGTTCTTCTGACCACCATTGCCTCTATGAGTGGAACTTTTTGATCTAATGAATGAGACCGAAGGAAATTCGGTTCGCAAACAAATTATCCAGAACAATATATTTTTACCCCGAAACCTCTATCCATTTGACAACACTGAAAATAAAAAGCAATGAACAAGACAATTACATGATAAGAGTTTCAAAACTTACATTTCTATTCTCTTTGGTAATGAAAAGAATGCACATTCAAGATTATTATTTCTGCAATTAATCACCATGCATTTCGAATGTCGGCCAGTTTTTAACACAAAATTTATAATAGAAAAACACACGAACCAAGATTATGGAGTGAGCTAGTTGGTACACTTGTAGATTTCGAATTATTTCAGTAGAAAATACGCGAGAAAATACAATCATCATTCAGCAAAAATATTTATTCAAGTATTTCTTTCAAAATTGACAACAGCCTACTAATAACTTCTATATAATCTATGTCAAATGGACCCTAATTAAATATTTTAACCATAGATCGATTACTTTTGAAAAACAGATGTCGCTGACATCACTGTAGTCGCTTCGTTTCCCATCTTTATACTCTATAATCTTTGGTCGTCACGTCACGGTGGTGACATGACTTATGGAGCTCCATGAGTTGAAAGAGTCTTATTGAAAAATTATTAAATTGTGTGTGGAGTTGAAAATATGTTATTGTTTGAGTATTATGTGATAAATAGTTTGTGATGCAGCCGAGCACATGATAAAAGATAAGACAGGCAGACAAGAGCATGACTGTAGGAGCGTGAATATCAAATCAGCGTTGGTAGGTACTCTTATATATTTGGAATGCTTGAAAAAGGTTTTCGTAATATGCCAATCACTTGTCAGTGCTTTATCTTTGGTTATGTGTATTTACGTTTTTTCAGGTCAAATAATTGAGGACTTTACAGTGAGGAAGTGATAGAAAGGATATTTCCTATATTTTAGTTGGGTTGGGAAAGAGGCAAAAACTAACTTTTCATCCCTAATAAAATTGTGCAATGTTCTCAAAGGTATAATATAAATAATTTCAGTGATCATAAAACCCATTTTATGTTTTATTGATATTTTCAGAGGTTCTTAAACAGAATGAAAATACTAAATTTGTTACTGAAAAATGGCTCCACGTTGTGCAGATAGCTTAACCAAAATTTTGCTTTCAATCCAAACGTAAAAACTACAAGAGCATGAGTGGAGGAGCTTCTCAGGTGTAGTAAGTCTCACCCAAGCTGTATATCGTAATTTTGTTCCTGCAAGCAAAAAGGCTGTACAGGTCGAAAATATTAGTGGCATCAATACGGATTTAGGCCCTAAAAATCAAAAAGAGGGATCGTCTTCGAGAAGGAAGGTTGCCTCGATATAAATTGCCAACACTGCTTACTAAAATTCAAAGTAAGTTTATAAATATTAAATAATCAGAACAGATTCCACTATTACTATAGCAGTAGACAGCCTCTTATCTTGAAAATCTTAGAATCACTGGTTTTTTTCAGGGCCAAAATCAAAGAATTCCAAGGAAAAAGGCGAGGAAGACCAAAAGCTACCTGGATGAGCGGCATACAGAAGACGATGTCTGAGAGACTGGGAGAATGGGTGTTGATAGAAGGGGCTGGAGACTGGGAATTGGAAGGCCTGGGATGTTATAAACACGGATATCTATATCAGCACCCCAAAGGTAAAGTGTGTCAAGTCACAATATCAAAATTAGACAAATGAGAGATTTTTCAGTTCGATAATTGTTTCAAAGAATGTGTACTGCCATTACTTGGCGTCTTCATAAACCTAGGGAGTCAAAAATGTGTTCCACTAGCTAGAATTTACTAATGTGGATCCAATATTCTAGATAGGTCGTGTCTGAAAAAATGTGACTTAACACACTTTACCTCTGAGGTGCTGATATATAGATATAAGGTTGGTTTTACAAAACTTTGTTAGTACCATTTAATTAACTGGAGCCACCGCGATTCGTAGAAATTTCAAAACGAGTAATTCGATTTGTGAAACCGACCCATAATCTGATGAGTCGATTTCAAATGGCTGTTTTGGTTGGTTAACGGTTGACCGCTCGGTTCATAAATGACAACGTCAAACGAACTGCGCTTTCGAATTCTGTTCAAATTTTGGAGAAACATCTGATTTGAGACGTCACCAGAATGTAATTCGAATGCGGTTGGTCCAAAACTGACGGACCAATCTATGAACCAACCAAGAACCAGTCAATCGAAATCGCCTCTAGTTCACAAACCAAATAATTGAAGTTCACAGTTCAATATTTATATCATTTAAAATATTACCTCATTGTGTTTTCCCTATTTTTTAGTTTAATTCATCAAATGTTAATTTTTACTTATTCTTAGTATTGATTTGTAAAATACCTAGTTGATTTATATTTATATTTTTACTTTATGTTCATTTTTATGATTTAATGTGATAATTTTGTTAATTATTGTTATTGTACAAAATATTCTTAAAACTGTAATAAATTTTTTTGAAACAATCTAATCAATGCATTATTATTTAGTACCGCTACAAAAATTTACATATATTTAAATATATACAAAGATATTACCAGCATATGGCATGGACAAATCAGGAGATAAAAAGATATTGCCAGCATATATGTAAGGGAGATATTCATAGATGAATCTGTATGGCATATGCCATGGATATATTTTTGAAGATCATGGGATATTCCTGGCAGATGTTTCATGGTGACCTTGGATATTCCTGCTATCTGCCAGGCTTATGCCCTGGGAGATTTGGAATATGTTTGGAATATCTCAATATGCCAGCGGTATATTCATTGAATATGCATGGAATATTTCTGTGCCGTCTGGGCTGTCAATTCGAACTCATTGTTGCAGCTAAAATAAAACATTTCAACACATCATTCTTGTAGTTTTCAAACATTTCCATATTGCCGGCAATAATGACTCCGAATTCTAATAATTGACAGTTGTTCTGAGCAGAGATCAAACCACGGAGAATTGAATCAAGTATCCAATCACAAAATAATAATTATTTCACTATGCGTAGAGACATATTATTCTGTGATTAAGCCTACATAATACTCAATAATTCGAATTTCACATACAAACTATATTTTTCATGATATCTGAATGAATCTGGGGGCGATGTATGATGTATGATATATTTCTGAAACGGGAAAAAAATGGCGATTCTTCCTAAGCCATCTGAAATTATTGTTTCCATAAGAAAAAACACAACTTTATGTTAAAGCTCAGCAAGGAAACCTCTTGGGAAAAAACAAAGTACGCTACTGGATTGCTATGAAAAAAGTGCCTGTATAATGTTTTTATTTCAACATCCTGGCACAAACAGGAACGGAGATAATGACCAAAGTTGGAATCGCCCAAATTTCAATTTTGGCCTATAACTCGAGAACAAAAGAAGATGGAGGAATGCAGTTGATGGCATTATCAGTTTCTCTAAAAAAGACCACCGTAATGTGCCATTCATTTTTCTCTATCTCGTTGGGTTAAAAAGTTGTAGTTCATGTATCACCAATTTTGGCCACCCTGTACATATTTAAATTCTTCGTTCAATTCTACACTGAATCGTTGTATGATATGTGCAACCACTTCAATCGATTGTTGAGTTATAGCTTGATTGTCAAATTTTTTGACAGAGATATTGTTCTACGGGATGTGGCGGAATGAACGGATTTGACAGATAATTAGAGAAATTACTTTTCGGAATAATTTGATTTGAAAATTATGAAGTGATAACGAAATATTATTCTATTTTCTATCTATGGTAGAGACGGGATCAACTTCTCTTGAAACACCCTGTACATTCCAATCTCCTGAGCAAATCTCTCTATGAGGATGAATGAGAGACGTATGATTACCATCATAAATGTGAACTATTTTTTGCTATCCGTTACCCCTATCACCAATGATAAAATGATGAGATTGAAGAGTAAATAAGGAGTTTTTCGATATTTGTTTACCATAAGTTAGTCCAGTCACCTTATAGTTTAACTTAGGAATTTTGAGATAATAAGCTGAAAATTTGTATACAGCTTCATTTTGGCGTTCTTAATGTTGTCTCAAAAGTCTCATATTATCTTGTCTGCGTCATAAGTTA
Source organism: Hippodamia convergens (assembly GCA_038502775.1). Taxonomy (NCBI): domain Eukaryota; kingdom Metazoa; phylum Arthropoda; class Insecta; order Coleoptera; family Coccinellidae; genus Hippodamia; species Hippodamia convergens. Next base: position 58,244,517 of record CM076608.1, read on the forward strand.
TTCGTGGTCAAAGGTCATGAAAATCGATTTTTAGCAATTATCTCCGGTTCTATGGTTCCAATCACTTCAACACTAATTATGAAAATTAAAGATAAATGAATTTGCTCAACGTTTTTTCAATACATCCAACCCTTTTCGAGATAGAGATCGGGGAGCACCTAGCGCTAAGGCATATCTATTGTAATACAAGGTCAACCGTGAATCTCAGTGAATAATAGGTACATTGTAATAAATTAAATTTTATATATGGTACCTAAAGGATTTATATATCATATATAATAAATTCATTTAATGTAATTCGATGATAGATTGATTGATTAATAGATTGTAAATAGAAATAAATCAAGTAAATATAATTTAAATTGATTTTCATCAAGAAGCTGTACTCTGTACTTTTGTCACAATGTATTCTCTTATAATAGCTGCTGCAGCTTCGACAACTCTAAATCTTTGTCCTTCCGTAGTACTTTTTTTCTTTTCGTACCAATATTTTTATAAAATATTGGTGTGTGTGCCACGAAAAGATATAATACTAAACGATTTTGCTTTTATAATAATTATGATATCAGTTTAAGTATTTTTGTTGAAATCTTGCTGAGATAGTCGTGCCATTTGGTACATATATATATTCCGATGTAGGAACATCCTTGAGCTCTTTATTTAATATAAATTGTGAATCTTCATGATTTTCGTTGTAAGAAAATATCTCCTTTCATTGCTTGAGCAACTTGATTTTCTTCATGAGGATTATTCTCAGTAGATAGTCTTAATACAATTAGTATAGCAAACGGTATGGTATTTTTGGTTCAGCTGATGCAACCAAATCGAATTCCTGAAATAAACGCGATCTTTTACTAATTATCCTAAGGAATCTTTCCGTTCTTTTGCTCTTTTGATGACATTGTATTTGAATTCAAGATTACTCAGGTACGTTACTGATCGTTCGCAGATACTTTTCTTTTTTCTTAACTCTGCTGCTATAGGTCAGATGTTTGGCCACGAAATAAACACATTGTTTTAAAAACAAACACCTAATTCCTTTTTTTTACGAGGTACACTGGATGATGGTGAATATTCACCTTCCTCTAGTCGTCGTTTTGATGCTGATATAGAATTTTTACTGATGTATACTTTCCGACACTCTACATGCGCATTCACAGAGGTTGAAGTATGTATTTAAGAAGTCTATGTGACCATCATTTCTTTCGTTATTTGCAGTTTCTAACGTTTCAAAGCCACGCACTACATTAACAGAACCACCTTCAGTTAGAGACTTCCTACAAATAAAACACAAATTAGCCATAATTATCAGAATATTTTAAGTCGACCGCCGTGGCTGATAAATTATAACTAACTAAAAATTTCAGTTAATAAAAAGAAGTACTTGAAAACCATTTGAAACATGAACTTTATAGGTTCCGTATTCGCAGGTATAAACATCATAGAAAAAGGTCTTCTTATTATAGGAGGTTACCACTTATAATCCCAATATGAAAATCAAATTACATATTTTAAAATCCATCATTTGATACAATGCATAAAAAATATAGTTATTATTCAATGAAATTTATTTATTTTCATCTCAGATGGTATAAACATATAGGGTGTTCGGCACATCAACCGTCAAATTTTTTGAGAATATTCTTGGGGGTCACTTGCAATCTGAGATCCTGTGTCCTAAGAGTCACGGTGGAGGAGATATGATTTTTTCATGTTTTTTTCTCAAATTACCTAAAATCTCGCCTTTCAAAGTACGCAAAATTTTATTGATAGAATCGACATTTTTTGTTTAAACCTATTTTCTTATCGGTATTCAAATTGTGGAGGATGGGATATTAAAAAAAAATCAGTCTTCTCAGACTAAAGTTTACACTTATCAACCGTCGTCGCATTGTATCATCATATAGATCCTATAAGAACTCAGTCTTTCCAAACTAAGCATTACTTTCTAGCATCAACTCAAAAACGATCTACGAATTAGATTAATCAGATTACCATTACTGCTATCTAACCTAGTATCGTCGAGAACCTTATCAAAATCTAACAATCTCCGAATTTGTTTTTGTTAAATAAATTGTTAAACTGTTCTTTTCCTGAATTTCTTTCCCATCCTCCACAAAATAATTGATAGTATTCATTTCAAATGACGGTCCCAAAGCAACGCACGAGGTTTTTTACTTTAAAAAATTAGTAACTATTTAAAAAAATCAACTTTAAAATTAAATTTTAAAACTTTAAACTTTAAAGAGCTTCGTATGCTACATCATTGAAAAAAAAATTATTTCTGTTTTTTAGTTATTAATTCTCCTCTTTCATACCCTGTGTGCTATCACGGCATGATACTAAAAACTAAAACAGTGTAGTATTAGTATCATATGCTGTTACGCATTTCATCGCTCATTGCTACAAAAGCGTCTATTCTTTCGCTTAACGCCTCTCTTGTGGGTACTTCCGTAGCATAAACTGAGGTTATGGCCCGTTCCCAGACGTAAAATCTGAAGATCGTGCGTGCCAAGGAATCGGGCGATCTCTGCCTATGCTTATCCACGAGTAAAGAAAGGAGTTCTCCAGGTGGTCTTTTAATTTCTCATTGAAAATGTGCCGGGAAACCATCGCGCTTGCAGACAATCGGGTGGTCTTCATGGGATATTTCTCCTAACCACCTGGACAAAGTTAGAATCTAGAAATTCCAAGTAACAAGGCCCTGCCAGAGCACCTTACAGGCCCTTCTTTTATTATTAGTTGTAACCCAGTATTCAATGAAGACCTCCTGATTCTCTGAAGCCTTTTTCCCAGAGCTTTGTAGTGTCGCAGGCGACAGCATTTCAGCCAATTAGCCTTTTCTTTTCTGTGACAATCTCATGAAACAAGGAAGGGTGGGGATTGTCGCCCGCGACAGTACGAAGCTCTGAGAACCTGGCTTTACACTACGTTTACATACCCTGAACACGCGGTTTGGCAGAAAATTTTCACGACACATTATGCGGAAATACTCCCGAGATAGTTTCAATCTGTGACTACTCAAACTATTCGAATTCAGTTCATACAAATCGAATAAATCAGAACCAAGAAAACCATGAAGAGCACGGAAAGTAATCAAAAGGTCGCCACGAAGACGACGATCGCAAAATGAACGTAAGTTCATCATCCTCAAGCATTCCTCTTATATGGTGGTCTGATTATTCCAAAAAGAATGCGGGTGATTCGTCTTTGCAGGCCTTCTAGAAGTTGAGCATCACACACAAGCCAAGTTTTGCGAACTTTGACCCCTCTACATAAACTTCTCTCCTCGATCCTTGTTAGAAACTGGCTACATGTTCCTTGTGAGACACCACCGCCATGATACTAAAACCCTTCACAGTACAATATAGATGGATTAACCAAAACCCAGCACAATTCAGTTCAAAACCGGTCTAGACCTAAGGTCTGGACACACAATCGAAATTCAAATTCACTTCACAACTAATTCGACAGACAAGTCCAATTGACGAAAAATATTAAATATCTAAGAGAAACAGAAGATTGGGATACCAGAGTGTCATAAACACTGTAAACCATAGGCGTAACCAAGGGGGGTATCGAGGACGTAACCCCCCTTCCATTGATCAAAAGAATTGAAAAAATTGTAGTTAAAAATTGAAAAAAAAAACTGGTGGTGGTCAACCCGCCCCATGACTCAACTCTAGTTATGCCAATGATGTAAACTAGAGAAATAGCTTAGTTTATTGAGCTGTGCTAGAGATGGCGCGCCAGCTAAGAGAAATAAATTAGTTGCAGAGGGCCGATTGAATGGCCACAACACTGGCCAACACCTTTAAATCTTTTTCTCTGAGGTTATTCAAAGTCTATTATGTTTAAAACACGCATCCAAGATATAGAAAAATTGAATGTAAGAATACACACAACATGCCGGGAAATTCAAGTTGAGGTAAGTGCCGATTTTGAAAATAGGGCAATAGGGTAAAGTCTTTGTCTACAAAATAATGGACAACATTTTGAAATCTTTTAAATTAAAACTTTTTTATATTTCATTGTAACACTTGCCATCGTAACTATTCTACTCTTGTTCTTGATTTTTCAGAAAACATACTTCCAAGAATGGCTTGAGTGTATGAAATTTTTGAAAACGCAATTGAGTTACCTTTATAACAAGGTGTCCCCCAACCACCCTTCCCATTCAAGATTTCAGGGGCTACTGTCATCACTCTTATATGGTTAATACCAATCGATTGGAAATTGGAACCAACCACATAAAATATCCTCCTAAAATTTTTTTCCATTTTTTCTGATTTTGCTTGGGAGCCAAGATGTTATTGACACACTATATATAGCTTTGACAATAACAAATAAAGTCATCATTATGCTATTATATCTTGTAACATTGAAATAACGGACAGTCAAAATGAAAATTCTAGTTTTATTAAGAAAATAACATCAGCATAAATAATATTTTTTACATTAGAAGCTATACAAATAAAATGTACTACATAAATCGTAAAGTAAATAAATCATAAGTATATAAGATTTTTTCAATAAAAATTATTTGCAATATTATTCACAGAGTATTTATATATACAAATATGTACATGTGCAAAAAATAATATATTTATTCGTTCCGTTTGGTGTATCCTGAAAAAAAAATTGAAAAATTGTAAAATTTATTGTATTGAACTATATTTAAAAATATAAGCGCAGCAATGAGAAGATAAATTATTAGAAGGTGATAATAATTCTAAATGATGGAAGACATTCAATTCAGTAAATATTCAATTTCGTCATAATACAGATATCATGTGAAAGAATTCTTCAGCACCATTGGAAATGAACTTCTTACTGGCGATTGGAATGCTAAACACACTTACTGGGTGAGGATCATTACTTCCAAATAACATAACCTGTTTTGATCCATGTCAACTTTAGTCATTTGAGCAATATGTAATGTTCTACAGACCCAAGAGAGTTTGCCTTATCTTCTTGACTTCTTCATAACTAACGACATTTGAACACCAACTCAATCAATCGAATTGAACTATGAATCATCATCAGACCACACCCAAGTTATATCACATTCATCATGTAAAATGCTCCATCAAGGCTATTCACAAAAAAACTGACTGGGATATGTTGGAAACCTATATTGAAGACAACTGAATCCAAACATGAGCATAAAGCAAGCACAAGAAATTGATGAAGCAGTACTACATCTCAATATGTTGGCATGCAACTGCCAAAACAAGACCGACCACATATAATATAACTTATATCTGAATAAAAAAGGACCACAGGAAAGTGGAAAATAACCTGCAACTGCAAGAGCCTGCAACAATTCCGCAGGATGTCAAGAGAATTTGAATATGCTTGAAATACATCGGTTAATTATAACTGTAAGTAACTCCTACAGAGTCTTTTAGAAACAAGTATCGATTGTTAACATTCAAAATTTGAGAATAAAAAATATGTATCAATGATGAAATACATGAACTGTTTCTTGTTATTGATTGTGTTATTACTTCTAGGAGAAACAATTTCAGATTTTGTTTATACAGAGTTGTGATGTACTGTATTGTGTATTGGAGATTGTGTGTTCATTGTAGAGCCCTGAGGACAGTTTGAGAATGAAACCCAAACTAGTCGCCGTTGTTTCAAATCGGTTCTCTAGTTCTGTTGCAAATTCGTTTTTTCTGCCACCCTCAGTAGAACAAAATCGTGCGACAATATCTCAGTTTCACACATATTTCATAATTATATTTAATTATTCTATGTTGATACTCAGAAATAACCTGTTATGAAGTTACAACTATCTGTCAAATTTGTGATACAGAAAAAAAATACGCCAACCAACATTTTTCAATATGAAAATTGTATCATACATGTTTCAACTAATATGATGAAAAATCTCTAAACGAAATGTACGGAAATATTCGATTAATTCCAATAAAAATTCAGTGAATTGGAGAAAATAATGCATATTACTCTCAGAGAGTTCAAAACTTGTCTATTAAGGACCCTATTTTGAGAAAAACTACAAAAAAGATCAACTCTGACAAATAATCCCATTCGCACTGGAAAAGAATGAGCATGCTCTGATCAAGAAATGGATATTGCTTTTGCTGAATAACTAAACCAAGTACTGGAACCAATTTGACATTGGTTGATGTGGCAAAGCTTTGTGAAACCCACCATAATTCTAAAAAAATTAAAAAGACTCCAAGATTCAAAAAACATCAGAAACCAACTATCACTTTGGATTCAGAAAATATAGGTCAACTATCCATCAAGCACATATAAAAATAAACACCTTAGCCAACACAATGTAAGGAAAACAATACTGTTGAATGTCTTCCTAGACGTAATTCAGGGCTTCGATGAAGTATTGGTTTCAGGCTTCAATTAACAAATTGAAGTGTTTCAAGAGTGACTGCTGCCTCCTACAGAGAAGTCCTTCTTGACAGAAATATTCTTCACAGTGAAATTAAATGATGCTACATCAAGACTTAAGTGTCCTACAAATGCTGCTTTATCTCTCATACACGAGAGGCTTGCAAGAAACAAACAAGACAAAATTTATTTACTGATGAGGCGAAAATTTAATTTTTCAAGAGAAACAAGCTACTAATGCTATATAGCTGCACTGAAACCCAAAGGGACATATAGCATACAATACTAGCGGTTGGCAAAACTTGCCAGAATAAACAAAATACGAAGATTTCAATCAAAAACATTATGAGCTATATCGGCAGCACTCCTTGATATATCAGCAAAAGCACCATTCACCAAGTTCTCACAGTAACTGACATTGTGAAATAAATCTGTGAAACCTTCACCAATTATAAAATCTGGTTAACTGGAAATTCAAATGAAGAAACAGACAACATGTATACAGAAAGACCAAGTAACCGCTGATTGAATAATTCCTAGCCTGATCTTCCACAATAAAACTAACATGTGAATAGTAATTAAATGAAAAGAGATTTCAATGGACACATCATTCTCAATATTCAACTGTACAACACATTTACTAAAAAATTCTTGAAGATGTCGATTGTGAATTAGCAGAAATTGAAAAAATTCAGTGTTTGAAGGTTATTAAAATAATCATATTTATAATAATGAAATTTCTTACCTGTATTTTTATAAACGTCTGTTTCAAGTGGCCACATTTCATCAAATTTCTTCCATAATTCATCTCCATTTTTGGAATCAGATTTCTGCAGAGATTGATTTGAATGTGACCGACTAGAAAAGGTCTTGTAACGATCAACTTTCCTATGAAGATCTCTAGAATGATGTCCCTCAGATGTTCTTCTCCTATCATCAGAAGTTGTGTAAGAATCATACCAACCATCGTTTCTTTTCATTTCCATTAACTTTGACCGTCTAAAGCTTTCTCTTCGATGGTCAGTCATAGTGGAAGGATGTATACTGAAAACATAATATAATGTTTTTTTCAACTATTTCATCGTTGAAATATATGATATCTTTTCAAAACAATTCAGTGTGCAATTTTTTTTAAGGTTGAAATGATGAAACATGAAATATTCATAAGGAAAAAACTACAAACTACGTTCAAAGGATTAGAAAACAACTGTGCTTTGATATAATTTTGCCCACTTGTTCCTTGAAAAAAGCGTCATCATTTTGATTGCAATTTTTGAATTTCCTGCCTAAGATGGTCTCAAAACAATAGGAACAATATATTTGATTAAAGAATGAAAAATTAAAGGTCAACTTTGATTCTGTCCCTTAAACACAATAACTTTGGAACAACGAGATTTAGCAATTTGAAATTGTCTCAGTAGTTTAAAAAATGAGCTAAATTGAACCAAAAGTTTCAGAAATGCAGATATCAGAATGTTTTCATCTCAACATGAAAAAAAAATATCTTTGTCATAAATGCGACGATGATTATACAATTGAAAGATGCGAAAATTGTATTTATCTGAAAGCCCTAGCAGAGAATGGCTTTCTTATATTAAAAAGGGTGAAACAGTAATTCAAGAAAGTACATGTTATTCATAGCTGTCATTATCAGCTGATGTTAATAGCCAGTACAATTTTGATAGTTTTTTCTTTTTTTTTTAAACTAGATATTAACCTTTAATTTTGCCCGAACATTCTATTTAATTACCTTGATCGCGAATGAGGAGACCGAGATCTTTCTTGTACTTTGGCTTTTCTTCTAAGATCTTCAGTTTTTCTGTAATCAGCAACTTCTCTCTTCATACGATCTTCTCTTTTTCCCCGGTCAATATAACTATATTGTGAACTAGATGGCATTTGATAGTGGGAACCACTTCCTTCCTGAGCACTTCTCAGAATACGATCTGTTCTATTGTACTTGATATTTCTTGAAGGACTTGATTTGTATGGACCACTGTTCTTCAGTTTATCAAATTCTGCATTTAGATCTCGAACATATGTATTTTTTACTTCTCGTGGAATAGAATCACGCAGTTCTAGTCTAGGAATTGCGTTCTTTTTAGGAACTTCTACAGGTAATTCAGCAATCTTCAATTTCTTCGACTGAGTTTCAAATTCTTTGGGCGAATCTCTACTTCCAGAACATTTTTCTTTAATGTTCGGGGAGCTTGAATGATTACCTGATTCTACTTTGCTTGAACTTTTTCGTTTTTTATTTTTGTTCGATGAAGAAGAACCATCATCATAAAATTTGCAGTAGTTTTCCACCATAGCAGCATTTCTTTTCATTGCTTTTGTTCGGTCATACATATTATACTGCATTTGCGGACTATCATCATCTTCTGACAATTTTTCTAATTTTTTATCAACAGAAACTTCTTGCTTTTCTGAGATGGAAGCTTTGGTTTCAACTTTGCTCTTATGAGTTGATTTTATCGACTTACTCTTACATGATGTGTTCTCACCTGGACTGAAGAGTTGTGGCATATCGAGAGAGTTATTAAAATCAAGATCTAAAGTCAAACTTTTATTCTTTTCCTTATTGATAGAGTGTTTAGTTTGTTCAACATCAGCTTTCTCTTGCTGTTTTTTATTTTTTTGAGTCTCATTATTTTTATTTTTTTTGGGAGGGGCATATTTACTTGCAGGAATTTTTTGAACCTTCACTGGGTTCTTCTCAACTATTTTATTTGTATATTTGTTGATATCTTGAGAACTATTTGGAGATAATGTTTTTGGACTTGAACTGCATGATTTCTTAACAGTTTCCTGCGTATTTGAGACAGTGATTTCAGTTTGCTTTTTAATTTCCAAGGTAGCATTTGTATCGGGAAGATTTTCTGTAATTTGTACTGCAGAACTTTCAGTCGAGGATTTCCTTTCACCTGTTGTCATCCTTTCCCCATAATTGTTTAACATTTTTTGATCCATCATTATATTTTCAGGTTTCTGCCTGCTTTTTAATGCTTCAGCTGAACTTTCAGCTTCAAAACTTTTCATTTGATTCAATCCCTCAGTGGTAGATGATTGTTCTGTAGTATTGACATCACAGTGCAGGAACAAAGCATAACGATGCATCATTTCTTCATCAAATGAAAGTGCACTTTCAGGGAAAGGAACTTCGTCGAGATTTGAATCTTGCTTAGGATCGGGAACGAGCTCTTTTTGACCTCCAACCATAGGATCAGCTGAAAATATGATTAGTTCATCATTAAACTCACTAATTAATATTCCGAGGTGAAGGACATTGAATTTATTCAATGAGTGACGATCCACAAAATTATTCAAGCTGTATAGATCAATAGCACCTGATATCCTTGATGCAACCAAACATGCAAAAGATTCACCGCCATTAGATGCCGTAGTTTTTTTAAAATAAGGGTCCAAAATTCATGAAAAAATATTTCGATATTCAATCATGAAAATGGTTGAAACTCGATACCGGTACATGTTTTTCGATGCTATAGCTCAACACCGTTTTTTGCACAATTAATGATAAATTAAGAGAGTCTTCCGGGCTTATTGGCCGTGTCAATATATCCGGTCGTGAAAGCCTGAAACTATTTATTAATGATAAAATACATGAATTGACGAATTTCGCAGATATCTTCAACAAAAAAAGTTTTCTACCATTAAGCGCTAGGGTCATTCCGTCCCTGGTGGTCCTGATATTTGTATTGACTCGAATTAATAAAGGGGACATAGTAGTTTCGAGGATGGAATTGTATTTTTGTTTACATGAACTTGAATTGTAAAATATTTTCAAGCAAAATCTACTTCCCGTTCTACCGGAAACGAATGTGAGCTTCGGTATTTCAAATGTAACACCCTGTATATTTAAACATATTTGAATTCTTCGTTCAATTCTAAATTAATTTGATATATGATATGCGCAACCATACAAGTGGTTGTTCAGTGTTTTTATCCCTCATTGTAAAATGTTCTTTTTGCAACAGTAGAATAAAATAAAGTAAAATGATACTGTTTCTGGTATAACTCATGAGGAAATTTCATAAAGGGTATCTGAAACAGGGCTCTGAAGTGAGCCTTGAAAAAACAATGAAATCTAATTTTTTTTCAAATGGTAACCAAATAATTTTGTAATTTCCATCGATTGCTCAACAAAAACTAGTTAGAGTGTTAAAAAAATTTCATGCCTTTAAAATCAGTAAAACTGTATAGTGTGTACTCTACTCATAACGAAGATATCTATCAAAATCTAAGACAAACCTTCTGATGAATGTTTAAAGAAACTTAATGTATCTGATAAGTGGGTATGTTTCGTTTTCTCCTTCCTATTATGAAATAAATTTGCCTAGTAATAGTATATGAAATTTAAATATTTTGATTATTTATAGTTATAATGTCTGAAAAAAATATTCTGTGTAACCTACTGAATGCATTAAATATACTTACTGGGAACATTTGAATCGAATTCCTCCTCCGTAATAAAAGGTGGAATGGCATCAATCAATTGTTCTTGAATGAGTTCTGAAGCAATATACTCAGCAGGTTTAGCAACAATATCATCTACATTTGTGTCATCGACAGTGACTTCACAGCCTACATCATTAAGATTACACAAGAGATGCAAAAATTCTGTAGGATTATCAAAGATCATTTGTAGATTTTCACTTGACATTGTTGTATTCACATATGAATTTGAATAGGTGCTACCTGCAGGCGTTTGGTTAACTGAGTTGAAATCAAAATCAAAAATATCATCAGACATGTTGAATAGTGAATCATCTGCTTGTTGGATTTCTTGAGATCTTATAGGTGTACTTTGGGGCAAGTTTAATCTATTGTTAATGAACACCTGTGGTTGGTTTACAGGCAAACTTGATTTTTCTTGGAAATTGACTTGCAAAATTTCTTCATTAGGAACTTCATTTTGTTGGGGAAATTCCATATTATTATCAGAATTATCTGAGAATAGTGAAAAACTGCCTTGAAGAGAGGATATATTCTGAGCTATCGTATCAGTTATGGCAGATTGAAAACTGGTTAATAAACTTTCCATTCCTTTTGAACTAGGAGACTGAACTACTTTCTCTACAAAATTTTCTGAAAGTTCCTGTTGTTCCACATTATTAGTAAACTTAGGAGAAACTTCCGTCTGAGGAAAAGTGGCTTTAGATGTTTCCATTTCTTGTGATTGTAATATCGAATCATTTGGATATTTGCAGGGTTCATTGCTTGTATTATCAAATTTTACTCTGCTCACACTGCTCACTTCCTCTATGACATATGGAGGATTTGTAGAAGGTTCCATTTCAGTAGATTCTGCCTGAACATTTTGTTCTTGATCAATGACTTTTTGATCATAGGGAGTTGCTTGATCCACATTCACTTTTTGTGATGGTGTAAATTCATTCACAGTATTTGATGAAGTTTGTATATTTGTATTCAAAATTTCAAGTTGCAGGGGTTGAATATTAGAATCAGATTCGGATTTATTTACCTTTGTTTCAGATTCCAAACCACTCATAATAATAGAATCAATACTATTCACAGGTTGTTTTATCTTCAATTCATTACCTTCGGTCATTGCAGTATCTGTGATGCAATCATTCCCAGAACTTTTGTCAGATTGTACAATACCTTCAGACGATAGCGAAATCTTAACTCCCTTCACTATATTGTCAAACTGTTCTATTTCCTTAAGTATAGTTTTATTAGATAAGGAGGTAGGTGAAGTGATTTGGGATTGTTGTGGCTCATCATTGGTATTCAATAGTTCATTATCCTTATCAGATTTAGATCTGTGCATATTTAAATCTTCAGGATTTTTCATTCTATGATTTTTGGACTGACAATCTTCTTGACCTTCCACTTGAACAATTTCGATGTCGTTTTCAGATATGTCAGGAACAGTGATTTCATTTAAAGAAGGTTCAACAATTTTAGACTCTGCTATTTTTCCATTGTCTAGACTGGATTTTGTCCCTTTCTGAGAAATGGGAATGCCTTCTTCTTTTCTACTTGTTGTTTCATATAAGGTTCTTTTCTGTGGCTCAGGCAAAACATCTCTATTTTGAGATAATATTTCACAATCAGTTTTTGAACTTTTTATGGATTTTTCATTTCCGGCATTAAATCTGGAATCCTTCTCATCATTTCTCTCTACAGAAGGAATTACAGTACTATACACACCATACCTATAAGGAATTAATTCTGTGCTTATTGGCAATATCGGAGCACTGCAAAAGTTCAAACATGAACTAATTGGTGTACCTCCAGCTAACTCGTCCATTGAATAAACCCTTTCCACGATAACTTTGCAATTCTCCTCTGCTTTAAATATTGAATCGACTTTTTCCTTCATGTTATGTTTTTTCGTATTTTCATTTTCGCCATCTATGACGATTTTATTTTTTTCCAAAATTAAATTATCATGATTTGAAGTTCCTGGATGTTTAAATGTTTCTGATTTCTCATTACTCATTTGAATAATTTCGACATTCTGTTTGCCTGATCTGCTACAAGAATTGAGTTGTTCAGAAATTTCATTGGATACCTCTGACTGTGAATTGTCACATATTCCCTTCTGTTGATGTCTGGGGGAAGGCTGCAGCATCCTTTCTATAGAAAAACTCAATTCATTTTTGGAAGAGTTGAGTGTTTGGATTTCAAGTGGTTCCTGGCAAGACGACATATTTGAGGATGGAAGCTGAATTGGCTTAGAAACACTTCTTTCAGTGCTGATCACTGTTTTTTCATGAAATGAAAGGTCCAAGATATTTTGGGATTCTTCCTTCATTTCGTTGGAACATGTAGAGCATTTAGTATCATTGGAACTTTGGGTTAATTGATAATCACTTGAACTTTCAACTTCAGTTAAACAGCTATTATTCCTGGATTCCAAAGGTTGAGATTCTGGAAGTCTTACACTATTTTCTTCTTCTGTATCTATAGACATCTTCAGATTATCTTCGATCAATATTGAGTTGTTGCTTGCATCGTCACTGCTAATTAATTTTTCGGCACTTCTTGAAACCTTACACTCATTCAATAGAACTTTATTATCCACTAAAGAATGCGAATGTTTAACATTCTGAATGGCTTGTTGTTTTGTCTCTGTACTGAACCTGCTCAATTCTCCAAGGTTGTTCATATCCAACAGAGAAGGACTTACAATCTCATTTTGAATTTCTTGTGTGAAGCATCTCTTTTTTACAATAACGTCTTCCATTTCCGCTTGTCCTTCAGTGAGTTTCCTCTTATTATTTGAAAACTCTGAAACTTGATTTGTACTACAAACTACAGGTGTTTGTTGTGGTGTTATTGTCTGAGGAATATCCGGTTTTTGTTCTGACAAAATAATTTTCGCAACAATTGTTTGTTCAGCTAGAGGCGGATTTGTTGAATCATTAACTTGCTGAGGAGTATCCTGTCCTTCAGTGAGTTTCCTCTTATTATTTGAAAACTCTGAAACTTGATTTGTACTACAAACTACAGGTGTTTGTTGTGGTGTTATTTTCTGAGGAATATCCGGTTTTTGTTCTGACAAAATAATTTTCGCAACAATTTTTTGTTCAGCTAGAGGCGGATTTGTTGAATCATTAACTTGCTGAGGAGTATCCTGTTTTTGTTCTGATAACATAATTTCTGCAACATTTGTTTGTTCGGCTAGAGGCGGATTTGTCAAATCACTTGCTTGTGAAGAGTTTTTTTCTTTAGAGTTTGCACATTCATGTTCTTTGTCTTTTGGTGTCCTATTTGCTTGAAGTTCATTATCTAGAATCTCTTGTACAATGTGTTCTTTAAAATGCGTAATTTTTGAAATATCTGAACGATCGGCAGCAGAATCTCTTCTTGATTCTTTTTCTTCTGTTATGGAAGAATTTTGTTCGGATTTATGAATTTCTGTCTCAATAATGTTACCACTCGAGAGATCTTCATTAATGACATCTTCTGATTGTGCATCTGCTTTTAATTGTAGTTGAGGACCTCTAGTTGATTCAACATCAGTTTCATTAGAAGAAACTAGTTCAGATACAAGAATTTCAGTATCGATTATATTATCAACAGTGAGAACTTCGCTAATGGCATGTTTTGAAGGATCATCCTCTTTTGTTTGCAGTTGGGACACACTGGTTGAAATACCTGTTTCTTCATATGGAGAAACTAGTTCAGATGATATTTCAGATTTGGTTATGTTGCCAGTAGGCAAAACTTCATTTAAGGAATTTTTTATATGACCATCTGATTCTAGGAGAAGTTCAGAATCACACTCTGATTTAGCATTTTTCTCATCGGAAGAGACTTCTTCTAACAGATTTATGTTAGTTTCAGTAATTTGTCCAGCAGAAACATCATCCTTGGAGTGATTACCAAAACCTTGTTGCAATTGAGAAACATTTGTTTGTTCATTTTCTGTATCATCATCAAAATATTTTACAGGTTCTGAAGTTTCGGTAACAATCATATTGCCAATAGACAAATCCTTGTTTGTAGTCTCATTTATTTGTCCAGTAGAAAAATCATCCTTGGATTGATTCTCTAATTCTTGTTGTAGTTGTAAATTTTTTAGTTCCTCATTTTCTGAGTCATCAGTAAGAATTTTTTCAGGTTCTGTGACACTTATATTGCCAATAGACAAATCCTTGTTTTTAGTCTCACTTATTTGTCCAGCAGAAAATTCACCCTGTGAGTGATTATCAAATTCTTGTTGCAATTGAGGAACTTTTGTTTGTTCATTTTCTGTATTACCAGATTGAATTTTTTTAGCTTCTGGGGTTTCTGTTACAATCATCTTGCCAATAGACAAATCCTTGTAAGTAGTCTCACTTATTTCTCCAGCAGAAAAATCATCCTTGTAGTGATTCTCAAATTCTTGTTGCAATTGAGAATTTTCTAATTCTTCATTTTCTGTGTCACCAGCAAAAATGTTTTCAGGTTCTGGGGTTTCTGTGACAGTTTTAATGCCAATAGACAAATCTTTGTCTTTGACTTCATCCAAATGATCATCTACGTTAGATAGAAGATCAGAATCATCAGTTGAATCATCTATTTCTTTACTTGCTGTATATACTTGGATTTCAGTTTCAACTATGGTACCAATAGACAAATCTTTTTGTAGTTGCATGTCACTAGCACTTGTACATTCATTTGGTGAAACTTGTTCTGCAGTCTCTAAGTTATCATCTGCTGTCAATAATAGTTCGGAAGTAGTTGTGGTCAAATTTTTGTTGTCAATTGAATAAACTTGTTCACATACTGGGAGTTCCATTTTAAGGGTGTTGTCAACCTCTGAATCTACAATAAATGGATATGGGTTTTTACTTGTACAAGAATCAGTTGCCATTTTATAAGTTCCAGATGTTGAGTTATTGGTATCTTTAAGTTTATATAATTTTGAATCAAAAATCTTGGGATTTTCCAATTCTGGTGATCTCTTTCCATCCTTGCTTACATCACTGTTTTTATTCTTTTCATCATTCTTTCCAGATCTCAAAGTAATATCCTCAAGTTTCAAACATAAACTTTGGATGTAATCAGAAGGTTTTTCATATGTATCAACCTTTTTATCTCTATAATTTATGTCGTCTATTTGAACAAAATATTCAGGGCTATTCCTTAATGCAACAGAGGATTTTGAAATATCATCAGTGGTAACTTCCATTTCTGTGTAAACTTCATTTTGTGTTATGCAGTCACTACCATTATCTACTGATTGGTTTTCTATTTCAAAAAGAATATTTTTCTCTTT
Organism: Hippodamia convergens; assembly: GCA_038502775.1. NCBI lineage: Eukaryota > Metazoa > Arthropoda > Insecta > Coleoptera > Coccinellidae > Hippodamia > Hippodamia convergens. The sequence goes on from CM076608.1 coordinate 58,260,652, forward strand.
TACATCTAAAACACTTGAATGAACACTGATGTCTGCAGAATTTGCATCTACATCCTCTTCAGTCATTTGTTTGGGGATGACAGAAATATCTGATTCTTTTTCGCCTAAGTTTCTCCCTTCCACTTCAGAATCTGTCAAAACTGTATCATCAGAAATACCTGCAAGTGTTATTCCTAAATCAGTAGATATATTAGATGAACATGAGAGTTGCCCTTCTGAACTAACAATATTAATATTTTTCTTTGTTGATATAACGGATATGTCAGGCTCTTTTTTACTCAAGCTTATTTCTTCTTTCACTCCAGACACTTTCAAAGTTGCGTGATCAAAAGTACTTTCAAACATTTTTACTTCTGAGGCAGTAGATACTTTTAATGAATATGTCAGGTGTTCTTCTGAAGGAACTGAATTAATTTTTTCAATTTCATTACTATTTTCCTTTACATTTTTCAGGATTTGTGATGAAATTTTTGGTTCATTTATTTCTTGGTTGGCTACTTCGATATTCAATTCTTCTAGATTTCTATTTGAATGGTTTCTCCTCTGATGTTTACTTTTTGAATCAATACCAAGTTTTTTACTATCTGCAACAACTTTCACAACCTTATCGAGATTTTGTTCATTATTTTTTTTCCTATGCTTTACATCCTCCTTAATTCCATCAAACAAATTGTTATCACTGGAAGTTTGACTTGGTTTCACAGGTGTTTCGTTTTCCAATCTTTTCCTTTTTAATCTTGCTGGTTTTTTGTCACCTTTCGAAGTAATATTTTCATCACATGTAGATAACTTCTCCAGAAGAATATAAGGGGTAACTGTAACCTCCTCATGACTAATTACGTTCATTTTAGTATTTTCAGATCCTTCTGCTTTCTCCTCGTTTTTTCTTTCTTGTTCAGTAGCTAATGTCTTATTCTCTTCTTGTTCTTTTGCTCCAGCAGCATTTCTGGTTATTTCGAGTGGACAATTTACGAAGAGTTCATGTTGCGGATCATATAAGGTCCTTGTTTTTCTATTCAATTTTCTGAATTTTTGTTTTTCCATAATTTTGGAAGGTGAAGTAGTTCCCCGCATTTTTTCAGGAATGTTTTCTTGGTTTTTCTTGTCGACCTGAGTATCCTGATTATTATCATCTGAAGTTAAAGTTGTATCTTTTGTGCAAACAGAAGAAATATCCTCTTCCATGTTTTCAGCTTTGACATATCCCATTTCATGCGTAATATCGCTATGCCCTTTCAAAGTTCTGTTTTTGGGAATAGTTTTGGTTTTTTTCTTTCTTCTATTCTTAGAGTTAGAAGGTTCATCTTTCATATTTGTTCTAGAACTGGAATGTCTATGTCCCTTATCAGTTTTATTAGTGCTTTTTGAAACTCGATCAACAGGTATTGCAAGTGATATTTTCATATTTAGGGATTTAGATGAACCTAATGCTGTTATAACCTTTTCTGTTAATTTATTTTGGTTTGCTATAGCTTGGTAAGGCATGTGATTTACAGTATTTAATAATTCCAAAGATTCAAGATCTTCACTTTTGTTCATTGGAGTTTCTTCTTGTATCAACTTCTCTGGAGATTTCAAAGGAGATTCAGTTACATCCCTTTCTTTTTCATTTGATATTGGTCTATCAATTATATTTTTCAATTTAATTTTTTTCATTTGTCGTGATTTGTCTACTTTTTTGATACTTGCTTGTTCTTTCTTATCATGCTTTCTCATGACACATGCATCACCCATATCTATTTTTTCTACATTACATGCTTCTTCCAGAATAGATTTTTCATTATCGATTCCTTTGTCCAAGATATCTTCAGTTATAGTTAACTCTGAAGCTTCAGTTGATGATACAGAATCAGAGAATGCATTAATAATTTCAGGAACTGGTATAGAATTCCTTTCCAAATCTACTAGAGAAATAGCGTCATCAGTTTTCATTGACCCTTTGTTATTCTCATCACATAGTGGTAATATATTCATGGACTCCTTTCCAGAATGATCTGAATCGTTCCCAGAACTTGATTGAGGTTCCACCATTTGGGAATCATTTGGCATATCTGAAGATATTGATTTAGAGAAATCAGAAGTTTTAGACGTTTCTTCCTGTGCACTACTATTATCCTGGTTGTTGGTGTCTTCTTTATTTTCAACAATCACTCTTGGATTATTATTCTGCAAAGGAGACTCTATATTGTTTACATCAGGAATGGCGATTGTAGAAGAATCATGGTCAGTTTCCTCACAATTAGTATTTATTGATGTGCCAAGTAATTTTTCATTGTTTTTATCACCGGAAATATAATTTTGCCGATTTTCCTTTGATTCATGTCTATTAGAGTTTCTCTCAATAGTCTCATCAAGGTCTTGTGATATCAACTCCAGCATTGCTTTTTTGAAATGGACAATCCTTCTTGTACGATCTTCTTTGCCTTGTGAAGTTGTCACATCATTTTTATCAGGTTTGTTCAATATTATTTGTTGTTTTGTTTCCAACTCATTTTCTTTTTTGCATTGATGTGATATTTCCTCCTCAGTTTTCTTTTTAACATTTGTTTGTTTGTTTTTAGCTTTTTCCTTATTTTTGGAAAATCTATTTTGTGAAAAATTTTTTTGTATAGCACCTTTTTTCCTTTTTTTAATGTCAGTATTTTTTTCAGGAGAAATTTCAATTTTCTTCATTCTTACATTTAAAGGTAAACTATCATCGGAATCGAAGTCATCAGTTACTAGTTTTTTTTCAAACCTTTCTCTATGAATTCTGAATGATTCATCTGGTAGTTTGATACCCTTCGATTTGTTTTTAGCTCTACCTTTTACAATTTTCTTATTGCATTTGTGTCCTTCTCTCTGCTTTGGTTCAAGTTCCTCAAGTTTTACATCCTTACTCTTAGTGACTCTTGTCTTTCTACTTGTATCAGAAATTACATCAAGAAAATCTTTTTTGTTGTCAGCTTTTGAAGATTTATAATTTGCCTTAGAATTCCTGGTTTTCTTTCTCGATGGTGATTTATTTAATGATACATTACTGTAAAAACTGTTCTCTAGTGGGGAATCACAATGGAAAGGTTTTATTTTTAAATGAGATGATGTTTCATTACTTCCTTCATTCAATTTATTCAATATTGTTTTTTGTGTTTTGGGACTACTTGATAGATTAACCTCCGATTTTTTGTCTATTTGCTTAATATCCACTTCCAGAGGTTTCTGATTCGAAGCAACACTTGCCAATATATCTATATCAAGTTGTTGTTTTTGAGAATCACATTCTTCAATTTTGAACAATATTTCCTTCTCCCTTGAATCTTTGGATATGAATGAAGAATAGAATTTATTAGGAGTGAACAAAGAATTTTGATCACTCTGTGAGAAAGTGGTGTCACCAAGTACAGAGGATAGAGGTGTACAATTATTCTCCATATCTGTAGAATATGAATTATATTTAACATCTCTGGTTCCAATATTATCCATAACTAAATTATTTGCAACTGGACCAGTATCAAATGAAGCACAAGATTCGTTCATTTTGATAGGAGATGTAAATGAAATATTACGTTTTGGCCGCCTTGGTTCATTATTGGACATCAGCTGCATTACTTTCCCAAGGTTGCCAACTACATTGTGGGAATCAGAACATCTACTTTTTGGTACTTTAGGGGTAAAATCAACGCCCTCTGCTTTATGCAACAAAGCATTAGAAGGAACATCTACTTGTTTCTCAGTTATATTAGTTTCAATGCAATCATGCAAATGAATGTTTGATGTTGAAACAGAATCAGGTAGTTGAACTTCTGTTGACGGTATATTTTTAATACATTCTTCCTTATAGACCTCAACAGAAATAATGCTTGAAGTGTCTGAATGTATACTTGTTGATGCTTCTTCTCTGTTTGAAGAATCAATATCTGATGTGGCAACTTCACTTTTATCTGAGTTATTTATCGAAGGATTTTCAGCTACTATAATCGTATCCTCAAGAATTTTTATTTTTGAAGCAGGTGTATTATTCCTTTCTCCACTTTCTACCTCGTTTTCTTCAATTTCGCTTTCATCAATAATGTAGGACGTACATTCATCATCATATTCGTGAGATATAAATTTTTTTGTATTATCAGAAAATCTGTTTATTTCTGTCATAGTAGAAGAACTAATGGCTGAATATTCAGTACCTTCACCTTTGAATAGACCTTCATCAAGTTCATTTGAGTTCACATTCTTCTCTAGGCTTATATCCTCTTCAAATTTTGATTTGTTCAATTCGGAAATTGAAACTGATTCTTTCGATGCATTGGAAGCTAAACCTTGTATTTCTGGTTTCTCAACAATGTCAAAGGGAGAGGGATGTATGCAAGATTTTGTTGAATCCCCAATAGAATCCATCCGTGATGTAATCTCAATAGATGAATAAAGATCTGCATCATTTCTATCAGAACATTTTTCATGAGAACCAATAGTTTCGGGAACTTTTTGTTTTTCATAATTTTGTTCATTGCTTTCTGAAACTTCGGTAGGTTGATAACAATCTTCTTTCAAAGATGTAGATCTTTCAAGAAATGAAGAATTTGGATCATTTTCAAATTGTTTTTCACAAAATTTTACCACCACTCCATTTGTCGAAGGAACATTTTCCAAAATTAATTGTTGGTCCAACATTTCAAACTCTGATTCATGATTTTCTACTTTTTGTTCAGGACATACATTTAATGATTTAGAATTCAATAATTCAATTGGTTGCTCACTATTCCCTATGAATTGTGAAATTTGGTTTTTATCTGGATATATTTCTTCTAGAACCTTCACTTGACTTTTAGCTGATTCAAACATTAACTCCGAACTTTGATTACAATGAAGTATTTCGGTTCTTTTCTCTGTATTCTTAGGAGTTATCTCATCAGAATATTGAAATTGTGAATCCTTAGTTACCAATTCCTTGTTAACATTCAAACTTTCTGTGATGACATGAGATGATAGTTCTACCTCCACATGATTGAGTACTTCAACATGACCTTCAGTTTCCAGAGTATTCTTCTTTCTTCTAACATTCAAATATTTGTCATTGGAACTGATATGATGAACTTCTTGATATGGAACAATTGCTTTCGATATAACCTCCTTTTCAGCAAGGGATAATGCAACATCTTTCTCAAACAGAAGTTGGTTTTTGTACATTTCGATTTTATTATAATCAATTTGCAATAATTGTGAAGAACTTTCCAATTCACTCTCATTCAAATTTGTGTCTTTGATGTTATCAACTAGTACATCCTCATTTCCCAAGCTTGTCTCATTTTTTGTAGACACCACGGTTTCTTGTTGATTTTTGTAAATTAATATGTTATCTGCATCTGATGATGTAAATACGTTTTTGGATTTTAATGAATTCTCCTCAAAACTGCGATCTTCATGATTATCTGATACATAAACTGAATTTACAAGGATATTCACTCCTGCAGAATTGGATGATGAAATCTCTGTCTGGTTCTCAGGTATTCTTTTGTCATTATTTTGTATATCCCCAGAAGTTGATAGAACTTCAGATGGTGTTATGGATATTGAACCTGATTCAAATATTTTGTTTACGTCCTTTGATTTTTCAGATTTGCTCATTAGAGTATCTACTGTTGAAGAAGATGATAAAGCAACCTGAGTTGAATCAAAATGGTCATCCCAGCTAAAGATATTTTGCACCTCAGATTTTTCAGGTTTCTCTGAATTTACTTTGTTGTTATGATGCAATGACGTTTCAATTTCTGGAACTTTATCAATCAATTTTACTTCAGAAAAGCCAAAAGTACTATTCTTATCTAGCATTGACCTTTTAATTGCCTCTCTCTGGAATTCATTAACCTTAGCCACAAGGTTAGACTTTGTTGAAGTGATAATTTCCAAAATAGAATTTTTTGATGATGGTTTTTTCAGTTCTGGAGGATTGCTCACAGATATAAATCGATTTGAGGATATTTTTGAATGATCAGTGAGAGTACCTTCAATTATTTCTTCAGTTGCTTCTTCACAATCTGAAAGCGATTTATTACCTTCCACATTCAATTTTTCAAAATTATCATTATTAGGAACCTGATTACTACTTTCATTCTTGTTTGTAATCCTTTGTAAAAGAGATTCTATCGGATTCGAATATTCCCTCATATTGTTCGAGGTAATATATTTCTTTCTCTGTTCTTGATGAGGTGAATTATTCTTAACTTGTTTTTCTGGTGAACACAAATCAACAAATATTGTCTGAGTTGGAGTATTTTCCCCTGTTGAACTTTGTACAAAACCTTCAGATTCCTCTGTAACTATAGAACTTGGATTAGATCTTGTACCTACACTACTCAAATGTGAATCTGCACTAGATTTTCTCAAATTTTCATTGGTTTTGAGTTCATCTAGGGATCTACAGTAAATTTTTCCCATTATATGTGATGAATTTCTTTTTTCAAGCTCAACACTATTCTTGACTCCTCCCAAGCCATCTGCACATTGGACCAAGGAAGTTGATTCTGAAACTTCGAATCTGTCTGATGAATTGGAAGTTCTCTGTTGTTTTTGATGTATTGAATTATCCTCATTGTTCAACGGGAGAATAGAAAGTTCTTGAATTCTATCACTCATGTCTAGATGATTATTTGTACTAACTTTCTTCCTGGGATTTTTATCAGTTTGCTCATCTTCATCTGATGAACTTATATTTATGACTATGTCTGCATTTGTAGAACAAAAGTCTCTCTGTTTCGTAGCATTGTATTCTGTTCTTTCAGGCGATTTACGAATGTGGATTATTTTTGGATTTTCACTTCTGGTGATATTCCACACACTATTTTCATTGATAATTTCTTCTTTTGGAAAAACAGCTGTACCAGAACAAACTGAAGACAATTTTCCAGAACTAGAGATGATACCATCGCTTCTATTTATATCTATATAATTGGTGTCTCTCACTAATTCATTTCTCAGATTGCTTAATAATCCTTGTTTCAGTTTTTGTTCCTTCAGTCTTTTTTCGATAGCATCAAAATCGGTTGAATTATCTTCAAAATCTTCGTCTTCTTCCTCCCCATCGCTGCTAATAATAGAAATAGTATCATATATTCTATATTCCATATTTCTTTTGTCTCCCAATCTTCCCATTTTACTTTTAGAGACAGAGCAATTTTTTATATTTTCCAAATGAGGCTGTGGGAATTTTGATTTCATTGTAGACCATCTAATAACCTCTATATCATCGTCAACATTGATATCAATAAAGGTCTGTATATCACCCTTAGAAATTGAAGAAAAAACTTCATTAGAAGTAGGAAAATTAGGTTTAAATCGACCTGTGGAATTGCAGAACGATTTCAGGTCACTAATAACATGATTACTACTTTGACCATCTTTTGAAGGATTCGCATTTACAGAAATATTACGCTTCATTGAACCTGGCAAATATGAGTTGGAATTTGAATGATGATTGTGAGAAACTGCAGCATTAGTTAAGACAACCATATCATCATAAGATATATCCTTCGGAGTGCATGATTTTTTTAGATCACTACTAATTTGATTGGCACTATCTGTCAGAAATTTCTCGTATGATTCATTGGTCTCTTTTCCAGATAGCATTGGCTCCTTTTGATGATCACTCTGACTATCTATTGAAGAATACCCATTGGTCACATTTTTAGGAATTATTGCCTTTTCTCTCACAATTTCTTCTGAAAATTGTGAAGATGACTTGAAATTCGAAGAATCATTGAGAAGAACTGTAGAACTGTTATTGTAAACATCCAAATTATAATTAGAAATATTCTTTTGATTGCACATAGATTTCAGGTCACTACTAATTTGATTAGCACTTTGACTATGTGAGGAAGAACTCTGAGATGACTCATTCGTTCCATTTTCAGATATTATTGGCTCTTCACTGTGAATATCCTTCAAATACTGTGAAAATGAATTGGAATTCAGAGAATCAGAAGAATTGGTATTTTCGACATTCACAATATCATCATAAGATATGCACAACGATTTCAGATCACTTCTTATTTGATGAGAACTATCTTTTGAATTATGGGATGAATCATTGATCACATTTTCAGAAATTATTGGCTGATCTCTGAGACTATTCCCCAAATTCTTCAATGATAAATTGGAATCTGAAGAATCAGAGAGAGGAACTGCAGCATTGGTACTCTGATCTTTCGAATCATCATTAAAATTTTCGTTCCAAATGCGCAGTAATTTTTGACCATAAGTTTCATTAGTACTATCAACACCTATTGAAGAACTCTGGGTCGGTTCAATCGCCGCATTTTCGGAAATTATTGGTTCTTCTCTCAAAACATCATTGGAAAGCTGCGAACATACTTTGGAATTTGTAGATTCATCAAGAAGATTTGAAGAATTGGTATTATAGATATCCACGTCATCATTAGAAATATCCTTCCCAAGTTCTGTCTGTTGGGTTCTAGACAGCAATGTCATGAATGATGACTCCTGCAAAGTATATTTTATGAGTTTTGTCAAGAAATGAAACATTTCTGAAGTCAATTTAATAAATGCTGACTTGGCTCTTTACTTCTAAATCAACAATGGCATAATCTTAGAGCTGTCTCCTATTCTGGAGTAGCTTTTTATATGTGAAATCAATTCATATAAAAAGGAAGGAACCCTCATTTGCTTAAAAAAGATCGCGGAATTTTCTCTTGCATTAACGGGCGAATCAATGAGTCCACAAAGGGCTTCATAAATAATATAAAACGATTATAATTGAATTTAAATTGAATATCCCAAAATCTAAATTAAATAAACACAAGTTTCAAGTATCCTGTGGAAGAGGAGATACCTAAAATAAACCGTCAATCTAATAACTGAAATGCATGTTTCAGATTTTCAAAAAGCTGGGTTTCTATGTGTATATACCGTTTTAGATTCTATATAATTTTTTCAAATATGAATAATGGACGGTGATCTGACAATACCTGCTAACTGAAATTTTTCCCAAGAATGGGATTCTTATTTTATTCCCTTGTGGAGTAGAGTTGCGCACCATATTAGAGGGACGGAAATTCAAATAGTTTCATATTTCAATCAATATTTAATTACCATGGAAGAAATTTTGCTATTCTACCTTTCATACATTAGAAAGAAAACAGTTTTTTGTTCCCCTACAAAACTGATGTTACCGCACATAGCAGGTATTTTCAGATTCACCGCCATAAGGCAGAAAATTAGATGTAGAGAATATTTAAGTATCAAGTGTCAAACAGATATTCCGTGTGTTCTCAAAGTTTAGTTAGCCACATAGGTTAGTGTTTCACTCCAAGAGAAGTAGTAGAGTATTCAAATATAAAAAATGCGATCATACAGAAAGAATATCAAGACACTCTGGCACATGAGCTCTTGAAAGTTCAGATGCAAAACTTTCTATAAATGAAACATATGTGGGTAAACCACTAGGAAAAGATGAAAATTTATATATTCTGCTCGATGTAATGTGATTTTCTAGTAAAAATTTCATGAAACTATAATTCTCACCAACAATTCCTTTAGATGGTAAAGTAAATTTAAAATAAAATTCCGCAAAAGAATCAATGATAAAAAGTAATAGTAGATACGTAAACAATATTCCCGAGCGATTTTTCAAGAGAAATAAATATTTTTATAGAAAAGTTATGGTGGTATTGAAGATCACTCGTCAGTGGATGTGGTATGTTGGTACTGCAATATCAAAAATGCTTGTGTGTAATAAATCAAGTTACCTCATGAATATACCAATTCTTGTTTCATAAAACTTTTTCTTTAGAATATTCTGAACTTTTACCATATATTCTGTCTTATCAGACATTTCAATAAAATTCTACTGTAGAATTATAATTAATTATTCACTAAGAATAAATTGCATGATTAATTAGTAATGAAAAAATCAATACTTACAGATGATATAGAAGCAGTTTCTTGTCCATCGTCATCAGATCCATAGTCACTATCTTTCAATGACTCTTTCAATTTTATCAATGAAGGGTTGTTGAGATCTAAATGACCATTGGGATCATCAGATGACTTTTTTATCAATCCCAATTTATCTAATATATTTCTGAAAATTAAGTAAAGTTCAAGTGTTAAATTGGGAGTTAAACTGAGTCACATCCTTCCCAAACACAAGGCATGCACAAAAAATTGCCAACAACATCAGAGCATCCTACCATTTTATTGTGAATCGAAATTCTAGTAGAGATAGACACTCATGATAGTAGATCAGAGTTTTCACGTGTTTGCAGTTACTTGTAGAATTTAAAGTTAAACAAGAGAAAATTAGTATTTAAACTGATCACTTCATTTTTTACATGTTATGTCTTGATTCAGTGCAAATCAACACATAACGATGGATATGATAAGGAATATTAATAAATGTTATTTGCTGTCTAGTCCTGACAGAAAAAACTCAAAAAATGTTTTGTAACTTTGATTTCGCGAAAGACGGTTCAATTGATGTTTCACTAGATAGCACACCTATAGACGTTTTCGGAAACTTACTCTGGGTTACTAACTCTATCCATTGAGGTCACGTGATGGATCTTCTTAAATCACTGACCTGATTCTTAGTTTAAGATTTTGAAATGCCAGTCGTAACAATAACATAATAAAATATTTTATAATTTCATTTACAGTAAATTTTTGGATCGTCTCTAGATCTGCTTGAATTTATTGGCGTTTGTCAAATATTTCATTTAATTTGGTTTATCCTTCATAAAGCAAAATGGTTTGACTCTTGACTAATGAAACAACACATTTCACATTGAGCCAAATTCTCTTCTTTCCATAATTACATATCAAGAAAAGAATATATTGAATTATTAATAACAGAATAAAAGGCTAATTCCCGCGTTTTCCAGATACAAAACTAAACTGCAGTGCGCATGCGGTGATTCTAGTGATTCGAACTACCCTGCTTTTGTGTAGTAAATCAACCCGAGTCAGTGATCGAGTTAGCAGCACTATACTTTCCGAATATGGATTGGATGTTGGGGTTAGGTAATCGAACGCAAAGGTTAGGGATCGAGCGAATCCGAGTAAGATTCCGAAAATGCCTCATGTTGTAACACTTGGATGCGTCTTCGAATCTTGCAATAAGTACTGTGCCATGTTATGTTCGTTGTTGAAGCGGACTGCGAGTGGCGCTGATGAACCCTAATGAGAGCGACACCGGTCTGTCGCTTCTCTGCTCCAATGACGGAAGTTTCTAGCTTTGACTGAATCTGTAAACTGGGTGTCCACTATTCCACCGAATTTTTCATCATGTTATTTTTCTACTCGATGATCATCTTTTTAGAAATTTTCCGTAACAATTATTTTCACTATGAGCAGTAACAGAGGGAATTCGCGTCCAACTGATATAAGGACTCTCAGTGGGAGTCCTGGAAGTCTTTCAGATGATGCATATTCGACATTTTGTTACTATGTGCATGGGGTGCGTTTGAGAAGGTTGTAGCTGAATACATAGATACAGATAGATAATAAACAGGTACATATAAATAATAAAGAATGTGGAATAATTTTATGAATGGATGCTGAGTGGACAGATAATATTGGTCAACTAAAATATTTGAGATTTTGATTTATTTTAATATAATCAATATCTGCTGATAATTTCTAGTTAGCCCTCATCATGATTAAAAAAAAATTTAATATGCCATAATAATATTAAAAAAATCAAATTCCAAGCTGATAAGGATATTACTGCAATATGAAAAATAAGGAAAAAAGTCTAGTGATCAATACAAAAATGAAATGAAGAAAATTCATAGAGAAGTAGTAACATACAACTAAAGTTTTTAGTATATTAATGTAACTTACTTTACAATTCTGGCAGGAAATTTATCTTCATCGTGGGTGTATTTAACATCAACATATGAAACGAAAATTTTAAGTGCTTCATTATATACATGTTTTCTCTCGTCGTTCAAATAGTTACATTCGATTGAAAAAGAGTCGTTGATGAAGCTATATATAGTAAGGAACACTCTATTTTCTAGCTTTTTTTCATATTTGAAAGAGTGTCGCTTTTTATAGAATACGTCACTTTCCAAAGCAACATACCTTCCAAGTAGTTCATATAATTCTTTTGATGTAGGATAACTGTATGTGACCTGAAATAAATATATTAAAAATTAATTGAAATTCAATTACATCAATTGCTATATATATATATATATATATATATATAACTATATGTCTCGATAACAAATGTAGTAGGGGTTGAAATTTTTATTATAATCCAACTTAATTTAATGCTTTTATCGGATTATACTTAAATTCCAACCCAGACTAAAATGATAATTCGTACAAGTAGAAAGTGTGATAGGTTATACATATATTTTTTCTTCTGATAATGTTTTTTTTGCAAACTTGAATTTAGATTTAATAAGGATTTTTAGAGATGCAATTAATTAAATGCTGTGCTTTAAAAATCAATTATGTTGATTCTTTCTCGTATTGTAGTGATGAAAATCTTAGTCGGCTGGAAATTCCTCAAGGTACCAGAAGAATATGTATGAAGTAAAAGTCTATAAAATTATCGAAATTCCTACCTTTGCCACATGGGAATTGTATTCATGCAGAAGAAACAATTTTTTCCGGATTTCTTCAACAAACTCCTGTGTTTGTCCATTGTAACTTGCAAATTCATTGATTTCCCTATAAAATTAATAATTAAGTTGACTCATGCACTACATACTTTCAATAAAGCAAAAAAAATTCAACTTCAAAATGCAAGATTTTCAAAAAGAGGAGCGGATTTCCTTGGGTAGATCTTCTTTCTTCGTTCGCCTTTCTTCTTTCTTCATTCGTCTTTCTTCTTATTTCATGTCTTCATCTTCAGTCATTTTTCTTCTCTTCTTTTCTTCATTCCACTCACGCTGTACTTATCTTCCGTTGAAACTTTTCATTTTGTTTAGCATTATTGAAAAATCTTTTCACTACTTTTTAAACTTTTCACTCTGAAGTGAAACTTATAATCCAACTCAAGAAAAAATAATTCAGACTGAATGATCATGAAAAATGTTTAAAGTAAAAAAAAAATTATATTCAATTCCTTTCAGTTCTTCACATTGGTTAAACTCTGATATAAAGGATATAGAAATCAATTAATAAATAGATTCACTTTAATATAATTTTTAATATGCATACTTTGAATTTGAAACATACCTCGTTAGTTTTTCAGCTAATGAAATAGATATGAAGGAGCTGTAATCTTGCTTGGTAACAAGTCGCAGAATTTCTTTCCTCCTTGCACTATGTTTTTTTGAAATCCTATCTGTAAAAAATCAATTTTTTTCATACAATGGGATTTCCAATTCATTAATTCTACTACATAAATTCACAAAGAATCAGACACACAATCCGAAGTTATATTATAGTCACAGGTGATTGAAATAGAGCTTCGGGATAATGTTGTATCGGTAAATGTATTTGAAGGTGCATTTCAAAGACGGCTAATTAACTTGTTATAAATTTATACTTAATCCCAGGAACTACCACACAGCTCCAGAATGGTTAGTTCGTCTTCTTTGGGTTATGTAGTTAAGTAAAAATAAAGGAGGAGGAAGTAAAGTAAAGGACGGTTTCTAATATTAACTTTTCAGAAAAAGAGGCAATTTTTAGGCGAAATAGCGAAAAAATTGAATTGCTTTTATGTTGGATAAATATTTTCAAAATCTCTTGTCAAATCGTTCTGAATGTGGATGTCTACAAGTTACCTATTGTAATTACGTAAATTGTCGCATTAAACCGCTGGAAACCAGGGTTCGACCGATATATATCCTGATATATATCATGATATATATCGATATTTATAAGGATTGATATATATCAAGGATATTTATAAATTCACTAAAATTTGCGACTGTGCGTAAAAATTTCAAATTAATCGCGATTTGAGAGCACACCAATGTATACCGACAAACCGACCGTTTGTACGATCGAGAGAAGCAACGTATTTTCGGGGAATCCGATACTTCGTTTCAGAATATCTTCAGATGGTGATATTATAACTTCGCCGTGAAATCGTCATTGCACTATTAATTGTGCTCTTGTTTTTTTTTTAATTTTCGAATAGAATGCACGTTCACGTTTACAGCTGAAGTTTGCAGTATGTAATAGCAATTTGAGATTGATATGGGATGAGGCCACTGCATCTGCACATTAAATTTTCAATAATCTGGATAACGGCAAATCTACTTCTGAATACGTTTGATTTATTGACCTTTTAAAAAAAACCTTGAAAAATAGTTCGTGAAAATAAATATCAGAAAGTTGATATATATCGGATATATATCGATATATATCCGATATTTTGATATTTATATAAATATCATGATATTTTCGAACCCTGCTGGAAACCGATATCCACCGTTATCTTACTTGAGATAATTTTGAGCTCTGCCAAAAACTAAGAACCAGAAAAGCAAAACAGCGACATAAGGTTGCGGACCTGCAATATTGCAGTGTTAGGAAGTTTTAAGCTCAGATTAGAATGGCACGTGAATTAATTGTCGATTTGAAGTGATATTTGAAATTTTTGAAAATGATGATAAAGATATAATTCCTAATCTTTTCAAAAAATTTCACGAGTATTCTAGCAGTGAAAAAAGAAACATTGGAAGAAAAAGGTAGATCAATTCCACACATTAATCAGAAAATGCGGAAATATATTCGCGGAGTAAGCGGATATGTTAATATGATGATTTTTCAATCATTTTGAGGAAAACGTTGTTAGGATTAGACATCCATTTATGTTATTGATGAGATATATAGACTTGTGATTAAGATCCTGAAGATCAAGATCAAAAAGAGATCTTTAGATTCTCAATAAGCAAAAATCGAAGCAATGGAAATGCATAGAATAGCAATAAATCGAAGTGTGCGATGTAAGTATTAAAACTGATTGCGATAAGTTTCACTGGTCATCTTCAATCTTCTTTTTTCTTTATAACGTTTCTGGATACCAACATTGAAAATCGACTGATCAACTTGTTCGATGTCCTGATGGTTCTTTAAAAGTGTTCACCCATGAAAAAATAATAATGATTTCTGCCATCCAACCCTTCTCGAAATGAATGTGTCAAATAAGGTAGTTGTCCAATAAATCCAGATGAATTTGACTAATTTATGAAATAACGTTTCATGATTTTCCACCCAAATACTGGGCAAGTAAATTTACCGTTAGATATTAGTTTTTTTGATTTACCCTTTATTCCTTACCAATGCTCGGAAAGTTTCATTAACAACCAATCTTCATCATATATCGATTGAAATTCATTGTGTTTGGATTCTGCATTGTATATTAGAAAAAATACGATTCTAGTTTTTTTTTTACTTTAGTCTAATGAGGAAGTCTGATATAAGGTGGTTTTCACAAAACATTCATTGCCATTGTCAAATTGATTGGAGCCATGGAGATTCGTTGAAATATCAAAACGAGTGATTGGAATTTACGTAAGGTTTTTTTGATCACGCAATCAATGTTTTGTGAAACCCACCTATAGACTTGCTGATGAAAAAACAGACAAAAGTGTGAATTATTTTGAAAGGATTGAAATAGTCCCCTGCAGCTCAGCATCTGTTTACTCTGCACACTCAGTCCATTAAACCAGTACCTTCTGATTTGGACGTAGAACACCCCCCCATTCTTTTACGCTACAGCCTCCACTGAGTTAGGTTAGATTCAAATAACAGGCGAATAAAGATGCGTAGAGAAGCTAGTTTATTCATGTAATTAATCCAATATGGTATGTGTCAGATTAAAAAATTTAACAATTTAAAAAATAAATCAACATTTTCTTCACAATCAACAATATATTTTGATATATAATGAACACTCAGATAAGAGGACTCTCTGATTCAACTGAATAACTTTTTACCCTAGAAAACCATAGTGGGGGAAATTTACTGCTAACCAAATCAAAAACACACACATTTTCTTCTCCCCTACTTCTAGTCCTAATAGAATAGTGAGTCCACTGTAGCTGAACATGTTTTCTATTTTTATGATCCATTATCACCAATTCCATATCAAAAATTTGATCCGAAGGAGGATGTAATTCTTTCCTAGTAATTCGCTTGAAATTTTGATTGATTTTTATTTCTTGTCTATAAGCTGTTATTATTACTCGGTCATCTTTCAAACGATAATATCCAGAGAGAACAGGAGATTTCGGACTGCGATTTCTTAGTTGTGATACACAGATACTTGGTTCATCTGGTGTGGTTAACATAAGCACTGTACCATCTGGGAAAAACCTGAAGTATCTATAATAAGTAATCAAATGCCAAGGTCTATAAAATTGGTCTTGAAAGCTATTCTCTCCATGCCTGATATAAGTGGTTTTACTTATGTAACAACCATTGAAAATAGGTCTTGCTCTTTTTAAAAACATTTGTCTCCAAGTAATATATTTCTCGAGTTTGCAGTTCAGGCCCCACACTTTAATACATGCTAATCTCCAAATTTCGCAGTCTCTTGCACAAACATAAAATCCTCGACATACTTGACCGAACATCTCTAGGGATCTCATGTCCAGATCTTGAGAAACAACCCACTTTAAAATGTACAAAATCAATTCCATTGGTAAAGACGAAATATGCGTTGAATTCTGCTCATGTTTCGGAGAACAAAATGATCCTGATATTTTATTCCGGATTTCATGAAGTAAATCGCCTTCTCCGTAACTTTCATTGACCTTAACAGGCTTCTTGTTGGCATGTTTTCTTTCTTTGTCTTCAAAATCATTGTTTGAATATTTCATTGATTCAAAAATTTTGCGGTCAATATCAGGAACCAACTCAAAGGCTTTCTTATAAAACTTAACTGCCTCAAACATTTTACCCGTTTTTTCCATTTCCACAGCCATCAGATAAAATTTTTCTGCTTTACCTTCCTCCGATATCTTCTGAGGATCTTGTCCTGTCATATCAATCATGGATTCTCTAGAATTCTTACTCAATTTTGGAGATATTAGCAATTCCCTCTGCCATTTATCTCTAAAATTTTGTAGTTCATCCTCCATCGATTCCTTTGAATGTGATGTGGAAGAAGGTTCTTCTGGATTTTTATTCAATGTGTGTGAAGGTTGATCGCTTTCGATTCCTTTGCCACTTGCCTTCCCTGGATCCATTTTCTCCTGTAGGTAAGATCCAAAATTGTTATCAAAGTTTAAAGCTAGCACGAAAAGTGAAGCTAATTTGTATCCCCTTTAAACAACATATCCGTTTCAATTGGAATTAAATGCGTTAAAAAAAAAGTTTGTTGTTCACTCCAATGTTGAGATAGTTTGGTGTTACTTGATGGAAACAAATTATTGATTGCTGATAAAGCAATTTTCAACTATCAAAATTACAAATGCAAATGAATAACAACTCAATATAATGTTGTTGTTATATCAACATTAGAAGACAAAGTGAATCGTTCGCCATTCGAACCCTATATTTTTCACAGAGAGATCGAAGTTATACGCCAGTTGTGTTTCAAATGAGAGAGTCTACCAGAGAGTTCTATCCATAAGAATTTACAACTATAGTATATCCAACGAGAAGCGATAGCGCCAGTAAACAACTAAATGTACGCCTACTGGGTTATCAATATTTTGGTTGGTATTTAGTGCTTCCTCCGTCTTCTTCAGATTTGTATTATGACAATCAAGTGATTCATCTGGAAATCTTAACTTTTCAGTTGCTTGCGTCGGCGTCGGTTGCGCGGTCGATACATTAAATCCGGTCCTGATGAATTTGAAGAGCCTTGTTTTGGCGCGCTATCTCTTCTCGTTGGATAGAACGATACAAAAGCTTGTTCCTAAAATACGGTAATTCAATAAACGTTGACTGTTGGCTTTGGAGAGGTGAAGTTCAAACGTATGTCAGTCGAATAGGCGTAAAAAAGTATTGACAGGATAGGGACAGTTCGAAATGGTTAATTCAATCCCGCAACATTCTGTTTAATAAATGAAAGCATCAGCAAAACTTGCATTTACCAAAGAATTTGAAGTACTGTGTGAAAAATTATGAGTTATAAACATAAGGGTTTGGCTTAGTTTTCCAGGCTGGCGATGACTCCGTGTGACGTCATACTGCAGCGCTCATTTAGTACGTAGCTCGCGATGGTAGGTTTACAAGAGGTTACCGTCCAAAATGTCCCATCTAAGAATGAGAAAGTCATGTGTTATTCCAAAATGTAAAACCACAACTAACAATACACCGGAGAAGTTGCTTTTTTCGGTTTCCATGGATGTCTCAATGAGAAAAAAAATAAATAAAGTCCATGAAGAGGTTTGACCTATTCGGAGCGAAAAGCACGGTTTATTCTTGTGATCATATTGAACTTTCAAAACCCTTTTTTTCATTATTAAAATTTGGATTCAGTCTGAAAGTTTTATTGAGGAGTATTTTTTTTAAAAGACTCAAAAATAAAAATTTTTCTCCGTAATTTATTTTTCTTGCCTATGTAAATCATTTCAAGAAAAATTCAAAATCTCGTAAAAAATCAACACTATTATAGAAATTACAAAATGGCGAAGGCGTTAAAAATATGATTAAACTAAAATATCCTTCACTACTTTCAAGAGTTCCGTATTCAATCTGAGCAGTTGATATACATCCTTTTTTCCATATTTTTGGGTATATTTCCTGATTGATACAATATTCGTAGATATTTATAAAATATTCGTGTATTTTATAGCTGAATTTTTTTCATTATTTCCCAAGGAATGTAATCGATACCGGAAGCACTGTTTTTGGAGTTTCGCACACATGAGATGTGAAGCTTTTCTTCAACATATCCCGATAGAAAAAAGACACATATAGTTAAATCAGGCGACCACGTAGGCCGTCCCACGTCATCTCTCTGGACACATGAAGCCTTTAAAAAATTGGCTGTGTGGGCTGCAGCCCCAACGTGGGTTTCTGCAACCACTTTCAATTGGGGCTGCATATAATTTTGAATTGACACACAACTTCCTCTTCAAAGAAGTATGCGTCTATAAAGCCAAATTGTCATACGGCACACCCCACTGTCAGTTTAGGAGCATGTAGCGTTTTCCGTGAATAATTTGGGTTTTTTTTTTCCAGTCCAGTATGGAAAATTTTGTTTACTCACAATCTCATTTAGGTGAACATGCGCCTTCTCGAATACTGCCTCAGGAGGAATCGCTTGACAGATTTTCTTACGCATATTTGGGAGGTATTCTGGTGGTTTTGATGCTTGAATCGTCAGTATTTTGAAGGGATGGTAATTCGAATCTACCTACCTCAAATTGAGGTTTAAAACAGCCAATGCAAATAGCTTGCTTTCGAATAGAACACCACATTTTCTGATGTTCTGAAGAACCGCTCCCGGCCATGTGTGTCTATCCTCAGAGATCTACCAGTTTCTTCCAGTCTACATACATCTTACGAGAATCGTTAACTTTTGACCATTACCCAAATGCGATCTTGTGGTTCTCCATAACATCCGCAATATTTAAAAGAAATTAAAAATATATATATTCTTTGGAGTTACTGAAAGCAGTTGGAAATGAGACTTTGGGAAGAAGATGAAGTTAGGTATCTATATTGTTAGCTTCTCCGTTCTTGTGTGCCAGTGAAACTAAACCAAGCCTATAATTAATATAAGTGGATGCAGACTTCCTCAGTGTTGTTCTTACATCATTCAAAATCTAACCAGCATTATATGATATACGAACATACATGTAGCATTTGGTATAACGTCATTTCAACAGAGAACTTATTTACCAATGATATGTAGTAAAATCTTTAGAGAGAAAGAGAAACTAAATTTATTGGTCATGCAATCAAATGGCTATAGACCATAGTCTGCCAGCCAGTTACATAAGTATTGTATTAAAAATTATATTAGAATTTATCTGAAACTTAAATTTTTGCATTCCTTCCAATATTGGTTCGATTTCCGTTACATGATATATAAATTGATTGATGGGTTGTAGAGTCGGTTATTGGGATGTATTAGTTGTCTAATTTTTCCTAAGCTCAATTACATTCAGAGCTGTTTTTGTTCAATTTGAGAATATTGTGGGACTATAATACATCATTTCGTAAATCATAGTACCTGATTTACTGCTGACTCCCATGTTTCTCTAAGTCAGAGATCTAAGTCCCAGCTAGTGTGATAGCTTTTATCTTATGGAGTTCTAAGTGTACTCTGAAGTTCAACTTTGTTAATCTGTATTCCCAGGTATTTGCATGAAACTTCCAAGTTTTATATTGGGAGAGGTGATATTGGGTTTATGATTGAAGATGATGAATTTTGATTTTGCTTGTTTGGGCTGAATTCTTCAGCGTCCATTCCATGCCATTGTGACATTTTCAAATTTTGTAATTCTTTGTTATCTTTCACTATTTTGTAGTGGGATATTGAAGTTGTGTCATCAGTAAATTGAAAAATGTACGAAACTTCTTTTTTCCTATTTAAAAGTCTTTTGACCTACGACTTTAGCATATGACTAAAAATTATATTCTAGGTTGTTTTAGTTTAGTTGTCACAGTCGGATATTTTGTTGTAAGTTTAGGCTAGTTATATGTTCTTGAAGAAGTGAATTTTTTTGTTTTTGGGCATCAACTGATGTGGTTATTATCCAATTGTATGTAGTGTAGGCTTTTTACTGTCTCCCTATTACACATCAGGAACAGCACTGTGAGTTGTTCACCCAACAGTGAATAGTTGAACTTAGAATAAAAAAATTTCTTTCCTTATCGGAGATTCGAACCCAGACCTTTTAATCAAGAGTTCAATGCTCTATCATTGGGACAGTCTCGTATGAATAATTCTATTATATTCATTTTCTGTTTTCTTATACCGTTCTTCAAATTCGTCGGTTAAGGAATAGAAGTTATTGGAACAACTCAAAAAGTCCTTGAATTAAACCACCTGAGAAATACTACAATCATTCTTCATAAAGGAAAAACTTTGCACTGTCATTTCACATTAGAAGGATCAATATTCAACACTTGATACTGTTTAGAAATTTCTAAGTATCCAATGAATTACAAATAATTTCAGTGTATTCCTGGGTATTTCGTGGTAGATTCATTTTAAAATATAAAATGAGTTTTAGTGATATAAGATCATAGAACATCAACTGTAGATGAAATAATCAAAACGAGAACCCACCAAGAAGTAAGGAACATGTGAGCATTCATCAATCATAAAAATTCAGTGTGTTCAATAGTATTTAGCCAAAATCTTATCTCAAGTCACCTACAATATCCAGAATAACAGTGTGTTGGTTTGTTACATCCATGTTTCTGATTTAGGAACTTTTCACAGGAATGTGGACAAATAAGCAGATCTTTTTCTCTAAATTTTAATTAACAATTTCGCCGACGTTTCGGAGACTACTTTCTCCTTTATCAAGGCTCGTTGTTTTAGAAATTTAGAATTATGTTACTTGGAGAACACATAGTTAATTTCAGTGTGATGTAAATTATTTTCTTCAATAGTCAAAATGTAATTATTTGTTTCTTGAGCAGGTATTGGAATGAAATGTGACTCCTATAATAGGAGACAAACAAATAATTACATTTTGACTATTGAAGAAAATAATTTACATCACACTGAAATTAACTATGTGTTCTCCAAGTAACATAATTCTAAATTTCTAAAATAACGAGCCTTGATAAAGGAGAAAGTAGTCTCCGAAACGTCGGCGAAATTGTTAATTAAAATTTAGAGAAAAAGATCTGCTTATTTGTCCACATTCCTGTAAAAAGTTCCTGAATCCAGAATAACATTTTTAGTTACACTTTATTGTATAAGTTTGAAGACTTGGTGAAAAAGAATCAAATTTCTGGTGGGAAGTAAACATAAACCAATCCACACCTAGCACGATTCACTGTAAACACATGCATAATCCTACTAATATCATAAATGCTAAAGTTTGTGTAGATGTATGTTAGGATGTTTTTTATCGTTTCACATGAAAACTACTGAACAGGTTCAGATGAAACTTCAGGGTTATGTAGTTTAATAACATATAGGTTAAAAATTTTGAGTAATTCAGCCATAATACAACGACAAATTATCAAACGAACTCGAAAAAATTCCTGCACTCTTCAAGCTATTTAAGCGAAAGCTGCCTACAACTTTGGAGGTACTTGAAGATAATTTAACATGGGTTTGTTTGTCTCAAAAAGTTCAAAATAAAAGTCCGAAACAGCATACATCTATCTTTTGTATGGAAGCTATTATATCCAAAACAATGAGCCATAAATAAAGTTGAATTGGATATGCTTTTTACAATGTACATTTTTTAGTATTTAAGGAATTTCTATCATCTTTTGTCTTTCAGTATTTGATGTAGATGAACTTTGTCATTTACACAAATTAATTTGGAAGAATAGTTTAAAAGTTATCACAATATGAGATTGATCTGAATTAAAAACAATCGAGCAGTTACAATGACAGTCGGCGTCCATAGGAGAAAGGAAACATCATTGACGATTGTGTTCGTTTTTTTATTTGATGATTCAATTCTCAAAGCGACTTGTTGCTTAGAAAATAAGCTGTAAATATTAGTTTAGTTAGTTTTTTTAATTAAATATGGATTTTTTCTCATTAGGATTTCAATCTTATTTCAATTGATTTTTTTTATTGTAAATATGATTGTAGTTTCAGTTATTTAGGTACCTATAGGTTAGCTAATGTCTATAGTAGTTTCCAAATGTCTGTCTGTTCCTTTGTTTATTTGTTTTAATGTATGTTGCACGGCTAATCTAATGTATGTTGCATGGCCAATCTGTTGAGCCTATTGTGATAAAATTTGATATCTTGTATCCCAGCCATTGAGAAAGGTAACTTTTCATAAACACAGTGGGAGAAGCCACAGGCAAAAGCTAGTATTTTATGATTCTCCCTAGGGCATTGATTTCAACTTTGTGTGAAATATATATATATATATATATATATATATATATATAGAAAAAAAAATCTAATGGACATAACCCTCAAGGATGAAAAATAACCGTAGACACGTGTTTCTATATATACAGGGTGGCCATTTGAAAACGAAACAGACGAGATTACAGACGAAATAAATTTTTTCGATAGAAATGCTCGGACAGGTCGATTTCTGTTTCGAGGGGGACAACTTAAGATGTAGGTTACGGACGCATAGCGCTTCAACCCTTGCTACTACAACCCTCACCCCCAATTTTCGAATAGGGAAGATGGGGTGAGTGATACCTCATTTGAAAGGTATTTTTATACTGATTTCAGCAAAGTAATTGTTTCTTCATTTTATGCATTAGTTCTCGAAATACAAGGTGGCCATTTGAAAACGAAACAGACGAGATTACAGACGAAATAAATTTTTTCGATAGAAATGCTCGGACAGGTCGATTTCTGTTTCGAGGGGGACAACTTAAGATGTAGGTTACGGACGCATAGCGCTTCAACCCTTGCTACTACCCCCAATTTTTGAATAGGGAAGATGGGGTGAGTGATACATCAATTGAAAGTAATTTTTATGCTGATTTCACCACAGTAATTGTTTTTTCATTTTATGCATTAGTTCTCGAAATATTCTTGACTAAGCATTTGAAAATGAAGTGGTGTTTTCATGGCATTTGTAGTGTTTTTTTGTGAAAAACCTTTCAAATGAGGTATCACACACCCCATCTTCCCTATTCAAAAATTGGGGGTGAGGGTTGTAGTAGCAAGGGTTGAAGCGCTATGCGTCCGTAACCTACATCCCAAGTTGTCCCCCTCGAAACAGAAATCGACCTGTCCGAGCATTTCTATGGAAAAAATTTATTTCGTCTGTAATCTCGTCTGTTTCGTTTTCAAATGTCGGGAGGAACGGACCAAACTTCAGGTGTGTATTCTGCAGGTCGAAATAATTTCAAAAAACTCATGTGTTGTTATCCGATTTTCATTTGTTTCCAAACTATAGCGTCATTATAAAAAAACAACATTTTCCACATTAAAATAGTTTCATTTATAGCATTATTTTAATAAATGCTCAAAAATCCCGCCATTAACCTCCAAACACATTCGACTTCGTCTGCGATGGGTTCTTGTTGCTTTTCTGATTGATTCGTGTCTTTCTTTAATAAGCAATGCCGCATTTCTAATTAGGGCATCCCGAGTGTTAACTTTTACTTTGTATACCTCGTTCTTGAACCAGCCCCACATAGTATAGTGGTGTGAGGTCTCTAGATCTTGGAGGCCAACTAATAGGACCACCGCGACCAATCCATCGTCTGCGAAACTCTTGATCTAAATATTGTTTGACCTGACGAGCGAAATGCGCGGGAGCTCCATCGTGCTGATAATTCATTTGCATTCGTATTTTTAAAGGAACGTCCTCCAGAAATGCTATTAACTCATTTCGCAAAAAAATGAGTCAGCACCTATAACATTTGTGATAAGCGATAAACTAAAAAAAAAATTATTTATTTGGAATATTCCAATTACCCTATAGTTTGAAAACAAATGAGAATCGGATAACAACATATGAGTTTTTTGAAATTATTTCGACCTGCAGAATACACACCTGAAGTTTGGTCCGTTCCTCCCGACTCACCCTGTATATATTCTTATGAAAAAGAGAGCTAAAATAATACAAAAAAATGTTGAAACAAAAAGTACCTAAGCTGAGGTAAAAAAGGAACGGGGTATCATATCATTCTTCGTATGATACTATAGAATCATACGATACTATCATCACTAGTATCATACAATACTATACAGCCAGGGAAAAAAACCTCAGCCGAAAAAACCTGTCTCCCCGTAAAAAAAAATAACATGTGAAATGAAATACCTTTCATGAAAATTCTGCTCATAATCACTTATATAAAATTTTTGGTTGGCCATTTTTCAGTTTTTGTAAATAGAATGGTTAGCACACATGAAATATAGTTAATATTAAAACGACATTGCCAGTTTGCAGCAAAGCCCACAACTTTCTTTCCATATCAAAAATGAATATATTTGAACACTGATCTCTGTACTTTTCGTGCAAATGACTAGGTAAGGAATCCTTCAATCAGTTCTTATAAATGTTAATTATGTTCATCCATCACATCTTTTCGAATTCATTCATTTTCCAAACTAAATTGATATTCTGAAAAATACGTAATTGATGGAAACTTTATGTAGAGAGGACAAAGTGACATTGATTTAAAACACGAAAAAGTTTTGACAAAAGTCAACCTCCCCTTTACATTCAAGATGTCAAAATTCCAAGGCCAATTAAGTGATTTTAAATAACTGAATAGAGACTTGATATATCGTCGGCCTTATTCGTTAACCTGCTAAGTCTATCGTTTCAGAATGGATTTGGCAGGTTAACGAATTAGGCTGACGATATTATATATGTTATATAAAATGTTTTGAAATCTAGGAATAATATTAGGACAGCCATGGTCAGTTTTATGTTGACTGTCAAAAATTGAGGACAAGTGTATTGATAATAGTTAACTACACAATACAGAAACAATACTATTCTACTTTTCTAAGGTGTTTCTTGAATCTAGATTTCCTCAGCAAACATCTCTGAGTAATGGGGAGATTCAAAAAATGTTCCGTACTATACTTTTAGGCTCAACTGTAGACAGACAACTAGAATTCAGTGAGTTGCTAATAACCCAATAATAATGTTAAAGTTAAAAATGGGCAAAATAATTCAATTTCATTGTTCTTACCTATAAGGTTGCTCTTCAATTTTGAATATGATGGCTTTATCAATACTTTCTCAAATCGTGGCATGGCCCACTGTAAAAAAATGTGAAATAAGTAAATGAGTTAAACTAACACTCAATCAATGAACCCAATAAATCAAAGGGAATTTAAGAACAAAATTCTACGTCAAGTTGAAAACAGAAAGTAGATAACCAAAAAATTTATGGAAATTTAAGGTCAAAGTATGTGAATCACATGTAAATATTCGTTCACAATGCATTATACAACCAGAGTTATAGTTTCAAAACTAATGAGACTATAACAATAAACAACGTTAGAAACATACTCAGGATATATAACCATGTAAAAAAGTAGGAATATCAATTAGGACTGCATAAATTTTGTACTTACAAGAAAACCTCGTTCACAAAACACATGTATTATGTAACAAAAATACACGATAATAATATCATACTCCAATGGTGATTTTCGTGGTATGTAATATATAACATAAAATAATAAACTTTTTCACAAAATTACTTTCTGTAAGGATTAAATGGTTGTTATGATAGATGGTGTTGGTTGAACTAAATGCATTTCTAGAAGTTTTTGTTTTGATATGTTGGATAACCTGAACCACCATTTTTCAGTATCCAGCGTTGCCACTATTGATTTTAAAAATAAAGTTTCTTTTATATACAGATTTTTATTTCTCGCCCGAATATAATTTCGTATTCACAATAAAAGATAAGAGTAAAAATATCATTCATTCACAGCATATTAATAAATATTATATATCAATTAATTTACCTCAACTCCATTCGAAGTATTCGGATTTGAATGATTACTGTTCGAGAACTTACAGTTGGTTCAATAGAATTTTATACGAACTGTTCTAACAAAAAGAAAATTCTTTGCCTTTACGAAGGCACATCGAGAACATTTTTGAAACATAGATGAATTCAAAATAGTAATCATCGAAATGAATACCATTTTCAATTCCCAGGCTCAGAGATCTTTTATCATGAGGTTGGAGAAATGATATTAGATTTTGTTCTAGAACTAACTTTTAATTTTAAGGTGTGTCAGTATCTTTTTTATAATTATCCTGAAAGGTTATATACAACCCAATTTCAAAAGAACTATGGGATCGCATTAAGGTCAATCGTCAATTGAACAATGAACATTGAACTGTTCCAAATGTTTACAAAAGCGGTTTCAAACAATTACTGTTCTAGGACCAAGGCCCATCAGGAGTCATCGCAGTAAAGTTGTTCAAGTTATATTCTTGACGCATGCTTTTTAGCATTTGACTTGATGGTTATTGGCTGGAATAATGCAAGTGCAAGTGCCGCAGATATAGGAGACAGTTTAAAGACGAATGTTCTGTGCTCAGTGCCATAGATAATCTGACGAAAAATGTATTTGATCAGAGAAAAAAATTGTTGTTCATGTTTCAATTTGTACACATGACCAGATTGTAATCGTATATTGTAGGTTTGTTCCAACTCCAGAAATTATTCTACTATCAATCGTCAGAATACGGTCCATTGAATAAAAATGTGTTCCAACTGACAACTGCATCGTTTGGAAACCGTTTCGTTTCTGTTTCCATACCAGAGACATACTACTTCGGAACACTGAGTCAAACGATTTGTGACCATTAATTTGATCCCTGGTCTGAACTGAAGCAAGGACTGACAAACTGACAGTTAAACAGTTTCGTGACGATCAAACTACGATACAAAAGTTCCAAGTTGGAACAAACCTGAGGTATCCTTCATACAGTTTGAGAACATGAGAACTTATCAATGTTGAGAACGATCCTGGCCATGTATATATATATTGAATAGGCAGTAGATAAGTTTTATTTTGTTCACATTGACAACGTTGCAAAATGAGAGGGAAACGTCAACTGTCTTTCACTGTGGGTAATATGGGTACATTTCATCCATACAAATATTTTATGGAAATGTTGGTTTCGTACCGAGCTTTTTTCTTGTTTCAATTTTTGTATCCCATAATGAAATAGAAGTTCATACTGAAGTTAACTAACAAGAAATATTTTCTCTAATGAAAATAATTGATTGTTATTTGACATTCTAACGGTCCCTCTAATGGTTGGCATTATTGAGTGAACTTGACGTCAGCCAATGGAACACTTCATCTGGACGATCTGAATCATTTTCATTTACCTTTTACCTTCTGCACTACAGCTGCGTTGCGAATTGTTGCCTATGTAAAATGGCGTCTAATCAAAAAGTTTGTTCTTAGGTCGGATGAAGTGGCTTTTAATCGATTTTATGATATTTTCTGAAAGGGCTTTTTGCAGAAGCCAAAGGCACATTTTAGGAACTTGCATTGATGGTAATGCATGCAAGAAAAACTCAGCGGATGAACGATGGGTAGGCATTGGTGTGTTATTGACACAACTTGGCAGTATCGTATAAAATATGTCAATTTTCTAATTTTTTTGCTCTCATTCGATATAAAATCGTTAATTTAACTTTTTTATGTTCAGGTACTTCGAGAAGCATCAAGCCCATCCTTATCAGGTAAACAATTTTGTTTAATTATTCATCTCAATGGAGGGAAATTATAGTGAATCTAATCTAATTATTCGGTCGACGAAAAGATTTCTTATACCTATTCATTAACATGGTTAATTTTTCGCCAGTTCAGAAAGTTCTTGAGATCCCAAGTTTGAATGTCATAAAATTCCAACTTGAAATGTTGTGGGTATTGGAAAACAAAATTCTTTCATAGGTTTTCAATTTCATGTTATCATTTCAAGAAAGAGTAGTACTTTTACCTATGTGAATTCCAATATAGGGTAGTCTGACTTTGATTTGTATTTGAATATGTCTGCTCATTAAAATTGACAGATGAAATGGAGTACACAAAGCAAGAATTCAAATATTTGAAGAAGTCAACCAGCAATTGAGTATTCAAGTAGAATTACATTAAAACCTTTGAGAAGACCATTTAAAGCTCTTTTCAAAATTTTATATTTCTACAGTGGTTGACTTCCAAGTGCCAACATAATACCATACAACTCATTTTTTAACATGCAGAGCTCGAAGTACAGTTCATCAAAGAGTTATGGATCAAGCAGTGATAGATATGAAAGACTTAGGGATTCTCCAAATGGGAATTATCGATCAGACAGTCCTGATACCAAATCACCGAGAGACAGGGATAGGTCTTACCAGTCAAAGAACTCCTATCTACAGAAAATTCGTGAAAAGGAGAGAGAAAATAGAGACTACAAGTCTTCAAGAGATAAATATTCAGGTATGGTTTTTCATGATCCTATCAGAAACCATTTTGATGTAGAATTTATACTTGCAACCATCCTAACCTATAAGTTTATTTATTATCAAATCAATTGTTTTGAGGGGAAAGATAAGCAATAGATTTTTGTGTTCAGGTTTGAAATGCACATTAGGTTGGAGATCAAAAGTAAAAGATGGTTTTGTTGACGTTTAAATATTATACTCTCATCATAACTAAGTAATTATAATAAATCTAAAAAATTATTTGCAGCCATAAACATTTGTTTATCAAATGTCCTTTCAACTTTTAAACAACTTACGTTGAAAAATCCTATTCTTCTGTGGTATATCTTTTTTAATTCAGCATGATTTTATAAATAAACATATTTCATCAAACAGGTAGTTCTTAATTAATATTAGGCATTTCCAGTCAGCTGACTTTGACATAACGGTTTCAACGTCTTGAGGAGCAAACAAACGATAGACACTTTGTCAAAACCAGTTAAAGTGACCTTTCTTTTGGGCGAAATTCTCATACTCAGTGAGAAATCACAAGTCACACTGGAGTGAATATAAAAATACACAGAATTCTGCACAGAATCACTATCCATTCGCTTTGTGTGCTCCTCACAACAGTTGAAACATGCTCTGCGACATCATCTGGAAATGCCTAATTATGCTACAGGTTTGGAAGTTATCACCGAACATTAACTTCCAATAATCGTGATGTCCTTCAATATAAAATATTCAGATACAACAATTTTATTTTATTTTTTTTACGGGGAGACAGGTTTTTTTCCCCTGGCTCTATAGTATCGTATGATACTATACTATCATACGAAGAATGTTATGGTACCCTTTTCTTTTTTTACCTCAGCTTAGGAACTTTTTGTTTCAACATTTATTGTATTATTTTAGCTCTCTAATTCATAGGAATATATATATATATATATATATATATATATATATATATATATATATATATATATTAAGTTCTGTTTCCGAAATTTCTAGCAATCAATAATTATTTCATAATTAAATATTTGTTATGTAAAAACAGCTCCTGGAAATAAGAAATAGATTGCTTTCTTGGATTGAACCCTTATAATCAAAATCATATCAATTGTTAAGTTTCTATATTTTGTTAATACTCAATAACCCTATTTATTTTTTCAGATTGCACCCGTTCTCCAAAAGAGAAAAGGGGTCGAGATTCTGAACATAGAAGTACCAATGATAGAAGTGATGAAAAAAGTATCTTGCATCCACTAAAAGTTTCCCAAAATTCTTCAAGGGATAGAAAGCCAATGCATAATAATTGTAATGATAAGGTGAGAAAAAGATGTATTATAATTTATTACTTAGGCAATTTAAATATTGGTGAACAGAATTGGTAGCTACTGATATAGGTTCCTTTTTCCTTGGATATAAGTTTTATAAACATTCTATAATTTTAGCTGACAAAAAGCAGCTTTTCTTCAAATTATCTTCTTTGTTTTAATATGTTCCCTCTTCAAGAAAGGAACACTCATGAAAAATCTATTGTGTGAATCCTGTTATGCCCGAATAGCCACCAACTGAATTTATGTTATCGATTGAAAATCATTGTGGAGTATTCTACTTTCTCTGCATCTTTTTTTGGTTTTTACTACCATTCTCCAAATTTATCTCAAAGAGAAAAATTTTGAATAATGGAAATGCTTCTACGTACTACTGTAAGCATTTAAGTGGGAGCATTTTTATTATTTAAGAAATTTTAAATTGAATTTATTTCAGTGACTGGAAGTGAAAACCCAAAAAGGTGTAAGAAATTAAATTCAGGTTATTTTCAATCCTGGATATGTCCTCCCGGTTATCAACTTGAGGAGATTAGTGTTTTAAGACCTCTTCAACAAAGAGCCTTTTATTTAGTTTTATTCTCAGATTTCATATAGTAGATTACACTTTGTTTGACCTTAAGGAATTTTTTGTACCTATGTATAATTTAAGCGTTACTATTTTGGACAGGCCAAGAATATTTCCCCTTAAGTATTTTAACAAACAATAGAGAGTTATCGAAACTAGAGGCGATTTCGATTGACTTTGGTTCTTGGTTGGTTCATAGATTGGTCTGTCAGTTTTGGACCAACCGCATTCAAATGACATATTCATGACGCCTCGAATCAGCTGTTTCGCCGAATTTTGAACCGTATTCGAAAGCGTGGTTCGTTTGACGTTGTCATTTATGAACCGAGCGGTCAACCGTTAACCAACCAAAACAGCCATTCGAAATCGACTTAATATTCAGGCTTAACTTTATTGAAGGATCCTGTAATAAAAGATCTTCTAACGTTTGTCAGATATTTGAGCTATTGAAACGACTTATTTCTTGTAAACTTTATTATGACACTTCCCTAATATTGACAGTTGTGAGTAGGAGTTTAACACAGAAGATTGGGAGAACTATCAAAATAAGGGATCTTTTATTTAACTATGGCTGTCCTTTATTTAAGTCAATTATTGGATGCTCGTATTTTATTACGGGCCACCTTAAAATCTTTTGTGAATGTGCATGTGTAAATTTCAAAATAAGGGAAACTTTATTCAAGTTAGGCCTCTATTTGTGTTTTGATAACTCTCTAATGTCATTTGAAGTAACATCTAAAAATGTCATCTAGTTTCCATTGCATGTAGTTTGTGTGTGTCTTGTTGTTTTCATTACAAAGAAGATATTGGTACCTTCACTAAAAGCAGCAAAACATTTTGATTGAGATATTCATGCTAGATGGATCCTCTAATAGTGATTCTTTTCAAGAATGCCCTAACAAGATCATTTCTGACAATGAATATTTATGCAGTACAACATTGAACACAATTAGTTATTGAAATTACTAGCTGGCATTAACTTTTGAAACTGCAAAAAACATGTTTCCTAGAACTAGGTAATATCTTGTTTACTTCTCATGCCTTCCACAAATTAACTGGGTTTTGAGAGACTCCTTTTCATCTCCCATCACGAGTTACATAGTGTTATTTTAATTTCTTAGATACCAGGAGTCTGTGTAGGATATGTAAATATTATACAAAGCATCATAACTAGGAACTTTTGTTTTTATTCTACAAATATGGAAATATTCCATTAATTTCAATGAAAATTCAGGGAATTAGAGAAAATAATATATAATACTCGTATAGAAGGCTAGTTCACTGAAAAACTCTCCAATTCGTTGCTTGTTTTTGAATTTTGATTTCCTTAAAGAATATCAATGCTTTGTGTAATAATTTGTGTCATGAATAGCTTTATCCATATTATTCAAAAATATGGGGCAGTTTTGCTACAGTGGTTGTGGCAGTAAAAATGTTAACAAAGAATGCATAGTTATGTGCAATATGCAATTATAGTATTCCTCACAGCGTATTGAAGATAATTTTCATTTAGTATTTGGAATTAGCACAGGATTACTGAATAACCTGAAAGTAACTCACGTTGCACTAAAGAATTTTAGGGCTTAATTTCGGGGAGAATCAGAAAGGCGTTAGGGATTTGGCTCTATAGTTTTAGAAATACCTGTGTTTCCCAGAAGATAGTTGTGAAAAATATTCAAAATTCCACTAAATTGTCAAAAATAATAAAGATTTTAGTTTTTTTGTGCTTTTTTTTTAGGAAATGAACAGTACTAATCAGACAATATAAACACAAGGATAGCAATAATTTTTTCACTGGTATTGAAACCACTATTTTTTTTTCAAAAGCTTTCGTGTTTATGTTTTTACACTTGCTTTCATATTGCTCATTGTTTTTCAATTATGTAGAACATAATGCGGCTTTTCATTTTTTTCAGTAATTTATTATGATTAGAAAAAAAATGTACTCAAATTTGGGAAGTTATAATTGCTCTGTGATTACGAAATTTTGTTAATTATGTATTAGATATTGTATTGTCCTTTTTCTAATCAGGGTTTAAATGCTGCTAAAGGCATCGCATGAGGTTGGCGTGACAGAAAACAGGATAAAGAATCCAAGAATGTAAATTGATCGGTACATATCTACAGTATTCACTAAGATCTGGTGACTATTGAATTTCAATGAAGACATTTTTAAGTAAAAGGGTTCAAATTATCTCAGGTAAAGCTATGATAGAATATCACTCTAATACCCCTTGATTATTATTACAAGAAATAAATTCATGGTGAAAAAACCTAAATGAAAGGCACAAAAGGATTTCCACTTGGAGCAGAAGAATTCAGTTCAATTATTTTACTGATATTTTGATTGAACTAATTGGGATGACTATTTTCGAAAAAAACTACAGATCTACATGAAATTTTGGCAGTCTACGTTTTGTGGAATAATAGAATTTAAGAACCCCTTTACCAGTGAAACCTATAAGAAAACCCAAAAACCATGAAAAAGATATTAAAATAATCTTATGTTGGTCTAATGTTCAACTTCTTCAAGAAGGCCAATGTTTTCAGCTTTGTTTTAGTGCCTGGTTGGGGATATGGTAGAAGTAAGCTCGTATTCTAACCGTGACTTCACCCGAATCAGAATTTTAAGGGTTTAATATTATGTTTGATGAACTACTTATGGAATAGATTTATATGCAAACTGAATTGAAAAAATGAAACTTTCAGTATACATCATTTTAGGAATAAATGGCAAACACGTGAATTGAAACAAAACCAAATATTGATACCGAAATTATCAGAACGTATCTTATGAATCATGCTTCGATTAAGTTTCGAATAAAATGATTTCAAACACTCCTCAACTTTCAGAGAGATGACCGTGACAGAGTGGCTAGAGTTGGGGATTGGACTGAGCATGTAAGTTCATCAGGCAAGAAGTATTATTACAATTGTAAAACTGAAGTATCGCAGTGGGAAAAACCAAGGGAATGGATTGAAAAAGAGAGAGATCGGTTTAGATCAAGAGAAAGGGACCGAGATAGAGAGTCTGATAGGTGTTGTAGTAGTTCCAGTCGTTCTAGTACAAGTAAGTGATTTTATTGAATGGTTTTTATACATTCTGTTTATATTTGTTGAAATGAATATGGTTTGAACTTTCAACCAGTTATGTCAAAGGGAAGCTTTTTACTTAACTTGAGGAAATCATCTTTTCAACTAAAAGTTCATGAATAATTTCAAAATTTGACACAAAACAACTGACACTTTGCACTTGGTTTTATATGGAAAAAAGTATAATAGTTTAATCTAGGTCAATGCTATTCTTACATTTATTTTTATGTATATTCAAAATTATCTTGGTACTTAACATATGAACTGTTACGCATTGGGCCCAAATCAATATTTAATTTTCATTTATATCCTTCCTTTATTGAATTATCAATCAATTTTTGGTTGATTTTCAGGGCATGAAAAACATTCCAATTCAAGGGCCACAAATAGCAGTAATAGTGGAAATAAGGAGAGTTCTAGGGAGAATGCTACAAGCAGCCGTCACTGGAGTAATAACAGTAGTAGAGATGACAATGAAGTATCTGCCAAAGAATCGTCACGAACAACCACAAGAAAACACTCTGAGGAGAACACTCAGTCCACGCAGGATATGGATATTTCTCCAGGAGACAGTACACCGACATCAGAAGTTTCTTACAGTAATAATTCCCAAGGGGTTCAAGAACAATCGGCTCCAGTTGGGCCAGTTCTTCTAGCTACTGCTTTGCCAAGGCTGATATCGCATCCTATTTATATGCCTCCTACTCCAGGAAGGGGAGAATCGTCCCCTCAAAGTACGCCTGCTATGGTTCCTGTGCCTGCTACAGTTACAGTTTCAAATACTCCTGGGCCTCCAGTAGTGGGGGGATTGCCTATTCTACCGAGAATTCCATCGCAAACTCCTTGTTTAGACAATCAGAATATCGAAAAGAATGTTCTTAGTTCTGTTTCCAATTTACAAAGACCACCTGTTTCAACCATAGACAACAGTGCAGTGCTGACCTCTTTAAGTGTAGACACTAGTAATCACTCGGGCACTTTGGTTGAAGGACCCCCCACCCCAACCCATTCAGAAAATGCAGATTGTATAAAGGGTGAGTGCTGAATTTATTTCTTCCGTAGCTTTACAATTTAATTATATTTTACTTTACATCAGTTGATGTAAAGTTGGTTCAATTCAATCTACTACATTAATAATATTCATTTGAAATTTTTAACTATGAATATGAAAATGTAATGAAAAAACCTTAATATCTGAATGGAAAACTCTTCATGCAGTGATATTTACAGCTAATCATCTCATTTAATTTGTGAAACTAATCTGGATTTTGTTTCATGAATTCTTAAATTTCTTACAAATACTATTCTTACAGGAAAATTTTCTACATTTTTCAACAGGCTGTATATCAGTGAAACTTTTGAAGATTGAAGGCTCTAACTTTTACCGGGAGCCATGCAATCCTCAGATAACTCACGAATTTTTCAAATTTTCTTTCTGCTCCACGCTCATGGAAAAAAATTTCCGAGCTAGACCGATGCAATAGTATTGAAAAAATAAAGAGACCATTTGTGACTCACCTCCACTGAACCTATGGTCACATTCAAGCCTTTATTTTATTTTCCCCAGAAAAAAATTCATTGAATAAATTTAAAGTTGATATCTCTAAGCTGTCCACGGTATTTGTTGAGCAAAATTCTGAGTGGTAGAATTCTTCCGTTTTCTGCAGAGCCATCATGTATTAAATATAGTTTTTTTTTAACTTTTTGACGAACAAAAACCTTGTTGCCTTAATTTTTTCAAAATTGCAATCAATCAGCCCAAGAAAACCGCTGAACCGATCGATCTACCGATATAGGGGGGACTTGGGGGAACATCAGGGTGTAAAATTTTCTTATCACCTAAGCTTTACACCCAATTTTGACAAAGATGCAATCCAGTAACCATAAAACAGCAAAATAGCAATTTTTTGCTCTTTTTTCACGTTAACGTTACAGGTGTGAAAAAAATTTTTTTTTTTAATTAAACACAACAGATTTTTTAATGAAATTTTCTGCAGAAAAAAAAACTGTCTGTACTTGCTCACTAGGCGATCAGTAGTTCTGGAGATATTGTCTCGAAGACAAATGGTCGTATCCGAGCAAATGAATAAACAGGCTATGCGACTATTGCATCGGTCTAGCTTAGACAAATTTTTCCATGCACGTAAAAAAAAATTTGCAAAATTTTGAACATTTTTTCTTCATACTCAATCCGAGGATTGCATGGCTACTGGTATTCCGAAAATTAACTAGAGTGATAAAGCTTCAAAAGTTGTTTTTTTATTTCCTTTACTACCATTTTTCACTGAAATACAGCCTGTTTGAAATCACCAATAAATGTTCCTTTAATTTCTGCAGGAAGTACATATTGGGATTTTTTTTTAATTAGTTGGTCAGTGAAATTTTGTCTGCCTCATCGGTTATTACAATTGTTATTATTATTCCAATTTTATTTCAAAACACGAACAGATCTTGAAAAAACTTACTTATATGTAATGTGACATGTTCTTTCGAGCATTTAGGCCGTCGTCGTAGATTAGTTGAGAACTAATCTACGACGACGGCCTAAATGCTCGAAAGATCATGTCACATTGAACGATGGCCGCGAAAGCCTCAACCAATTCATTACTTATATGTACTTTATTTAAACTTCTCCACTTGTTTTATCATCGTGTCTTCATCAATGAGTACCTAAAAATTTGTTCTGCTGTTCACAACCAGTCTTTTTCATACTTCTAGCCCCACTGTTTGTACCCTACATGTAATTTTCATATGCTCGATATAATTCATAATATTTTTGTTATAATAATTCATATACTCGCTATCGAATAAAT
Source organism: Hippodamia convergens (assembly GCA_038502775.1). NCBI lineage: Eukaryota > Metazoa > Arthropoda > Insecta > Coleoptera > Coccinellidae > Hippodamia > Hippodamia convergens. Next base: position 58,297,398 of record CM076608.1, read on the forward strand.
CCTGTGCAAAGATGACCTGATCATCTATAAAGCTTAGTGTAAATTTTGAGGTCTCCCACAGATATTATGCCCATCACTCTACCACATATACCCAATGAATATTCTCAGCCATTTCGGAAATGTATATTTTTTGCAATTTTTGATTTTTACTCAAAATTACTTTTTCAACGATGTAACACACTGACACTGAGTTGCAGGAACGTCCATTAAAATTTAATGCCGCCTTAATTCTCCCTTAAACGGAATATCCATAGACGGTAGCCATGGATACTCCGATTAATGGAGAATAGAGGCAGCATTAAATTTAATGGACGTTCCTGCAACTCAGGGTTTGTACTTTACATTTGATTTGATGGAGAAAGTGTCAATCGAAATTTCAAATTGAAAGAATTGAAGTGGGCTACGATATTTTGTGTAATCTTGATTTTGGCTCCAATAATAATTGATAATTCTCCAGATTTAACACCGCTGGATTTCTTTCTTTGATGTATTTGAAAGATTCCTTCTTACTTTCACGCCTGAAAACGATGATAAAAAACACCATCAATAAATTTTGAATTTTAGTCATAAAAAAATTTAATTCAATATACAGGTTTTTTTCGAAAAATTCAGAAACCTGCTACATTTGTATAGTATTACGGCCGTTTGCACCAACTTCCCTTGAAATTAAGCATCCCTTAAATTTAAGAGGGCCTTAAATTTATTGACAGTGGCACGACTGTCACTCAACAGAATCTTACGTTATATCTAGTGATATTTCAGTTTTTTATGTTGTCAAACTTTACCCTACTGAAATAAAGCTGTTTCATTGGCTAGCCGGCTACAGATGATAGTAGTCATTTCCTCAACTTAACTTTACTGTCATTTTGACGATTTCGTGCTGTTTCGAATGTCAATTTTTTTGGGAGATGATTTTACTTGATTAATTATCTGTAGCGATCTTCGAACGTTTGAAGTTGCGAAAAATCATCGCTTGGTTGGCCGAACCTGTTTCGAGAAAACTCTACCCAGAAGAAATTTATTTTTCATTGAAACATTAATGTTTTTCATATATTTGTCTAGGAAATCCTAGATTCACAATTTCAACTATGTACTTCCAAATCGTCTTGTAAAGTGTCTGTTATTTATTATTAGAGACGATCATAGACAACTTTGTCTATGGATCCAATTGATAGAAAACAAAACATGTTTTGAAGTCAATTTATGAGTTTGACAAATTATTGTAGGTGAGAATACCATCCTCAAATATTAGAGGGCTTAAATTTGAGGTTAGTTTTAACCAACGGCCCTAATGTATTAATTGGTTTTGACAACTTACTTTCAACCAATTTAAATAGAGAAAAGAGAGAGAGAGAAAGAGAGAGACTTATATTTTGGGCGCATGAAGAAATTACGAACTCTATCGAAATGTTGTGTTCGGATCGTTTCATTTGACAGGATAGTACAATCCGATGTTGCAACTCTTCGAAGTTACTCACTGACGTTGCATACACTAAACTATTCAAATAACCCATGATACACAAGGCCGAAGGATTCAAATCAGGAGATCTAGCGGGCCATGGCATTGGGCCTCCTCGTCCTATCCACCTTCCTGGAAATGTTCTCTAATAGCAAATGTATAATGTCGGGGCGCTCCATCTTGAATAGAGCAAATATTTATCCACTCATTTAAAGGTACCAAGTGTAGGAAATCAGACACTGTATTTTGAAGAAAGCTAAGGTTGCGGATCCTGTTAAATTCCGTAGTAAAACTACTGGTCCTAACAAAACTACCTGGTGAGATATTTATACTGTTGTCGTCTGGATTCATGAATAGCGTATAGATTTTCATCCGCCCACATATGGCTATTATGGAAGTTGAAAATTCTATAGTTGGTAGAGCAGGATTCAGCAATCTTTGTTAAAACCCAGACAGAATGTCCTTCTGGCTTGATGATGGGGATTCAGGATATTAAGAGCTTGCACGCGTTGAATATGGAATTGATAGAGAAGTGGTTTATGCATAGTTCTGCAGACAAGGGGACCTATTCCTACTTCCGATGAAATTATTCTACACTAAATTTGCAACGAAATTGAGTCCTGAGTCAGAAATCAGATGCGTGCGCATAATAAGATCTTGCAGTAATTATGCGTGCGCATCTGATTTGTGACTCAGGACTCAATTTCGTTCTGTATTTAGTGTAGTGGCAAGCGGCCCTTACACTTGTACTGTGATTTTCATGAATAATTACTTTCTTTTAGCAACAAAGTATTGGCCGCATTTGGTATGGTATTTCATTTTTCTGTTGTATGTATGGGAGCATGTCATATGCACTGTATGACAAAATAATGTTTACACTAGAAAACTCCTTCATTCATTAATTTCTCTAATTATGTGTCAAATCTACATCTCGTAGAACAAAACAATGTTACTGTTTTCAGTAATATTTATTGATGACATGTTGGCCTCCTGCCACGGATTTATTTAACGTCTGTCAAATTTATGAGATAGAAAACAGTTATGCCAATCAGGAATATTATATCGCGTGCGTTTGGGAATATTTACCTCCATTGGTCAACAATGTGTAATCTTGTTGTGTTAGGTTTAGTTGTAATGTGGAGTTTTTGTTTATATGAAAATATTTGTTTTGTTGATCTTATTGCAGCTTTTGAGGGTTATGTGGGCTGTCATTTTTGTCTTCATCTGTGTTCATTTCCATGTTTTCATTCGAAATCTGTGTTGGTGTTTGTAAATTCACTGTCAGCTGTGGATCATTTTCATTCAGTCATAACGTTCTTATGTCCCCCTAGGGAATCCGATGGACTACCTCCATATTTACGAATAAATTGATGCAAAATGCATTCTATTTATCAACCACATTGCTTAGTTCTAGTGCAAATAGAATCAGATGTCCACAATTATTTCACAGCAATAAAGAATCTACAAGTCATGTTTCGTTCAATGTAACTTCTTTCTTTTCTAACTTTTCATTTTCCAATGATAATATAATGCAAAGGGCATTAAATCATTTTTGACAGAAACTCATTATTGAATTAATGAAAACATATGTGATGTCAGGTAACCATTGACTTCGAGACTCAAGTCTCCATATGTCTGATACCAATTATCCTAGATTTGAATATCTCTCTGTGAGTATAGTCGTAGGGTTGGTTTCACAAAACTTTAATTGTGTGATTAAAAAACCTTACATAAATTCAAACCAATCGAATCACTCGTTTTGAAATTTCAACGAATCGCGGTGGCTCCAATTAATTAAACGGTACAAACAAAGTTTTGTGAAACTGACCCTAAGTCTGATATAATTAACTCAAACATCTTATACCTGAATATAGTAATTTATTATGCAAGAGAATTTCAAATGGGGTACAACAAATTTTTTTATGAACAGACCAAACTTATAGTAACTCATGATATAACATCTAATTTTTTGTTTAATTAAATATTTCAGATGAATAGGATTGGGCTGTGCATAACTGAACAGTATCCGATAGATTGAATAATGTGAAAGTTATACTTTTTGTCGGCTATCATGTATCAATTCTCCCTTATTGGTTGAAATTTCAGAAAATCAATATAATAATAAAATAATATAATTTTCACATGTAACTCTTACACTCCAAAATTTCACAACTGTGGCTCAGAAAGCTTAATAAATGAAACAATAGTAACCCTCAATGTGGCATTTCGTTTAATGTCACTTGTATTTTCCCGGTTTTTTCTGGCATTTCGGTCGTCGTCATGGATTTATCGTCGACGTTTCGCCAGTTCAAGTCTGGCATCTTCATAATAAAATAACCCTTCTCAGTTGAACAAAGTGTGTGTAATAATGTGCATATGGTTGGTACCATGTTTAGACAGCTTCCCCAATTTTTGACATTTTGGGTTGTACACAATGGCTCTTTGACAGTTTCCAGCACAGTTTTTTGACTACAGAGTTTATACAGTGCACCTCAAATTCGTTGTCCCCTGAAGACATTTCTGCAACCGTTGAAGATATAAAATTTTAAGTTACAAATTTATGGCCTACTGTTTCGTTACAAATTCAAAGGTGCTTTAAATTTTTTTTATATATGTTAAACTTCGGATGTTACAGGGTGATTTTGAAATTATTGCGTTTTCGGTGATACTGTGTATCTCAATAACCTCTTAAAATATTTTCAAGATGAAAACTGTTTCTGATAGAGATATTCATGTATAATTGACCTACGCTAAACAATTTTCTGGGTTATCATTACCAAGTTAAATCTCAAACTTAGAGTTTTTTTAATGGAACACCCTATATTTTATTCTACAATTACATTACATATTTTTTCCAATTGAAATAGTATATAACACTTGGTAGATATCCAAAAGTTTTACTATTGCTTCATTTGGAATTTGAAATATGTATTCGCTATATATAAAGGAAGATATTTAGAGGTCATTAGAATCAATCTTGATAATCTCTCAAGGCTAGTAGATTTCAACATAGAAACAGTAGATTTTCAGCATGATGGGGACCAGCTCATAATTTTGTTATTGTGCGTTAGTCTTCAGAGCAGACTTTTTAAGAAGGTGCGAATTATCTTTAGAACATAATGGACAAAACTTCTCACAATTTTTTTGAATGTATAGGTCACAATATGTGTTGTTAAGGATTGTTAGAATTATTATTTTTGTTATTGTTCTTGTTCTTGTTTATTTCTTGTAGCTGAAATAAAATTAATTCAAGTATAAACTTCGAATATAAACTTATTTTTAGATAAGTTGTTTTTCTTCAAATGATAATATACATTGTAACATTCTAGTCATCCTCTCTTAAATCTTTGTGTTCCTTAAATCTTTGTGTTTCTCTTCTTGTTCAAGGCACATTTGAGCGTGGTACCTTATTGCATGTTTGTTCAAAATACCAATAATTCCATGGTGTCGGGGAAAAAGGAGATAAGTCTATTTTTGAGCTGAACGAGATACGTCTTGATTCTGGACGATTTGTAATTTGAAATCAAACTTCAAGTAATTCTATGGTGCCAGGGACAAAGGAGATAAGTCCATGTTTGAGCAAAACAATGTTTGTCTTGATTCTGGACGATTTATAATTTGTAATCAAACTCCAAATAATTTTCCTGAACATTCTCAATAATGGACTTATCTCCTTTTTCCACCACGGAATTGTATTCATCCCCTGTTTCAACTTTTAACACAGTAACACAACACCTTCTTGTTAAAATGGCAGTTGAGCGCTGAGCTAGTCCAAATAGATCACAAACTAACTTTTTTGTTTACTTTCAAACAGATTTATATGAGGAAAAACAGGGTGTTTTTGAATTTTGATTATGTTGATAATCTTTTTGTATAAGGTGTATGATTGTAATTTATATTGTATCGTCGAGAAAGCAACAAGCTAGGTTCAAAACGTTAGTGAAATAATTAAAGAGAGTTATAAATAATCAAAGTCAGGAAACTGTAAAACCGAAACCTAAAATCTTCTACAATATTTCATGCCGTCCCCAATTTTATTTGAAATATTGTTATTATTATACTTCGGGAAAAAAAAAGTTCCCGAATCAGAAACATGGATGTAACAAACCAACACAGTTATTATTATATTATTATAAAATAGTACAAGAGTTGAGATTAAAAACCTATAAACCCAGAAAAGAAAATTACAGGGGTTTGTAAGCATACACAATCAAAGTGAGATATTGAAAAACAAAAAAGAGATATCCAGACTGGAGATTAGTGAATTGTCATCATGTTTATTTTATTTTCAGCTGTCTCAGCACCTGTAAGTAGTCCACCTGGTACAAATGTTTCAACTCTGACAGGAGTTCATTCAAGTTCATTACAAGCTTTAAGACCACAGGGACCTAGCATAACTCCTTCATTAGTAAATTATTATAGAGATGATCTGGTTAATCATGTTCGAGGATGGCCAGCAGATATTTTAGAAAAGCAGGTAAGGAAATGAATATATCTGAAATCTAGCAAATCAATTTGTTCGGAAATTATATGGAAATGTAGAAGTACTGAAATGTTACATGGTATTTTATCCAAAAATTATCAATTTCATTAAATGTAGATAGTTGAAATCAAATCTACAATTTTCCATGTTATCAAACTCCTCATTCCTAAGTACATAATTTATTTAAATCTGGAATGCGTTTCTTTGGAAGCTTATGCATAGTTTGGTTTATCAATACATATTGGAAAGGGGTAGGGAGGGGGGATGAGATCATTCTGAATGTATTTAAACATATTCTGTACACTTCGAACTGACCTTTCGGAAACTCTGATTTATCGGGAGGTCTGAAATAAAGAGATTAGTGCAATATAAAATCACTGCAGATCTCTTTTCTATCATTTATTGTAAACACTGTACCTGAACTAGAACTTCCACTTCCAAAACCACTGTTCTTCTATCAGTCTACTCATCATGCTGGTTTCCCAAATACCCTTGTAATTCCAGCAGTCATTTCTATTGCCTTATATAAATATACATATAAGCCATTTTTCATTCTTCAGGAACTTCTTCGCTGTTCAGGTAGTTGGTGAACAGTCATATTAGCATTGTTACACATATTGTAACAAATTGGTGAAATATGTTAAACCATGTAATTAATTAAAATAGCAAATTTCCCTTGTTTCCGGCGTCAATCGCCATTCTCAGTGTAGGGAACAAAACAACACATACAACAATATATTAAGTTTTACAGACAAATAAACAAATAATTCAGTACCGTAAAAAATTTGCATTTAAGTCGAAACAGAAGAAACAAAAAATAAAAAATCTCTAAAATTATTCCATAGATCACTCAAAGATCATATAATGCAAGCCCGGATCTACGATTTTTTCTGACCGGGGCAAATATTCATGATGGCGCCCCCCCTCTAAATTTTGGTATGATAATTGAAAGCTTTGAAAATATATATCTACACTACTGGAATGAATTAGAAGGGTCAAAATGAAATCGAAATTTTTTGATCAATTGTCAACAGGCTATAACTTCGAGAGGAATGGTCATACAAAATAAAAACAAAAAAGAAATTGTAGCTTCGGCCGTCTTGTTTTTGGATTATTATTTTTTTTTTGTTAACCGCTATAATGTTCGGACACTTCGTTAATTAAGCTTCAATCCCTCTTTTTTCAAATCTTGATACGTATATTCATCATCGAGATATTGACTCTCTAATAGAAAGGGATCATTTTGTTTTTGACTATCGATATCTCAGCAATCTGTAATCACTCAAAAAGTTAACGTTGGGTTTCGAGAACCTGGATGATTTCCCTTCAGAGACTGTTCATTGCTTTTTCGAAAAAAAAATTTGCAACGGAAAGAGGGTGTCTGGTTTCGGGAAATCAGGCGCTGGATCAAACAAAAACTGAGAATGTTAAGTGTGCCTTTTACAGTTCAATATGTTTACATAAACCCTACCAAAAGCCAATTCAAACCAGCGAGCCGTTAAAGGATCATTTGGAAGAAAGTTTTTCCGAGCTCTTCCACAATTTAATTGCAGATGTTGCTCGAATATTCGAAACAGAAATATTTTTAAAAAAATTCAAACAGTTTTTTTTTTTCATTTTTGTTGTTTCGAAAAAATTGTAGAAAGTTTGAAAAACCATCGCGCAATCATTTTTAATGCATTAATTTTTTAAACTGATCTTTCGTCAATCAAACTGAATTTCGTCGTTTTTCACTCGCTTTTCAAAGACTGCTTTTGTATACTTTTCGTGAGTTCATAGGAAATCGCTCAATTAAACAGATATTTTTTCTAAAAATCTTCATGCTTTCATAAAAAAAAAACACACAACTAACAAAGAAGCGAAAATCAGACCGCTCAACCTCCACGTGGTATGTTTGCTTTGGATAACGTTAATGCCGGCAGGTATTATTTTCTTAAATTCTTAAATTTTTTCACTTTTTTGAAAATGAGAGCAATATCTTCAATGAAATTCTGGAAAAAGTTCGAAAAAAAAAGGAACCAAAAATTTTCAAAAAACTATGAGGCGCAGGCAACAACAGTTTATCGTTTAGTTTCCAGGTGAGAGAGGGCTAAGTAAAAAAGTTTTCCGCGGCAACTGTTTTCGAAACAAACCACGTTCCATGAAGCAGAAAATAAAATATAAATATTATGGATTAGGAGTGAAATAAATATTTAAATTGCTGATAATAATAATAGACCTTGAAATTCGAATTCGAATACTTCCATCTCTAGAATGGGAATACAAATTAAAAGATTCTATATTTATCCCCTTCTTGAAAAAAAAAATTCTTTTCGGAAAATTATTGAAATATGAGAGTAAACGCACTTGCCACATGAAGAAATCCAAATCAAAGAAGACGCCTAAAAACCGCCAATAAAACGATCATCTTGTAACGATTGAAGAGAATGCCGACACGCATTTTATGAATTTATGACTTCTTTAGGGGCGCGTTGAGTACTTTTTGAGTAAACCAAATTCATGGAATCATCATCATCGGAAACTTTCCATGATCTTTGTTCAACCAGAAAGTGCTCAACAGGAAGTTATCAGTTCATGAAAAAACTGCCGATTACATAATAACCGCTGGTTGATTTTGGTGCCCCCTTGAGCTGGCGCCCGGGGCAAGCGCCGATCGAATTGAACCTGTAAATTTAGACAATTCTGGTTGTCTTTAACTATCTCAAAATCTTCATACAAGTCCAACTTCAGAAAGTTTTCATTTCTTATATTGTGTAATGCATTATTGGGCAAAAATGGTATTTGTTGATTTACCCATTTGTGTACATGGAGAATGGAGAATAATATCCATCAGATTTTTCCCGCACTGACCGTAAGGCGCATGACATCTTCAACGCCTTCGTATAATATGACGTATCAGTAAGCCAAATACGTCACAGATCATGAGAGATAATGAACCTTAATGGCTGCCCTCACCAAAGTGAGCCAGTGCTATGCTACTTTTTTGGACGCTCCCATTCCATTTTAAAATTGTGTACACCACAAAGTCCAGCAATAATTGATTTCTGTGACTAATTGTATTTTCTTTAATATTCAGGCACAAAAATTAGCAGAGGAAGCACATATAATGGGAAGCATTCAGTGCTGCAAAGTGTCGGCAGAACTGAAATCTGCTAGATCATTGGTACGCCTAACTGAAATACAAGCAACATTACAAGAACAAAGGTGAGTAATTGTGAATATGGTTCAGGCAATCAATTATGATATTGTGAGAAATCCATAGAGCTGAATTGAGGAGAAAATTAGAGCCGATGAATTTAAAATGGTATTCATTATCAATAATTACTATTTTGAATTTATCTGTGGTTCAAAAATGTTTTTGGTGTGGCCTCCGTAAAGGCGAAGAATTTTTTGTTTTTGCATTTGTTCTTTTTTTTTTAAATTACTGCTTACTTACTGTTTCATATACATCAAATTTTCCTAATAGTGTATTAATTGATTGATTTTGTTTTGCTCCCTGAATTGTAAAATTTTTGGCAAAAGTGAAAGTGTTGTTACTATTTGTCAAAACAATTCCATACTCCATTTTAATAAAATAAGTGAACTCTGGATCAACATTTAAAATGAATTATTTCTTTCCTCAATTGAAGAGTGGAAATTCAAAAGGGTCTAAGTGCCATTTTCACGAAATTTTAGATTTCATTTGTTATGGGGTCTTTGTGCCAAGGCCAATAGCCTACGAAACAGTTCATGTGCCATCCGCTTCAGGCAGTTATCATTTCTGATGAAAAAACAATTTTTAAAAACTATTTTCATGAGTTTGAGGCATGTTTTATGTAATATTTCAGTTCGATTTTTTTGGCACTTAGATCCTTTTGAATTTCCACTCTTCAATTAGATTATTTAGGGCATACCTTCTTTGGGTTCATTTAAAATATTCATTGCAATTATTAATGGGCTATTTTTTATTCAGCTTTTTATTTCAGAGTCTTGTTTCTTCGTCAACAAATCAAAGAACTTGAAGAGCTGAAATCACAAAATTCTTTCATGTCAGAGGATCCCTAGTGGTAGGATATCACGAGAATTATAGTAATGATTAATCATATTTATACATTGAAATTTGATTAATTTAATGAAATCCAAACAAACCCTTCTGTAATTTATAATTTTCAGAAATCCATCAAATTTCAGATTGAAAGGCAAGGATTTAGCATTTTGTTGTTTTGTTATATACTTAAAGACTTATAGGTAAAGTTTATGTGTATTATACAAAAATGGTTTTATGTTTTAGGTTAGACAGATTTGATGTAATATAAATACATATAGTAAATCCTGTGTATATTTTCATTTGGTAATCTATTTAGGCGAAATTCAAAATTTATTTTCTTGTATAGATTTAATTGTAATGTTTTCAGTTTGATTTTCATAAAAATTTTAATTATATTTGACGTTTTACTTGTTGATAGTTTTGAAATTTCATAATTCTATATTATTTATTCTTCGACATATATATAAGTTTACATTATCGTTTTCACATATGTTTTCACCAAATGGAAGCATACACAAAAGCAAAAGCATTGCATTGGCCTTTGAAAATATATTTTATTTTTTCAATGTGTTGAGAATCTACATCTTGTGATATAACACCGTTGATTTTTCTGTTCAATGTATGATATACTAAGTTACAATTTGCCATTCACAAATTCTCTCCCTTTCCTAATTGAATAAGAAGAATCTGAAATAAAACATTGTTTTTAATGGCATTATCTATATATAATGATTTATTTATAGTTTTGTAAATTATTTTCGATTTGATTAAAGGAAAATAGAATTACAATCCTATTTGCAAGTAATTGGTGATTTTTTCATAGAAGCTGCCTCTTTCTCAACATCAGCAACTTTTTGGCTGAGAAGTACTTGTATAGTATATCAATGTATTTGAGTGTATGTATGTTGAATATAATCTTATGAATTCAAATGTTCCATAACAGTGACATTAAACTTTTTAATCTATATTTCATATTTTTCCTTTGATACAATGAAATTTTAACTCCAAGGTTATATAGGGTTTTTAAAACTTTCTTCATATTTTCTTTTTGAATGGTAGTTAATTTTGAAATAATCAAATACGTCGAGTCTGATTTGAATATGCCGATATTAGTAGAAACATTCTTTGGTCAAAGCACATCTTTCATGGTATACAAATAGGAGTGTAATTCATTCAATTGCTGAAGTTTAGATCTCTTGTACACAACTATCAACGTATAATTTGGTTAACCACCAATTTTTTCACATTTGTAAGGTTGCATAAGAGCTTGCTCTATGAATGTGTTTATCTGTTTATCATACAGGTGATCAACAATAAATTTTGAAAAATTTTTCTCGTAAAAAAGTCAGGAGTCGATCTGTGCGAATTGTAACATATTTTATGTTTTGATGTCATGAATCTACTTTAATATAATTGAAAAAGAATCTCAACAAATAATATAATGCCAAATGGATTGTCACAAAATCAATAATTATTTGATAATTTGGAAATAGAAGGAACTAAAACTCGAGCTTTTCACAAATAAATCAAATTATAATATTCAGTAAGAAAAATTAGTATTTAAGAAGTACAAAAATTTGCTTTATTCAGTATTTTGTTGATTGTTTTTATTCAACATTCATTTTGTTCAAGGATTTTATTGAGATTCATTAGGCAAATCCAGTAAGTTGCACCCCACGCTTTTTCAATATAACTTGATTTATTGAAATCTCATGAATCTAGGTTGAAAAAGTTTAGATAAAATCACAACGAGCTATAAATTGCCAAAGTTTTCGAGTTATGAAAAATAATCGATTTCATCTGAGCTATTAGTAAATATTATCATGTAGTCTAAAATACTAATGGTCACCAGGTGAATAAGCTATTTCTGGTCTTACCTATGCTTACGATTAACGTCAAAACGTTAATGTCAAACGTCGTATAGCCTGTTTATTAGCTCTAATTTGCTTTTACCATTTCCGAGATATCCAATTTTGAAAGCAAAAAGATCGTGAATCGTTTACGTGAATAAATAGCAAAAAATGCCATTCTTCGGTTGATGGACTGTATCTTGTTCAATATTAGGGAGAAAGCTTGGAGTCCATTTTCTGCGAGTTACCGCTTATACTTTTGGTAATAGTGCGGTTACCCTGACTTATCCTCACTGTCAATTTCTTAACATGGTTATACATCCTTGCTAAAACATACTCAGTTACTGGGGAATCATATGTTTTAGCTAGGATGTACTAATTTGAATATGCATATTATCAGAAGTGTTAACGAGTTTCCTGTATTATTATTAGAAAAATAATAATCTGAAAACAGACATTAAGCGTGAAGATTGGTCTAAAAGTGAAGCAAGAACAAATTTGGAAAGAGACGATGTGAAAACAATACTAACAATATTTTGCATAATTTTAGGTTTTCTCCCACATCTTGCTAAGCTGGTGTTAGAAATGAATCAAAAGAATAAATCAAGAGGCGATTTCATTTCGATTGATTTTGGTTCTTAGATTGGTCCGTCAGTTTTGGACCAAGCGCATTCGATTGAAAAATTGGTGACGTCTCGAATCAGCATTTTCTCCGAAACTTGAACCGTATTCGAAAGCGCGGTTCGTTTATTTATGAACCGAGCGGTCAACCGTTAACCAACCAAAACAGCCATTCGAAATCGACTAAGATTTTTGTTCCTCAAACTTGACCTTATCTTTTTAATCAATCAATGACTACATTATTTCTTCAATTTCTACTCAAATTGGTTTGTTTTAAAAAATTATTAAATAAAAAATTTCAAGAATTTCGGTAATTCGAAGAAAAAAATTTGAATCTAAAAATAACAAGGAACCATTTCTGCTTCATCTCCACTGATGATGTGGACACATTTAAACCTTTATTTTTCTCAGAAAAAATTCATTGAATAAATTTAAAGTTGACAGTACTCGAGCAAAATTCTGAGCGACAACTTATTGAAAAACAGTTTTCTTGAAAACTTTTCGACTTATTCGGTAAAAACTCCGATATTAAAAGATTAGTTCAGGGAACAAAAACCTTGTTTCCTTCATTTTTTCAGAATTTCAATCAATCGATCCTGGAAAACCGCTGAACCGATCGCTCTACCGACTCAGGAAAGGACTTTGGGGAACTTCCGCCTGTAACATTTCCTTATAACGTTTTTTCCCAAATATTGACGAAGATACAGTCCATTTACCAAAAAATTGCAAAATGGCATTTTTTTGCTGTTTTGTCTCGTTAACGTTATAGGCTAACATTTTTGTAGAAAATTTTCGCTAAGCGTAGTTGAGTGAAAGGGATTCGAGGGTGGTAAAAATCAAATGAGAGCTGAATAAACAGCAGGCTAAGCGACCTTTGCATCGGTCCAGCTCGAAAACAAATTTTTATGCGCGCAGAGCAAAATTAAAAAATTGTAAAAATTTCGAAAATTTTTTCTTCCTGATTTATCCGAAGATTGCATGGCGACCGGTACTCTGAAAAATTGCTTACCAATAAATTAAGTAACCACAATCTTCAAGATCCAAAAGAAAGTTTTTTTATTTCCCATACGGTCATTTTTCACTGACATACAGCCTGTTTAAAATTACCAAAAAATTTTGAAAATTTTTCTGTTCCTTAAGATTGTTGCGCGATGTGTAGTTACAATGGACTTGCATCGTTTCAAAAATTATTTTTGGTCACCTCGTATGGAGTATCAACGTTAATTGACGTATTTTCAGTCAATAGTAATATGGTAATTGAAACCATGATTATAGAAGCCTCTTAATCGGTCTGATGAATGTGGTATAGGAATCAAAGGGTTTAAACAGTCTGAATATTACGTTACCCGGAAATTATTTTCAATATATGAGCCTACATACTTGTCAAAATTTCAACAAAATCCAAATGAGTTAATAGCTGTCAATAACACTGCCGTCGATACGGGGGGGGGGTAATGGGGGTAATAACCCCCCCTAGGAAAATATTTACCTTTGCAAAATAAGTCATACAATCATTACATAGAAACATATCATGACAATATACTCTATCCTAATTTTTTTTACCCCCCCCCCCAGAAAAAATCTCTAGCGACGCCATTGGTCAATAATATGAGCAAGATAGTCGTGAAATTTAACTATCTGATAAAAAAAAATATTTGATGTGTTACATTTGAAATAAGGAAGTGATGTGTCATTTCCGGTGTATCAGCAGGAAGTCACACAAAAATGAGAATATTTTTGTCTGAAAGAGCCCGCTTCAAAATCATTCATAAATTAATACTGTACTAACATAGATTGAAAACTCCCTCAAAATTTTGGAACCGCTTTTACAGCGACATATATCCGGCTGGAAGAAATGGTGTCGGATCCAGATTAATCACGGAAAATTTGAAGTGGATAAATCAATTTGTAGATCTACATTGGTTTCTCGATAGTCTTTTGAGATCTATCAAATTCAAATTTCCCGAGAACTATTGAGATCCCACAGGAATCGTACTTCCTTCCAGCCCGATAGATGTCGCTGTGAACGTGGTTTCAAAATTACCCATCTACTAGAGAAAAGTAATCAACTTCCCGTGATAATCATTTTAAAACCACTTAAGAATAATGGGTGTTATCCATAAGCAATGCTATTTTTTCTTTAGCGTCATCAATTGACTGTAAATTCGAATACCTGTAAAGGGGTTACTTTGAAAGGTTTCTTGATTCCAATTCATATACAGGGTGGCCATTTGAAAACGAAACAGACGAGATTACAGACGAAATAAATTTTTTCGATAGAAATGCTCGGACAGGTCGATTTCTGTTTCGAGGGGGACAACTTAAGATGTAGGTTACGGACGCATAACGCTTCAACCCTTGCTACTACAACCCTCACCTCCAATTTTTGAATAGGGAAGATGGGGTGAGTGATACCTCATTTGAAAGGTATTTTTATACTGATTTCAGCACAGTAATTGTTTTTTCATTTTAGCATTAGTTCTCGAAATACAGGGTGGCCATTTGAAAACGAAACAGACGAGATTACAGACGAAATAAATTTTTTCGATAGAAATGCTTGGACAGGTCGATTTCTGTTTCGAGGGGGATAACTTAAGATGTAGGTTACGGACGCATAGCGCTTCAACCCTTGCTACTACAACCCTCACCCCCAATTTTTGAATAGGGAAGATGGGGTGAGTGATACCTCATTTGAAAGGTATTTTTATACTGATTTCAGCACAGTAATTGTTTTTCCATTTTATGCATTAGTTCTCGAAATATTCTTGACTAAGCATTTGAAAATGAAGTGGTGTTTTCATGGCACTTGTAGTGTTTTTTTGTGAAAAACCTTTCAAATGAGGTATCACTTACACCATCTTCCCTATTCAAAAATTGGGGGTGAGGGTTGTAGTAGCGTCCGTAACCTACATCTTAAGTTGTCCCCCTCGAAACAGAAATCGACCTGTCCGAGCATTTCTATCGAAAAAATTTATTTCGTCTGTAATCTCGTCTGTTTCGTTTTCAAATGGCCACCCTGTATTTCGAGAACTAATGCATAAAATGAAAAAACAATTACTGTGCTGAAATCAGTATAAAAATACCTTTCAAATGAGGTATCACTCACCCCATCTTCCCTATTCAAAAATTGGGGGTGAGGGTTGTAGTAGCAAGGGTTGAAGCGCTATGCGTCCGTAACCTACATCTTAAGTTGTCCCCCTCGAAACAGAAATCGACCTGTCCGAACATTTCTATCGAAAAAATTTATTTCGTCTGTAATCTCGTCTGTTTCGTTTTCAAATGGCCACCCTGTATACCTATCTCAGGTAAGGCAGTGAATGAAAAATTCCCGAAAAAAAAATATATCCCGGGCGTCTGTTATAGAGCTTTCTACTGAAAAAAAACTTGATTTTAAAATCATTTTTAAAATGAGGAATAACAATATTAATTTATGGGTATACAGAGTTACCCAATGATCTTTGATACTTTGAACGTCTATGAAACCACGCTATTTCAATTCAACCTCCCTGTGAGAGTTTCTATGAACTCTGCAATACTAAAAAAACTTTCTCATAAAATAAAAATATATAAGCAATCGCGAAAAACATGATTAACTAAAAGTATTTTATTATTCAAAACAGGGTCGGACATTCATTTTCACAAAAAATTAATAAGAAAACAGGAGTATTCATAAAAAATATAGTATAAACTGAACTAAACGAATATTTATAATAATAGCGAAGAAATAGAAAACAATAAATAGTCCTTACTTCTCAGATATGGGCGAAGATGTGATTTGCATGAACAAGAAGGCTCCTGCTTCTTCTGTCTATATCTGGGGTTCTGGCAGAGCTCCAGAGCTTTTAAAAATTTGGAGATGTGTAAAATATCCTTGTCGGGTAATTACTTGCGCCAGAAAGAATCACTGAAAAAAAAGTTTTTAAAATTTATTTCATCGGTTGTTTTATCTACGATATCTTGAACCTGAACTATATAATTAGCATATTTTCTTGCACTTTTCTTTAAGGCAAAACTAACTAAACTTATTTCATATGATTACTGCCAGCCATTCTAGAATGTGTGAGGAATTGAAAGGTGAAAACTAGATGTCGTTAAACTCTAAACTTAATGGTTGTTTCACTATGGGTCCATAAAACAAAATTCATTTGTTGTTCAATGTGGCTACGCGATTTAAAGTAAACCCTATACCCCATTATATATGTATATATGTATACGGTACCCACATTAATTGTGTGCGCCCGCAAAGACCCATTTTATAGTAGTTCAGGCTAGTAATAATAGTGTTGATCTAATGATGTTTGCAATTTTCAGACTCGAATTCCATGCATGAATAAATGCAGCTTCAATACGTCGTACCACCAAAAATTTCAAATATATATTTAAAGCACGAAATAGTAGCTATGATGTGTTCAACTAATAAATACTCACTCTTATGAATACTGGGTGTTTTCAAAAAAAGGTGGATTCCGTCTCTAGGACAGATAGAAAACTGAAAATTAATTGGGGTTGCTGACCAAAAAAAAATCTTTACGCCCTTTATCTTGAATGAGGATGGCGTTACGAAAATTTTTTACTGCACAAACCCCTAATACCACCTTTTTTGAAACACCCCGTGGGTATATATTCTTTAATTTCGTTGGAAAAATAATTGCACAAATTTTAATGTTTTTC
Source organism: Hippodamia convergens (assembly GCA_038502775.1). Classification (NCBI taxonomy): domain Eukaryota; kingdom Metazoa; phylum Arthropoda; class Insecta; order Coleoptera; family Coccinellidae; genus Hippodamia; species Hippodamia convergens. The sequence continues at coordinate 58,314,509 of CM076608.1, forward strand.
AAGATAACTACTCATTGAATTCATTACATTTCCAATGCATCCTCAACTTATTTTAGATTAGTTCCTCAACTGATTGGGAAGGAGATCTCAGTTAAAATGTACGAAATAATAATAAAAAACAATGGTGCATTGAGTATTCGAAGAATTCTATATTAAATCTTTTCGAAAATGATTTTTTTTACCGTAGAAGTCCCATAAAATAATCTAAATTGCTGTTACATTCAGTTCGAACATTTGGGTTCATTAACCACCAGCCCCTTGTTATTTGGCATGTCGTATTTCAAGCTTGAGACAGATCATTGCTTCACAATCTAATTAACAAGGAAAAGCCGTTTCATTATTCCCTTTTATTAAGAGGGGTGTTCAATTGGACCCCTCTGATCCGTGATGGATCGTCGCGACGCGATGCGTCGTATCAAGTAGCTTTCTCCTAATGACACAGGTCCCCACTTTTGAATATAAAGATAGGAGAATACATTTTTTTTTGTTTAATCATGCAATTTGGAATCGTAAAACTTTCAGAAATCTAAGAGAGTTCCAAAGGAATGGGAACTTTACAAGATCCTTCAGAAGGTTGTATTTATTGGTGGCGACAGTAAAAACGTTAGGTACGCAAATACATCAGTAATACGGAAAATCGTGGAAAAGACAACTTTTGCTGCCACAAGGAGAACAGCACAGGGTAGAATCGGAAAAATAACCTGATCGACATAATAAACCAGTCATATTCCCTTTTTCGAGAATCATTGAATATATATATTGCTGAACACCGCAACTCGCTCCTAACTAGTTTCCATGCTACACAGTGATTTTGAAATTTGACCAATAATTGCCTATTACGTCCGCAGTATTGCAGCTACGCACTCGAAATAAAAACATCTCTAGGGCAGTTTTTTCAGAATTTTTTTCAGGAGCTTTCGAAACTTTCATGCCGCTTCAAATTTTAGAGTAATAAGAATTTTTTTTTTCAAATGGAAATCATTTTCATAGACAATTTCAGAAATATATACTTTGATAATCTTCAGATTTTATTATATATGGAAAATTTCGAAAAAACACTTTTCGGTCAACATAATTCAAGCAGGCTCTCATTAACTTCCGTGAAAACTGTAATTAAAGATTAAATATCTCTGCTTTCGAATACTGTTCGTAGAGAAGTCCTAGTAAAACCAAAGGGTTTCGAGATACAGTTTTGGAGTCTGTATATTAATATGACTATAACTGGTGATGTTCTCTAAACCAATTTGAAAGCTAACAATTTTTAAATATCAAGTTCTATGACATCGAATTGGTTGAGGCTTTCGCGGCCATCGTTCAATGTGACATGTTCTTTCGAGCATTTAGGCCGTCGTCGTAGATTAGTTCTCGACGTTTCGCCAGTTCGAGTGTCTGGCATCTTCAGGAGTTATATTTTAGGAGATGTTCTCACTGGACTGAACTGCCTGAGTGAAATATATATTTAAACATAACAAGTTTATGGAGAGTCTTCAATTATTCAGGTGTTTATATCAGGAAATCTCTAAAACTCTGGTGTTTCCTGGAATTACCTTGCCGCAATCTCGAGCATAGTTCCGAGTACGATCCTGGCAATCTTTTAGGGCGGTCCAAGGGAGCTTTGTTATGACCGCTTGACCAATACGAGCTTTATTGTGCGCAAACCAGACGATTCTGTTTGTTATTGTTGCTCCTTCTTAAATTTGAACAGAGTTATATACTACTATAGAAGTGCGTTCATGGTTGGCAGACTTTTGTCTCTTATTCAGGCTGCTCAATGGTTCTCTAAACTACACTTATATTCTCAGACTCATCGAGCCAATGGACCAAATGTTTACATGAAAATGGAATTAAATCCGTCACAAAAAATGAAAATATATATTAGAATCATGATTCATTAGATGCTCTACAATAAACATTGTAAATTCTTCCATTGAATATGGCCAATAAGCTATGCAGTTTCTTCTCGAAAATTAAGGGATTGCCAATAAGCTGGTAATCTTTGGGTACAGCCTTGGATTGTTTTATTCCCATATAGACGTTATAAGTAATGTAGTGGATACAGAAATGGTTGTGTGTCTTGTGTTGCTTCTTGTTCTGAAATCTTCAAAATAATTACTATGTTGTTTCATGAATAAAAGTATATGAACGGTCTATGTAGTGCTAGAATGTTGTGAAGCCTGAAGTGTCCTCTGCATGATGTTCTGTAACCCAGGTGTAGCAGAGACCTTAACATAGCTTTCTGTCTTAGGAAAACAACTTCGACTCCCGATTAGCTTCCCCAAAATATAATTCCATACAAGAGAAGATACTGGAAATTGGCAGAATGATCGATCTATCGATTCTCGAACTTTTTTTCATGGTCAATAAGAAAGAAAACTTTGAGCATTCGCTTCCTCACCACAATACCTACTGCTCTTAAGTTTTAGATTCCATACGGTTGATCTTCTGAATTTGCATATTCTAAGAAGTAGAGCTTGAATTAATCGTCCAAACGGTCCAACATTTGCAAATTACATTTAATGTTTTCTTCTTGCCTTAAACATGTCACTGCACGAAGATTATTTTCAGAAATACATATGTATGTATTCATAATATTTTTTTGATTGAGAGAGCTGAAATAATAATTATACAATACATATTGAAACAATACAAATACATATTGAAACAATATGGGGTTAGTGCAACACAGGAAAACCATACAGGTCTGTAGTATGATAAAATGAGGAAAAGGAAAAAACCCCAGCAGAAAAAAAACCCTGACCTCGCTCGTGTTAGAAAAAAAGTTACTGAAAATATCATATATCAGAAAAACTTGGAGGACATCTACGTGATCAAAAGAACATCTTAAGGTAGTTCTTTCATGGGCAGCAGAGAAAAACAGACTCTTCACCAATCTATCCGAAATTCTAAATCTGAAATGAAAAGGCAAAAGCAGAAAAAACTAGTTATTTATAATGGATGAAATTGTTTTCGAATTAACTACCTACTGCAGAAATTCATTCTTTATAAATTAGTTATGACAGAAATGTCACAAAATTTGAAGGAAATGAAAAAACCCAATCAATTTCCCCTTTTTGAATTGCCGAACATTAGAAAACTGATAACCAAACAAGCTAAACCGTAAGTGATAAATCAACTTTCAATAAATTGTCCTCTTTCACGAAGAAGTTTCTCTGTTGCCGTGTGGGTTTCTTAAAAGACCCCAACACCATGTTCAGCGAATAATTTCGGAACGTAATCACTTTTGTCCTACGAATTCTTTCAATATCCAAATTTAACTTCTCAGCCTTGATCTCTGATCGTGACGGTTTTTTCGAACCAGGTACGACCAACCAAGTGATGATTTTTTGGATCTTCAGATGTTTCAAGGACCTTGATGAAGGGAAATCATCGCCCATAGATAAACCAAACATCTCACAACACAAGAAAAGGGAATATTTAGCGCGACCAAAGATTACGACAAATTCCGCCTATTAAATTAGGTACTGTTTCCTGAACTCGTAGCTAATGCAAATGCGTTTGGGTTATCAGCTCAGAAAACTGCGTATGTTCTTAAATTTGAATTTAAGATGATATCTTTCTAGCATAATTATTTTCTACAACCAACTTGCACTGCTTTGAGTGACAGCTTGAAATATTCTAACCTTTGCGGATTATTGGGTGGGAAACTCTGCAGTAACTATTTCCTAACCTCTCCTGCACTCTGTTCCACAATTTGTAAATTTGTAAATAGCAGTTTTTAATTTCAACACTTTCCATTATTAGCAATAAAATAGAGAAGGAGCCTGACGGAACTTTGTACCTTTTTATGAAGGATTAATATTTTATATTATTAAAATTGTTCTCTTTCGTTTGGAAGCTCTTTGGAATTTACCAGAAGTTAAACAAAAATAATCAGTGAACCCCCTCGCATGACTGTCCTCTGAGTCATATTAGCTGAGCGCTTCAAATGAAATTCCTCACGTTACGAATTTAATAAAACATAGTAGGAAACCCTATACCAATCTTACACTACGAGTAATAATTGAATAGTCCACCAACCCTCTAAGCTGCACCCCTGGAAGGAATGCAGCCAGGGAGGAGTAAGTTATGCAGACAATCCCAATGCCCTCATTCAGCAGAGACAACAGTTGCGGGAACTGTTCCTAAATTTCTATCATCTTTCTGCTGAACGTTGCGATCGCCATTTTTGATAGCATACTTGAATTGTGCTCTTTTTCGGTAATGTGTTGTGTGACTGATAGTTGTGACAGTGTGTTACCGTTCTTTCAGCTGAATGCACCCGATTTCAACAGATTTTCGGTAACGGTACCTAGTATCGCAAACAGTTTCTTTGCCGCTGTTTCTGCTGAATGGGCCCGATGACGAAGAGGAAACAAGATGATCCTAATAGAACTGTACTACCTTATATTGCGTCGTTCCAAACGATGTTTCCAAATAAAAGAAACAAAGAATTCATATGAATTCTCTGTTCTCTGCATGTTCATATGAAAATGCCCTAAAATTGTTTCCTTGAAATTTCGTAAAACGTGATTTTATAAAGTATCTGTATCGCAACCAAGAGACTGAGTAGGTTGAAGCCTAGAGCAGTAAATGTTAGGGGGTCGCAAATTTGAATAGAAAATTTTTTATTGCCCCACAGAAATGATTTAAAAACAATATTATAATCCATAGAGGTAGTATAATCCGGGGTTCTTGTGGAACATGCTACATCCTGTAGTCATGGACGCCCGAAAGGGGGGCAAGGGGGATGCAAGGGGGAGCAGGGAGGGGCCGTGGTCCCTCCTGAGATTTTGATCTCCCTCTTGTTCTCGAACAAATTTTCATTTCGGCCCCCATGCCTGTAGCTGATGAATTCTTTGTGAAACTTTTGTATTCAAGACTAGTCTATCTTTTTTCTGCTATATGTTAGCTTTTTCATTTAGTATCTGAGTTGGTGGGTTATGTGCAATGGGTTTTTTATACGTGTTAAGGTCCGAGTGCAGTTCTTTCTCCCATTTCTATATTTCTTAGAACCGAATCTGGAACATTTACATGTATTGGTTCTTTTTGTTTCAACATTTATTGTATTATTTTAGCTCTCTTATTCAAAAGAATATATATATATTGGATGTCCATATTCTGATCTAGGATAGTTCAACAAAATAGTTTCTTCAAACTAATTCCTTTCTTTTTATATATGAGGCATTTGAAATATTTGGCTATTGTTCTTTTTTTTTGCGAAGTTTGAGTATAATTTCGTGTTAGCCCTATATTATTATTATTATTATTATTATATTATATTATTTTTTTTTTTTGGAGATGGTGAAATAATGTTGGAAAGTTGGGGCGAATCGTATGTTTGAATATTATCATCAGTTTAGATTTGCTTGGATCAGCCGTCATTAGTGAAACCAAGGTACCATAGTCTATCTATGCATATTAGCAGGGCCGCCGCCAGACATTTTGCCGCCCCGGCAAAATAAAATTTCGCCGCCCCGTGAAAATTATATTTTGCCACCTTGCTGTGATATATTGAGTTTGGGATTCATAACAAACTCTTTTTACCATTTGATCAAGGGGGAAAAAATTCAGAAACGAAGGATATATATTTCGTTCGTTTCTGAATTTTTTCCCCTTGATCAAATTGTAAATAATTTTTATTGGAGATGACTTCTCTTGTATAATCACATCAACTTGCTAAAACATAAATAAAACTCAACATATCATTTCAGGAACTGGAAAGTGTAAATAGAAAATAAAACTATGAATATGTATCATACAAAGAATATATTAAATAAAAAATAACAAAAAAAAACATATATACCGGCTATCGTATGTATAAAAGTGAACTAGAACCATCACACCAAAATATTCGAACTCAAATAAATTTGTTCCTTCTCACCTTCATCTCGCAAAGTCATGAATTGATTGAAATATATCGAGATTATTGAGTCTCTCATATTCAATGGGTATAATGACTAGATCAGATAATCTATCTTGTTGATCGTAGAAAATCTTTTATTCGTTTCAACTCTGAAAAGCTTCTCTCGCCAAAAGTATCCCAAAAGTATTTTCCATATTTAATAAAATCATTATACGACAGTTTCTACGATACACGATACCGATAAATATAAATGCGTATGTAAAAATTCTCAATCAGGCGGTAAGGTATCATAATAAAAATAAAATGAATCAATTGAATCAATCGATTCAAGTTCGAATGCATTTGTATATGTCAAATAAAAATTCAGAATTTTAAAATGCATTCACATACGCTCTCTGCTTTGAGTGTACGAAGCTAAATGATCTCATGTTAAAGGAAAAAAATTAAAAGTTTTGGTTTTTGATTATTCTTTATTCCAAGGCAGCACAGCTCTCGTATGTAAGAAAAATTCTAGACAATGATATTCGGATCAGAATAAGGTACCTACATGACCCTATTTCATTCATTACCTGTTGCGAAGTTCTTAAACTCTGACATCTGATTAAGTAAATGAAAAGAGGTCAATATAAATCTAAGGTATTCACCTGTATCTTATAATGATTATTATAATAATATTGATATATTTTTCTACTATGACTACTATTATCCAATAAATCGAGAACACTAATCTGCCTCAAATTTCAGGGAGGCATATTTTCAACTCATTCAAAGGCGCCTTTTCGAATTATTGAAACGATGCTTTATGATTAATATGCGTATCTGAGGCGATCCTTGAAAGACTAAAAAAATCACCCACATCGCTGTTAATAAGCAGAGAGCGCCTTATACTTATTATCGTTTAAATGAGATATCCGACGGTAAAAAATACGGAATTATAGAACTCACCTTCAATTTTGTAGGGTAATTCAGTTCGAAAATCATAACTCCGAAGATGAAAGATTTCTATTATGTAGCACTATATAGTGTTGCAAAAATATTGAATGTTGTGAGGACACTGAGGACTAACGAGTTGATACCGTTATTTCTCGAGTATTATGAACCCCTCCTGAATATTAAAATTTAGAATTCCGATTGGCAAACTGAAAATAAAAATCATTGCTGAATTATCCCAGAAACCCTTCCAAAAACTTTAGTCCCAGATGTTCATCAAAGGGACCGACCGTCTTGGTAATAAACTCATAAACAAGGGAGTGTAACTAGGAAAAGAGGCCGCTGAGTAGAGGCATTGGCGAAATTTACAACCTGACAGGGATATTTATTTATGAGTAGAATGCTGCATCTTCGATCGTATTACTCTTGTATTGGTTTAATTGCATTTTTATCTGGATATTTGTGTACAAGTGTGATATATTTGGTTGGCCAGGCTCAAAAAGCCTCCCCTGAGTCTGGTCGTGCTTTTCACTTTCAATAACAGGCGGGTTTTCGATTTCAAATGAAAAAAATCTAGTATGACGAAACTGATTTTGCCGCCCCTAGAATTTGCCGCCCCGGCAGACTGCCCGGTTTGCCGGCCCTGGCGGCGGCCCTGCATATTAGTAATCCTTTCAAGCATTTTTTATCGCTTTTTTTATGGGATTTTTATTAAAACAATATGGAGGGTCCAGTTTTTGTAGATTGAATAGCGGTCCTTCATGCTATAATCTATCAAATGCTTTATTGATGTCTTGAAAAATCGATTGAGTTTAGCATTTTGTGTGTTCGAAATGAAAATTGAGGTGTGCAGGGACGAAATCCAAATTGATCTTTAGGTATGAATTTTTCCAATTGCTCCTTTAGCTCTCTCAAATATTTCTAGACGGTATTTTGATATTCTTCTCAAATAGTTTTCTTAGTAACTGGCAGTAAAGTTATTGGTCTGTAATTCTGGACTTTGTGGTGACCTGTACTCTGTATTATGTTCAGATATGTTAATAATAATGCCTTTTTTTTCAAATCTTAGGGTAAAATTCAATATCTTTCAATCAATTTTGAGGTTATACCTAGGAGCTACATGTTACAAGTAAAAAAACGATATGATGAAGCATCTGTATTATGTATTCATGAATCATGAAACAAATTTTGCTCTAATCAAAGTCCACAAGAAAATAGTGAAACTGTTGATCCACCTGGCCATTCCTGCAGCTTTTCGCTATTTGCTAAGAAAAAGTGCTACGAATTTTGTTTATTAAAATATAAGAGGTCAATAATATGGATCTTGTACTAATTTGAACCCCGCGAATGCAAAAAAGTGTACTTTCATATGTTTGGAAAGGATAAACAAAGTTCACGTTCAAATTCAGACTTTCACTGTAGATTTGATGGCTGTTGCCAACCTTTACGAATCACTTTCGTGGCTGGACGAGAAAATTTAAAATATTTCGAAAAATGAGCTAAGGAATTAAGTGTATTTAAGTGATATATGTACAACAAACATCCAAAAAAAACACGAAAAAAAAAAAAGATTCGAGGAAATATCTGACGAAAAAATAAGAACTGTGAGTGACACTACTTTTTGTAGGTAAAATAATGAAACGCTTGCTGATTTGCAGTGATATGTTAAATAAGGTTAGCGTGACAAATGTGACGAGAAAGTCATATTCCTCATGATTTTCATTCATATATAATTACATAATTTTTTTTCAATCATGAACCACAAAAAGGCAGCAACTTTCTTCCTTACCCTCGATTGTTACTGACCATCCTTGACCCCCAGGAAAAAATCCTGTAACTCCCATGGTTAAAGGCGACTCCTAGAAAATTAAAAAATTAATAAGAATATATTTTTTTTATTGACCAAGAATGGGTAATATTGTATTTTTTGGCTCCTTCTACCAATAGGTGATAATTTAGGGCTCATTTGATTCTATCTACCTCGAAAGTAGAAAGAATAAGGTTGATTTAATTGATAAATTTCTTATGGTGATAATCAATACCTAGCCTAGCAGAATTCATGTAGAAAACTTCATTAAATATGACTAGAATTTTCCGCTTAACAACTTTTGTATGAAACTTTTTTGATAAACCTTCTAGTTTTCGAGAGAACGTAACTTATTTTTTCGTCATTTTCACAAATTTTCCAAAGTTCCTACTCTAGTGACATGCATCATATCAAAAATGCAGCTCTATCCGCAAAAAAGTGATACCAGACCTTCGTTTACTGGACTAGAGGGCGGGAATATGACATTTCTGATATATCTTTATATGGAATAACACAAAGATTATATGGACAACATCTGATCATCATAAAAGAAAAATGAGAGATCCCTTTTGTTTTCTTATCGGATGAAGAATGGAGATGATAATCTTGCCAATCATTCAGAAGGGGTAGGACGTATTGAAAGATAGATAGTAGATTAATTCATTGAAAAAAAAACAACTGATATTAGAGCATTTCAAAATTGAATAAATCTCCATGTGTTCTATCTGTTGATAAATTAATGTCAAACGACAAATATACGATTCTAAATATTTATTTATCAATAGTTCGAATACTTCGATAGTTTGAAGTGTTATAGTTATTTCATTGTTAGGAACCATTTTTTCAACTGATTTGCTCTTGACAAATTGTGCAAGAATTTTTGCTGAAGCATTTTCATTATTTACAATTGTGTTATTCGTTTTCTTTCAGAGACTGGCAGTAAAAACCCCTTAAGAGTTTCGGAAAATACAATAATTAAAGCTTTGAATATTTTTCATTTCAACTAGAATGATGATCATACTAGATTCTTTCTGACATCCCAGACATCTGCAATAAGACTGAAGTCATTTTTATACATATCTATACACTTTTTAACTACCACTAGAATATTAATTATTCTTGATTTCCCTTACTTCTCTTCGGGTACAATGTATGCGTCTCAGATCTGTGTAAATAAACGGTCATAGCAAAATTTATCCTTATAACCTCACCTCGAGATCTCGCATACGAAATTGATCTTACAGCAACAGGCAAGTAGTTTATACAGATGTGGGTGAGATGTAGCCCGAGGCTAGCGGTTCACACGGTGGCCAGCGTGCAGGTGTGCGCCAGACTTCATGGCGCCGGCGACGGATCAACTCTGGTGGAGCTATACCGCATTCCAAAGAGCGAGAGTATCAAGTCGGTACCTGCCCTTGCCGCGTGTGAGCAGGTCTCCAAGCCGCGTCCTTTCTAGCGACCATGGATGGAGATGGTCAGGTGATTTGTTAGCTTATACCTAAATAAATTTCAACAAATCTTTATTGTGATGCAGTACGTGGTCAAGCAGCGATAACGCAAGACTCCCATGTGACTCGAGCTGCGGGGAATAGGCTGCATTAGTACGTACGAGGTGCGATCGAATTTCAGCCGGAAGGGATATCAGAGACCGCGCTGAGTTTCTGTAATTTCCTGAAAATAATAAGAAAGAATAATTTTTTCTACAATATAGGGGAGAACGGGGATGGTTGACCAAGTTTCAACTTGAAGATTTATATTTTCATTTATCTAGAGTATATTGATATGAAAACAGGTTCAGTTCATAGATTTACCATTGAACTTTGAAAAAGAGTGGCAAAGAGCACGTTTCTTATAGTGATATAGAGTACAAACGTTGATTGAAGTATTCTTCAATCAACGGTACAAACCAGTTCTCGTATAATAAGAAGAACTGGTGAACCTACCCGTGCCTGGGGTTGACTATTCACCCTGGTGTAGGTTGACTATTCACCTGGGGTTAGTTTACCTATGGAGTTGTTGTAAGGCAAAATCTACGAGAAAATGGGATAAAATACAAAGAACATTACCCACTTTTTCATTGAAAAAAATAGGTGGTCTTCCGCCATTTTAATTCAACACAGTTTTCATTATTTTCGTGAATAACTATCGGATTCAGGGCACTCCAAATGAAATGTTTCATCCTCATCAATTTCATCGTCGTCTTTTTCATCATCAGCCTCAAGAAGATTCTTTTCTTTACATTTTCTGTCCTGGATGACCTATTCAGCGATGTGACTACAAGTAGAATTGGTTGTGCCATTTTTGCATTGAAAAATGAGGAAATAATTTACAATTTCTGGTTGGAGAGTACTGCAAGCAAACCATATTATTCTTTTATTAATTATTGTTAAGGTATATCCACGCATTGTAATTGTAATTTCGCTAGCAGGTCTCCCTTTGATATATGAAATGAAAGGACATTTGATTGCATATTGGGCGGTGTGACCGAAAAAAATTTTTTGAACTTTTTTTCTATTACAAAATGAACAATTTGTGATTAATGTCAGGTTCTTGAAATAATGAATAAGTTCAGTCACACCTCTCAATTTGCAACCGAATATCCTTTCATTTAATATATCTCAATCCATATATACCCTATTTGGAAAAAAAAATAGTAGCAGTATGTGGAGCTTAAAAGGTGAGAGATTGCATATTCAAAATAGCATAGAGAGACCTGCTTTCGAAATTACAAATCCATAGATTGGTGGATTTCTCTTAATAATAATTAGTAAAGAATAATGGTCTGATTGGAGTATTCTCCAATCACAAATTGTATATTAATTCCTAATTTTTTAATGAAAAAATGGCACAACCAATTCTTATTTTAGCCACATCGCTGAATGGGTAATCAAAATACCTTCCATTCGATTTGTCATAATCCATATATTCCCAAAAACTAAACTAGAGGTGTGAAGGGCGTGGGGATGATAAATACCCAATTCAAAAAAGGATACGATGAATTGCTTTTGAAATTAAAAATCGACGGATTTAAAGATTTTCCTTAATAATTCTTCGTACATGAATTATTGACGAGTTACGTTACTTTTTTGGCAAGCTGTATACCTATGGGTGATTATTCAAAAATTGGGTAACTCAATGTCATCAGCCATTATAAACAAAGTCTTATTATATTTTATTGAAATTACAATTAATTTTCAAACATTGAAAAAAACCTTCATTTTGCCAACCATTTGCACTTCTACATTCTAGTATTTCCATAGTACTAATGTTTTTTCTGCTTTAGAGCACTTTAATATTGATTGCTACTGTGTATAATCATTTATATTTTATAATTCAGTTTAAATCATCATGCGGTACATTAAAAGCAAATTGAGTAGGGACGAAGTATTAAAAAAAGAGAGACGCCAGAAATAATTAAAAGTGACCCCAGAGTAAATTATAGGAATACAGAGAAATACAAATACTCCACTACTTGAGGAAAAAAGAGAAAATGTTGATGACATGACACCACTACCTCATTTTAATTTAATTATCACTATCTCTTCAGATGCTTTGAAAGCTTAGCTTATTTTATTTGCTTGATTTGTAAACAATATAATATAATGATATACAATTATCCTCAAAAGTAACCCAATTTTTGTAGCATCACCCATATAACACCTCTTTAACAGACCAAATCGAATCAGTTAACGATTCTGAAGAACGTACGATTTGGTCTGATGGGGAAGTCTTGAATATACTTCGAAACATTATTTCGTATGTGTGTGAAGTTGACCCCGCACTTCATTTTCGAAAAAGATTTCATTGTGCTGAATTGTTCTAGGTTTGTGCTGCTTTGTACCGTTGATTTTTTTTCATTCTATATGGATCTCAAGATATTTTACAAAATGCGTTGAACGAACACATGCTTTGTTTTCGAAAAACAATAACAATCGCCTATCTGTTCTGGTAGAAGCTGGCGTATGTGCTAGGGAATCACAGTTGTATTGACCATAAATTAATAGGTATCTGACGATACACTGAGTATTTCAATACCTACTCAATGATAATAGTGATATTTAAGAGACTGTGATATACCTACATATATAGGTTAATTTGTTATATCAGCAGTCAGCATGTTCAATCAATAGGTATACGATGATAGTGTGATAGGATGGAGGTGAAATAAATTCGTACAGCAAACACAGATACTTCAGAGGTTGAATCTGTGAGTTTTAGGATTCGACTATCAGTAATTATCAATGCAATCATATCGAATATAATATGCGGTTGATTCCTAAAAGTGTCGTAAGACTGGAAGACATTGAAAAAGCGACAGATTTGGTTAAAAGTGGCCATGTAGAAATAGTCTATGAACTAATTGATAACGATTTTAGCACAAGTAGTGGAAAAAATTTGGGGACTCATAGTTTAGAAACTATAAGTGATATTTATGAAGTCAGGAAACGTTCGGATGATTACTAAAATAAGTTCGACATCATTGTATTTTATCCAGAAAAAAATATCAGTGTGCCTCAAACTGATGAATAGAAAAATAGTAGCAAATATAGATTGATTGCTCAATGAACAAGTTAGACCACTATGATAAAAAACATGGTTGTCATACCAAAATTTTGTAAATCACATCAGTAGCTCAGATGATGCTATAACCATACTTCGACTCTCCATTGATTACACACATTCACTACGGTCTATCCACTAAAGGTTCTGATATCGATATTTTCGTTGAGAGATCTGGATTACCAATTTATTTTGTAATGGAGCTCGTTTAAAGGTTCATCAAAATATAGTGTGAATCTGTGGTATTACATAAACCATAAACCTTTTGTTGAGGTTGATGTTAGGTTATATTTAATTAATAAGCTGCTGAATATCATTCCATTCGCCTTGTCCTTTATAAAAGATATTCAATAAAAACGAAATTCAGGGCAGTAACTTAGAGCGGAGAAGACATAACTTAAAATAAAACAAAAAATTTGAAAGTCTTCTTAATATTTCGCTTCACTTCTAATACATCCTGTATATGTAAGACAAATATCCCCCCAGATGAGAATGCACTCGTGTTGAATTAATTCAAAAAAACTAATTTTATTGATTGAACATTCTTTTGTTATTGCCGCCTTGAGTGTTCGCAATCACCGGACTGATAAAAAATCATCACGCTATTAAGGACTTGGGATTCGGCACAAAACATTCCAGGATGTTGCAAAAACCGTGGCAACGTTGACCTCGGAGTTGGATCGATGTGACTAAGAATTTTGAACACCTGCATTCGAGCGGTGAGAGGTTGTATATTTACTAGTTAATTAAGAATTTCGGAGTGATCCAATCTAGTTACAAGATGTGCCAAAGATCCGTGAATGCAGATTCCAACATCCGATATTTCGAGTGTTCTTCTCGAAAGGAGCCGTATTTCCTCCCAATTATCCCGAGTGTCGAAGGCTGTAGGAATAAAATACTTATGAAAATGGATGGAATTTTGATTGGGATGATTGCGTCTTGAGAAAAATAAAGTGTTGAATTTCAGTGAAAAAGGTTCTGATGATTCTAACATAATCGACCTAAAATATTTTGGAATAATCAATTATTTTTACTTCATCCTTATTAACAATTGATCGTTGGAATTTTTTGAAGCGCAAAATTTTCGTGGCTTACGTTTTGGGTTATGTTGAATGAAAAAAAACCACATGTTTGTGGGAGGATGCATAATGACGAGTTCCGTATAAATATACGGGAAATTTATATTTGGTATTTGTCCACATCGTGACTTCTGCTAAATCAATATTTTCTTCATTTCTTAAACAGTGACTCACTTCATCTCTAGGTTTCGTTTTTCAACAACAAAAACTCAGCACCATTATTACTCACGCACATTAATAATGAAACATATATATTTTTTTAATACAAAACATAAGATTTTATAAAAGAATAAGATATCCTAACAATACAGCATGTGTACCGCAGGATTAGAAGAGATTGATGTAACGAGGTACCAAACAAGTATGAGAGATAACATCAAAAACGTCTGTTGTGTCGGCAGCACAGTTATCGTGGTATTGTATTGTGGGTTGCCGACTGATTTGACGTCATATTCATGCTGTGAAACACGATTGATGTGGACCCGCGTTTTCTTCGTGAAAAAAGTAATAATTCGCATAAGAACACCGCAAGATCATCGCATGAATCTTCCAACGCTCGCTTAAGAATTTGAATATTTTCGATATTCAACGCACCGATCATCGTAGAATTATTCTGTGAGAATAATCGCCTTTTAAAGACAATTAACGTAGAATTAAGTTAGTTTTAGTGTATAAACTAGAGACAAGAATTCCCCCTTGTGAAGTGAAATTGACACTTATCAAGATTCGCTACATTTGTTCCAATTTGAGGGATCCCTCCAGGTCATCGGAAAAGGAACGAGCTACCACAATTCCAGCAAAAGGTAAGGCGTTGTATGGGTTGACAATCATTCTACTAATCCCCGATAATTTTGGACTGCCAAATATTTCACGCAACATCTTCCTATCAAATAATACAGTCCTAACTAGCTCTTTTAAGAGAATACGCTACATTTTTTGGTCCTTCTTAGCCTTCAATTTAAGCCCTTTTGGCTATTTATTTGTGAGTTCAAATATTTTAGGGGTCTGTCAACTCGCCATTTTCCCGTGGCGGGAGGGTTTTTGCCATATAAATTCCCAAAATACTTTGGGAAACTCAGTCGCATCGCTACGAATTAAATCGATAAGTGTTCTTGATCATTCAAGATTTCTTGTCGTATATAATTCAACGACTATTTTTTTCCGCTTTCTTCCGATTCAAGAATTAGTTGAATTTTTTGAATCGCCATTTCCGTTAAATACGTTAGGATTTTCCAGGCAGGAACGCAAATTCGCATTTATCACTTTGCGCATCCAAGAGAAAAGTCACGTGAACAAGGATTCGGTACCCGATTTGACCGCGAAACGCACCACTCGAGTTCATTTCATTAAAACGCAGCTAAAGTGAACTCCGAACGTCAGAACGCGAATGTAAACATTGTTTTCATCTGGTTTGTTTCGTTGTGAAAAACATTTTCACATTGTGAATTTTTCGACTCGATCGTCCCTATTTGAATTCTTCGCCTTTGTTTTTTGTTACTGATTTATTGTTGTATTGAAACTTGTTCATCAGCATAAATCATGTCTGATGTACGTTTGAAAAAGGCAAAACAATCGCGAAATGTTTGCATTTCCGAAATGTCAACTTTGAAAGATTTGGCGATTCAAGCAAAAACAGATAAAACTGTGCGCACGCATTTCCGAATTCGTTTTGGAGAAATTGACATACTAAGAGAAGATTTCAATAAACAACAGCAAAATATTATTTCCAATTTGTTATCGGATGATTCTTCTGATTTATCGGCGGAAGAAGCTATTCGCGCACAATTCCAAAATGATTTCTTCGAAGTGAAAACTATTTTTTCGGAACTTTTCGACACTGATGAACTGGGTTTTAATTTAACATCACGAGGATCACTTCTACTACCTAGTGCATCCTCTATGGGAGCATCTAATATCAGACTTCCTGAAATCAAACTTGGAAAATTTGATGGAGATTTTAAAAAATTTCCAACCTTTATAGATTTGTTTGACGCCCTCGTCCATAACAATACTGGTTTGTCGGAAATTGAAAAATTTAACTATCTTATTTCTTCCTTGGATGGCCAACCTTTGTCACTTGTACGAACTTTACCAATGGTTAGGGATAATTACAAAACTGCTTATGAGTCGCTAGTGAAACGATATTCGAACAAGCGCTCACAAGCCCAAGCTCATTGGAACGCTTTAGAAAGTGTGCCCAAAGTAAATTCTAATAATGCTGAGGCTTTACGTAACTTACTTGGTACTTTTCATGAAAATTTGGCCGCACTTAAGCATATGAAATTTCCAGTTGATGAATGGGATTTCATTTTACTTCAAATGCTGTTCAAACGTTTGGATCATTCGTTGGTCACCAAGTTTGAGATCGAATATGGTTCGGACGAAATTCCTAGATATGAGACCCTAATTGAATTTTTGAAAAAATATTGCAACGCCATTGAAACATTGAAATCGTCACCATCGTTAGATAAAAATTCAGATAAAAATAAGAATGCATTTCCACGGAAGTTCTCACCTAATAATAGGAAAATCAATTCACATTTCTCCAGTCTCAACGAAAATGCAAAGTCAAAGAATTGTTCGCTGTGTGATGGAACTCATTTGCTTTTTGCTTGTCCTTCCTTCTTGAAGAAGACTCCGAAGGAACGCCATACGTTTTGTAGAGGTTCTCGACTTTGCTACAATTGTTTAAGTTCCATTCATAGTTTGCGGGATTGTAAATCATCTAATACATGTAGGGAATGTAAACAACGACATCACACGCTCTTGCATCTTGGGGCGGTTTCCGGATCTCCTGCTCATTTTTCAACAAACGCAACTTCTGTTGATAGAGAAGTTGATTCTAATGCCATAGTTACAGCTACGGGAATTTCGAAAAAACCTACTGGTATTTTGTTAGCTACGGCTTTGGTCGATATTCGTGATAGCCGCGGATGTTTTCATCCATTGAGAGCTTTAATAGATAGCGGATCAATGATGACTTTCATTTCAAAACGCGCCTCAAATATGTTGGGTCTCCCCAAGAATCGAATGGATGTTAAAATCCAAGGTTTGAATTCCATGGAGACAAACTCACATTTTGGATGTGTCACGTTGTCCATGCGCTCTGAAAATAGTAAATCACTTTTGGTCACCGAAGCCATTATTTTAGAAAAGATAAGTGATGATTTGCCTCGCTACGCAATTGTCCAAAATAATTATAAACATTTATCAAATATTAAATTTGCTGATCCACATTTTCATAAGCCAGGCAAAATTGATTTATTGTTGGGAGCTGATGTGTTTTCCAGAATTTTAACAGGGAAAGTTTTATCAGGTGATGTTGATGGACTTGATGCCATTGAGACTATATTTGGCTACATCATAATGGGTAAAATAAATTCCCATGAAAACATCACTACCTCATTTTTCGCATCCACGCAGGAGCAGAGCTTGAATGCAAGCTTGCAAAGGTTTTGGGAGCTCGAAAGTGTCCCTTCTGGATTTGAAGACGTATGTCACGAAGATGATATATGCGAGAGTATATACCAGTCCACCCAACAACGCAAACCAGATGGAAGGTATATTGTCTCACTTCCATTTCGCACAAGTTTGCCTACCTTTCCTGGGAGTAGAGAAATAGCTGTTTCACGTTTCTTAAACCTGGAACGACGCATGCAGAAACAACCTCAGTTATATTCTTTATATAAAGAATTTATGAGGGACTACTTGGAAGAGAACCACATGGTTAAGATTGACGGAACTGATGTTCCGGCGCATTCTTATTATCTTCCGCACCATGGAGTCATCAAAGGTGAAGGCTCCAATAAAAAAATAAGGGTAGTGTTCAATGCTTCGAGTAAGTGCCCTGGCCCTACTCCATCCTCACTGAATGACCATCTATTTATTGGAAGAAAATTGCAACAGGACATAGTGTCCATTTTACTCCGTTTTCGCCTTCATAGTTATGTAATCTGCGCAGATATCAAACAAATGTATCGGATGATTTTGTTGGAACCGACGCATTGCAGTTACCAGAGGATTATCTGGAGATTTTCTCCCGATGAAGAGATTCAAGATTTTGAATTGCGCACTGTGACTTATGGGATTTCAAGTGCACCATTCCTAGCTCTTCGAACACTTCGACAGCTAGTGAAAGACGAAGGAGCTGATTTTCCTCTCGCTGTGAAGGCTCTCGAAGAGGACACCTACGTGGACGACATCGTGAGTGGTTGCTCCACTTTGGAGGAAACCAAAATCCTACGAACACAACTGACATCTCTATTGAGGAGAGGAAGTTTCGAATTGAGAAAATTTTCCTCCAATGATCTTTCTTTATTATCGGATCTTCCTACCTCGCATCTTTCTTTAGATGGAAGAAGCTTCGAAAACCTGGATGAAGATGCTTCTTTAAGAATTCTAGGTATGCAGTGGCATCCCTCTTTGGATGCATTTCATTTTCAGGTACGCATTTTTAATAGAGTGTGTACCAAGCGCCATCTTCTGTCAGAATTAGCCAGGATTTACGATCCTATTGGATTTCTTGGCCCTGTGACATTTTTCTTGAAAAATTTAATTCAACGCATTTGGACAGCTGGTATAGGATGGGATGACGAACCTCCTGCGGATATAATTCGTTTGTGGGAGCGATACAAGTCAGAGATTTCGCATTTATCATTCGTCAAAATACCTCGGAAAATCATTATAGGGAATTCAGAGACCGTGTATGAATTACATGGATTTTGCGATGCCTCTGAAAAGGGTTATTGTGCGCTTTCATATATACGCATCATCAGGGGGTTTGAAATATCCTGCCAATTTCTCGCCTCCAAAACTAAGGTGGCACCATTGAAAAAGATAACTATACCCCGACTAGAATTATGCGCTGCCGTTTTATTGGCCAAACTCTTATCATTTTTATTGAAAACTTTAGAAAATAAAATTTCTTTCTCAAAATTATACGCCTGGTCAGATTCGCAAATAACATTATGTTGGATTAGAGGTCAACCTAATAAATGGCCAGTATTCGTAGCCAATAGGGTGGCTTTGATTCAAAATGAAATTCCCACAGCCAACTGGTTGTACATTGAATCCAAACAGAATCCTGCAGATGCAGGTTCCAGGGGATTGCTACCTTGTGAATTTTGCCAAAGTTCCTATTGGTTCAATGGACCTCCGGTTCTGAGTTCCACAGTGGAATTTCAAGTGCTTTCGCCATCTTCTTATGAAAACGAGATTTGCTCAGAGGAGGTTACCGACGAACCATTTTCGTTTTTAACCACGGAACCCCCAGTTGACGAGGTTTATAAGCTCATTGAAAAATTTTCATCGCTTTCGAAAATTATTCGCGTTTTATGTTTCGTTTTGCGATTCAAACATAATATACAAAGTCCCAAAGCTTCAAGAACATGCGGTTGGTTAACTTCGCAAGAATTAAATGATGCCTTATTGATGTTGGTGAAAAGTACGCAGCGCATTGCCTTTTCCAAAGAATTTAATTCTAAAAAATTCTCGAAGCCTCTTCGCAGGCTGAATCCATTCATTGATAACTCTGGGATTTTACGCGTTGGTGGTAGACTACAGCATTCTGCGCTCAATTATGAATCAAAGCATCCAATGCTTCTGCTATGTAAAAGCCTCCTTACTTCGAGGATAATAGAATTCTATCATAAGAAATATCTACATGCTGGTCAAAGAACGTTGACATTTTTATTAGCTCAACGTTTTTGGATATTGTCC
This sequence comes from Hippodamia convergens, assembly GCA_038502775.1. Classification (NCBI taxonomy): domain Eukaryota; kingdom Metazoa; phylum Arthropoda; class Insecta; order Coleoptera; family Coccinellidae; genus Hippodamia; species Hippodamia convergens. The sequence continues at coordinate 58,334,466 of CM076608.1, forward strand.
GCGAAAAGAGCAATTTTTTCTTGCATTTCGAAATGCACGCAATGCTTTCGAGCGAATCCACGCACTTTTCAGCCTCCAATGGCCGATTTACCGAAGTTTAGAGTTTCTCAACTTAAAGCTTTTTCGCACGTAGGAGTAGATTACGCTGGTCCCTACGCTATTTCTATGAATAGACATCGGGGTAATAGAACCACTAAGGCATATATTTGTCTGTTTATATGTTGTAGTACCAAAGCCCTTCATTTAGAGCTCGCATCAGACCTATCTTCTGAGATTTTTCTAGCCGCCTTACAACGGTTTGTAGCTCGGCGTGGTCGTTGTACTCACATATACAGTGACTGCGGAACTAACTTTGTTGGTGCTTATAGAGAGATAAAGAATTTCATGCGTGACGCCGCATCTCGCGAATCTATAGAGTGGCACTTTAACCCGCCTTCTGCTCCTCACATGGGTGGCCTTTGGGAAGCAGGTGTGAAATCGGTAAAATCGCACCTAAAACGTGTTTTGGGTGAACAAATCCTCTCATATGAGGAGTTCACAACTCTTCTGTGCATGATAGAAGCTATATTGAATTCTCGCCCTTTAATTTCAGTTTCTTCCGATTCTGAGGATGTTCATGTTCTAACGCCAGGACATTTCCTAACGTTGGAACCGCTTTCCGGGTTACCAGTACCTGACATGACTGATTTGTCGATGAATCGACTCAATCGTTGGCAATTGTTGCAAAAAATGCACCAACATTTTTGGGATCGTTGGTCGAAAGAGTACCTTCACACTTTGCAGCAGAGATCAAAGTGGTTGTCTAACGAAGAACCACCAAAGATTGATACTATTGTTTTGATTAAAGATGACAAGAATCCTCCTGGTAATTGGTCGATGGGGAGAATAATAAAGCTTTACCCTGGACCAGACAGCGTAGCCCGTGTTGCGACTGTGAAAACGAATAAAGGTGTTTTTGACAGACCCTTAGTAAAGCTATGTCCATTACCATCCTCATAAGATGGTTACATAGGCTCATTTTCTTTCTTTCTCTAAATTTACTAATTTTTTTTTCCCTTTTTAAACTTTTGAATTTTTTTACATATATACGCAAATTTATAAATTCTTTTTTTTGTTTGGACCCTTGGCTTCCTTTTTTCCTTTTTCTTTTCGCGCGGGGAGGATGTTGTGTCGGCAGCACAGTTATCGTGGTATTGTATTGTGGGTTGCCGACTGATTTGACGTCATATTCATGCTGTGAAACACGATTGATGTGGACCCGCTTTTTCTTCGTGAAAAAAGTAATAATTCGCATAAGAACACCGCAAGATCATCGCATGAATCTTCCAACGCTCGCTTAAGAATTTGAATATTTTCGATATTCAACGCACCGATCATCGTAGAATTATTCTGTGAGAATAATCGCCTTTTAAAGACAATTAACGTAGAATTAAGTTAGTTTTAGTGTATAAACTAGAGACAAGAATTCCCCCTTGTGAAGTGAAATTGACACTTATCAAGATTCGCTACATTTGTTCCAATTTGAGGGATCCCTCCAGGTCATCGGAAAAGGAACGAGCTACCACAATTCCAGCAAAAGGTAAGGCGTTTTATGGGTTGACAATCATTCTACTAATCCCCGATAATTTTGGACTGCCAAATATTTCACGCAACATCTTCCTATCAAATAATACAGTCCTAACTAGCTCTTTTAAGAGAATACGCTACAACGTCGTTTCGTTTTTCCGAGTTATTTGCCATATAAAAACATTTTTTCATCAAAATTAAAAGAGGCCATTTAAATTTTTTTCGATAAAATGGATTTTTAATATAATACTTGAGAGTCCATGAGAATTAACCGCATTATCGTTTTTTCCACGGTGGTTCAACATATTTTCGGAATTTTCTTTAGGAGGCCCTTGACAATTCAGTTTTCCATATATTACACTAAATTTTTTTATTTCCATATACAGGGTATCCCAAATTGCTGGAATTTGGCTGTTTCTGGTACTTCTAGACTAGATAGGTAAAAACGTTGAAAGGAGTCCTGGGCTCGATTTTCGTAAAAACACCAGAATTGAGAACCGTTTCACGATATCTACATTTGTTTTGAAGATGAAATAAAATTTTTTCGATTCAGAAGAAATCCCGTGCCATAACTTTTTCATTTCTGAAAATATCTGAAAAAGATAAAAACTTTCAACAAGCACTTTTTCACTGGAAATAAGGTATTTAAAATTTTTTTTAACTTGAAATTTTTTTTATATAAGATGAAAAAAATTGCTTAGAAAGTTTTAATCGTTTTCAGATATTTTCGTGAATAAAAAAGTTCAAGCAAGCAATAACATGTGATTTGGGTACTTTGAAGGGGACAAAATTGATCTTTGTGAATATTTTTTTATAAAAATAAAAATTCACCTTTTATGTCAAAGTTTTTTGAACAAAGCGATTGTAATCGATTTCAATTTAAAAACACAATTAGGATCATGTAACCACACCCTTTGCAGGTAGCCGTCCAGTTCCAGAGATCTAATGAAATTCAAAATCTGGGAAGGCTTCAGCGAGGCTTATTCCTTCATCTATAATTATTGTAAATTTGACATTATTTATTCCTGAACAGACTATGAATAATTTAACGTAATATACTCAAAATTTTCCGATTCGGCTTGGTTGAAATAAAAAGGATGATGAAAATCCATGAAGAATGTTGTTTATATGCCCATCTCTTGAATGATTTTATCGAATGAAATGATTTTAGAAATATAGGTTTTTATTGATGTGGTGAATTTTCTATAAACACAAAATTCCACTCACAAGTTTTATTTTTGTCATTATGACCATTACATATTGCATTCCATATTAATTCCAGAAATTCAAGGGACCAACTCTTAAAGGTAAGTTGAATGCTATTTAATGAATATTTAGAAATTTTGAAAAATAGAAGTATTCTTCGTGAGATATCGTGAAATGGACATTTTTCAAGTAATTGATCATTTAAAAAGATCTGTATCAGCTAAATTAAATAAATTGGTTACTTTGACTGAATTCAACTCTATCGAAAAGATTAACAGAATTAAATTTATAATACATTCCTTGAAGGTTTAGGCGGTAGATCTTATGCTCGGAAAAACTTAAGTAGCATGTTTTCAGGGGTTTGAACTGGCCATATCTTTTTCTCTAGGCTGGATCAGAAAAAATGGTTTACGAAAAAAGTAGTTTGAATATATGTCAAAAACACTTTGTATAATGTTGAAATTTTCATTTCTCATATGAGTAAAATAGGTTGTATGGCAATTAAGTCATTTGGTTGTTTTGGGAGAATTTTTGATTCACAAATGTCGTTTATATGGAAAATGTAAGTTATCCACTTGGTAAGTTGAGTGTAAATTATGTCTGTCTGTGAATCGTTATTATGAGATTTCTTATTTTAATCTCTTCGTTGTCGGTTAGTGTGAACAGGTGGTTTTCACGAAACCGCAATCGACTGAAGAGGATCTCGATGGCAATATTAGTGAGAGAAAGACAATGTTTTCTCAATTGATAAAAATCAGGTTCTTGACTTCTACTGAATGTTCTGATTAACTAATATAGTGTCCTTGTTAAATAACATAATTATAATGAGAAATATACTATTGAGTGACATGAACTTTTTCAATTCATTCGTTGAAGGCTGGAGGGTGAATTCTGCTTGAAAAGACAACTATACTAAAGATAACTAAAATCAAAAACAAATCTGGAATCTGACTGTACCCCAAAATTAACCTAACCAATAATTGAAAATTCATTAAAAATTGATTAATAATATTATAGTGGATGAAATTGAAGTCACTTCAGTAAAGCATTCTATAGTCAATCAAATTAGCAGCCCTATAATAAACCTTAACTAACACCTCTTTATCGGAGATTGAAAGCAACCGCCCAATCCAAAAACACTTGTAAACCATACAGTAATGACCCGTCCCGACACCTGTATCTGAGTCTGCGGCGCCACCCCCCAACGAGCTCAAAAAAGGTTCCGTCTGAAGACCCAGACGAAATAACATTAGCAGTCTGGAACCATAAAGACTTTACCTCTCAGGTGCCAAGGTTCAACTGAAATCGGTGATGCAGGTGTGTTTATGAGTATTAGAGATTTGGTTTCAATAGGTGTCTTACCAGCTCTTGGACTTCGGTGGTCGGTTACTTTATTGCACACTAAACAGAAAGGATGTCGAGAATTTATCTCTCTACGAGTTCCTGGGATTCCATTATGAAGAAGCAGGTATCACTGTTATGAGTGAATATAATGGATTCTTGTTAAATGTATAAACATGTCTTAACGTCTCGGAAAGTCATGAGACGTTCACAACTCGTTGCACTGTAGAAATCAAGTCGGGAATTCTTGAATTTTCCTGAAGTACTTTCTGACTTTCTACAAAAATACCCCAATTATCAGGAAAGCTTTTGTTAGAAGGAATGACCCCAGCAAAGGCTATGATTTTTTCATATTTGGTTGGAATCTTTGAATTCTTCATATCGATAAGCTTCGCCAAATTTATCTCAAACTAGCCGGTCCGTCATAACTTCATACAAGTATTCCTTCTCCCACGACACAAGCAAACCTGAAAAAACCTGTTACAAGTCAAAAGCCAGATCCGAATCTGACTCATGCATTTTTGACATATTGATTGAAGTAAATACAAGATCATACGAAGATAGATACCATCATCTGGCATTCGAAACTTCAAAGGTCAACATCAACAATGGTATTTAAAACAGTTTCTCTATTTCAGTATCGTAATGACTTCATTACAGTACTAAAAGTAGTGCTGTAATGAAACTCATTACAGCATTGTTTTCAGTTACTTTCGTTTTATGGTTGCCTGTACTGACCTCCAATCGAATCAAGTTTCGAATCAAATCAATTCAAATTCCGTGATCTGTCAAATTTCGTATGTCACACCAACTGCCAAGATGCAATACAAAAGTCACTAATCTGAATTTTCATTTGAATTTCGAGAGTATTTTACAAAGATTGACTGAAATAGAGAAAATACCGTCTAATACTCGTTGCAGAAGGCAATTCCAACACTCATGCTATCGAAAACTCGCTCCTTCGTCGCTCGTTTTCGAACTTCGCATTCGTGTTGGAATAGGAGCTCATTCTGCAACTTGTTTTAGAATATACTATTTCAACACCATTGTTGACGTTTGTAGTTTCGAATGCCTGATGATGGCAAGTCATCCTGGCGAAATGCATTGTTTTACCTTTTCAAAAAAAGTAATAAATAATAACTAAGCGGAGAAGACCTTTTATCCATATATCAGACAATCGGTCTTTATGGAATTTCGTGAATCGCTCAAGTTTCTAAACTGCTCCACATGAGTTAGGAATATTGACTTGAATTGCAAAAAAATATAGTTTAAATGAGATTTTGTGATGAAAATTCATATTAATATGATTTCAAGTTGCAGGAAATAAAATTTATTTTAGCCTATAGGTCTGCAGCGTATTAAGCGTTAAGAAAAATCGAGTAAAATAAGGAAATTATATTCACAGAGAATTCAAGCATTTTAAGATAATAGTCCAAGATCCCAGAGCTGTATGACTTATCTTATTTTCACATGGCTGATTGCTGATTTTCATATATGTTTTGTAGAATATTATTTCTAAAATAGTATCATAAGTGTCAGACAATTTTCATGGGCCAAAACTTTTGTCAGACGCTTTAAAGCTCCAAAAAAAATTAATGAACTTATTTTCACATTTCTGATTTTTAAATATGTTATTGAGGTAACTATCAAATTATATTTCATAAGTTGGACGAATTGTAATGACTAAACATCCCCTAAACACAAATATTATTCAGCTGAATAGTTTTTGTGTTTAGGGGATAATTTGATAGTTAACAAATTTGAAATTTAGAAATGTGAAAATAAGTTAATTCATTTTTTTTTTGAAGTTTCAAAGCGTCCGACCAGAGTTTTGGACCATAGAAAGTGTCTGACACTTATGATACTATTTTAGAAATAATATTCCACAAAACATATATATATATAAAAACCAGCCATGTGAAAATAAGTTACGTCATACAGCTCTGGGATCTTGGACTACTATCAATACAATGGGCGCGTTCATCGAACGTAACAGTTGTGGAACTGTTGCGGAATCGTCCGGTGGCTCATACGCTACAAACTTAACACGTTCTGGAGAAGCGGGCATTTTGGGAGCGCTTTCAATTTATGCTAGGTAGCGGTTCTCTGCAATTCAAATCAGGTGAGAGCGGAGGTATTGGTAAATGTGGAATACCAAGCTCCTCGCGCGCATTCTTAACTATAGCTGCGCGGTGCGGTCTAGCGTAATCTTATAAAAATTAAAAAATTTGGCGAAACATTGTCAATGACATGCTTCCTATAGGGTGGGGCGGTCATATTTCCAACACAAATGTGTAGGCCTGTGCGCCCGTTGAAATATATCCCGGGCCCATACCATAACACTACCCCCTCGGAATGGATGGACTTCTTGGACATAGCGACGATTACGAGGTATGCGTGGGATTACCATACCCTTATTCTTCGAGAATCTAAAAATCAGTGAAAAGGACACTACGCCATTGATCGTTTCATTTGATATGTTGCCTTGCCCATTCCAGACTTTTACGCTTATGGTCATGGTTCATGGAACTCCTCTTAATGGGCGTCTAGAACCTAGATTCAACTCTCTCAACGTCGTCTGATGGTTTCGATGGAAACTTGGATCCCACCTGCATTTTGAAGAGTATTCCATAGTATTCTACACGTAGATGTAGGCTTTCTTCTCGCCGAAACGGTGATGAAACTATCCTGAGCAGGTGTTGTTTTTCATAGTCCACCAAGCCTTGTTTTTTCCAACACGGAACCTGTCTCCCTGAACCTATTACAAAGTCGAGATATCACACTTCGGCTGACTTGGAGCTTTTCCGCTACAACAACCTGAGTTAGGCCACCCTGTAGTATTTCGATAGCCCCATTAGCCTTAGCGTTTATTGATTTACGACTTGGCATTTTCAGCAAACTCGTTTCAAATCGGAGCCGTTGATGAACTGACTCCATTTCGAAATAAGAACATTCATGAAGCATATATGCAAAGAACCAAACCAGATTGACGAAATGTCTCATACTGATTTTTATTGGATCGATTCAAGTTGTTATTGAGTTTTAAATGATTTTACAGCGATTTTTTCGAAGATTACATACTTTTCAAAACGATTGAATACGATATCCCTAACTCTTGTGGAGCAGTATATATATATATATATATATATATATATATATATATATATACAATATAAGGATAAATAATGAGGGATCGGTTCATTTTCGTTTCAGAGGGTTATGTCCGTTAAATCTTTTCCATGTATATATATATATATATATATATATATATATATGACTAACGTAGAGTTCCGGGACATTTTGTACATATACGAACATTTTGTACATATAATTGTATATAGGTTCATTTCGTCATACATTAGTTTGAAAATTATCTGGTCAAGTCAAATTTGATGTACTTTTTTTATTTCAGTTTTTATATAATTTTTTGCATATAACGTCTAGTTCCAAGACCTATCCCAAAAAATTTTTTTAAGTTTGGAACGCTCCAAAAGTATTATAATTTACGAAAATTTAGGTATACAAACATTTCAGAGCTTTTTCAAGATGACGATAAAGAAAAATAACTGATAGGTCTCAACGAAACATAATGGCTCTTGTTTCAATCGAACTTCACTTTCATCATTGAATATTTCAATTCATGTCCTAATTCTAATTGTTGTTGGTTGCGTTAGGTTTCAGATTGAAATAGTGTTTGAATAGATAAATAGGTAAATATTGAAGCATAAGAAAAAAAAAAACAAACGGAACATAATTTTCATAACAAGCTTACGTTACATGTCCGTAATGTTAGAGCCTTCACATTTCCATGTTCGTTTGAGTTTCTGTTTGTAACATCATCTTTAATGAAAAAATGACCCTCCTAATAAATGCGAAGTTACCACCAAAAATTTCGAAAAGGTGGAAATTTTTTCTTTTTTGTGTAAGTAACTCGTAAGTGACTATTTGTGATATTGGAATTTCACTTTAGAGTCTTAACTTGGATGGAACAATTACGCTCCTGAAATGATACGGCACCCATATTTTTGAAAATGTTTTTTTACATTCGTTAGTAACGCGTTAGTTACTTAGTTACTTTTTGTTACATCAAGAATTCCATTTGTGCACCTCATTTCGGTAGGCATACACGGGTAATTACTTTAAGTTTTCTCCGAAAAACGAAAGACAATTGGTTAATCTACCGTTATTTTTAACATATAAATTTTCATTTGTAAGACTTTTCAATTGATTTTGTTTCTCGCAAAAAATTGAAAAGTGTTTGTCCGGGAAGTCAGCACTCCGAGGTAGTCGGTTTTTTTTTCTGTCAGTACAAATGAATAATTTGATTATACAATGAAATACTAACAATTAACTAACGGATGCAAAAAAAGTTGCCCTTCCTAGTTCAATTCAGGCATGTTTACAATTTTTGGTTGGGGATATTTGGATTATATATTTATATTTTTCTAATCTCAACTCTCCGCCTCGACTTTTATATTATAAGAAAATAAGGAATCAACTACTTCTAGCAAGAAACACATATCTATTCATAGGAATCCACATGATAATCATGACAGATACATTGAAGTCAAACATAGAAAAAACGAATGAATATGTCTTTCGTTCTATTGATATTTCGATTGCCTCCTCATTCTCATAGTTCGAGAAAAATCATATTTTCATTGATCCATTGATAGCTCAATTGTGTCATAAACTGCACCAATATTGGGCCGAAATATATCACAAACTCTAATAAATATGTAGTTACCTATAAGGTATTTTCATATCCATCTATCCATCAGTTATTGTATCGCCCCCGTATTATTTTCTCCGACTAAAAATATACGATCAAAATAAAGAATATATCTACAGATATTTAATGTTGTTTTTCGGGACTTTCCTGGCGAATGCTTTATTATTACATGACATCCCATGTCTCTAATCAGACATCTATTGCATTTCTTCATAGGCGAGACAAATTTCAGGAATTTGTGAACCTTTATCCGATTTTTTTTCGAAGAATTCATTTGTAGAAGCTATAAGTAAAAAAATTACTTTTATGTTGATAATATAATTTCATTTGATATGGACAACCTTCAATAATCTTAAATAAAAGTAAAATCGATATGAATCTATTTCATATGAAAATATGTGAACCATTGTTGAGAATCTATCAATTTTTTATTTATCGATGACTATTTTGATGATCTCAATCATGTGAATGGGATATTATACGAGTTTTTGTTGAACTAACTAAATGAAAGTATGAACATTAATTAATGGGGGTTTGTATATCATGACCCATAATCCTTAAGTTTGAATGACATAGTCTTTTTATTGTTGTTTTTGGAAACTTTATGGTCGAGCTAAATGTTCAATTACTACGTGACATAGACATTTTTTGTTCTTGTTGTTTTTCTTTTTACTCACAATAACGTATTCCAGTTTCTCATAAGACAGACAAATTTTAGTTTTTACTCATGAAATAGATTTACCTAGTTCATACTTACGGGCCCACAGTTTGGACATTAAACAAGGTGTTAGGTAACTAGGGGTGAAAAGTTGAAGAGGTCATTGTTTGGACTATTCTAAGGATATTTTATCTTTGGGTTTTTTTGAAAAATCGTTTTGTTACGAAGATATAGGGAGAAACATACACTGCGCAAAAAAATTAACGCACATTCTGAAAATCTCAATTTTAATGAAAGTTAACTCTACATTGACTATATAACTTATTTTTTATGTTCTCTCGGGAAAGTTTCGAATGAAACAAGACACATTAAATGGAAGAAAAATTCAGGATTTCACCTAATCTTATGTGAAAAAAGAGAAATAAACACTTTTCAAAATACTGAAATGCTGATAAGTGATTTAATACTTAGTATTTCCACCCTGTGCGTTAATTACAGCTCGGCAACGACGGTTCGTACTAAAAATGAGTGATCTTAAAATGTTCTGATCTAATCCTTCCCAGATTTCTCCGGGTTGGATTCCTAAGTCATTAAGAGTAGCTGGATAATTTTCTGAACTTCTCACCCTTCTATTGAGGTTGTTCCAAACCTGCTCAATCGGATTGAGATCTGGACTTCTTGCTGGCCATTTCTTTCGAGAGACTTCAACCTCTTCAAGATACTCCTGAACGATGCGCGCACGATGAGGTCTGGCATTATCGTTTATAAAAATGATATTTTCACCAATGTATGGGACAAACGGCACTATATGCTCTTCAAGAATGTTCCTTATATACTTATCAGCATTCATAGCTCCATTATCAACGACCACTAGGTCTGTGCGAGCAGTCAAAGATATTCCACCCCATACCATAATCGATCCTCCCCCGAAACCAGTAGTATTCAGAAAATTGCACTGAGCATATCTTTCATGTGAACGTCTGTATACAAGGGAACGTCGATCACAATGGTAGAATCAGAATCTAGACTCATCTGTGAAGAGAACTCTTTCCCAATCGGCCTCTTCCCAATGGATATGCTCTCTCGCAAAATCCAAACGCGCCCCCTTCGATGGTCTGGGGTAAGAGCTGGGCTTCCAAACCTTTCTGTAATTTTTGTGTATGTCCACCCTTCTTCTCGCAAAACTACCGCTTGGGCACATTCCTCTTGGGTCAAATTGCGTGTTTCGCGTTGCATAGCGATCGAGTGTAAAATATCAAACGATAGAAAAACAAACTGATTGTAGAATGGAGCAAATATATTCAAAATCTATCATTTTTTTTATTCCTGCTGAAAAAAAACATTTTTATTGAAGAAAAACGTTGAACGCATTCTGATAAAAATAATTATCATTGAGAACACCTTCAGTAGTAGAATGAATTTGAGATTTCTATAATTTGCGCAGTGTATTTTCAACAAATCCAACACTTTATTTCATATCGAAGGATCTTGAAGGACAACTAGGCGATCTTGAAGGTCATCTTTGTGTTATTCATCTTTAGACATATTCAAAATGCTCCTTTCCCGCTCTGTGGTATTACACACCCCTCTGAGATAAAGTTCTGTACCTATGCTACTATTCTATTTTTTGCGTGATCGTTGACATAATAATTGATTGGATGGTAGCATTTCAGCTGGAGGTACCTATTCAAAACAATTTTTGTAACGTGTTATGTGAAATATTAGTAATGAATTGTTATTTGTCGAAAATTTGCTTCACCCTGTATCTTCGCATCAAAGCGTTATTTCAAAAATAATAAGGGGATAAATTATCCTTAGAATGGTACCTTAGTTACCTAACACCCTGTATAGGTTGATATCATATTTCATTTAAAAATAGGTAACCTTCAATCATCTGACATGAGAATAAACCAATATCAGTTGTCACTATTCTGTATGAAGATTATATGATTCATTGTTGTTGATTTGTCGATATTCATTGATGATGTGAATGAGATAATTCAAGAATTATTGTTGAACTAAATGAATGAAAGTGAGAATATGAACAAATGGGGATATGTATGTCTTGCCTCATAAACTTTAAAATCATATTTTCTTTAGTGTACCTATTATTCTGAAAGATTAAATTGTCCAGGTTCTCTTCAAGAAACTGTATTTCAAGGCTTCCTCTGCTAACGATGATTTTGAAATGTCACAAAATTTACTCCATCACATGACGATAAATTTTCGCAGCCCATTTTTCCCAAACAGACATGAGATTAAAATGCATATTAATATCTGAATAGAACCAAGGCTGAAGTAAAAATTGAGGTCTCGAAAAACGACATCGAGTAGAAGTATATTTACTCTAATCTCAAATGTCCGAACTCATTTATTTACTTTTTTAAATTCCTATTAGATTTTGTCCTATATTTTGTGTTCAGAAAGATAACTCATTCCATTTTTAGTGAGGAAGTTTCCATAGCACCTCTCGTTTCACAACGATAAAACATAAAAGCCGGAAAAACAAAATTAGTTTCCGGCAAATCTCTAGGAAATATTGACATTCCTGACGAAATTTCCCAGGGAAAAGTCAAGATTTCCCAACTGTTTGGAAATATTCATTTCCTTACAGTAAGAAAATGATGTGTTAGACACATGTTCTTGTGAAAAAGTCATGGCGAGTACCACTCGAGATGTAATTTAAGTAGGTAGAATTTCTCTTCTGACGGCACGTGATTTTGATACAAATGTCATTCGCGAAATGCCTTGCAACAAACTTTCATACTGCAATCGAGAAATATTCCCTGAAAAATTTCATCTCTAGTATTATTACCTATATATAAATATTTTTCCGCAATGGAACTTTTTGATTCATCATAGTCTATTACTAATTCAGTTATAAGGGTCCTGCAGGATGTATAGTGTATAGTCATAATCATTGATTTATGGGAAAATATTCCACTAACGAGTAAAATATGTTTCGAGTTGAATCAAAGACTTCGCGTTCCTATCTCTAATTTCATGCTCGATATTGAAAAGATCTCCAAGCTTCGAATATTGCAGACATAAAAATCGATAGAAAATGATTAAAGTTTCGAAAATACATACACATTTTGTCATTTCTATATAAATGATATTTGAAAAATGGAATGATATAACGAGAGATAAGTTGTCAATCATTTATTTTTTGTGTCTACCAATTCTCCCCCAAGTAGAAAAAGAAATACTGATTATAGATATCCTGATGGAATGAAGTACGAATACAGAAGAATGTATTCTGTATGTACTGATTAGAAATTTGGCGGGAAACTGCAGTCCCGAAACACAACATTATATAGATGTATATTATTTACCTTGGTCGTTTATCAGAAGAAGGAAGATACGAGGGCGATCGAACATTTGATATTTCTGGAGCAAACACAACCCCTTTCATTTTCAATAAGTTCATTCATAGGTACTTTTTGTTTCAATGTGTATTATTATATTATTTGGTTGTATTATATTACTAGCTGAACCGGCAGACTTCGTACTCCCTCAATCGATAAATAAAAAAACAACTTTTAATTAAAATAAACAATTATGGTATAATACCTTGAAAGGGGGCATTAAATTGTCCTGTACAAAATGTGTTGCACCGTCTGGAAACAGTTGTTATATTGTTGAATTTTAGCCAAGAAGTGTATAGAATCATTTCCTATCCCAGAAACAAAAGAGCGTAAAGGGTCTAGTGGTGGGACCAATTGAGGCAATTGGCAATTAGATAAGCTATTAGCTGACTTGGCGAACTTTGTTTCGCCTTAGAGATGAATAAAGTCGTACCAACCATTGGTGTTTTTTGAGAAGGAAATATATTAGGTGAAATACACAAAAAATACAGAAGTACAAGATATACAAAAAATTTAATTGCATTGCAATAAGTATGTACAGGTGGGCAAAGTTGGTGATACGTGAACAACAACTTTTTAACCGTGAGAGATAGAGGAAAATGAATGACACGTTAAGGTGGTCTTGTTTAGAGAAACTGATAATGACAAGAACTGCATTCCTTTTTCGAGTTATAGGCCGATATTGAAATTTGGGCGATTTCAACTTTGGCCATTATCTCCGTTTCTCTTTGTGCTAGGATGTTGAAATGAAAACATTATACAGGCACTCTTTTCATAGCAATCCAGCAGATAACTTTGTCGTTCCAAGAGGTCATCTTGCCGTGCCATCACATAAAGTTGTGTTTTTTCTTAAGGAAACAATGCTTTGAATTGGGTTAGAAAGAATTTCCATTTTTTTTTTGCTGTTTCAGAAATATATCATCCATTATACATTGCCCTCAGATAAATTCAGATATCATGAAAAATATAGTTTGTATGTGAAATTTGAATTATTGAGTATTAAGTAGGCTGAACCATAGAATAACTTGTCTCTACGCATGGTGTCATTATTGTTTTGCGATTGAGTACTTGATTCAATTCTCCGTGGTTTGATCTCTGTTGGAACAAATGAATTCGAAGTCATTATTGCCGCTAAAATAAAACATTTCAACATCATATTTCCATATTGCCGGCAAAATAATAACGACACCATGCGTAGAGACATATTATTCTGTGATTCAGCATTAAGCCTACTTAATACTCAATAATTCAAATTCAAACTATATTTTTCATGATATCTGAATGAATCTGAGGGCGATGTGTGATGTTTGACATATTTCTGAGACGGAAAAATATGGTGATTCTTTCTGCGCCACTTATAACTACTGTGTCCATAAGAAAAATCACAACTTTATGTTATATATCAGCAAGGAAACCTCTTGAGAAAAAACAAAGTACGCTACTGGAATGCTATGAAAAAGTTCCTGTATAATGTTTTCATGTCACCATCCTAGCACAAACAGAAACGGGGATAACGGCCAAAAAATGAAATCGCACAAATTCCAATTTTGGCCTATAACTCGAAAACAAGAGAAGATAGAGGAAATGCAGTTGACGGCATTATCAGTTTCTCAAAAAAATACCACCGTAACATGTCATTCATTTTCCTATATCTCTCACGGTTCAAAAATTGTGGTACAGTTATCACCAATTTTGCACACCCTGTACATTGTTATTCATACATCAAACGAATTCTCTTTATTTTAGGGGTAAAGAGGTAACTTTTTTATATTGAACAATTCCTTCATTGTAGTACCTTGTGATGAACAACAGTTTTAGTTTTCTTCCCGGGTGCGAGAATATATCGGGCAGATTGAACATTGTGAATCGGCACCTACTCCTCCGTAAAGACCTTAGAATTCCAAGGCTGAGACGTTTAGGCAACTCAAAATACACAGTAATTATTTACTAATGGCGAGTAGAAAACTCTATTAACTGTAGCGACATCTCCTGGCGTTATTCGCAAGAAAGAATTATTTCCTATTTTTTTCCATTTCAAATTTTTCAGAGTTTTAAGGTATTCTATGTTAACCCCGCCGTAGAAGGTTCTAACAAAAAATCTTTCATAACAAACAGTTCATCCAATATTGAGTTATAAATGGTGTAACCAACAACATGGATGAGTTAGTTTTATATATAAAGATATTATATTATATTAAACTATATGTATTATTTCTGACATAAAGGCCATTTGAATAAAAATGAATGGGATACAGGAGAACGCAATTGGGATCATTTCAACGTGAAAAATAATTAGTATATTGTAGAAACTACATTCCGAGAGCGTCCTGGAACTATGGAGTATATAAGGGTCCTGGAAGTCAACGTTAATCATATATCATTTCCAAGACTGTCTTGGAAATAACATCATGGTCCTGGAAGTCAACGTTAGTCATATAGGATTTCCAAGACCGTCCCGGAACTATACAAAAGTCCTGGAACTAGCGGTTAGCTGGTCTCAAATGTCTCGGAACTCAACGTTAGTCATATATATATATATAATATATATATATATATATATATGACTCCAAAGAACATCAGTCGCACATTCAAGTTTTGCAAGATCAACTGTGCTATAAAGTAGTTTGAGGCAATTTAATTCTGTGAAATTAAAGACTCAACATCTATCCTGAAATAAGATAAACAAAAAATGAGAGCTCCGCATCAATATAAACACTCAAATCCCTAAGAACATTTTCCGAGGTTCATATTATCACATTCATTCTCTTAAAAGTAATTTGCTGGTGTCTCTAGGTTATTATTTTGCGTTTGGAAAATCAGGATGTTTCCTGCATGAACTTCACATTAGCATAAACTGCACCTGGAGATTGATGCGATCAACGTTATGGTTTAAGGTGTAACACATAACTTCAAGCGGAACAAAGACTTAGTCAGGATATCAACTCAACTTAATCGTTCATGAATGAAATGAACAAAAAGGGTCCAAGGTTTGCGGCACAATTGAAGCCTGAAAATGACTGAAGAAAGTAATAAGTTATAACACCAGTTTGGATAGATATGAATCCAAGAGCCTATTGCCCCATCATTCAAAGCGAGATTAGACAACTTGTGCAATAAATCACGGTGTTGGATTCTATCGACAGCTTTATTAGCAGAATCGGTATGAATAAACAATATCTACTTGGTCCTTGTCATCGAACACTTCTGAAGCCGGTTGTAAAGTAACACGTAATATAACGAGTAATGTAGGTAATGGCCGAATTCTTCGTTTGGAGCATTACAAGTAATGCCCGTAGTATAGTCCAAACGAAATAAAATAATTCGCATTATATACATTACTCGTTAAATTACACCCGTCTGGAACCAGCTTAATGCAACGCGTAATGTAATGTAAGCGTTATGCTTGATTTACAAACAGACGTAAACCGTAAAAATCCCCGTAACGCATACGTGAAACGCAAATTTGAAACTACGGAATTCATAATAATCATAATATGGAAGTGTACAGAATACGCTCCGTAATTTTAACGTTTATGTTAGAGTTATGCTAGCTCGTAATTACAAACCTAGAAACCTGTTGAACTAGGGCCTATTTCTCTGAACTACTCTGCAACTTTTCACTTTTCAATTCTGAAGGCATTTCGTGTGAAGTAATACGTTCGAAAAGCTAAAAGTGCAAAGTAAATAATTACAAAACTACTTTAAAAATTTTTACTTTGCACTATCCAATTTTGAATGCTTTTCGTGCAACGTAATTCAATCGAAAAGTGCAAAGTGAAAAGTTGCAAAGTAGTTTGGTGCAATAGGCCCCTGATCTCAACTTAACGTTCGAGTTATAAGTGGTCTCCAGTAATTTGATAATGATATTTCAATTTCAAGTAGTTATATTTACATTATGAGATAAACAACAAAAATTTATTTATTCTTGAGCCTTGAACAGCAAATTGCTGATATTAATCGTATCTAACCTAATTAAACTAAATTCAAATAGTACAACCAACTATCTGTGCCTTCTTATTTGTGTGAAAAAAGTTTTCTCGAAAACCCGTTCTTCATCGTGAAGTTTCAATTCCAGCAGTTTTTTAATTTACTAGACTCTGTCTAGATTTATTGGTCTTACCTCACCCACCACCGTCGTTTTTTTATTTGGTTTTCACATCATTTTCTAGATTTTGCTTTCATTTCTTCAAACGGCAGCACAATGAAAAAAATCCCAAAGCTTCATTCATCTCATAAAAAAAATTACATTACACGTTGGATTACGTTTTACATTACACCCGTCTGGACCCGGCTTAAGACAAACTGTGTGAAATCTACAGGAGTAGGTAGGTACTAATGATTGTTATGTTTAACGAGAAAAACAATACTTGAAAGGGATATAGAGGATTGCAGAGCACGAAAGAACTGAAAATTTTATGTATACTGTAATGCAGGATATTGTGAATGATACGAGAATTCATTTACAAAATGAAATTTATCAAATAAAGACCGATAAAAAAGATAAGAGGAAAAATAATCTCTACTAATAAAACTTTATAGTCCGGTCAATATAGAAATTTGCAATAAAGAAAATTGGGAGCCAAATTTTGGTGGAAAGCTAGGGTTAACAATAAAAAATGAAGTTTCAAAAGTATTCGCGGTCAAAGGCCAAAATTTTAGGTTTTGGGTTTTCCTCGAAAACGGTCAGTTTCATCAAGAAAAAATTTCAAACAAAAGTTGTATATCTCAGAATTTTTTTTCACAGAAATAATCCCTATTTTTTTTTTCAAAGTGTTACGATTTCTGAGATATCGCGATTCTAAGAGCGAGCTATTAATTCATAAGAAGAGAATACTACACACCTTAACGAATTCGTGGTTTGAGATTTAGATTTTCGAATGTAAAAACTGCTCATATAATTTTCCTGATCTGAAATTTATTTCAGTAATAGTTTCTTATAGAGTTATATGCTCAGTCTTAAAATCAATGTTATATGGAAATATAGAAGAAGAAAATCAAAACAATGAAATGCCCTGAAATCTAAAAGTTTCAAACATCTTTTAATATGAATGAATCCATACGGAACCCTCACGCGTTCAAGCAAGAACAACCAAACCGAGCTGGAAGTAATATTACTCAGAATCAATAAGACGTATATCTCATGAAAAGTGAACCGGGAGACATTATTGAGTTAGTTATTTGAATAAGAATATTAGTCAGTGCACGTGCAGAATCTATGCCCTAACACGTGTCTTCGTTAGTTTAATGAGACGGCCTTTCTGGCCACGTGCATTTCCCTCTACGATATGCAGCAGGCCTTTGTGGGATTTCCTGAGCTTAGGCTAACCCTCCGTGTTCCTATATTCACAGAATGGACACATGAGAGGAAAATCTTGTTGGGAAACTTTCCTGAAATAATACCAATTCCATGGAGGCATAATGCTATATTCGTAGTTATCATAATATTGCTTCTGCTTTAACAGAATGAGCTTGATGGCTTGGTGGTGAATATAAACTATATTTTACTGGGTGTCAACGAGTAAGCTCGAAAAATTTCAAGAGAAAAAATTCATCTCACTTCTGAAGGAGTATTTTCGCTGTGCGGGTGCCAACAAATAAGCTTTAAATTATTTACTTCTTCAGAAGTGAGATAAATAAGTTTTCTAGAAATAGAATTTCGTCTTCCTGTTTTATGAATGAAGAGGGTACGGTGTATCAATATTTAAATTTGTTGTGATCTCAAGGACTTTAGGAGTGACACATGTTCATTCACCATTTTCCAACATTTCGGAATTTCAAGGAGAACAAAATTATTGCAACATTGTTTTGATTCCTTCGTTGTTTAGGCATAAGCAATTAATAGGTAGTCTCTTCATAAGAAATTATCCTGGGCATTAATCATTTGTGAATTGAAATCACACAAATTTACGCACAGGAAATTATAATCCTCTTGTAATGAAGTTCGATTTTTCTTCGGAAAAATGAGATTTCATTTTAAATATTTCTCTCCTAGTGATCTCTAGGAGCAGGTGAACTTTTTGAACATTCCATTTCGGTACAGATAAACAGTCCAAACTCACTTCTGTGTCGAATAGTAGAATATCTCGGACCAGTCATACCAGTGGGCCTTTTCTATAACAAAATTTTCTCGGACCACCCCCTTCCGAGATATCACCCTTAATTAGGTGCTGACTTAAATTGAGCTTTTATTTTTTTATCCATGACACAAAGACTGCGTTTATTTATTTTGTCTAGAAGTGGTCATGTCTCGCTGTTTTCCACTCAATTTATTGAAATGATTATAGAATATTGTTTTTCTTTTCAGCTATTAGTTTTCGAAAAAACATTCAAGAATAAAAAAAATTTGTAGGCAAAACAAAGATTTTAATTTTTATTTACAACAACTTTTGATATGAATATTGAGAAAATACTCGCGGTTAGATCTTTGCAGGAAAATTATAGAAATTTTAGGAACAAATAAAAGCTTAATTTTAGTCTCCACCTCTCAACGGGTGGGCTGGAGAAATTTTGGTATGAAAAAACGGCCCACCTTAATTTCATACGAGCATTCACCTTCTGAATTTTGTCGCATGAATTTAGGAACATCTTTTTGTATCTTCACTCAAAACATTTGGCTGTTGTAATATTTCGAAAAAAAACCGGTACATGGTTATGATTATTTCCTTCAGAGAGTTGGCTCTTTTTGTGTTTGTTCATTTGAGTTGAATCGTTATAATTTTCCTCTATTCAAAATGTTTGTAATGAAGTTTTCTTATAATGTGAATACTCGAGTGGGTTGTTGAATAAATGAATGAATGAATAGATGAATAAATGAATAAATAAATGAAGTAATGAATGAATGAATAAATAAATAAATAAATAAATAAATAAATAAATAAATGAATAAATAGATAAATAAATAAATAAATAAATGAATCAATAGATGAATAAATAAATGAATAAATATATAATTTAATTGATAAATTGTATTTCGAATTCGGCATTTCGTGAATAAACCCTCACGAAGGAAAATTGCCAAACTTTATTAATTGTATTGATGTGTTTCACTGTAGGGTCTGATATGAAATTATGATCATTTCTGATTATCGAAATTTGAAGAATTTTTACAGATTTTTGATTTTTCGCCCCTTTCGAGGGGCTTTAAAGGGAGAGGTTTAAAAGATCACCGATTCCTTCGTTTTTTGCTACAGAGTGGTCACAAAAATTCAATTAATTTTCCTTTTCAATTCAAGAGTTTTTTTTTGGCTTCACATGGTATTTAATTTTTTTATTCATACTTTTATTACTATTATTCTGCAGATTTGAAAGATAATGAACTGAGGTATGAGCGAGGGTATGAGACACCGATCATACTACCATGATCTATTGTTTTAAAGCAATTTGCAATTTGCTTTCGACGATTATACTGACTTCTTCCTCTTTCCCAATTTCCACTTTGTCCAATTCCTTCTCGTTTGCGATCCTGAGCCGTACACCTGTCAATAAGTATGCAGGGTATCCCAATTGCTTGATTTTGCTTGTTTCTGGTACCACTAGACTGGATGGTTTAAAACGTTGAGAGGAGTCCTGGGCTTGATTTCCGTGAAAACACCATCAGTAGAAACCGTTTCAGGATATCTTCATTTTTTTTTGAAGATACAACCAAATTTTTATATTTTATGAATTTCGTGTGTATTATATTCGAATATATCTGAAATCTTAAAATTTTCTACAGGTACTTTTTCACTGAAAATAGAACCCTGTATTATTTTTCTTTCATCTCGATATAATCAACGATGGCTTCAACCAATTTATATCCTGAGATTATTCTGAATTTCCTGGACCTTTCTAGGATTCTCAGACATAGTCTATGAAACATTTTATTATTGTTTTGATTGGTTTGATTCAGATATTAGAAATGAAACCCCTGAAGAGTTTCAAAAAATGCTACTTAACAATTATCTTAATAAATTCCTAAGGAAATTTAGATTGTGATAAGGAATGAAAACAAATGGGAACAAAAAAAATACGCAATTAATAAATCATAATTATAAGCATTTTCTGCAGATTAGCCCCAGATTTTTCCCCTGCCTTCTTCCATAGGTTTATTGCTTCTTAATTAAGTGAAAATTAGAAATTGACACATAATGATAAATGACAATCCTTGAACAAAAAGAGCTCTATTGAATTTCTATCAAGTTTCTCAGATGATATGCTCTCGATTGATCGGAAAATGAAGAACAATATACCCATGGAAGACCTTTCTATTCACGTGAACGATACAATATCACACACCTACATGTAGGACGCGATAGATCAGCTATTGTCGTGTCGTGGAAGAGAAAGGGCAGAAATAATGAGTGAAACTGTTGTGCTCGTAAAATGGGATATCTTGATCAATTTAACGTTGAAAATGCGGCCTACTTCTAGAAATTTACGGTTATTTGCGAAACGCAAGGATGTTTCTTCATACTGTAATGAATAAATTTGAGAAACATTCGAAAATACAGTTATGCAGACAAGAATCAACACGAATTGAAAAGCGAAAAAATTAATGTAGAGTAGCAAAGAACGTACGAATGAAAATAGCAACTGGTATCCAATCTACTCCTAACTGCAAAATTTAGTAGAAAAGTTTATATATTTTAAATCATGACAGGTCACTACGTCTATTAAGTTAGTTGATAAAAACTTTTCTCGAAATTTGGTACAGGGTGAGAATTGAAACTACCAAAAATTTTTCTTATCAAGCTAGGGGGAAAATCAATAGCTATTTGAATATCTGTCACCTTCTTTAAATTTTCATCATGTTACAATAGATGAGATGAAGTTAGTGCGCGATGTCCCAGGTTTTTAATAATATTAAGTTTTTGCGAAAATGGATGTTGCGAATTGAAATTTAGGACTCTGTTAGATGTCTCACAAACATCTTGTGTAAGTTTATCCGATCCGTGTCATGATTATAATTTGAGGAAGGTGACAGATATTCTAATAGCTAATGATTACCCCCTAGCTTGATAAGGAAAAGTCTTGGTTGTTTCAGTTTTCACCCTGTTCAAAATTTCGAGAAAAGGTTACCTTAAATTGAGAATGTTTATGAGAAAATCAGAAAAGCGCTGAGGACTGACCTTTGATGATCAGTAGAACTTGAGAGTAGAGGGATGTCAAATCATACTTTGCAGGAAATTTTCCAACTGGACATTGAATTGACCGGAATCCGTTATATATATTTAATATTTGTTTGGTGAAAAAAAGTTCAAAATGATGAATTTCAACAAAGTTAGGAGTAACTAACTTTTTTTCCATCTACCGAACATTCAATTAAGTAGATTTTATGGAGTTTGTTTTATTCATAAAGAGTATCTTGATGTAACTTGAAACTTTGAGAAACACTACTTGTTTGTTTCTTCAGTTTCGTAGCTTTCCTTCATTTCGTGGAACCTGGGAGCGAAGGCACGGCTCATTTTTATCAGAGGAATTTTTTTTGAAAAAGTCTATTCTTTTCATTCCGTGAAAGGAGTAAATATTGGGAATAAAAGTGATGAGAAAATAACGTTGATTTTCTAATTACCCAATATTCAATAATGTGAGTTTCTTTATTTCATAGAATCGGTTTTTTTTTGTGAGGAGTACTTTGAAGTATATTCGAAACTTTGAGACACACTTTTTGTTTCATTCTTTAATTAAGTTCAGTTTCATTATTTGGTGTATCTCAAAATTTCCAGCATCATAAATTAAAATATTTTTCACAAAAAAGCAGATTCCATAAAATAAAGTAATATACTTGATTGAATGTTGGGTAGATGAAAAATCAAAGTTAATTACTCACCACTTTGATGATATTCAAAATATTGAAACTGCTCTTCCCTAACATGGGTCCATTTCACAGAACAATAGGAACAAAATTTTCAGAAAATATATTTCGTTTGATAAAAAATGAGCCCTACTTTTGCTAACAGGTTTTATGAAATAAAGAAAAGCAAAATAACTAGTTTACACAGAAAATGCCAAAGTGTGTGTCATAAATCAAGATAATTCTAAAGAAAAAACAGATTGCCGATTTGGAGAGGAAACGGTTTTGACCTAATCACTCATATTGAAGAAACAATTTTGAACAAAATTTCCTAATTTGAGTTGGCGATTTCGAACTCTTTTGCAGCGATTATTGCAATTAGTGTTTGGAATTGAGGATATATTTGGTGTTTTGAAAGATTGTTGTTGTGACTTCCGATATTCTGTGGTCACTACCCATAATTTTCTCACACTTGTTTTCCTTCGTGCATTTTCTGTTCATAAATTTTTTTTTAATTTTTTATAAGGCACCACATAACTCAAACTTCACTTCGAATCTTTTTTGGTTCATTATTTAAATTTATTTACACATATTGTTTATTCGCAAAAGTATAACACAATGTACGAAGAGCGTACGAAGAGACGATTCTGCTTATCTGAAAGTAACAGCTTAAATTTATGATACCAGATGGTTTTTTTATGACACAGTCTATGCGACGTAACTGAAAAATTTACAACTGGGTACCTACTTCTTGAGGCCGCATCTCTTCCAACACTTGATATTGAAAATATTGGGTTAAAGACCATAATTTATTGCTGGCTATACATATATTGTCAAGTACTGATTGCAAACTTGTTTTTTTTTAATTCAGATTCCTTCGTATTTCAGAACTCTCTCGGAATGATGTATTTCAACTGCTTTGAAATTTTACCAACTGCTTTGAACTTTTTCCAACTGTTTTGGAATTTTTTCCCAATGCTTTGAAATTTTTTCAACCCTTTTGAAATTTTTTCCAACTGCTTTGAAATTTTTCCAACCGCTTTGAAATTTTTCCAACTGCTCTGAAATTTTTCCAACTCCCTTGAAAATCTTCCAACTACTTTGAAAATTTGCCAACTTCGTTCAACATTGGGGGGGGGGATCATCCGGGTTCATGTAGTTCTTCTTCCTTCGTTGCTTCTTGGTGCCTATGTCCCTATAGGGACATAGGGAAAGGTGGTCTGTTCATTCTTGGTTTGAACTGGGTTGTCAGGCTTCATCACACTTACTTAAGCTTGCAAACAACGACGAGATGATGACCATTCGTGCAAGTTCTCTTCCACCCTGTATAGTATATAATCGCCGTCTTCCACGCTTGAGTCTATTCAGATTCATTTGCTCGCGTTCGTTGTCTCTCTTGTAGGTTTGCTCAAGATGACCAGAATAGGTCAGGTATGAATACAGGGTATTTCAAAAAAAGGTGACCCCCTCTCTAGGAAAGTTAGAAAACTGAAAAATAATAGGGGTTTGTTCAGTAAAAAAATTTTCGTAACACCATCCGTATTCAAGATACAGGGCGTTGAAAAAGAAAAAAATTTACACATTTTTTACGATTTTGCCGAAACTACGAGCAAAATTGAAATGAAATTTTATACGAATATGTTTTAGAAGCTGATACATAGAGGGCGATAGTTACACGGTTCGTACTAAGTTGTTTTGAACATAACTTTTTTGATATTAGATTTATTAAGCTGAATTTTGAGCGATATCAAACATCATTCAATTTTACACCAAAAAGGTACTCCTGATAAAACCCGATACTGTGCACCGTTTTCGGAATATTTCGATTTGAAAATTATGAAGTAATATCCGATGCTGGTATAAAGTATTGATAAAATTATTAATTATTATTCTAGTAATTAGTAAGCACGATTGAGCTCTAGCCCACATTGATAGAAGGTCGTTATCGGTTGAGTAACCATTTTTCAAATCGATGAGTTGGTAGAGATGTTGAAGCTCCGATTCTTTGGCGTCCTCGGTCATGAAATTTCGATCCCTTGGATAACACAGTTTGGTCGTAGATTGAAGAAAAATTTATGCAACGGAGGTAAATTAACCTGAAGAATTGAAGGACAGAATTCACCGTCACTTCAATGACCTGATGGCTGACTCCCAACCGTTAAGAAGATAAATGGATTCCTTAGAAAAAAGTATAGAATTTTGTACTCGTGAAAACGAAGGACATTTTGAACACCTACTCTAATTTGATTCTATTTTATGTTATTACCTTTTTTTATTTTCTTGTGATCTTTTGTTCAATTAATACATTCATCATTACTTTATATATATATATATATATATATATATATATATATATATATATATATATATATATTCTTATGAAAAAGAGAGCTAAAATAATACAATAAATGTTGAAACAAAAAGTATATTTATATAAAAATTATGCACTCTGCGGAGCTATCAGGCGTATGGGAGAATCGGATGATTGCATTGTCCGGTTATCTAAGAAAGATGGCATTTTGGCGAAGAATTTCTGAGGATATTCTACATGAATGTGTAATTTTAAGAGAATAAAATAAATACATTAAATTACTTTATACCAACATTATTACTTCATAATTTTCAAATCGAAATATTTCGAAAACGGTCATAGTATCGAGTTTCATCCGGAATACCTTTTTGGTTTGAAATTGAATGATGTTCATTATCGCCCAAAATTTAGCTTAATAAATTTAATATCAAAAAAGTTATGTTCAAACCAACATGGTAAGAATCTTGTAACTAGCGCCCCCTATGAGAGTCAGACATCAAAACACATTCATCAGATGTATCAGCTTCGAAATCATAATCGTATAAAATTTTATTACAATGTTGCCTGTAGTTTCGGCAAAATCGTAAAAAATGTGTATATTTTATTCTTTTTCAACGTCCTGTGTCTTAAATACGGATGGCGTTACGAAAATTTTTTACTGAACAAACCCCTATTATTTTTCAGTTTTCTATCTATTCTAAAGAGGGGGTCACCGTTTTTAGAAACACGTCATTGCGATGGCTTCAATGATAAAAGTTGTTTTCGGTAAATATGCCATGATATTAACTCCTGTCTATTATAATCACCATAAAACAATTCATATGGGCAGGAAAGCTCATGATCATTATATCATAAACTATATTATACCTACTGAAATTTAAGCCAATTCGACTATTTCTCATACGGATAAATTTCTCCCATACATATTTCTGGAAAACACTTCAGCGAAACTTTTGTCATGCGAGTCCTGCTGAATCGCCCCCGAAAAGCCGTTCCTGATATCATCAACTCGCGAGGGGTTCCTCAATACACGTGCACAATCATCCCTTACCCCACACAGATCCGGCCACGTGACCGGAACATCTCAAGGCGCGTGGCCGAACCGGAACTAAGTCATATCTCTTCACCATAGACATTACCTTCTTGATGCACACTGCCTAATGTTAGATTCGACATGCTATTTATTCTGTGTGACTCATTCGAATGAAAATCCATAATCTTTTGAGCTCCTCGATAAGGAGCAAGTTGCAACATAGCTTCACTTTATGGCAGATGTTCAACTGATAATCTATTTTCTAGATGGGGGTTTGACTAAACAGACTGTGAACAATTTCGTACAAGCGAAGAGGGTGGGAAAGATGTATTGCTTCAAGTCATATGTCACGAAAGAGGTCAAAATCTAATTTCAAACATGGAGATTAGTTTTCTTTTTAATGGGCTTGACAGGTTTGCCTCTATTACTTCAATGTTGTGTGAGATTCTTCCGATCTGGACTGAGTGGTTTATTCTCCTCTTATCTATCTCCATCTCAATGTAAAAAATTTTGTCTTGCTCTTCTAATTTATATGTGAATTTAAAGAAATTTAGTCAATACGATTACAGAATTTTAATCCACCCATTTGCTACTTACTATACTTTATTCAAAGTACCGGTTTTTTGACCAATTTTCAGAACATTGGTTTCTTATTTTGATGTTCTCTCAGCACAGAAATATCCGAGCTTTTATATTAATATTGGAACAGACAAACTTCTGTGTTTTATAATTTTTAATCCTTATATTCCGACTCAATCTTAACAGAGAATTGTGATAATGTGTGCATCATGAATGTTGAGTAGTACCTAGTTTTTTGAAGAACTCATAGTATTTGTTGGGAGAAAAATATTTGGATGAAAGATTTCATTATTTCTGCAGTTTATCCGGTTAAATTCAATTAGAGTCAAGTTTTTCAATTGAAGCTTCATATTAAACGTTGTCAAATGAAAGTTCGTTGTAAATTATGATGATGGTATTGTTTATTTTTTGTAATGATAAGTCCTTGAGTAGGAATTGGTACGATTTACGATCATAATAAGGAACTATTCACTTAGCATGCGAATGCAAAAAATCACCAACATCAAATATGAATCTTAGCTACCGAGAATTCTGCGAAATAACATTAATGGATGTTACTTTTGTTACCCCATTGAGGACCACGACCTCATAAAAAATATATTTATCAATCAGGGAATTTTCATCGAACTTCATACTATATAAAATGTAAATTTGTCGACGGAGAGGAGTATGTCGCTGTTCACCTGTTACATACAAGTTGTGATCTTTTTATTATGAACTAGAGCACACTGTTAAATTCTAGAGCTTGAAAAAGCAACGATAAAGTTGCGAAACGTCACCCGCATCAAAAAAATTAGATGTTCTTCTGAATTATTCATTACAATCCCACCCCACGATTGTTGATTATTATCATTATTTTCTTTCGTCGATCGACGAAACACTGAAATCAAACATTATTTTCACAAAAAAAGTATGTAGTTGTCCTGAGCCTCAACTGGATAAAGTGATACTGATATTAAGTAATTATATTTAATATAAACTAGCATGAACAATAAATGTATTTTTATCGTATAAAATTAGAAACCTTTTGTTTTCAAAATTAAGTCAAATTTTCAATAGAATAGTATAAATTCCATTGAATATTCGATCAGAGATCAAAGTTGCAAATTACGTTAAAATTTACCTTCTTTATTACCTGAACATGTATTCAAATATACGAAAACCAAGTCGTTAATGTCGTCTTTTTCTATGTAGATATTGTTACTGCAAAAAGACTGTGCTACAGCAAAGGATCGAACAGATTTTAAATCAGGACAATTCTTCCAATTTTTATAATTCATCGGTAGAAACGATGAGGCAAATACCAGGTAACGCATATTTGAACTCTGCAATAGTCCAAGATCCCAGAGATGTCTGACGTAACTTATTTTCACATGGCTGATTTTTATATATGTTCTGTAGAATACTATTTTTAAAATAGTATCATAAGTGTCAGACACTTTCCATGGGCCAAAACTTTTGTCAGACGCTTTAAAGCTCCAAAAAAATGAATGAATGATTTTTAAATATGTTATTGAGACAAATATCAAATTAAATTTCATTAGTTAGACAAATTGTAGTGACTAAACATCCCCTAAATATAATATTATTCAGCTGAATAGTTTTTGTGTTTAGGGGATGTTTAGACACTACAATTTGTCCAACTAATGAAATATAATTTAATAGTTATAACAACAACGTACATATTTAAAAATCAGAAATGTGAAAATAAGTTAATTCGTTTTGGAGCTTTAATGCGTCTGACTAATGTTTCGGCCCATGGAAAGTGTCTGACACTTATGATACTATTTTAGAAATAATATTCTACAAAACATATATAAAATCAGCCATGTGAAAATAAGTTACGTCAGACTGCTCTGGGATCTTGGACTATTATAAGATAAGGACTATTTTCATTGATCTCAAAACTTTAATCTTTTTTTTTTAGTAGCTGATTTAAGATAGAAGTATGTGTAAGCTTCTTGTTGATTTTATTTTTTCTGATTCTTTCATTTTCTTTGTTTGTTTCACTCATGGACATGTTTTTGGTTGTTCCAGGATTTGTGGTGCGAATTATTGAGCATGCTTTTCTATTTTCTTCATTTTGAACCTGAATGAAGTTATGACTTATGCCTCATACTCCTACTTATCGTGCCCATGGTGGTGGTTGGGTTCTATTCCTCGACGTCTTGGTGGTGTCCTTCTTGTAGTAGTCGACGTTTTTTCGCATTTTCAATTTACTTTCGAACCGCCCTTGCTTCTTTAAGTATGAGCCCTGTAGAAAAAATTATTATTTGTTATTATTTTATGTATTATTAAATTATTATTATTATATGCTAAAACGATTCGTTAAGGTTTTGGAGAAAACATAGACAGGGTGATTTTTTAAGTGTTTCATTAGAACTATTCAAGGAAGGAATTGTAATGCAAATTCAAGATGTTCGTTTTAGACATGAACTTGAATTGTAAAAGTGGAAGCAGGAAACGAATGTAAACTTCGTTATTTCAAATGTAACACCCTTTTCATTTTTAAATATTTGAATTCTTCGTCCAATTCTACGCTAATTTGATATATGATATGCGCAACCTCGGCAACCCACTCCAAGCAATTGTTGAGTTATAGCCTAATTGTCAAATTTTTTGTCAGAAATATTGTCTCAAGTGAGTGTTTTTATCTTCAAAATCCCTTATTGTTAAAATTTTTTTTGCAATAGTGGTACAAAATAAAGTAGGATTAATAAAGGATGATACTGTTTCTGGTATAATTTATGAGAAAATTTTGTATAGGGTGTCTGAAACAGGGCTTCAAAGTGAGCCTCAATAAAATTATGAAATCTAATTTTTTCAAATGGTAACTGTATACTTAATTTTGTAATTTCGATCGAATGCTCGTCTAAAACTAGTTAGAGTACCTTTAAAATTAGTAGTTTTGCCTTTATTGAATGAAATTGGAATTTCATTCATACTTGTTGTTTGATTAATCGGGCAGTATGCAAAATTGGAACTACGGATTACAGTAACAGTGTTAAATATGTTCTTCATCG
The DNA here is from genome assembly GCA_038502775.1 of Hippodamia convergens. NCBI lineage: Eukaryota > Metazoa > Arthropoda > Insecta > Coleoptera > Coccinellidae > Hippodamia > Hippodamia convergens. The sequence goes on from CM076608.1 coordinate 58,364,055, forward strand.
ATGGTGGATGTAACAAAATATCAGATTGAGTGGTCAATTAGAGTGGCCCTCTAGTTCTCCAGACCTAACTCTCCTTGATTTTCATCAATGGTGTTCTTTAAAATGAGAGGTTTTTAAAAATAGCAATCATTCAAGGGAAGAGGTTGCACTGTGAGAATTATCACCTGGAAAAATTCGAACTGCTACAGAAGATGGAGTTCGTAGAAAAATTAATGAATGTATGGAGGAAGAGGGACAACATTTTGAAAATTTATTTGAATAGCTATTATTAAATTTCTGGTTCGGGTTTTTTGTTGTTAAGAAAATAGATGTGATAATTTTAAATCGAGTTTTTCTTTGTTTATTTGATCATCATAAGAAAAAGTAAGAATGACTGTTCCTAACATAGCTTACTAAAAATACGAGCATACCAATGAATTTGACTGAGCGAAACCTGGCTTCGGTCGTGAAATTCGAATTTCATTCAACAACGGCAAAACTACTAATTTTAAAGGAATGAAATGTTTGGTACATTCTAACTAGTTTTTGTCGGATTAAAAAAATATATGGTTGCCATTTGAAAAAAAATTAGATTTAATTGTTTCATTAAGGCCCACTTTGAAGACATCCTTTATGAAATTTTCTCATAAATCATATCAGAAATAGTACCATCCTACTTTATTTTATTTCACTGTTGCAAAAAACCTTTTACAATTAGGGATTTTGAAGATATAAACACTAATTTCTGATAATCTTTCTGACAAAAAATTTGACAATTAGGCTATAACTATAACTCAACAATTGCTTGAGGTGGTTGCGCATATCATATATCAAATTAGTGTAGAATTGAACGAAGAATTCAAATTTGTTTGAATATACAAGGGGTTTGGTACTTTTGAAATAACAAAGTTCACATTTGTTTCCATTAGAACCGGATGTAGATTGTGCTTGAAAATATTTCACAATATGAGGTCATGTTCTTTGAAACGAAAATACAAAATCTTGAATTTGTATTACAATTCCTTCCTTGAATAGTTCTAATGAAAAACTTCAAAAATCACCCTGTATATGGGACCCTATGCGAAAATTAATCAATTTTGTTCAATTTATTCATTTTGAATCATACAAATTAGGCCTGTCATGTTCATTGGCGTAACTAGAGTTGAGTCATTTGTTTATTTTCATTTTACTTTTCACTAAAAATTCTTTGAAATTTTTTCTACTAATCATCCACCCCCCCTTTTGGTACGCGTATAGTCATATTAGGAACTTCAACTTGGATGTGGCTATTATTTCGAAAATATTGGTGACCACCAAATTTTTTTCGGATTCTCTGTTCAGGAGAGATCTTAATAAGTTATTCAAAATATGTTTTTCATTTGGATGCTTCATCTACAAGAAGTGGACTTCGATATGGTGCCCATTTTTCGTTTGTGCATAATATTTGTTGTGACTATATGAGACCTGCAATATGGACGATATGAAGGATATAATTATTGGAGAGAGAACAAGTTTGAGAACCATAACAACCCTCTACACAAGACAGAACCATTCGAATGAGATGCTTCAACAGAAAACAAATGTCGAACCGATAGAATCTAGGATCAACAAAGCTCCTAAAAATGAAAGAAAGACTAGAAAGAGAAAAATACCTGTGAAACCACTTAATTAATTATTCGCTAAAAGTAAATATATTTTCAGATCACAACTTTTGCAGAAACTCAGTTCATAATTCACGTCAGTTGATATTTTGAAAGATTGAATGTTGTATAACAAGCTACTTCGGTATAATAAGCCACTTGGAGGTGATCCAATACATTTATTCTTCTTCTTCGAATATTTGTTGCATCGTCGTGACTTTTGGGAATCAAGGTATGAACCTAAAACGTGTCCCGAAGGACTTGACTTATTGATCCCGGGGACGGCCATGTTGGGAAGGATTTCCCTTATTCTGCGCCAGTGGTCGCTAGGCAACCCGCCGCCCCAGGACATTCCATTATGCAAACCCACCGTCGCCGCCTCCTCCTGCCCCCGGTTACTTCACCGAATAATTTTCCCGAACAATGGCATCTAATTCCTACACAATTCTGGAATGTTGATTATTTTGCAGAGAAAACAGTTTTCATCTCATTGAAAAATTCTTAATTTCTGTAATAATCCAGTGGCCATAGAAACTGTTCATGACGAATCATAGAAGATATTTTTTTTGAAATTAGAATTTGGAGAGAAGTAAATGAAACAATACAGACGAATCCTTGATTTCTTCCTAAAATGATTAAACTATTAATATAAGTAGGTAGTTAATTAATTAATAAAGGTAAGTAGGATTAGTTAAGACCAGTTTTTGCTATTATATTTGTTCTGTTAATTCATATTGTTCTTCATCGGGTTAGAGTTGTGTGATACTATTGAGCTCTGAAAAGTCCAATACCGATTCATATTGATCATGACCTATGAATGTCATCATCTCTTACAAAATGGTGGTGAATAACAAGAGATCGAAAAGAGCAATACAAATAGATATCGCCATGCATGCCAAATAACTACAATTACCAAAAACCAAAATAGACAGATCCATTAGAGAATGAGAAAATGTGGCACATCAGCAAGGACCTCTTTCCTGTAGTCGTCGTGTCCACAGGGTTGCTCTTATGAGAAATGCCCAAAACTGCAATTATCAACAATTATAAAAAAATTTATATATGTCAATTATACTTTAATCGAACCTATCTAATGACGGAACCTGATGGTTATAAAAGAAAAATCAAGGAGTCAGCTTGTATTTTGTTGGATGAAGATAATAATCTTGCCAATTGTTCAGTAGGAATAGATCGAATTTGGATGGATTTATTGAAAAAAGAACTAATTTCAGGAAATTTTGAAATAAAATAACGATATCAACATCTAGTAATCAATATTGATCTATGTTCATCATATTTTGACAAATGTCAATCCAAAAATCAATCAAATTGTCACGATTCTGCAAAGTTGCATGAAAATCAGTTATTGTCTGACGAAGGAGTCTGATTTAGACTCCGAAACGTAACGCTTAAGATTTCAAAGTGTTTTCATTTTCTTTCTGTTCATTGTTAGGCAACAATTTTTTCTCGTAAAGTTTTGGCCCCTGACAAATTAGTGCTCAAATTTTTTAAGCAGGGGCCTTTCTTATATTATTAAAAAAATTTTTTCTTATTTCAGAGACTGGGAGAGAAAACCCATATTAAGTTTTCAGGAAAATGCAGAGACCTCCCAGAAAATATTTCAATAGATATCCTATCTTTTTCGTTCTTGAATTCGAAAAAGGTTGATTTTATCGAGCCAAAAGCTGAAATGGTGAATGGGCCAAAAACTTTTATTGCTATATATTGTGTTTCTCTCTTTAGCATTCCTTATATTACTATGATTGTCTTCTCCTACACTTAATGGTCTGAAAGGATTAGGTTATGAATGTTCATTATTAGGTATATATATATATATATATATATATATATATATATATATATATATATATTCTTATGAAAATAGAGAGCTAAAATAATACAATAAATGTTGAAAATGAAAGTTCCTAAGTTGAGGTGAAAAAAAAAAGAAAAAGAACGCGGTATCATAACAATCTTCGTATGATACTATAGAATCATACGATACTATCACCACTAGTATCATACGATACTATAGAGCCAGGGCAAAAAGCCTCAGCCGAAAAAACCTGTCGCCCCGTAAAAAAAATAACATAAAATATTAAATATCAGGAAAATCTTGAAAGACATCAGTGTGAGATCATCTTCATGTTATCCGTCGATGGGCTCAGATAAACAGATTCTCCCCAAAACGGCTCGCAATTCACAATCTGAAATGAAAAAAGACAAAAGCAGAAAAGAAACCGATTATCCAGAATAAATCAAATTATTTTGAAATTAACCACCCATTTCAGAAATGCATTTGTTACTTCATGTATAGCCTCGAAACCATCTTGAAATTTATAAATGGGACAACTATTTATAAGGTGTTCTATAGTCTCCTCATTTTCCCCACACTCACAACTAGGACTCTCAACAGTCTCAACCAACCGAATTCCATCGGAAGAGCTATTGCATCGTCCATGTCCGGTTCTAATGCGGTTTAGAACAGACCATATTCTTCTGGGAAGGTCAAAACCAGGAACTCGGATGGAAGGATCAGAAATAAGATCTCTATTATTATATCGTAAAAATATTGAGATACATACAGAAATAGATACAAAATGTATGGAGACAGGTTAGTTGAAAAAACTCCCGACTGATCGACCCTGACTTTTCATAATTTTCTCGGTGTAGTGCACTCAGGAATTCAATAATACATTTTCGAGATATGAAGTAGATAATTTCTCCATCAAATGCTAATTTGAAAATATTCAGGTTAAAAAAGCCTCCGTTTAAAATTTCAAGTTTGAATTAATCTTACTATTTGTTTGGGACTTCTAATTTCTTCTCTAAATTTTCATCGCTTAAATCGATTTTACGATTATGATTATTTTGTGACTGTAATTTAAATTCATGCAGATTGAATTATGTACTTCATGAATATCCCCATAACTTGAAAACTAGCGTTACATACATCGGAATGTTTCCGATGCAATATGACAAAATATCCTATATTTTGTCCCTGTTTGTAATAACCAGGCGTTCTCATTTACTGTTTGCAATACCAAAATAAATATACATTATGATCTTGCAACATTTAATATCAAAGCCTTCGATTTGCATCCATCGATGAAACTCGCGATCAGTGAGTCATATATCTGAGAAAATTTCCCAACAAATTTGAATCGTATTTATATGTTCAGCTAAATTAATAATAAACAGTAGCGGTCCCAGCACAGAGTCAGTCAACCTCATACTATACTTTTCACAACTACGAGTTGGAGAATACAAATATATTCTGGAGTAAGTAAATATAAAATGAATTTCAGAATATAGGATTCCATTGATGTTGTGAATCTTCTAGAAACACAAAACTCCACTCTCATTTTTTGGTTGTTTTATAATCACCAGACCATTACTTACATTTCATAACACAAACCTAGAAATTCGAAAGGCGTACCTCTTAATTGTAAGTTGAACGCTATTTAATGAAATCCCTTGAAATTCGCATTTATCGAGTAATTGATCGGAATTAAAAAAATAGTTACTCAACGCAAATCTGTTCAAAAGATTTATTTCTCCTACAGTATTTTGTTGTAGATCTAATGCTCGAAAAGACTTTAGATGCATGTTTCCAGTGGTAGCGTAGCTCAAATCTTATTCTTTAGGTTCAATAGTAAACAATGGTCTCTTATGAGGAGAGTATGATTCGTAGAAGTAATCATAGAATTACATGAAAAAGTCTATGGCTTATCCCAATTGACATAAAAGAACATTTTCTTTCTGCTATTTTCATTTATTTCAGGTAGGAAAGTTTATGAGATATTAAACCTAATTTCTCTTCGCCAAAATTTTATAATATTTTACCTCGGTGTTTGCGAGGGATACTTCTTTTAGAAAAAACCACATTTTTGTGTGAAGTTATTTTATATAAGACGAATGATTTCCTCTCGTTGGATTTAGTAACTCTTTAATAGAAAAATTTGATTTAATAGACGCATATAAATACAGTAATGAAATAGCAATATGCATTAACTTACTGTCTGTTATGTTCATTATTTTCCACAACTATCTAATTCTTCATTATTAATTTCAACCGACCTTTGGGTACTTCACATACTTGAAAATAACAAACGAAATGGACACAAGCGCGAAGAAATTGTTTGTAACATAAAACGTTACAGTTTCTTCGCGGTTGTTTGATATTGTTTTCCAGCCATGAAATTATGTGTATTTCGTGTGTAAGAAGATCCGTTTCAGTAAGCTTGTACAATTTTATGGAAAGATCAAGCCATTCGAATCACAAAAAATACAAGTAGTATCTTGGACTCGACTCTATAGAAATGAGTTAAAATTTCAGGACTCCCCAAGAAAGTTGACATATTTGATTTGGCCTTAAAAGTTTCGTTTGATAGTGACTTCAACCAATTTCAGATAACTACCAATAGTAAAAAAAATTTCTAGATTTGATTTGACAATTTTGAAATCAGTAAAAAGAATTCAAGTGGGTAAAATTTTATAATTTTTTTTCAAAATTCAAAGAACTGCTTCAAATGTAATAGACAATTTCCTATCAGGGTCTTTCAGAGTTTTCCAACAGAAGATAATATCACCCGGATATCTGAACTTGGTTGAAGAACCCTCCCGACCAAAGAGAAATTTTTTAAAATTTTAATTGAAGGAGTTTTGAAGTTAGAGTTGATTCCTCTTCGAGAGGCCCATACATCTAAAAAACAATTCATGAAACAAAGGAAGTAGTTTATACTGTCGTTAGTATCTCTTTTGCAGACAGTTTGTATTTTTTTTTCTGGTTCATTCGAATTTGTATTTTTTAAACTTTCTGCAAATAAATATTTATGCACTTACTTATCTGCTACTTAATTTTTTGCTGAGTCAATTCCAAGGTTTCGCTTTCCTTATCAAATTAAATTCGATTTTTTCATTTCACCCAAGTTTCTTCTTTCGCGTTGTCCTATTTTCAGATTTGAGTTTTGTGCAGCTTTGAAAATTTAACATTTTTTATGTGATGACTTATCGTTCCACATTGAAGTAATAGATGTTTTGTTTGTATACGTTTTGAATAAAAAAAAATTTGAATGAAGATGTCCTTCAATATTGAATAATTTAAATTTTTTTTTGTATACACACCTCATATATTGTTTCCGTTGAAACTCTCAACCGTTAGAAAAAAGTATTCTACGAACTATTGTGTGGTGTTACCTAAAATCAAATTCATGAGGACCTTAATTGGCTGCAAATGCTCTTAAGCCGTAGCGAGATGCAGTCACCAAATTGCATGTCACTTCCTATCCTGATGGAGAAATAATGCCAAATCTGGGGGATTATGGGTGCGTAACTCATATCAGCATACCTAATCCGAGCCTTAGGGATGTCAGCTGGTCTGAGGGGGAGTTTCATTATGACCGCGATATAGCTTCTGTTGTCTTGTAGATCTTTTATGTGGCGCAAATAGAGAGCCCAAGGAAGAAAATGCAATTTTCCAGAATGGTCTCGAACCTTCGAATGACAGTGAGAGAATAGCAACACAACAAGAGTGTGTTTTGTCATATTTTTGAAGTCCCATGAGCTGTAATTCGTCTTTTACAAAGTATCATATGTTATACCTACGCCCGGACAGTTGATTGAAGTATTTGAAATAATAGTCAATCAACGCATGGCGCCAATACATCAAGTCAAGAAAGAAAAAATATCCACCTACCTATTATAATCATGAAATATATCGATTGTTGTAGAATTAAGAATGATTTGGCTGAGAATGGTAACAAAGGACGGACGCATCGAGTATGTCGAAAATCCTAATGAAATTTGCGATTCAAAAGGGGAATATCAATGTGGAATAAATAACAAATAAGACTTCCCCTCCGACCAAATGTCTAATAGGTTTTACCAATCACTGTATAAAAAATGCATCGTGAATCCCCACTGAATATCAATGCAATTGGTCGGAACGTTTTGGGTGAAAACATGTTGAATTTCAAGAGGACGAATATAAAGGGTGAATATTTGAGGAGCGGAGAGCTGGTGAACACGTAGATTTCAGTCTGATAAAGGAAAGATATTGGAAATTTTCTTTTTAAGAAAAGCTGTTGAATAAGTTCAACCAGTGTGACAAAAATTGTGCTTTGGGTTGTGTGTGTTTTAAACAAAAAATATTATGAAGTGTAATAAAGAGAATTCTAGCTTGTCAAACAAAACTACCCTTGAATGTGATTTCGATATTGTACCCATGGGTACGAGAATTCGGTATTGTACGAGTACATCAAGAAGATAACAGTGCCATACCTGAGCCTCATAAGCAAGAGCTATATTATGGTCATACGCAGTTTCAAATGAGGTTACTTTATTGAGAATATTCCAGAATACACTCATAGTACTCGTCTTGGGAGTAACTGTTATCATCTTTATTTCAAATGGAATAATAAGTTTCATTTCAATAATGATAAGGAAGGCAGGAAGATATCACTCAGTGATATTTTCACCATTTGCACTGTGGTTTGTAAATTTTGTATGACTTAGTTCTGGCAATGAAGTATTATTATTATTATTTTATATTCCCTGAAGCTCCTTTATAATTCGATTTCAACGCACACTAAAAGGTTTGGTTTATCATGAATAATTAAGAGAGTATTTACAGTTTAAAATAATTGAGGAATTCTTAAAGGAGTACATAAATATGATATGAATGATTTTTATATACATTGTGAAAGAAATACTCAAAATGTTCTCAAATTTGTTCTTGGCAACAACAGAATCTCCTACAAAATTTGTTTGTAATTGTTTGAGTAAAAATATTCACCATTTTTGTAGTTATCCTTTCTTTCAGGTATGATGCGATACTTGTCCGCTGTGCTGCAAAAATGCATTATAAATTATCAATTACCTACATTATTACACCAAATATTATTCAAATCAAAACATGCATGATGTAGCTCAATTTGATTAGGTTGTTTTGACGATTTGAAAAATATGAAAATATGGAGGATTTTTCATTTAATACAAGGAGACAAACTGGACTTGCGTTTATCCCTTGTATATTCGAATTTATGCTTAAAAAATGCACCATTGCATTGATGTGCAGATTGATGTGTCCAAGTATTTTTTATAAATTACTACCATGAGAACACAATTTTTTTTTATAAGTGGTTCATGGCACCTTCGTGGATTTTCGATTCATCAGAAAATTTTCAGTATTTTATTGAGGGACTTATTATTATTATTATTATTATGATGAACAGGGGTCGTTGTGGCTTCGTTCAGCCTTCCGGGAACTTCGACCGCAAGGATCTTTTGTTCTTTACCCAACTCGTTCATTTTAAATCCCAAGGAGGCCATCAATGGTGTTGATGAACCCAGCGACCTCCTTAGGAGCCTTGGCGGTTATTTCATGTGGATCCAGAACCGACTTCCCCATGTGAATGGTTCTTAGTTCCGCCAGTTCTGGACACTTGCATACCATGTGTTCAGCTGTTTCCTTCTCCGATCCACATAGCCTGCAGGTTTCATCTGCTGACTTTCCCATGCGATACAAATGATATTTATATCGACAGTGTCCCGTCAGCAGACCCGAAACACATTGAGGGACTTAGTTTACTTTTTACTTCATTACCTATATGATTTCTCCTTTGATTCTGTCGTTTGTTCGTATGATATACTTTATAAAGGATATTAATCATATGCTGGTTATACCTGAGCATAGGCATCTCTATGATCATCAATTTTGAAACACGCAAAAGCTTCAGACTATGAAAGTGTTTTCCTTGATTTTTTTGTTACTGAGTACGTGAATCTCTTATATTTATAGTACACTACAGATGAAAAGTTATCTGTCCTTATTTGAATTTTTCCGAATGAACGATGATAACCTAGTTAATATTGAATTTGTGTTAATAATTGATGAAATGATAAATCCTGGCAATCCCAATAATCTATTTTGTTGATTTAAGGAAATTGAGATAAAATCTAGATATTGCCTGAAGAACAATATCCTTATTCAAACTTATTGAATACTTATGTAAATATTATGCTCAGAATGATATTTTAATGAGTCAATTCTCACACTAACAGAAGGGCAACAAGAACAAGGTGACCACCTATTGACACAATTGTGTTATTTTACTACATTCAAAAGGGTCAATAATCCAAGTAGAGTACAATTTGTGAGAAATGAAAAAGTGGCAACTCTCCACTCTCCTATTCAGCCAGCAGTTGGAGTTTGGTAACTGACATACAATAAGCTTGACCACTTGCTATACCAAGATTCCCAAATATATTTTGTAACAATTGTTTTCTCTTCATACAGAGTGGAATAAATTAATTATCTCATTCATGAAATATCCAACGTCAAACATAAATTTCAAAGTGTCATGCTTCTACCTTCAACCCCATTTGAAACATAGGTACAGCCCCCAATTTTTTGAATAGGTATGGACTTGTGACACATCATTTGGAAGGTCGGGTAATTCTCCATTCAGAAATGTTATCATTTTCACGATGTTTTTTGCAAAAATCGAAATAAAAAAAAAATTATGTGATTATCGAAATTCATTGTACTATTCCCTGGAAAATTTACAAATCTTATTACAATAATAATAAACTTGTTTACCTACAAGATGTGAAAAAATTCATTACATAGTGTTTTCCAGATGGTACGTACCATGAAAACTATGTAAAACACTTTCTGTGTTGATGTAAGTTCCTTCAGAAAGCATTTTACTACTGATAAGTTCTAGTTTATAAATATTGTGCTCTTTGTGTTTGAAAATCATAATTTTAATTGTTAACAATGGAGAGATTGACGGAAATGCACAAAATATCAATTTCATGAATGATTGGTTACGGTGATAACAAATATTCTATTAAGATGGATGTCACCTTCGAATGAATGTGAATTTTACACTCGCTGATGTACAATATGGAGAGGTTTTAAAAAGTACCATAAAGCGTGAAAATAAAAAAAATCTGGGTTTTGTTTTTCGCATAGGTCGCAGGATCTGGGATGATTTATTCGATTTCGAAAAGCCTCAGTTTGGCTCACAGCTTGAAAACAATTCTTTGTATAAGTATCCGAGACAAAATCAAAGCATGACACGCTTTAATTACGTTATTCGCGAACCCTCGCTATGTCTAACGCTCCAGTTCAACTGTCTATGAAATTGACATATCACTTCTCCTGAAAATCGCTATCAGTGAGGGGATTCTAGATATGCCCAGATCGAAAGTAATAAAAGCACATCTCCTGCACCATAAAACCATATAAAATAAGTAGTAGGGGAGGATTTTCCCCCGGTCCGTCGTCCGGGAAATCCCCTTCATCTCCCGTATTACATGAGGGAACAACTCCAATGAATACATCTACTCATTACGCGGTCGTGAAGTCATAGTGTCGATAAACAGACTTGCTAAGAGTTGATTTTCCGAGTCCCTTTCGTACGGCTGTACTTTTCACGGAAACTCACGATTGTGTTACGTTTACCTAAGAAGAACTTGCTATGCTGATGGCTTATTGATCGACGTGCAGAGAGGAGTGTAGAGGAATTTTTTTGTTAGCCATCGAGTTGCGTAGTTGCTGATGGGAAAAATGTCAACGCTTTTCATTCAGGTTCATCAAACCCTCCCGACAAGAAGCAGCAAGTTTTGAATTTGAATTGAAGGTAAAAAGAAGCATTTCAAAGTAAACCAATCAGCATGGTGAAGAAGTGATTCTTCTCCGGGTAATCAACTCATATTCTTAAAATTTTTTTGGGAATTGAGATATTTCTTGATATTTTTTTTTCAGTCAAATCTGCGATCTAACACCTGCTCTGATTAATTTCAATTCGAATCATTTGTAATTTCCTTTTTTGTAGCTAGCTGAATTTTTGGTACGTTGGAAAGAATTATCTGTTTGCACTCTCTGAATTGATGTATTGAGATTCATCTCGCATAGCTTGGTTGGAGGCTTAATATCCACCTACAAAATTGATCTCTTTGAATTTAATCTCCTGGCTGTAATTCATGATCAATCTGACGACGTATGAATACATTTTTGAGAGCACTCCTTACAGATATATATGCAATATTCATAATTGCACTCGCTCTTCTTGTACTTATTTCAGAAGTTTCTTCGAGTACAAAATTGAATAATTTTTTCTTGTTCTTCTACTGTTGGTATATCCTAATAATTTTCAGATGATACCGTTTCAATTTCTCGAATTGATCGAAGAACCTTCTCAATTGTTTGATGATTTGGGATTTTACGTTCTGGAGATCCCATTCAGAATTCTCGGACCGATTTTCGGTTATTTCAGATTCATAACACATGAACTAACAGCATATAAGCATACAGGTACTGAAGATATACAGGGTGTTCCCAATGGTAAGGTTTTTCTGACAGAAGGTAGGACTCATCACAGTTTGAATCTGTCCCTATGTACCTATTAATAATTATCCCTCAGATACCTATTCTTCAAGTAAATCCACAGTATCAATACCCCTCTCTGAACTGAAAAAATACAAATATCATGAGTAGAATGTGTGAAAAGTGAAAAGTATGACGCAAATATATTTCCATCTTCTATTTATACCCACTATTCCGTAGAAAAATTGTGCGACTAAGTTCAATTTTGATTCTAAAGAAATACTGGTGTTCCTCATATTGATAGGATTAAATTCGAATTCAATCAGTTTTATACAATTTCATCATTATTAACATGAAAAAATTTACAAAATAAAACAACAACAACAAACAAAGATATGAATTCTGTGAGTCAGCCTATAAGCATAAGTAGATAAATAAGAAAAAGAAAATATATTTGCCAAACGATTTATTGATTTTTTCAATGATTATCTACTGCTACTGTATTAAGCCGATTAAGAGAAAAACTGAAGATATTATGAGGTTTAGGCTGAAGGACTTCGGCCCATGGCCTTTCGGAACAAATGAAGTACTTTCTTCTTTTATTATGAGGTCACATTTTCCGAGAGCTCTTGCGTTAGAAACATATTAATTTTATTTCAGACTGCCCCCCAATTTTGTGAAATAGACGAAAACGTGGTATACATAGTATGAATTAAATATAATCTTCTCCTATCTGGACGCTTACTTTTTTTTCTAATTTTCCTGGGTTATCAATCCCTCGTATCAGTCGACTCGAGGGCATTACCCTTGACCAGACAGTGAACCAATCTTACTAATGGAAGCCCCACCACTAACCAGAACAACCATTTCATTTTCTCGAAAGGTTTCCGTGTAAGGGACCTAATTCAATCGATGCATTAACTGAGATTGGCATTTTTTCTTAGGGTTGAAAAATCGATGGAAGACCACTGAAGGTGAGTCACACTCCGCCGGATTTTCAGATTTTGGGAGGTCTTAAACCAATTCGAAGTTGGACTTTACAGTACAGAGTAATTGAATTTTCGGGACTAAATTGAGCAGAATAACTGAGAATGGTTAGCCTGCACCCGTAATTGAAACTACTGTATAGGGTGGCTAGATTTTGATGATTAAGTACTGAATCTTCTTAATTAAAATATATAGAAAAAAGCTAATATTAATGTCATAAATTTTTTTTAACAAACATAAATCGCTGAGTACGGCAAGTCGCTTTTACGATGTCTAGTTTCCATGCTATTGGGCGATTTTGGAATTTGGCTTCCAGTTTAAGAGCAATTAAAAAAATTTTTTTAATGCTTTTTTTAGTCAATTTCAAAAATATATCATGATATACTTCTGAGTTTTCATATCAACAAATTCAAAGAAGATTTTTATACTGATTCATATCTTCTTAACTGAATAGGTCAAAGGACTTGATAATCTACAATTGATAGCTGACAAATGGATAATGAGAACATTTTTTATAGTTATACTAGCATACAGGAGTCCAAGAGTGTTTCTCGAAATTTTTTGTTTTTACTAGGTATGATTTTTCTACTTAATTAGAAAATGAACAGTATTTGCATAAAAATGATTTCAAATCTTAGAAGTTAATGATGCCTGTCTGAATTATGTTGACCGAGAAGTATTTTTTCGAAATTTTTCATATATAATAAAATAGGAAGTAAATCATGGTATATATTTTGGAAAAAGTTTATTTAAAAGAATCATATAACATTATGGTTTCCATTTGATTTTTTTTCTCAATTGCTCTGAAATTTGAAGCGGCACGAATAATTCGATAGCTCTTGAAAAACATACTGAAAAAACTGCAATAAAGCTGTTTTTATTTCGAGAGCGTGGTCACAATATTGCGGTTATAGCGAATTATAATAATTAGTAAAATTCCAAAATCACCCTGTAGTCTGTAGCGTGGAAACTAGACACCGTAGTCAGGAAAGCATGATATTACTATATTTTCTATCTCTTATAATTTAGGAGATGTAGTACTAAATCATCGAAATCTGACCATCCTGTAAGTTTCATTTTGTCAAGTTGTTGCAGAATAGATCTTAAAAGGTTATTGTCCACTTGCGACCTTATTTTTATAAACAAGGGCACAGTGATTTCGTCCATATATAATAGTTTTCGAAAGAAAGATCAATTATGTTGAAATTTTATAGAACGTTATTATGCAATTTCTTGTCTTGTATAAGGGCTGTCTTCTTTGCGAGATCCCTCAGGCTTATCATTCCTTTAGCCTTTTGGTGTTCGATTCATTCTCTAGTTTCTAACCACGGACGCCACAGCTAGTGTTGATTGGTCAAAACAAATGCCACAAATAGTCAAAAAATAATGTTTCGTGAATTAAAGAATTTGCCTGAAGAGGAAGTCTGATGTAGACTCCGAAACATTCGTTACAGGGTTTAATAGTCGAAGAGATATTTCTTGTTTCCTTTTTTGAAGAATTCGGCCGCTGACAAATTAGTGCATGTGTTTTACTCACGCAGGGGCCTTTCTTTTATAATTAAAAAAATTTTCTAATTGATTTCGGTTCCAGGGACTGGGAAAGAAAGTCCAGAGAATTTCCAAAAACATCATGAAAATTATGCATGAACTATAATGTATTATTATATTGTATATTATGTATAGAAAATATAGAAGTTAACATCACTGAATTCGGGACCTAAATTGTTATTTCAGCCTGAGCAGAAATATTCTTCAATTTGATCGGTAATCTTACAAGAGTTCGGGGAAAAAACTATTGGGGCATTTTTTATTCCTAATTTCTTAGATTGGTAAGTCACAAAAATCATATACATACAACAGTAGGAAGTAAAATCTCCCTGAAATATTCTCAGGCCAATATATTATTGCACTATTGAATTATTCGATGGCCATTTCTACAATATGCTATGAATTAGGTTGAGCACAACCTCAAGGGTTTATACTTCATTGAGACTTTTATGAAAAAAACTGTGACGACGGGAATTACCACTTTTTTTAATATTTCTGATGAAAAAGTTTTTTCTACGAAAATTTTCATTTTTAGTTTTCCTAATATGTATTATCATAACCCTTTTGTCCTATTATTATTCATTATTTACTATTATTTTTGTGAAAATGAAAACCTACGTTCTTAACACAAAAATTATAGAAACGATCATTCCACACAAATTTGAATACAGGACAAAACAGTTCGTGATATAAAAATCTCTTCGAATTGATGTCATGGCTCATCATCAGGCGAATTGTTTATTTCTCATTCAGAGAGAGATTCTCAATGAAATACTGAAACAGAACGTGAATTATTACCATAGTTGTGGCATTAGAGTTGTGAATTTAGACATAAATTCCTGATATCTAACGGAAGTAAGGCCAACCAAGCGTGATTTCTTCATGCAGATAGCATTATCAATGGAGTATTTCCTTCCATTCATTATAACGAAGTGGTCATTTCAATGTCTAACTCGACTGATTGCAGAGAAAAGGTAGTGTACTGAGTCAATTATGGGATATGGAGTAATTTTTTGTGGGATTAGTTCAGCAATAGATTCTATTCCATATGAAGTATAGGCAATCTCGAAGAAGTATATTAAGAGGGAAAAACGCACTTTGTGACCTTTACACTTGAGTGTTTATTGTTTAGTATTTTTTATACTAGCTAGCTTTCACACCACCTATCATAGATATCCTGCATTAACCTGCATTAGTTTGAGCATAAATTGTCACTAACTGAGAAACATTTTTCGTATATCGCACCCTCGCTACAAAAGTGACACAACTCAAAAGTCGAAAATATTCAAATGCTAAATATTTTTTAGTTAATGGGAAACATGAAGTAGACACCAATTCTGATATGTAGGTATCTATATGATATATGGAGAACCCACTGATGTGGGTAAAAATTTTCCATGATTCAATCTAGGCTCGTTTTCTGATCTATTTCATAGCATAAACCGAAAAAAGTAAATTTTGAGTTGTGTCACTTTTGTAGCAAGGGTGCGATATGTTCATAAAACTGTTTACTACCTTCCTGATACTTTGAAGATCTTAACTGTTGTGAAGAACTATAAAAATAAATCGAGATTCGTTCTCTTATATGTATATAGGTGCTTATTCCTTCGCACAGTTTTCTGAAGCTGCCAAAATTTGTATGAAATATTGAAGTTGTGGAGGTCATTTCATTTTGTTTTTGTATACGTATGAAGGTCTTTGAAATAAAGGGAAAGTTGTGTTGCCACTGCAATTGCAAACATCAATTATTCCTCGATCTGTTGTAAGTTCTGAAATTGAAATGAAAAGACTTTTTTTGACAAGAGAGAATTTACCGGGGTGTAATCACCCCTCACCTCCATACGTATCATAAAACTTTAGAAAACGTGCAACCTGGTGCACGAAATATATCTTCCAATATGCTATCTATCTCTGAGTAACACATTAAAAATATTCCTAGCAAAATTACCAATTTCGATTTATAGTCAACCGTATCATCAATAGGTACTTTGTCGAAGTATCACTGTTATCTTAATGACAATAATTGATGAAATCTGCTCTATATTTGCATGGGCACCCGCAAAATTTTCAGGGGTGGGGCCAAATCAAAATTTAATGGGGCGAAGGCGTTCGTTTTGCTCAAGAACAATAGGGGGTTCAAATTCTCAGGGGGGGCCACGGCCCCTTCTGGCCCTTCCCTGCGGGCGCCGATTTATAGTCGTAGATCCAGTTTTTAATTATAGAATCAACTATCGCGATATTTATTTTATGCAATTATGAAATGAAATTCTAAGAGGTTTATTGTGAAGAACTTAACCACAATGATTCATAAAATTTCAAATATACGGCAGTGATAATTAATTATATTTTCACTGAGTAGCACTAGTCCTGAGGTTTAGTTGAAGTCTTAATTCGAATCAAGCAAAAAGTTCACAAAATGAGAAAATATTCAGACGTTTTCGAGACAATTGGGGTTACCAAGATAAGTGAATCACCCTGTACATTCCTAAATAAAAAATTCCTTAACAAAAAAATCCTAATTTAAACCCGAATAATTCTGCAACTGTTTTTATGAAACCTCCTACAGAGATCGACAAACTTCATGGTATCATATTTTGAAAAACTCAGGGTGGTCCAAAGTCACTAACAAAGTTACATTCAGTTACTTATACATCTTCATGAAACAGCCTGTATAACGAAACTTAGCGTGGTGGAGGTATTTGATTATCTATGATCTCTTCTTATGCAGATCCCGAAGCATAATGAAAAAAATCTGAAAATTAGAATTATCGTCAAAATTTAAAAATTCATTTTTTCGGAGCTGCAATTTTAGAACGCCGTATACGAACCGGATGTAAATCTGATATATTGTTCCTAAGCTTGATATAAATATAATATGTAAAAATGGGGAAAATTCACTGGACCTGCTTTTCCTAAGTAAGTTGCGGGGTCATTCATTATAAAATAATAATATTCTATTATCAGCTGGGTGAAGGTCGATTTAGGTTCGGATCTTGGACGAAAATAGTTTTTGGATTATTTCATCCTTATGTTTGCAATTCTATTCAAAATGACCCCTAGTAAAAAACAAATATTGAGCACTCAAAAGCGAAGTTTAGTATTGTTAGATTATTATCCAAGAATTATTTTCATTGACATTTCCAAATGATTTTTCCGGTATCAGATTGAACAGTAGACAAGAATAAGAAGTGTTAACGTAAATAAAACGTTTCATATTGCATCGCCAGTAAAAAGCATATTTTGTTAAATTGGAAAATCCATTTAAGCCTATGATAAATCGGTAACTTCAACTCGTAAGGCGATCCGGAATCAGGTCTTTCGTTCATCTTCTACAATTTCCTTCAGGTGACACATCTATTTAAGTACGCGAAGATAAGAAGAGGAAAAGGCTTGGTCCTAGTCATTCATTAAACGTCATCAAGGCCTACTACAGGATGTAGAGATTTCTTTTTTCATTTCTTTCCATGCTGACGGCCTAGGAACACTTGCCACAATTAACTCTCTTAGAGGATGTGACTCGACAGAGAGAAAATATTTTGATATATACTTAACCATATTAACACGTGGTGGATGGTCTGCTAGAAGGTGATTACAGAAGTGGTCAATTATGAACCTTAATTGCGAAACATTTCATCTTATAAAACGACCTAATTGATTCAATTAACTAGCTATTCAGGTTATCTTCATAATTGATAATTCAAGTATGAGTGGAAAGATGATATTTCTGAACGTCTTCATCTCGCAAATGAACCTAAAAGAGTGGAAAAAACGTAAGGTTGGCTGCTTCAAGTCCTTCCATTCTTATATGAAAAACATCTGAACAACGCATATGTATCTTCAAAAAAAAAAAAATTTTACTTATTTATTCGAAAAAATTGATCGTTAGCATAACGCATCTGAACATAAGCACAGGTGGTGTTGTAAATTATTTAAAAAGGCATTACCATAAATTCTCCCTAACTTTCCTGAATATATTTCGAAACCTTGTGCTCCTTTAAGAAAAACACACGATAAAAGCCATCAAAATTATATTTATATATTTATATTTACTTAATGAAATTGTTCGCTAGTTCGAGTTACAGACATTATCAAGATTTCAATCAAGTGTTGAATGACTATTCTAATGGATTTTAAATTGATGATTGGATAGTTCACAAATTAATAAAAATTAAATTTATATTAAATATATTCATCAATTGGAGATTCAGGAAACCACTTCTGTTTGAAACTCGAATTTCAATAAATGAGGAAATTGTTGTCCAAATTTCTGTGGTGAAAAAATTAGGGTTTCAATGATTTAAGATACATTTTTCTCTCTGAATCTGAGTAGATGCTAACAATTTGAAAACATTTGGGCAAGATACGAAGTAAACTTGGAAAACAATAATATAATACTTGTTGATTCCCTTAAATATCTCATAGAGAAAAGTTCAAAATATTTAGAAAACATTGACTGCATCCAAAAAATATCGGAATTTTAATAGATCAGTTAAGGTAAATCACTTCAGAGAAAAAAGAAAGTCTTCATAAACGATTATTATGTCGTTTCCGATTCATACAACTTTTCATTTCATTCATGAAATTCTATTTATAAGGATACCTTCTGATCTTAATGTTGCCCACATAATGACACAGATACCAAATACTAATCATGAAATGAAAATATTCATTGTCAACTATGACGTTTAGGGAAAAAAGTTGTTGTTCTTTTGATAGACGAAATTTACATTACATTCAAATTAGGTAAGCTACTGTTCTGATTTTATACGCTGCCACCAAATACAGTTTGGCTAAAACCATTTAACCATTGATCATTTCTACAGTTTCTGGTTATTTTCATGAAACTGTTAAGTTATTTCCTGTTGGCTGCTTGAATGAATGATTTCAATGAAAATATTTCATTCTCAATGTATTGCAATTCGCTAAGTTCAGAAATCTGGTTTTGAAATTTTATGTATCATTAAAGATAA
Source organism: Hippodamia convergens (assembly GCA_038502775.1). NCBI lineage: Eukaryota > Metazoa > Arthropoda > Insecta > Coleoptera > Coccinellidae > Hippodamia > Hippodamia convergens. Next base: position 58,383,515 of record CM076608.1, read on the forward strand.
TTATAGAATAAAATAAACAATATTCGAAGAAATTTCTTCTTGAAATTGTATTCCAAACTTTATTTTTATTCATGTTGTCATTTTGACAATTTTCGGAATATGTCGTAATTTTTTTTCCCTGAAAATATTCCGTTTTCTTGTGTTATGATATGTTTGGTTTATCTATGGGAGATGATTTACCTTATATTATTATGAGGGGCCTTCACGGGTCTTCAAACATCTGAGGTTACGAAAAATCATCACTTGGATGGTCGTACCTGGCTCGAAAAAACCCTCACGATCAGAGATCAAGGCTGAGAATTCAAATTTGAGTATTGAAGGAATTCGAAGGACAAGAGTGATTACGTTCTGAAATTAGCCACTGAACATGGTGTTGAGGTCTTCTAAGAAACCCACACGGCAACAGAGGAACTTCTTCGTGAAAGAGGACAATTGGAAGTTATGTACTCATTGATTTTTCACTTAGTCCAATTTAGTGTTAAGCTTGTTTTGTTATAAGTTTTCTAATGTTTAGCAATTCGAAAAAAGGAAATTGATTTTTCATTTCCTTCAAATTTGTGACATTTCTGCAATGGGTGGTTAATTCGCAAATTATAAGTTAATTCATTATAGGTTTTTTTTTTATTTTTTTTTTACTTCAGATTTAGGATTCAGATTGGTGAAGAGTCTGTTTTTCTCTGCTGCCCATAAAAGAACTACATGAAGATGTTCTTTTGATCAATTAGATGTCCTCCAAGATTCTCTGATAGATGATATTTTTAGTATTTTTTTTATCACCGACGAGGTTAGGGTTTTTTCTGCTGCGATTTTTTCCCTTTCCTCACTTAATTATATTACAGGCCTGTATGATTTTCCTGTGTTGCACTAACCCCAACTAGGTACCTTTTTGTTTCGATATGTATTTAGCTCCCTAAATCGGAAGAATATACATATTCCATTGCTATATTTGATTCACGTTATGATAAATATTTGAAACAACTAGTTCGATTCGAAAAACTAGATGAAAGATTTGTAGGTATATTCCAACAATTTATGAAGCTGGAAAAACATTTGGCAATAAGAAGGTATACAATTTATTCTAGGTTTCAACAATAACAGCTCCAAAAGAATTTCGTTTCAACGACACTACAGTCATAAAAGGCGTTATTCATATGAATTTTGAAAGATTAATCCAGGTGAATATGATTATAGAGTCAAGTTTTCGAAAATGACACTCATAAAGGTTATGTTCAAAGTACGTAACACAATTAGATATTATTAATGTTTTCTTACAAATTAAAGTATCAGATATTTTTACCAGGTTTATTCACCACAGAAAAATATTGGCCATTACGGACTCATAAATTGAACTGTCTGAGTGTTCAGTCCAGTGAGAACATCTCCTGAAATATAACTCCTGAAGATGCCAGACACTCGAACTGGCGAAACGTCGAGAACTAATCCACGACGACGGCCTAATCGCTCGAGAGAACAGGTTACATTGAACGATGGCCGCGAAAGCCTCAACCAATTCATATATTAATTTATTCATCAATAACAGATTTTATTAATTTTTTTTATGGTTCGAATCCACAAAGAGGGCTATTGGCGAACTACATATAAAAAGTAACTTCATTATCTCCTGGATGTTGTGAAAACTACCTATAGCACAGACGGTTACTGCTCGAAAAAAAAACAGAAAACCTTCCTCCTCAATCATATTTTCAGATTTGAAGTTTAATCTGCCTCACAAATATTTAAAAAATATTGTATAAATTAGTACTGATGGCGAATAATTGTAACATGTTTATTCATTATCCGAGCTCAGAAACTCTCACGAAATCTACTTAAAAATTAATATTTTTACGCTCATAATATAAACCTCGAAACGGATCTGTGCAGTTCTGACATTGGATATCATTGCAATAAACGCCACTTTCCGGTACCATACACCAAACAATTTAACGCTTACTTCAAGGTAGGCTGCCTGCATCATTGTAACTGACGTATAAACTTTTATTTATTGGGACGCCGTTAAAAAGGAAGTAATTAAAATTTAATATAAATTTTAATGCTTCAATTTCGATCTTGCACGACCAGACTATCAAATACTTCCATTCAGTCGAAGGAGAACTGCTCGTTATTTATAAGGAGCTACAATAATTTTCCATGAGATTTATGATCTTAAAACACTGTATTTCCTCTTTTCAATCAATCTCATCAATGAATAACTCTGACTGGATTTTTTTCGGTATGAACTCGTTCTCGATTCTCAACTCAGGGTCAGGTATTAAATTTTAAAAAATTACCGTGGAATTGAAAATAAATGCGTAGTAATTTGTACTAAAATATCATATCGTCATTTTCTTCAGTTAGTAAGCCATTGTCATTTTTATTCGAAGAATCTCGGAAATTTTAAATGGTTCAGTTTAGTTTTTTATATATTCAACTGATGGATGAGAAAGAGTTCAATGTTGTTATATATATGTAGATATCCGAAAATAAACTAGATACTTTCAGATTACCCTAGTCGGGATAATATGTTTTATCTTCTTGGGATATGGAACTTTAGTAATGCTCATCTATTTAGACTACATACATGGCAACTACGTACTCACGGCCGTTTTCAATACCCAACTGTCTATCCACCTATGTTCCAATGCTCAGTATCCAGTTGGTTTCGGTGGATATAAAGGTTATTGAAAAAAGTCGATGGATGGATTGTTGTCTAGTTTTGTTTTTTGATAAAAAAAGTGAATTGAATATTTGGGTGCCTACTATTAAGATGGGATAGGTAAGCATCCAATTCTTCAAGTCCATGACTCCAAACGACGAAAGTATCACCCACATTGTGATGAAATTCTATAAAAATGTTTTGGAAGATAATACATCCAATGTTTTTATGTCTTCCTGCTTCCTGAAAGGCTAGCTAAGTTGCACTGTTCGTACCAAGTAGTATTGAACATAACTTTTTCAATATTAGATTTATCAAACAACATTTTAAGCAAACTGAACATGATTCTATTTTAATCCAAAAAGGTTCTCTTGGATAAGACTTGATGCTGTGTACCTACTGTTTTCGAAATATTTTGTTTTGAAAATTATGAATTAATAACCGATGCTGGTTTAATGTAGTGATAAAGTTGTTAATTATTATTAATTAGTGATTACGATTGAGCTCCACCGCATTTTGGTAGGTGTCGTAATTGGTTGAGTAACCATTTTCCGAATCGATGGATTGGCAGAGGCGCAGAAGCTCCGATGCATTGGCCTTCTTGGTCGTGCGATTTCAATTCCTTGTAAAAGACAGTTTGGTCGTACTTAATTAAAAAAAAAATTCATGCAATATAGGTCAATTCCCGTCGAGAATTGAAAGACAGAATTCATCGTCATTTTAATGAACTCATAACTGACTCACAGCCGTTTTCAAGATTAATAGATTCTTTAAAAAAATGATGAACTGTATTCCTGAAACCAAAAAACATCGAATTCTATTTTTAATTCGCATCTGTGATTTCTTGTTTAATTAAAACATTTATGATTACATATCAGCATCGGCTATTACATCCTAATTTTCAAATCGAAATATTCCGAAAACGGGAGCAAGTATCGACATTTATCAATAATACCTTTTTAGTGTTAAATTAAATGATTATTAAGTTCACTTGAAATTTTGCCTGATAAATCTGATATTGGAAAAGTTATGTTCAATACTACTTGGTACGAACTGTGTAACTAGCGTCCTCTATGAGAGTCAGACATAAAAACAAATTCATTGGATGTATCAGTTGCCAAAATATATTCGTATGAAATTTCATTGAATGTCGTCAGTATACTGGCAAAATTTAATGAACATATATTTTTGTATTCACAGATAAATCTGAACCACATATCAAATTCAGCTCAAGACGAAAAAAGTGAAAAACAACTTTTGATACTGAAACATGATGAAATATGAGCAACATAAATAAAATCTTTCAAATGGAAAAAACGCATTTTAAAATGTGATACCAATTAATAAAGAAAATTGCATTGCCACTCTTGCCTCTAATTCCAGAATAATTATGGAGCATTTCACCAACAACCCCCTCAGTATTAACCGTCACTGAATCCCCTTGAACCATTATGTTCCAGTTTCATATCATAGAGGTTCTGGATCCAAGAGAATATACCTATTTTTTCACCCCATACATTGTTTTGGGATAAAAATAAAAAAAACGGAGACTTTCTTCTTGGCTTATTTAATTATTATTGTTTTTGTTGTATTTTTCGACTTGAACTCACTTTTGGAACACTTGTATAGATAATTTGAATCTCAAAAACTCTGAAGTTGAAAAACTGGCATTACGACTTTCATGATAAGACTTGGAACACACCATATTTTGCCATGATTTCAGAATTAAAAAAATCTTTAATTCGTATTGTGACATCTCTATTACTTCAGTCCATGAATATTTCTCTGTAATGGATTAAGAATTATTGGTCTTTTACACATATTATGTTTCATCAGCTGAAAAAATCATGAAAGAATCTCGAGTGTCATCTCCTCCAGTAGAGAACATAATGAAATTTTGGAAAATTGGGTTGAGGTCAGTAGATCCTCCGTTACAAAAATATGGAAAGGTGTTCATTCAAGGTCTAATGAATAGTGCAAAGTAGAAATGAATAATTTAAAAACTGTGTTATTTACTTGGATAACCAAGATATTCCATTTTTAGTAAGGTGGGTACCTTGCCCACACCACACGTGCAAATTCAACATGTTTTCAAGATTTTATGTTAATCGCCTATTGTGAAGGAACTAAATTTTATTTTTCATCACGTTCTCTCTATTTGCCCGCCTAATGATAATGAAATATTTCAAACTGAAAGTTGTTCGTTTTGAGATAATTTGATTGACCAAATTGAAAAAATGATCCGAAGAAAAGCACAGTTTCAACACTATCATGAAGAATTGAAAATAATTCAACCCCATGGCTTGGCACTTTTAAACATTCAAATTGTTTACATAAATCATTATTTTTCGATTCTTCCAATCTAGTGCATGCTAAAGTTCTCCCCAACTGTTTCTCCGTAAGCTGAAACAAGCTTAAGTTAAATGAGCTACATGGGGGACCAAATGTCTGACAGGCGGTCCTTCATTTTCAACTTAACAAGGTTAACGTAGAGGGTAGACTCTTCGTTTATTATTCATTTGTTTTCATAATACAGGCACATGTCCGCTTCATCCCTAAAACAGATTCTGGAAGTATCCAAATTGATTTTTGTTTTCCTTCATTATAAATTCCATCAATTATTGAAATAGTACCCACTGTTCATGCAAGTGATGCATATAAAAATCTGGTGTGAATTGTGGAGAACTTGAAAGTTTGGAATGAAACTACTCAAACAGCTCCAGAAAACGAAGAATTCTTTTCAGAATATGCTCACTGGATTATGAAATAATTCAATTGTCATTTAAAATTCAAAATTTCATAGAGCAATAAGTTTCACTTAATAATAGTCAGCATAAAAGAAAAGACTCCCATCAGAAAAAAGTGTAGACGGAATTCATTATACTGGAATCCGACAAAACCGGACATTGGCATAAAGTGTGTTTCCGAATATTCAATTATTTGAACTGGCATTGAAAAATGAAGTAAGTAATCCAAATAGTCATGTTTCTCTCTTTCAAGGATTTAGTGAATGTTATGTATCATTCGATATGTTTACAACTTTATTTTACTCTGAGGAAAGTAATCAGTAGTACAATAGGCACTATCATCTGTTCGTATGCAGCTCGAAATGAGCCTTTTTCGCTCTGATCTCTTATCTGTCAGACAATAAATAGCCTTGTTAATTGTCAATACCTACGCTTGAAATCATCATTTGGTATGTTTGGGTTTCTAATCATTTTAATAAAATCGAGTATTATATAGTTTTCGACAAGAATGAATAACAAATAATAATAGATTTACAAAACTGTATCACTGCCCCTCAATTTTGAATGTACCTTAATCTATGGTCGAACTTCGTATATGATGAAGTTTGCCAACAGGGCTCGATTTGAGGCAAATTTTGTCGCTTTGAATTATTTTCTTATTCTATGATTATTACTTTTGGATAGTGTACAGGTACGTCTATGATTATTATAACCTTTTGATTTTATTAATTTCCTGTTTCGTGATTTTGCGATTATGTCAGAATGCATTTTATTTCATTTTCATATTATAGATTAATGAATTTTGTCGTTTTCCTTTCCGCATTTTTATATTTATTAAATCAAAATTTGTTGTGAACCAAATTACTGAGGGTCAATTCATTTCATTTGTTTCAGATAGATCCGATGCAAAATTTTTAAGTAGCTTAAACGAAAGATTCAAATAACAAAATGTTGTAAATATTCTATGAATAGACTAAATGAGAGTGTGAGAAAAATTTGTAAGAAATCCATTGAGACCGAAAGAGCAGAGATATTGTTTTCTGAATAGAGTCGACTTGAGACTAATAGGAAAAATAGCAACAAATACAACTAAAGTATTATCTACAAATTGGCATATATTGAAAATACAGAAGAAAACAATACGTGCAGAATAAAAATTTCAAATTGAACAAGTTGACCAGGTCGATCAGTAACACGTTTCGAAATATTTCATGGAATAGGATAAACATTTATCAAGCCAAGATCCTGGACAATATATTGCGGAAAAATTTTATTAAGTGTGAATATTGAAGAACTAAGAACCAAACATAGACAAGATAACCTCATTTTGGTATATGAATATGGACATAGAATCTACTGAGAGTCAATTCTTTAAATAATTATAATTATAAAATGGGCAATTTTTGAGGTAGAATTAGGTAAGTTTCAATTGGAATTTAATAAAAATTTGAATAAGTTTGTTTGATATTGAAATTACATTTATTTGAATCTTTCATGACATTCGAACCTACTCTTGAGAGAAGGTCATTTTAAAATTGGATTCTAGAGGGTTTTCCAATAACAGGTGTTATTTTGAATAGTCTGGTAGATGTCACTTTTGTAATTTTTCGATATTTGTAAAGTAGAAACTACGCAATTAATAGAAATGGAACGATACACGCTTAAACAACGCATTGAAATTATTTGGCAGAGAAGGATCGTAAAATTCGAACATTTTGGGGTCATCGTGAAGCACCTTCTCGGACCGCTATACAGAAATTGGTGAAGAAATTCGAGCTGTTGGTACAAGTTGGTGATGTGAAGAATAAAACCCGTGCACGTCGCTCCAGAACAGCCGAAAATATTGGTGTTGTAGCCGAAAGTGTTTAAAAAAAACTTAAGTTTTTCCATTCCTCGTCGTTCTTTGGAATTATTAGTCATTTCACAACGATTTTTTTATCGCTGGAATTCGATGGTATTGATCTGGACAAGGTTCATTTTCAAAAAGACGGCGCTACGTACCACACAAGCAACGAAACCATTGGTCTTTTACGGATCGTGTTATCTTTCGAAGAGGTGATCACAATTATCCACCGAGATCTTGTGATTTAACACCTTGCGACTTCTTTCTTTGGGGCCACGTGGAAGAGAAGGTCTACGCAAACAGCCCAGCATCAATTCAAGACCTCGAAGATAGAATTCGTGAGGCTATCGAGGAGATAGAGCAGCCACTTTGCTTTTCGGTTATGGAAATTTTCATGAAAAGGATATTGTCCTTTAAGCGTGGCCGTGGATGTCATTTGCCTGATGTTATTTTCCACTATTAACGGTATATCTTCCTCTTTGTAATGAAATAAACATCCGATCATTTATATTAAAAAATGGCATTTTTCTTTAAATATCACCTCTTATTGAAAAACCCTATATATATTCAACATTAAAAATAAGAAATGAGGGAATCATATCAGTACTTAAGCTTAAATTATATTCAATTATATTTCAAAATTTGTTTCCTAACAACACTTCGAACTAAGAAGCTTTGCAACTTTTCGTAGTCTAGATCAGACCCCTTCGTCAGACAAATTCTCAATTTCATTAAACTTTTCGGAATCGTAAGAGTTTTTGATTTCTCAATTGACATTTGTCAATACCATAGATAAATATTAATCTTACTTTATCTCAAAATTCCATTAAATCATTTTTTTCTCAACAAATCAATCCGAATACGATCCACACCCACCGAACAATTCGCCAGATTATCAGTTTCATCCAACAAAATACAAGCCGATGCCTTGATTTTTCTTTTATAACTATCAGGTTTCGCCATTAAAATTTTCGTGATATTTCAATTCATCATGTGATCGCCAATATTGGAACACACATGATTGCCTTCTGCGATCTACCAATATCTCTATATTCATATTATTTTTATGTTTACGTTTTCTAATTTCTGAAGGTCTTCATATTTCTCCTGTATAAGTTTTTCCACAAATCAGGGAATGTTGTACACAATTTTTTGATCTTTGTTTCTCATTCAAAGATTTAGCTTTTGTAAGTGCAGATCAGTGTCGGCTTTAGGGGGTGGCAAACGGGACAATCGCCCGGGGCCTCACTCTTGGTGGGGCCTCGCGCGCAACAACCCGAGCAAATTTTGATATTGATTTAGATCATTTGAACATAAGGGTAAATTCGAAAAAAGTTAGTTAAACTATAAATTCATTCAGAACAAAATTGAAGAAACCATTTTGTAGTTTTTGAATATTGCGCTTTGTTGGAACGTCCGAATGGGTAATTGAGGCACCAGATGTCCGATCCACCAGATCAGTAGGTAGAATAGAAAGCACACAACACAATTAGGGTGAAAATTATCTAAGTATTTGGGTACAATGTTTACTTATCCCAGATGTTAGAACCTCATAAAATATTTATAGCCCTGTTGACCGTTCTTTGGCGGTCCTTTTGAAATATTCGTTGAATTATCGTCTTATGAATGAATTCATTCCATTGTAGAGAATTACGGAAGGAGAAGAGCGAAATTTGTTTTTTTTCAAAGTGATTTTATAGTGATTAGGGATATTGGGTTCAGTTTTGTTATATTTCTGATGAAAATCTTCCATTGCTTTTTGTTCTTCATTTACATTCAGAGGTCATATTCTTATTTTTCGAATAAATTGAAATTTTTCTTGTCATTGAATTGAGAAATTAATTCAATTCATTAGTTTCTCAAGCCCTTTTTTCAGTGTGGCTCTTGTAAGTATAAATTTGGATACCACCTTTCCAATGAATTTATCCATTCACTTATCTTGGTAACCCCAATTTTCGCGAAAACGTCCTAATATTTTTTCATTCTGTGAATGGCGCTTTGAACAAGTTAATGTCGAATTGAGATGCGCATAAAAATCTGCGGAATAAATAAAGACGCCAGGCGTCGCGGCGCTATCAAAAAATTTTTCTCCAGGGACATACCTTTTTTAGCATGTCATTCGAAAGATAATTCTATTCTGAACATTTTTTTGGAATACAATTTTTATCCATTTCAAACCGTCAGCGATCTGCAGCGTGTTTTATGTTAATTCTATTCCATTTATTTTTTTCCGTAATTTGGTAGTATGCCTTTATTCGGAGACATAGATGTGATTTTGTGCCTTGAATTTAAGAAGGCTAGTTTTCTAAACAATCTACCTCCTCAAATGAGATCAAATATGTGGATACAGCAAGATGGGGCTCCATGTAATAACGCTGCCATTGTGAAGAGATATTGAGATCAAGAATTCGAAAATAAATGGACCCTTATATTTTGACCAAAGTAACTTATAATGAATGATATAGGGAAAATGATATAACTTATGTATTGATCATAATGGCTAGATGACCTAGATATGATTTTGTTTCTAAAAATGACAGAGGTTTTGTAACAAAGTATTTCTCTATTATTATATTCATTAAATACTATATCTTATAACAATAAACATTTTTTTACTAACAAACGAAACATTTCGAATCATATGTTCTATATACCGGCCATTATGATCCATACATAAGTTAAATCATTCCTCTATTTCATTATAAGTTACTTTGGTCACAATATAAGGGTCCATTTATTTTCGAATATGGGAATTCTGCTACCCGTCTCTTTTTCAACCCCCGCTGTAGATCCGAAGTCCAAGACTTGTTGTTCAATTGGTTTGGTTCATTAGAACGGAATGAGCAAAAGGGTCATTTTCATAGTGAAGAACCGAAAAAGTGTGAAAAAACTGTGTGTTACTTAAAAATTATTTCTGACACTTTGTGCGAAATTCAACAAGATTTTCGAAATGAGTTCGCGTGATCGAGATGCCGGTAAAAAATTCGAGTCGGGTAGTTCAAAAAGGAAACGAGCAATCAAAAGAAAGCAGGAAAAAGAAAATCTAAGTGGATCTTTATATAAATTTATGAAATATGATGATCAAAAAACCTCTATGAAACATTCATTGCCTGTAAGTGATTTGTGATTATAATCCTGATCCAGCTGAAAACAGTAGAATTTCAAGTGATAGTGAGCTTTTGAAACATTGCAGAGACTTGCAAATATCTATGACGGTGGGAGAATCATGTGATATTGATGGACATGAATTGTGTCAAGAACTGAATATGTTCATCCGTGTGTATGAAGGAAACGACGACTTTGTCTCGGTGCTGAAATACATAATTGAAAAAAATTTAACTGAAGTTTACCCCACTATAAAAATAGTCTTGAGAATCATTGCCACCACACCTGTTGCAGTTGCGTCTGCTGAAAGGAGTTTTTCTAGACTGAAAATCATAAAAACATATTCAAGGAATTCGATGACATAAGATCGGCATTCAGCCCTTGCTATTCTATCAATAGAAAATGACGTATCTCATTCGATCGACTATCATACTTTAATTAAAGATTTCAGTGCTAGGAAAAACCGCAATCATGAATTTTAAATTTATCATTTCTGTATTGGTTAATTTATATATATATATATATATATGTTATATTATATTATTATATTTTAATTGAACCTCAAATTTTATATCTTTATGAAACTTTAACATTTCTTGCCGAATATGACAATAACCTATACCAAACAACCGGACTTACCTTCGCATCACATACTCTTCACGAAGGAAAAAGGATCCCGCGAAGAACTCCCGCCCGGGGCCTCGCAATGGCTAAGGCAGCCCCTGGTGCAGATGTTATATCATTTCGTGTTTTGAAAACGGTTCTTATGTTATGTTGAATTTAGAACCAATTCTTTTTAATTTTTCTGAAAGTCCATGAACATAAGCAATCAAATTAGTTGTTTACGGTTTCTTGTTGGTCCTTGATTATCATTATCATTTTGTCGCAAAAAATTTTTTTTTATTTTTGAATGAGAAAGAGCATATTGAAATTCATTTCACCTTGATTTGAAACCCTTTCATGAAGAAGTGTTCAATTTTTCGAGGTGGCTCTAATAATTTGATCACCCACTCTGTATGATGTTAGAAGTTCAAGAAATCTTTCAGAAGGAATAATATCATCATTAACATCCTAACATTGTAGCGCAACATTAACATCACCATCAACATATGATGAATGGGCAGTAAGTCATTCTTCTTATAGCACACCGATCAAGCATCCTGTATTGAGTAAGAGTAAGATCAACGAAGTTTCCATCTATAAAGTGTAAGAGTCTTTATTGTAAACTAGCTGACCCGGCAGACTTCGTACTGCCTCAAGTGATTGATAAAAAAAGCAGATTATTTCTATTCAAATTGATGAATTTAATATTTTGTCACAAATTAAATTTCTGAACGCGAACATAATATTTGAAATTTGACAACCAACAAATATGTCTATCAATTCCTCTTATGAGAAAGAGTTTCTTTCTATCTTTGTGAGTAACGGTTACATCTACTTGAGCAAGAACTTTCTTCACTTCGGTGATCCTTCGTGATAGTGACATTTCTTCAAGTTTTGTGTTTTTTTTGCTGACCCGGCATGAATAAATATGCTAAACTTTTGTATAAAATATATATAAAACAAACAAAAGGGAATACTCTGGTAATTAATTCAAAGCTTCCTGATAAAATATATTTTTTGTTTTGTTTTGTGGTGAGTGAATAAACAAAGATGACGGTTTTCTCACGCGCGAACATGCGACGTATAATTGTCCATGCGCGGAAAAGGCAAATCTAGTTCTTCTCGGTATCGCAAATTGAAATTAACCAAGTTGACAAAAAAGTTCTCGCACACTTTGGGGTAAGTTGTATCCATCACAAAAGATCAACTGCAAAAAGAGGACGTAACTTGAATTGTCACTTTCACAAATGATCATTGAAGCCGATAATGACATAGATAACCGAACATGATACTCGATGTTTATCCAATTATTAACTAATTATTTATTATTAATTGTTAAAATTGATGTTTTGTGCAAACTTTGCGTCGTCCTCACTTCAAGAAATTATTGATGTTATAAACAATGCAAAATCAATTTTGAAACATCGATGTTTAATTGTGAAACATCGATGATCATCGAAAATCAATGATAATCGATCACCTCCATTTGTAAAGAAAAACCATATTAAATACTTTGCATTTCTATATTTTCTCACCTTTTAAACCTTCCCAGGAATTCCCCGAATAAGTCTAGACCAAAATTAGCCAAATTGGTCCAGCCGATTTCAAGTTTTAGCGTACCTAACGCACAGCATTTTCATATTTTCTCACCTTTTAAACCTTCCCTGGAATTAGAGGAATAAGTCCAGACCAAAATTAGCCAAATTGGTCCAGCCGTTTTCAAATTTCAGCAATTCATTTATATATATATATATATATATATATATATATATATATATATATAGATATGTAATGAAAAAAATATATCATGATATTCGTGACTTATAAATCAATCCAACACGTTTGATTGATCACGGAACGCTTGTTCTGCGGACATCCAACCTGGTATAACGTGATAATTTAATGATTGAACCGTTTAGAATCAGACGTGTGGAAAGTTTCCAAAACATTAATTAATCCGAATTCTGGCAATGGTTTTCATTAACGTATCAGAATTCATTTGTTCAAAGGAATTTCACCAGACGAGATTAATAACGACCCGGCCACCTTGATTCGGATTCTTTGCGTACAATACCAGACGGCTTTCCCGCGATTCGTCATTGTCTCGACGCCGGCAGAAACACAAACGACGCTTGAAAATCCGGAAAACTCGACGTCCAATATTTCAACAGCTGTGGTATTAATTAAGTTTCCAGTTAATCAGTAAAGAGTAACACGGCTGCAAAAAAATGTCCAGCCAGGTGTAACAGCTGCGGCCTGGCCCGGCGCTATTTCGGGCGCTGCAATGACAAACGGCGCAGCACATGCTAAAGTCTGTCAGACCACATGGCGACGCACGTGGTAGCACGCCGCGACGCCGCTTCAGCTGAAAGTAGTTCTTGAAATATACGGGCTACGAAGAATTGAGGTGCTGAGTTTTAAACAGCCGGAATCGCTCGGAGTGCAGGAAGTTGTTTTCGGATTGTACAGGGTGATTTTTTATATTTGACCCTTTTGCTATCTCTTAATATTGGTCTTACAAAACGTTTGAAGCATACGGAGCATTTACACGAGGACAATTGGAAAGCCATTCCCAAACCAATAAGCCAATCCATTAATAGACCAGGCAAATTAGCTTCAAAAAATGGTGTGCCTGGAAATGATTGGTGGAGTTTGGGAAACTGCTTTAATCATTCTTTTAGGCCTCTAATAAGAGTAGTTTGAGCTTTGCCCCAATTTCCCAGTGGAGCGTATGTGGTGACGTTCGAAAAACCTCGAAGTTTTCGGACTTTTTTAGGTTTTCTCGAATAGCTCCCAAACTAAGCACTTTATCAAAAAATTTGTAATTTTCAAAAGTGTCAAGCACTAAATTCTGCTTCCTAAAAGGACTATGACATTATATTTGGAACTAGTAGTTTTATAGAAATCGAACGTCAAAATATGGAAATTTTCAGACCTTTCGCAAAAACATATTTTTTGACGATAAAAAGTAGAAATGTCAAGAATAAGAGTTGTACACCATCATATTGTGATGAAAACGTAACTCCACGCTGCTCCAAGTTGCTGAGCAACTTCAACAGCACTAGTCACGATCAAATGGTCAGTATCCTCAGTACGATGATCTACTGCGCAATTTTACATTGTGGATGGAAGGGGGTGGGTTACGTTTCTATCACAATTTGATAGTCTACAACTCTCCTTCTATAGCATTTCGTTCTAAAGCTCGTAGTTCCAAAGATATTATTCGTTGTCTAATGAAAAATTGGGTTTTTTCAAAAAGTGTAAAAATTTGCCATATTTCGACGTACGATTTCTGTAAAACTACTTGTTCAAAATATAATACCGTAATACATTTCAGAAGCAGAATTTAATGCTGAACACTTTTGAATACAACAATGTTTTGAATTAAGTGCTTAGTTTAGGAGCTATTCGAGAAAAACCTAAAATAGTCCGAAAATTTTGAGGTTTTTTGAACGTCACGACATACGCTCCACTGGAAAATTGGGGCAAAACTCAAACAACTCTTATTAGAGGCCTAAATAAATGATTGAGAAAGTTTCCAGAACTCCACCAATTATTTCCAGACAAAAGTCTAATTTGCTTGGCCTATAACCCATTTCATGAAAAGTGCCATTGGCGTCATTCATGTAGACAGTTTCTATCAGAATATTATATTAAACGTTAAATTGCATCTATATCAGACAAATTCGTATTACAAACAGAATTTATTGACTCTTTTTATAATTCAGTGGTTCAATTTTTGTAAGTATCAATCATAAATCATTTTGTGTTTTAACCCAGTCCAGAAGAACATACGAACAGTTCACAAAACAAAAAATTATTCAAGTTTTACAGTAACATAAATAAAATTTTGAATGAGAAACATAAAATTGTATTTACAATATTCGCTGTATTTTAGGAAAAATTAATACAGGAGAAATATCAAGTCCTTCAAAGATAAGAACATAAAAATGGAGATAATGGTAGATCGCGAATTGTAGGTCATGAGTGTTCCAATACCGGAGATGACATGATGGATTTAAAAATTTTATGGCGAATCTGATCATTAGATGGAAGGAAAATAAAGAAGTAATCTTGATTTTGTTGGATGAAAATGATAATCTGGCCAATTGTTCGGTTGGAATGGATCGTATTTGGATTGATTCATTGAGGAAGGAACTGACACTACGAAATTTTGGGAAAATAAATCAATGTTACGATGTATTGACAATTCATAAATCAAAAATTTTCACAATTCTGATATAGTATCATATATAGACTAAGAAACGTTATAAAGTATAATAGGTCGAAGTGTTATTTCTTGTCTAATTATTAGGCAACAATTTTTTTAAGTGTTTTGAACCTAGACAAATTAGTGCACGAGTTCATGCAGGGGCCCTTCTTCTGTTCTTTAGAAAACTTTTCCTGATCTGGTTCTTCAGGAAGTTTCAGAAATACAATAAAAAAATTATTTCATTGAAAAATCTAATGAAATTACAAAAATCAGCTCCAAACGCCTATATAAGAACTATTGAATGTTTCTGTCACTCCAATACTCTCCGATTATCTATTTTGGAAATTGAACTCCAGAATGCAAATTTGCATGTAGAGAAAATTATATTATATTATATTTCAAAAAAAGCAGCCTCAAAGCGATTATTTTGTTCGATATCAAAATGGATAGGGGTGGGGGATGGAATTGGTTTCGATGAATTCAAGATTGTTTTAATCCATGGGATTGTCACCATCGATAGGTGAGTAAAGACATTCCATTTCAATGAATTGTCTCTATTCACACAACTCCATTCCACTAAGTCAAGCCAATTGTGAAATGGCTTCGTGTACTGAATTATCCCCATGAATGGATCAAGACATTCCATTGACTCCATTCACACTATGCCATTGCACTAAACTACTGGATTGGCTTGTAAATGCTCCATAAAGTATATATATTTTATTTAAACTGGTATTTTTTGAATGGAACACTTTACTTCAACTGCATAATCGGTAGAATTCTTTCTTCTGATTTCAAATATACCTACCTATTCATTTCATCTAGGTTATCTTTGTCAGTTTTAGAAAAATTCAGATTTTTTAGATTCGTCTTAATCTGCTGTAGAACGCCTCAGGACATTGTTGCGATTTCTTTATATCAAAAAATCGAAAACTTTTTTTTTTATATCGAAATCTTTTAAGATATCGATTGTGTGTAGAAGTAAATGTAGAAGTAATTTGAATTTTAGTTAATGAATAAATAAAACAAATATCAATCGCAGCACTGTCGTATGGCGTTCTACAACTATCATGATTAAGACGAAAACATCTATATTTTTCGAAAACTGACGAAGATAACCTCAATAAAGTATATATATTTGAAATAAGAAAAATCAGAGCTCTACCGAATGAAATACAGAGTGTCCTTTTTAAAAAATACCAGTTTATATAATATTTAGGTTTGGGATACTTTTTTGCATTTCCTAGTATGTACTGAATTTGAAAGATAATAAAATATACTTAATATTTACTATAAACCTTTTTGTAAGACTAAAATTAACCTAGATAAAATTGAATAATTTAAGGCTTTCACGACCGGATATACTGGTATGTAAAGAGTCTTCCGGGTTTATTGGCCGTGGTCTATTAGGAATAATTTCACCTAACGTTTCGCCTACAACTTCGGTAGGCATCTTCAGAAGCGATGAGCCAATCAGCATCGCGCACGTAGACGCGCCACTTTTTCCCGCCATAAACCGGCGCGCAGATGACGTTTCCGGTTCGAACGCGCCAGTATCAGAAATTCAGCGTTCGAGGTACAACCTTAGACCGAGAATCCTCTGAAGATGCCTACCGAAGTTGTAGGCGAAACGTTAGGTGAAATTATTCCTAATAGACCACGGCCAATAAGCCCGGAAGACTCTTTTCATACCACTAGATAAAATTATTGAGTAACATATAAACAATCACCCGATACAGGGCGATTCTTCAATTCTTCACATGCAATTTCTTACCGCAGGCCATATTAGAACTGATATTATAATGAGAAATCGGAAATATATGATATTGAATGAATACATAATTCATTCTTTTACGATTCCAATGAAGTTGTCCTGTTATGTTACCGTCATTATTATCTTCAAATGATACCAATTTATAATCGAAATCGGCCATTAAGATAGGACTTCCAACGCCGTATTATACGCTATTTTCTCTAATTCATTCGAATTTCATTGGAATTAATGGAATATTTTCATAAATATCGTTTAGTGATTTGTGCTTTGAGAATTATTGATTGGTACCATGAAAGCTGTGCTAGAATGAAATATTCTCGAACGATTTTGTTCTACAAGATATGGCAGAATGAATGGATTTGACACAGAATTAGAGAAAGGAAGTTTCAACGATATTTTTGAAAATACACTCAGTCCTACTGTGCCATGAATATAATTTTTTGAATTTGTGTTATTAGTTCCTACGTATTCATAAGTTCACGGAAGAATGCAGTTCAATTAAACTTATTTTTCTGTTATTTAATGACTTTTTTCAGGAAATTCAGAGTTATCTGGAGTTATCGTTCGATAGCTGTTGCTTGGTTTAATGGGAAATGAGATATATCCATGGTACTTCTCGAAGTTGAGCATGCTGTGGAAAATAATAAATATTCGGCAGTTCTATTAATTCATAATATTTTTGGTAGTTTCATTGTTTTCAAATACTATTCAAAATGTAAACTCGAAAGAATATCAGGAAGACATGTAAACTGGTGGATACAGAAGAAACCCAAGAAGGGGTGGTGCTAAAGAGATTTCGAACTATTTTTACTTTAACCGTAATAAAACTGCAAGCATTGCCTTGAAGTGGGCTCCGCAAGGGGAGGCGACCCCTGCGCCCCGCAAATGTATCCGCCACTGCACATGCACGAAGTGTATTTAACAAGCAATCGAAATTCTGCAGCAGCTTCTCAACTAAACGAAAATTTGTTTCTTGATAGACTGCAGCCACAGAGAACCATAGTTTCAAGGTAAGAAAAGAATTCATCTAATTTCAACTACGTACAAAATGCGTGAAAATAGCAACGGAATGAATGTTTAGCACAATTGGAAATAAATCCAGAAATATTTAAATCAGCGAATTGCTTAAGTTTCTGGTATTCACGATTCCTATGTCGGCAAAATTAGCAGGAAATATAAATATCGTGCCTTCAAATTCAGACCAGTTCAGACTGATTGATTCGAAGAAATGTTGCAAGATGATTCACATTTTTCAAGAAAAATAATGTGGCGTGATGATTGCACATTTTCTAATACTGACATGTTCAATCGACACAGTGAAAATATGTGCAATCACACCACAGATACGTTATTCCCTCAACGTTTGGACACTTATCAAGGATAATGAAATTATATAGGACCAAATAATTTGGATGGCCTACGGTACTCATTTGAATTTTATAAGAACTAACTAGTGACCTCTAATATCGCTAGGAAATCTAAATAGTTTTAACAAGACAGAGATGCACCTCATAACTACTAAATAATTCTCGAAATATTGGAATGATTGATTCACAGCTTATTGTCATGGCACATTCAGATCCTTTCGTTGGCCACCTAGATCTCCTTGTTTGAACCTACTGATTATTTCTTAATTTCTTATAGAACATTGTGAAAAGTGAACTGTAAGCTACAAGAACTGGTAGTTCAGGTTCAGAACACCTTCAAGTGAAAATTGAAAATGCTTTTGATTTCATTCAGCCAATGAGTGTGAGGAAGGCTGACGATCAAAATAATGACGATTTAAATCAAATTGATATTTGGTATTAGTATTTCATTGAACGACTATAACATTCAAGAATTTCAAAATTTCAGATCATCATATATTATATTTACGATTTCTCATTATAAATCTAGAACAACAAAGGATATTAAGAATTTGGGGACTCCATGTTGGAGGATTTACATACACAAAACTTCTTTTCGAGAAACCAAATTTCTATGTAATATATTTTGGAAAATAGTAATAGTGGTATTGAACATCAAATTTGTGTAATTTTTTTCTGCTCAATATTTGGAAATGCAGACATTGGGGCAAAATGATGACGCTTTTTGTTCACAGAAACGCGCAAAAATCAGCTGAATGAAACTGAGAATGTTTTTTAAATTTTTTCAATCGATTATAATCTGATCTAGAACCTGATCAAATGCAAATGCCACTTGATCTTTTAAGACGATCAAATGGCCAACGATCCCATACAAATCGGCTCCGAAAATACGCCAAGTTGCTCTGGTGTTGGAATTCCGAGTATTCGATTTCGACCGATTTGCATCTTGAATAACATAGGCTCTCACGGCGTCAATGTTCTTCGATTCGCAATTCCCGTGTTCTGGTATTGGTTTGACTGATATTCGTTTCAAATCGAACTTCACATAGAAAAAATGTAACATAGGTATTATCTTCTATCGAGTTTGAATTTTTTGGATAAAAATTCCCGTACGTACCTAATAAATTCCATTTCAGAATTATCGTCATCTCGGGTGGCTGTGGAAACTCGAAATTATGTTGGTATGATCCCATCAGTAAGTTTTGAGTTGCAGGATACGTTGGTTTTGATGAAAAACACTGACTTATGACTTTTTCAAGTTTGAGTTAACCTACTGAATATATTTCGACTTTATTTCTGTATGTGTATATTCTTAATATAATTGACGAATTAGTTTTGGATTTGAGTATTTCTTATGGAGATAGCTGGTATTCTTATGGAGATAGCTCTCGTCTAAACTAAATACAAGGGATCCTGAGGCGGTGTTACTGCGAACTTTTCGGTGCATTTACTATTCGAATTTTTTTCTAATTAATAAATGAGTCTTAAAATTTCAGATTTCTTCTAGAACTGTACGAAGAATTTTGAAGAAGGGCAAGTCAGTACAGCCTGGAGAAGTGGAAGAAAACCTATTCCATTCGATTATACCTTCAAAGAGACGTTAAACGACGTTTTTTTTTCTAAAATGAAAAAAATGAATATATCAGTTTTGATATAATTTTCGAACTGCTCGAAAAGTAGCTGAATTTCAATTAAAATCAATATTGGGTATATTCAGGAAATGGATAGTATTACTAAATACGAATAAAAAGGGACCTATTAATTTTAGCATTTCATACCTTTAAATGATTCTCAAATTGCCCATAAGAGTTCTGCATGCACTGAATAGATTCAATAATTGGTGTTCATATCTCATCGTAATATAATATATATGATCTTTCCAATTAATTAACTTCATGTTTCAAAGAATCAGAAATATGGTTTATTAGTTATGAAAGTGTGAAGTTATTTCAGCTTTATTTTTTCCTTCCTAAATATTGAAAAAAAGAGCACAGAGCTAGAAATTATCTGAATTTCCAATAGTTTTCAAGAATGCAAAGAGTGCTGAATAGTTCTCACAAAAAAGATCAAAAGTCCTCATTATTTAATGAATGATATCTCTATTTTGAAGTTTATTGAAAGCCTGGATGATGTTATGTTGAAGCATTCGACGGTGGTTTCATTATCAATACTGAATTTCCACATATAATCTACTTACAGTGAAATAATGTGGCTGTGTATTTTTTATCGTCATATGTCCTGTTTGCCTTTTTGCAATTGAAGCTAAGTTCGAAAATTTGTGAATACAACAATGATGAAAAGAATATCATTTTATGAAGAATTTTCAGCACTGGTATTACACTGCTGTTGTACAGGTTATGAACATCATATTCAGGATGTTCCATCTCAGATGAGCCACCCATCACATAGTGATGATTTTGACGTATATATATTCGAGTATTGAACGAGCAACCCCCTCAACTCCTCAAAACTGAATAGGAAAGAGAAGTTTAGTCATAGTTCATTTGAAGGATCTTTGAAGCCTCTTTACGGCGGTGTATGAAAAACTTAATTTTGAAAAACCATTTTCGCCAAAAATCAATTTATTAAACCATCTGGTATCATAACTTTAAGTTGTTTTTATCAGTCGAGCAGAATTCATCATTAGGACGCTCTTCGTACATTGTGTTATAGTTTTACGAATAAACAACGAAAACGTTTTAAAAAATGAACCGAAAAATATTCAAAGCGTTTTGCGTTGTGTAGTGCCTTATTCAATAATGATCATAAAAAAATTCATGAACAGAAAATACAAAGGACAACAAGTTTGAGAGAGAATTATGGATGGTGACCATAGAATATAGATTGTATTATTTTTGTTAACTATAAAAACTGAAATTATCTACCAAACACAAAAATTGTTCAAAACACTTAATGAATCCTCAATTCCAAACACTAATAAAAATAAACACTTCAAAAAGTTCGAAAGGTGTAGGTTTTGGAGATGGGCAGTTTCAATTTGATGAATCTCATCAACGTGATGAGTGATAACATTTTTTATTCATTTTCCTAACATGGAATTTTTTTGTGTGAGAAAAGTATCTTCTTTTATGATGCTTGAAACTTTGAGACACACCAAAGAATGAAAGAAAAAGTGTGTATCAAAATTTCAAGCATCATAAAAGAAGATACAAAAAAAAACGAATATGTATACCTAAAGAAACTCACATACTGGAGTATTAAGCGGAAAATCAAAGTCAATTTCCCACCGCTTTGATGTGATTCATCATATTGAAACTCTCATTCTTAATATTTACTCCTTTCACAGAATAAAAATTTAAGAAAAAAAAATTCCTCTGATGATAATGAGATTCACCTTTGCTCCCAGATTTCATAGAATTAAGAAAAGCTACAAAGCTGAAGTATAAAACAAAAAGTGTGTCGTTAAGTTTCAAGCATCATCAAGGTACTTTTCACAACATTTTGTTGAAATTAATCATTTTGAATTTTTTTTTAGCAAAACAAAAATCATACCATATCATCTATAATGTTATAAACACCATTCGATAACTTTCGGTTTCATTTTAATTCAATGCACAGTTAAAAAAATTTCGATGATTTTCCCCCCCCAAAAATTTGGCTTCGGGCCTTCCCTAGGCTGAACCATGTTAGAGACGGTTGGTTTCATTCAAGATTATCGTATGAAAATCAATGGAGGACAATTTGAACATATTATTTTAAAACGCAGATCTATTTTTTTTTTATTTCAAGCATGAATAAACAATTGAATTCTCTCAAAAATGTGATTTTTGTGGTTTTTAAAAACTCCTCAGGAAAAAAGGCTTGTGCATTCTAAAACTGACCAAAATATTCAAATTGGCTCATTTGAGCTTTTGCGCAAACGGTTCATAAAAATTACGTTTATGATGCACCGTTGTGAAGAGGCCCTCAAAATCATACAGTACCATTCAATCCCTCTTCCCTATTCAATTTTGGAGGATTGGAGAGGCCCCTCTCAGGGGTTTGCTCGTTCAAGCCTCAAATAAAAATCAAAAGATGTTCCCCGAACAAAATCATTCTACGTGTTTCGGGAAATTTTTCCAATCTCTATGGGATAAGAAATATATGGGGTGGCTCTTATGAGATGGAACACACTGTAAATTCTCAACAATATCGAATTGAGTCGCCTTGAAAAATATATTCAATAATTTAATTGGTTATATTTATGAATCCTAATATATGATGAACACATTTTGAATTATTTTTTGTAATCAGAAATGAAGCCCCAGATCAATTGTTATGGCTTGCTCTGATGATGATTATTTTGAAATGGAGTATATTCATTTTTTCATTTAGATTCCATAATGGCAATTGGTGTTTTGGGAGGTTTTTTAAAATATATCTATCAGTTTCATGAACTCCAAATGTTCCGCCAAATCAATAGAAGATAGGATTGGGAAAAATCTCAGGAGTAATTGATAAAATGAAAATGATAAACCGATTACAAATTGATGAGAAAATACTTGCTGGAAATGGTATGTTGAGAATTTTTTGAGAACATAAATTTCATCTCAAAATATTTGACTTTTTTTACAAAATTAAATCGCATCAGAGTCTATTTCCAACGAAAAAAAATTGGGAGATCTATCAACAATCAATTGATCGAACAGAACATTTCAAATTGAAATTGTGAAAATAAAAGATGAAATAAGATATCTGATTGTTCAATGTCAAGACAGAAACGGGATATGTAGAAATAGTCTTTAATTTATATCATATGAGAAACTTCAATATTTTGTTCTTGTTCAAAGAATCCTGTACATATTTCCAATTTATATTAGAAAACCGTTTGCGATTCTCTCATAATTAGAATAGGTAAATAGTAGTTTTCCATTTTCGATTGCCTTGCAATACCAGTATATTTATCTCTACCCGATAAATAATGTGAAACAAATGTATTTGGCGTGAGATATTCGGGATCTGGTTTTTGTTCGTTTGATTGGTGTCTGCCATATGCTGGTTATGTCAAAAGAAAGACTGTTGGCGAGTGTGTTGGTTACAACTGGGCAATATGGCAGACAGATTGTGAGAAATGAAAATAACTCGAACTAAAATAAGTTAAAATTGTGGGATTGCTAACATACTGCCTACAGATTTTGGCTGCGAAACCTACACCCCGGGTTGTGACTTTATTGTTGTCGTCTTCCATGTGTTTCATTTGTCGGTCTTCGGGCGTATAATCTGTTCGTCGTCAATGGAAAAAAAATCTGTTTATTGCACTCGATCCAAATTTGTCAATTGTGTAAATGACAAAGAAATTTATTGAAATTCCTGGAAGGGAATGAAATGAAAGTTAAATCGGCTTCGAATGAAAAACACGGAAACTATCTATCTCTTTCTTCACAACGAAACCTATTGCTGATGCCGATGAACCAGCAGTCAATTTCAAGTTCTGAAAATGAATATTAGATTGTTTTCTCATATTCATAAAATTGGGAATATTTTATTCACTAACTTATTTATTTATTCACATGAATAGAACCCTGACAGGTTGTAACTAATTAAAGGGATTCGCTACAATTCCATTACATCGTGAACAATGTGGGACAAAAAAAGGGAAATATTTTGATAACTATTACAGCGTGAGACAAGTTTTTGTGGTTTTCGTTTCTGAGAATTTTCGAATAATTCTTGATAGACATTCTTAAAAAAATTCGTTTCATAATATAAGGGAAACAGATATTGACTTCAGGACTCTACGGTTAAATTACATACTCTTTTTCAAACCGTCGACGTTTCGTCGTGATCATTTTCAGGACTATTTAGTCAGGTGGAATAAAATGCAGTGGCAAATGTTCAATTTCATGAAAAAGGGAAATTTAGTCCTTCCTTCCCAGAATAAAGATTGTGGGAAGGAAGGACTAAATTTCCCTTTTTCATGATGAGTCACGCACATTTGTCAATCTTCCAATTTATGTTCAATTTCATTTGAACATTTTATTTCCGCGAAATCCCCAATGTTCCTGATCAGGCCACGTTACAGGTTTTAAAGTGACTTTAATATGCTCACTGGCTTTATTGGGAACATTATTGTGTATTGAAAAGAGTCTAATGACGTTCATAATCCGCCGAAGAAAATATCCAATAATATGGACTAGTGAAAATCTAGATCATGAATTGGAAGTACTACTAGTTACTGATGGGAAATTCGGAATGCACGTGGGAATCTATTTCATGAAGAGTTTCTGTAGGAGTGAGGTGCAGACGTTTCTCCGCTAGATGGCACTTTTCTTTTTCATATCTGGAAAGTGCCTAACAGCATTGAATTTAGGTCTGCGGCTCATTTTGGTTGTCATCGACGAAGACGTTAAGCAGTACTGATGACGGGTAACAACCCAGAAACTAGTCTATTGCTACGTTGACTCGATGGCAGCACGTTTCCTGCAGTTTACTTCATGATCTAGATTTTCACTAGTCCATATTATTGGATTATTGTGTATGTTTTGACACATATCTTTTTTTGGTTAGCTTCCGAATGAAAAGTATTATTGCGTTCACTTCAGACCCCCGTGCCCATTTTTCATTTTTGAGAGTTGATATTTTTTTATATAATTTTTAGGGATGTTGTGTTCTGTTATGGAAAGAGTTTCACGGTGTTATAAAAATAGTACCACAATAAAATAAATAGGTATGTTCTTTCCACTTGCTCACACTTGTGCCGCTTTTTATAAGAAATAGAATTATTATGTTCATCCATATAAGGCCATTCATATTAGATTATATTTTAAGCTATAGTTAATACCTATTGAATAAAAGTGAAAAATAAAAATATCCTTACTAAGATCTATACCTATAAATGATATTTCATCACCTTGAAATATTTACCTACTAATATCAACATTTCTAACAAGGGCCCTTGACTTGACCATTGAAAATTTGCTCTAGAAAGTTGATGAGCTCCATATTTTTTATTTTTTTCTGTATGTATGTTGAGAAGAAGGTTCACTGAAGTTCCTTCCACATTTTTCAGTTCACGTCAGACCAGGAATTTGGTAAATGCAATATCCTTCTCATAAGCTGATTTTTCAGATAGGAATTCCAGAGTTGCTCTTTTCACAGATCCTTCAATAGCAACAGGAACAACAGAATCAACAATTTTATTAATTAGCAAAAAACACATCCTGGGTTGTAAAGCTACGGAAGGAAGAAAGGAATCCACAATCGACAAACATTAAGCAGTCAAGAACCATAGAAAAAAATTGGACAAGAACGAAGTTTAAATGTCTTTTTTGTTTGTAAACAAGCATTTGTGTTACTAACGCTAATAGCTTGTGATTGTTTGAATATTAAAATGCTTCTCGGATCATGATGTAATTTAACATTCGCCTATTTTATTATCGGAAAAGGGTAGTCATACGAAAACATTGTATGATATTTGTTTTGGAAGTTATTTAATTTTGTTCTTGAAGTTTTTTTGTTTTTTTCTCTTAATTATGGACTGGAATCATTTTGCATGTTGAGCCTGAAAAACAGAAGGGTTATGTTGAGCCTTAGCATAAATAGATATTTATGATGTGAGTGTTGAAAGTAATGTTTTACTTTGTTAGTGAAAAAGTGAGAAAAATACCCAAGGAGCATTTATACATTATTTTTGTGCTTCAACACCTTTTTTTAATTCCTTGCCATTATATAATATGTCCCACGACAAATTCCTGACATGTACAGATAAAATTTTCGTAAGAAATAATGTTTGGTTATTGAATAATTTCTGACCTTATGGAATGTGATGAACTTCATTCTCGTTAGACGAATGTATAGGGTGTCCCAAATTCAATGCTCACTGAGAGCATCTCTAGAACTACAAGATTCAAGGAAAAAAATCTTCAAGTAAGTACTTTTTTCGTTATAATCAGATATCAGAAATTAGATTGCAAATATCTTGCTTCGTTCTCGAGTAACTGGGCTTTTCTGAAAAAATGACTGTTTCAGATATATATTCATTGAATCAACATTGGGGGAGATCAATTTGAACATGCCCTTTCGAGTTCATCCTATGTTGACTTTCAATTTATGTTTATTGTACATGAAATTGAAATTTACAGAAAATTGCCCCTCAATATTATAGTATCTTTATTGAAAAAGATGAATCGATTACAATTATGCCATTGACACAATAAAATGACTGAATATTTAAATATATTTCAGGAATGGAGTCGAAAAATTCTTCGGAACAGATGACTTTTTTGCAAAATCGGCAACGGAATGCTGCAACTAAAAAACTGTGTAGAAATATATAGGGTGACCCATTTGAAAAATCCCAACTCTCTTCTTTATCTTTCAAATGATAATTATCTGTTTGTGAATCATATGAACTATAAGAAGTACAAAAAAAAGTTCAGAAATATTTCGAATATCTCGCACATAAACCAAGATATAGCGAAATATTTTTCAAGACCGCCATGTAACTCTAGAACTAGTAAAGATACTCATATCTATGATCTGCTTTCTAAAACCTTGTTATTTTTTCTCTTAGTCCTATAGTTCTCAAGATGCTTCCAGTGAGCATAGAATTTGGGACACCTGTACAATAATTGATTAAGCAGGAGCTGATACAATTATGTTGTTGTTACTAAGACAGGTAAAAACTAACAGTGAACTAAACTGTTCTTCAAATAATGCAGGTGTTCTCAATTTCTGGCTGATACTGATTGGAATGAGCCCTATCAGTCATACGGGTAAGTAGGCTTTATCAGGTAACAGTGTTAAGCACCGCAACGACCTATTCCACCCGGAAATGACAAATAGCACACCCGTTTTTCACGCTTTATCGGTACTTCCTCACTGATGTGATTGTTTGTGTGGGAGAGTTCGAAAAATTACATAATTTATTATGGGAATTGACTCCCCAGTTGAAAATTCTGTTAGTAAAATCATAGTCCGTCACAGAATAAAGCTTTCAGAGAAGTACAGGACATGAATAATTAAATGAAAATATGAGGTGAATGATAGTACGAACATTATATTCGCTTCAGTGAAATCCAATATTTTCAGGTGTTAGAACACCAGACACTGCAACAAGTATTTGGTGAAATTCGAAAATTTTCATGGGACTTTTTGATTATGAAATGAACAGCCTAGACTTCCATTGAATAATACTGGATTATTCGTGTAACTGAAACATATAACATATTTGAAACATATTTCTTCAACCAAAAACTCAAAGCTATAACCGGTCAAATTATTTTCAACTTTCCTTGTTTTCTGGCGATCGAATTAAATATTTTTCTTCATCCCCTTCAGCAGAAACCATACTTAAATTAGGTTTTCCAAGTGTATACATGTCATGTGTGGGCTCGTTTGAATAAAAATTAAATTATATTATATCCTCATTGTCGTTAAATCATGATTACAAAAACTGAAAAATATAACCAATTGGGTGTGATCAGTTCGATTCAGAATACGTTCTCGTTCTATACATATTTTACTTGGTAAATTTCATTGAAATGGACGAAAATATTTCATATTGTGGAATTCGCTTCACTTTCTACCTATTTTTTCACGAAAGCACAGAAATGCATGAAAAACATTTATTAATTTTGAGTTCATTCCTGAAAGTAATGCATTGAATTGGCTATTTCATGAATTAAAGGCTTCAGGCTTGAGACACTTTTTGTTCAAAAGTAGGTAGGTATTTGTGAAATATTAGCTTTAATCGGGTTACAATTTTCAGGACAGTACTATGATCGTTCTAAAACTGCGCCGAACAGATGCGCACTCGTTTCGATATCTAGGACCGTTCTAGGACTGGTTCAAGTTTTGAAAAACTCGAATGCATCAAACGATCCAAATATGAGAAACAGAAAATAACAGCATTTCAGTTTTCAGCACGGGAAATTTATCTTGTCAACGATATCTTCATTGAAGATAATCGATGTCATCAAGATTCCGGCCAAGAACCATCACGTAAAGCCCTGAAGAGCATGCACCCAGAAAAATCCTTAAACAGTACCTGCCCAAGAGCGGGGACAGCTTTCGGACTGTTCTCGGACTATCCCAGGATTATTCGTAAAAACCCGAACACAAAACAAGTCAGTCCTGAAACAGTCCCCAAAAAACCCGAACGCTAATAACTATCGCGAATAAATTTACTGCGCAAACTCCTGACAGTCCTAGAACAGTAATTGTGTGAACCCGAATAGGTCTATTGTACCTTGCAGGTTCATTAACCACATAAGTCACTTCGATTTCGGAAAATATTTTTAGCATTTCCTAACGGAGATTAACAGAAAAATTCGAAAATTTCTTATGGAATTCCAAATCGAAAATTAAAAAGGATTCTTCATGTGCACAGAAGCTTTGAGGCATTTCTTCGAACAGTTATTCTTTCTGAAAATCCAGAATAGCTGAAGAAATGACATTATTTGGACATGTTTAATGAAAAAAAAGGGCTGCCCGTGAATGTTTAATGTTTTTGAGCTCTTGTAGTAATATTGTACAGGGGTGACACATGCAACTCCTATTCCATTTTCATAGAACTTTTTAACGGTAAAAAATTTCTCAATTTGAGAATATATAGGTTGAAAAAAACGATTCATTACGAATTGTTTTGTTACTATAGAAAAAATAGGACTTAAGATAAACATTTAAAGCTGCATTGAGACGAAAACGTGAGTCCTACTATTTATCATATCATTTTAACTCTTAAACCCTTTCGATAAAAATTAAATAAATTTTCGCTACCGTTTAACTTTTTATGAAGGGAACTCCTGTTAACACGAAATATCTTGTTTCAATTTTCAACAAGGACTCACACCTCGAAAACTCTTGCACTTACTTAGCAACACTCTGTAATCAGCTTCAAGGATCAGATAGAACTTTCCAAAGCCAATGCGCCCCCAAAAGATTGAAATATTTGCGAAAATAGAATATCTTTTCATCTGTCCGATCCACATCAGATGACAGTTCGTTTTTTCCGATAAGTACAGGTATTTGGCAAAAAATTTCAGTCGAGTTTTTACGAATATTTATGCAGGGAGAAAATGTGCCGTGAAAACTTATCTTCGTCTATCTGACTATAAATAAGGAATATTCAGTCTCGATTCAGCAACCAACTTCAGTTCCAACCAAGCAATTGATTATTTTTTGTTCAATATTGTTCCAAATGAACTTATTTAAATCAATAACCGAACTGCATAAATCTATATCACGAACGAGACTATGGTAACTGAATCACCCTTCTCGTTATAATAAAGGAAGCCTCTCATTCATTTTGAGAAATGATTTACTGTGTATATTGGAATGATCATGGTGGACCCTCATATTAACATCGAATAATCCAAATTCAATAGCACAGTGTTTTTCAATCTTTTTCATGACACGACCCCCATAGCATCGAAAAAAATTTCGCGACCCCCCAACCCTGGCTTTTTCCATGTATGTTAACGTTGAAATAATTCAAATGTATAATATTGTAAATTCGATCAGAGGAAAAGAGTTGCAGACTCGTCTGTTTCAAATCATTTCCATTTGTGTTGCAAGTATAGATTCACCCCATTGAAATTTGCTTTACCATACAGAGTAGTTTTCGATAGCAAAGTACTGACCAGAGTTATGGAACTTCACGCTGAACTTTCAGTATAAAAACAAAAACAAACAAAATACTTTTTTTCCACAGCAAGCAAAGTCAGTAAACTTGGAATTCATTTTTGACCTGGAATTTCTTTTGGAAATAAAGCTTTTCAGCATTCAAATAGCTTGAATAAACGTCTTCAAGGACGAAATGAAAATGACATCATAGGAAATGACAAACTTAAGGGAATTGAAATGAAGCCGACTTTTTTCATTGATGAAATGAAAAGTGGAATAACATCAATTCACATACTGGGGTCTTTAGTAAATCCGTGCGAGGAATCGACGATTTGGGGCCCAAAAGGAGCAACATTGAAATTTCAAATGCAAACCCATGTTTTTCATTGCAGATTCGGATTAAGCGGAAAATTTTTCATCTGAATTGGTTAAAACCAAAAATGTTTTCGTCCTCATTTATTTTTCAAAAATCTGAGGCGTTCATTCAGAAAAGATTGCGAAAATTCATATTCTAATACTGATTAGGTCAATCAGATTTTGGGCCCCAAGGGGTCTTATTCGAGATACGAGGTCCAACTTTGATTTTTGAACAAAAAATGCTGCATAGGGCCCAAATATGGACGAAAAATGTTTTGGTTTCAACCAATTCAGATAAAAAAATTCCTACTTCATCCGAATCTGCAATAAAAAAGTTGGGTTTGTATTCGAAATTTCAAGGTTGGGCCTCATATATAAGGGCCTTTTAAACTCAAAATCTGATGGGCCCACTCGATACCTCGGACAAAATTACCAAAGACCCCAGTATCAAAACTTCGATTTTCTAGACTCCTTAATCATCAGGTATATTTGAAATGAAAATGGTATCGAATAATGTGAAGAAAGAATAAATTTTTTCATAACTTCTCACTGGAAAAAAATTATTCCACAGTAAAATAAACTAGTAATCGAAGAATTCATTTGTATGAATAACATTACCAGTATTTCTGTATAATCTTGATAAATCATTTTTTATTAGAATTCATTGATGTTTTTCAACGAAGTAGGACCTAGTTCTCTCGACTTCTCGCGACCCCCATACAGAGGCTTTGCGACCCCCTGAGGGGTCGCGACCCACAGATTGAAAAACACTGCAATAGCATATTATCTATTTCAAATAAAGATACTGAATCCAGAGCACAAGCGTGAGAAAATAAGCTCGTGATATATAGAGAAATAAGCAGTCGTTATTATTTATATTTTTGTTCCAAAACATATGAGATTTTTAGTTAAGGGAGTCCAATAGGCGATTTTCAGATTCAACCAAATCCAACGATATCTTGTTGTTTTTGTTCAAATTCTGAAAGAAGAGATTAAAGGAAAAACGAAAAATATAATCTATAGTTTCCAGTATCAGAAATCGCCAATAACGCTCACTTAGAGGTAAGCTTATGATGCTACATGCGACAATTAATTTCCAAGTTGAGAATAACTAAAGGAAATATTTGAAAGAAAGAGATTAATCAGCTTGTGACAAGATTGGGAATAATCCGCAAGTGATAAGAAAATCAGCGAATCATATCAAGTGTTTCAAAAGTCTGGAAACGGTTAATTTATTCCGCGCACAGGTGGAAAATTGGAATTCTGATACTGGGATTTCGGGCCCAAAAGGGCCTAATAAGAGATACGAGGACCTACTTGAAATTTCAAGAGCAAACCCTTCTTTTTTCATTGCAGATTCGTATTGAGCTGAATTTTTTTTAATCCGAATTGCTTAAAACTAAAAATTTCACACGTCGAAATCAGAAATTTCTGGCTGGTACCGAAAAAAAAAATGATATGTACTAGTAATCTTGATTAATTTTATTTTTTTTTCATATCAGTATATATTCCATGCAAATCGACTTGTGTTAGTGGAAAACATTCGATGATATTCAGAATTGCTCATTAATTTGATTTTCTAGACAATATACAGGGCAAATATCGGTACGGGTTTTCCAAGAAATTTGCCGTGGCAAGTGTTCTTGCATCAGTACTTCATGAAGTACAAGATTTTTTCTGGGTTCAACCTCAATATGTTAATTATCCAAATGGGATTCGAAATGCAAAACTGAATCTAGTTAAACTCTTAGATATCAAGGATTGAAATTTTGTTGCAAGAAAGCACCACTATTGCATTACACTGAATTTACATTCAATTTCTCGGTTTCTGCTCCGTTCCACCAGTTTTTATTTTCCATCGGAAAGTATGCAATTGGTATTCATACTTCAGTAACTTCTACTTGTACGATTTAATTTCACCGTGAGAAGAAAATGATCCACATTATTTCTTCTGTCACGAATGCTGCTCGTCTGACATGGATTCGGAACCCCCAGTAGCACTTACTTACCCGTAGATTACATCTCGGTTGAAATTTACCGTAATAATAGTGAGAATTTCGCAGTGGATCCGCTTTTATTCAAATATAACTTCGCGTTTCGGACCATTGGTACAACAGATTGCGAAACGAATTGCACAGATTGTTGGCTATTACGTCGCGAGTTCGAAACTATCGAATACGAAAGTTTCTAACATTTTCAGCCGCAACATCTGGGCCAATCGAGGAGCGAACCGTTGATCAGAGGATACCCATTGTTTCGTAACCAGTGAAGGTTGATTATCTGATCAACATTCGGATTTACTTTTGTTGAAATTATACGCTGTGTTTATCTGGACAGTATTTTTTCAATTTCACCTATACTCCTTATAATCTTTCAAATCGAAAAAATATCGAATATAAAATACTAGTAGTTTAACTTATACAGCAACAATTCTTGAATAATAAAAACTAAACATCTTCCACAATATATCAATCTGTATTTCCACGTTTCTTAATTTGAAAATAAGTTGATAACATATATGACATTTCCTACATTGAACCTTAAGAGATAAATCAGAATTATACAGTGTGGAAAAGCCGAATTCATTATCTCGGTTACTGTGAATAATCTTAAAATATGTGTCATTTATGATACATCGTTTGAAAGGTTACGTCATGCTCTATTCAGAAATGTTATAATTTTTATGTTTATTGCAAATATCGAAATAAAAAAACATAACATCATGAGACTACCGAAATTCATTTCAATATTCCCTCGAATATTTCCAAATCTTATGGCAAAAATACTGAAATTATTTCCCTTTCAGATGTGATAAAAAAAGGAAAATAAAAAATACAGTGCAACCCCTTCAATCCGGACAATTCATGGCAAGGCAGTTATCCGGATTTTCGATTTGTCCGGATTATAGAAAAACAGAATTGTTCTTAAAAGTTGTTTATTGAATGAAATATAATATCCATAAAAGTAAAAGAAAATATTTGATTAGATCGAATTTTTAAACACAGGATATCAAAACTCGTATCACAATAGAAATAATGTGTTTATTTTTCTTGTAATTTGTTTATTGAACAAATGGCATCATTCAGAAAAGGAACAAAAATAATTTGAACTTGAATCTGTTAAATCAAGAGATCACATAAAAATTTTACTCAACTTTGAGGAAATCTGAAATTTTGGTTTGAACTTTACAGTGAGCTTCATTTTTCACTGCTATATTCTTCATTTCGAAAAGCATCTTCATCTGTTCGTCTGAAATTTTGTTTTCTTCATTCTTCCCTTCTCGACCGTTGGCTATATATATCATCGTCATCGTCAGTAGAGGAAACATTGGTTTCATATTCATTTCTTGTACATCGGTACACTAGCGGTACTCTAACATTCGTCTGAATCAAAGATTATAGAGTTCTCTATAATCTTTGGTCTGATTCGTGTCTTAACTCGTAAATTTCAGACGCGGTCGCTTTTGTGCGTCCGGATTATAGAAATACGTCCGCAGTGGCGTAACTAACGCCAATGCAACCAATGCGGTGCATTGGGGCGCAGGCCTTCAGGGGGCGCAGGGCTTAGGGGGACGCAAAAAACTGAATTCTTCGGAATTCAGAACGTACCTACGAAACCCCCCATTGTGTTTGGTATTCTGAATTCCGTAGATCTACGGAAATTTCCGTAGAACAACCAGCAATTCAAAATTCCCCCCTTTGCTCACACTCTCACAGATAAAGCCGGGTCCAGACGGCTGTAATGCAACGTGTAATGCAACGCTTAATTCAGATTGCACCGTCTGGACGGCTCACGAATACACGGCGAACCTTCAACGCCACTCCTTTTCGTCGGCTGTTCCACTCGGTTTCTACAAACGTTTCGCCAGTTCGAGTGTCTGGCATCTTCAGGAGTTATATTTCAGGAGATGTTCTCACTGGACTGAACTGCCTGAGTGAGTCCAGTGAGAACATCTCCTGAAATATAACTCCTGAAGATGCCAGACACTCGAACTGGCGAAACGTCGAGAACTAATCTACGACGACGGCCTAAATGCTCGAAAGAACATGTCACATTGAACGATGGCCGCGAAAGCCTCAACCAATTCATTAAATCTGTTGATGTTTTTTAAAGTAGCAAATGCATTTCCGAAATGCATTTTATTTATTCTGAATGATCGGTTTCTTTTCTGCTTTTGTCTTTTTTCATTTCAGATTAAGAATTTCGAGTCGTTTTGGGAATAATCTGTTTATCCGAGCCCATTGACGGATAACATGAAGATGATCACACTGATGTCTTTCAAGATTTTCCTGATATTTGATATTTTATGTTATTTTGTTTACGGGAAGGCAGGTTTTTTCGGCTGAGGTTTTTTCCCCTGGCTGTATAGTATCGTATGATACTAGTGTTGATAGTATCGTATGATTCTATAGTATCATACAAAGAATGTTATGATACCCCGTTCTTTTTTTACATTTATTGTATTATTTTAGCTCTCTTTTTCATAAGAATATATATATATATATATATATATATATATATATATATTGTGATAGATAAAGATAATGCGGTATTTTTCGTTTCCGACTAAAAAACAGGCATTTTTGTACAGGAAAGTTTGAAATAAACAAGATAAAACATTTCTAAGAACTGTCTATTAGGAAACCAGAGGAAAACCAACTGAAACTCGAACAAACCTTACCTTCCAGAAGCAAACATCACCTATATTGAGAGTAAATGTAAGAATATTTACCCCAATATGAAAGAAAATACAGGAGATATTGGGATTTCTGGACTGTTTTTATTTAATGTTCTTAAAACAACGCCGACTTTCCGAAAAAGTCGTTTTTTTTCAAGGCTTGTTTTTAAACAATATCCTCAATCATTAATAATTAATTAATTAATTAATTTGAGACATGATGATTTTATTAATAATTGACGATATTGTTTGAAAACTAGAATTGAAAAAGAAACGACTTACTTTCAAAACGTCTGAGTTGTTTTGAGTACATCAAATAAAAACAGTCCAAAAATCCCAATATCTGCTTTATTTGCAAATATCACCTTTTGAACTAGAGGAATGACTTCTTGTTTTCATTTTCGTTATTTTGGACCCAGAATTTGTGAAAAATTCAAAATTTTTTTCACAGCTCCGACACAGTTCTTTCAGTTCTGCATAATTACGGAAACTGTGTAAAATCTGAAGAAAAACTGAATATCCCTGAAAAAACCCGAAAAAATAAGAAAAACCTGGAACCCTGCGTTTATTTTCACGTACTTCAAAATGAGCGAAGAACGGAAAAAACCTCGATGATGGAAAACAAATTTGTATGAAAGAAGATCTTCATTATTATTTATCATTGGAGTTGAAATCCCAAGAAACGCGTGAACAAGATGAAAACTCCACCGGGATCCTAAATGTCGGGAAGAATGAGTCTACGAATAGGGGCGCACGGCAAATTCTTGCATTGGGGCGCAGGTCAGACTAGTTACGCCACTGTACGTCCGGACTATGGGTTTTGAAATTAGGCGTCCGGAGTACTGGACGTCCGGATTTAAATGTGTCCGAATTAAAGAGGTTACACTGTATTGTGTTTTCCACTTGAGTACCTTAAAACTACGTAAAACACTTTCTGTGGCAATGCTAGTTTCTTCAGAACGTCTTCGCAAATAGTTTTGTGCTGACAAATGATGGTTACGGAGATAACAACCGAACACAAATAGGTGAGTAGCGGATTTGCGGAATATATCAAAATATTAAAGGGACAATAAGTTAAATAGAAAAACAGTCTCGCGAGTTCGAGCATGTGGGGCAGACTGAAAAAGGAGCTTCTAATACAATTCGTGACAATGTGAAATTAGATGAGATGCTTGACTTTGAGGAAAATCCACATAAATCGAGTAGGGATGCCTCCATAAGTCAAGTCATAGTCAACCATACATCGATTCTAAACATATTAAAACAAAGAAAAATTCATCCCTGTAAAATGAAATTTATCCAAGAGTCCTTGGAAGACGATTTTGATAGGACAACTTTTTTGTGAACAAATGATGGATATATTGGATAACAATTATAGGTTCAATATTATCCAATTAGTAGACGTTTGGTTATCTGTGAACTTCTTCCACTAATGGTCATACTAATAGTCAAAATTGACTCCTCTGACCAGGTTACGTCCGTGGAGCGAAGTCTGTGATGTGGTGTAGTATATTGTCTAAATGAATGTTTTTGTAATTGTTTTCAATATGCTACTCTTGTAGATTTTCAATTATTGACATGCCATGTATTTTTATGATGGTTCAAGTGTTTATTTTTGTAAAATTTTGTGAAATTATGAATTTTTTGCATGTATATTTTTGCAAATAATCTAATTTAGTACTTTCAATTTGGGCAAAGTTATATCCTGATTACCAACGCAATGTTTGGCAATACCTCGACGCAATCTTTTCAAATGGGTGCATAGGAAGGCCAGGAAGGATGGAATAGCCTATGCGATCTCCTGATCTTAATCCATTAGATTTCTTTTCATGAGAATATTTGAAGAGCATGATGGTGTACAAAACTAAACGCCTTGATTTGAATGACCTGAAAGATCGAATAACGCTTGCGATTAGGTTGATCAGTCCTGAGCTGTTGGAATAAATTTTTATTGGAACTTAGGATGTTCCAAAGCTTTCACAGTGAACACAGTGATAATTTTCTACTCGTGCTGAAGGTCAGATACCTTGAACACAGTTATTCACTTATTTTCTTCGCGAAATTTCATTTTGCAAAATATACCTTCGAATATAAAAACGTTAAATGCATTGAATGCATTTATAAAGAGCTCTATTATTCATTTCTCCAATCTGAACTCGAACCAGAAAAAATATGCAGAAACTAGCTATTACTTCTCCCTTATAATTCATGGAAAGCTGTTGCAACAACATTCGAGCACTGCTAACCTAGCCTTGGTTTTTTCTGTTGCTGAATTTCGTTGCCACGTTCCGCAAAGTGTTCATGTGACAAAAATCCCAATATTCGACAGAGTGCTACCTTAAATTTTTTCAACACATTCCATTTTTACGAAATTCATTTATTCTTCTATTATCGATAATTCTATTATGTGAAATGAAGGCAACATTGAAATATTTAACAAAAATGTAGGTCTTCTGATAGAGTTCCTGGATTGAATCTTTTCAGAAAATATGGTATGTTTTGAGTCGTATAAAAACCTAACTTTGTGAGATGCTTTCTGTATGTAAATAAGTTGAGATCCCTAGTTGTGAATGCAGTAAGATGAGGAAACAATATATTTCGTAGTTGTCCTATATTCGGATATTATATATTTGTACATTTCTGAACTTTTAAGATTCATTTTTGATGTATGGTCACTTTTAATAAATTTGATATTTTTATTTCCGTTTTTGACGTTAAGGTTGCTGTAACTTTAGAACGACTGGGTAGAGTTTTTTCTAATCTGCCACGTTCTTTGCGTTAAAAGAGGCCCTCCATTCTGTATAAAAATTAGACCATCGGAATAGTTATAAATGATGCAAGTGCAGAAGGCATCGATATTCTTACACGAGTTCAAAATTCAAAAATGAGCCACGAAGTTTCGAGTTTTGGAATGAACGAGTGTTAGAATGAGCCTTCTGTACGAGTATCATACATTATTTGCTCTAATTCGCTGAATTTTTATCGAAATATTGCCGTCAATATCGTTTAGTGATTTTTGCATCGAAGAATATTGATTGGCAGAACTGTTTTCTATCTCATAAAATTTGACAGATGTTGACTGAATCCTTGACAGGAGGCTATCATGCCATGATTAAATATTACTGAAAACAATGCTAGAATGAAATATTCTAACATTGTTTTGTTCTACGGGATGTGGCGGAATGAACGGATTTGACACATAATTAGAGAAACAATGTTCGAGCTTTCATTTATATGTCGTTCACGTTAGCATAGCTGTCAACTTCAGCAGAATGATCACTTTCTCCCTTACGAAACAGAAACTGTCTTGTTGAAAACACTCCGAATTGCACGGAAAGAAAAAGGCAAAAGAAATATTCAAAAATTTTCAGGCATAATCAGAATCTGCTAGACATATTTCAAATAATATCGTTAGATGGAATATAAAGGGCGGACCATATGCACACTGGAAAAAATACAGATTATAAAATATTTCGTCATAGCATTTGTTTATTAATTTTTCGAAAGTTAATTTGAAAAGTATGAGATATGGAATTACAGAAAATTTGTTGCCATGGACAACGCAGATTTCAAGATCAGGCTATGTATACTGAAAAACATGGTCTTGATGCTTACAGAGTTCAATACAACAAACAGCAAAACTCATAACCAAGCAGATGCAGAACTGAAAAATTATTTTTGTATTCTTCAAAACTCTTAGGATCTTGAGTTAGGGCGGTTCAACTGTCTGTTTAACATCACTTTTTGAAGGTGAGTTCAATATTATATTATTTCGTTAATAATGAACCGATTTAAAAAAAATTTACTGGGATGTCTACAGAACATAAATAACTTTCAAACTAACCAACACTCGACACCTCTTCCCCATTCAAGAAAGTTTTATTGCTTTTAAAAATCTTCAAAAATTGTTCGTTTCTGAGTTATGTGGGAGTCAAATTACCGTTGGGACGCCCTGTATATTGAGAATCATGGGTCGCATTCAGCGGACGAAAACGTGCAACTGTTCGGTGGCACATGCGCTACAAACACAACACGTTCTGGAGTTGTCGCAATTTTTGGGAGTGCTCTTAAGTTTTAAGTGTAAGAATAGCTTAAGCTAAACTTTCGCCCAATAAAGACGATTATTATTATTATTATTATTAATTTGAGCTAGATAGCGGTAAGGTTGAAGTATAAATACCAGACAGATAGTGCTTTAAGCTTTTAAGAACCGCTACCGCTACCGATAAGTAGCAGTAGCGCTTTGCGCTTCGTCCGCTGAATGCGACCATTGAGATCAATTGGTGATTGCTGATTTTGTTGATCTGATTTTGTTTTCTCCTTAATAGCTTTGGTAATCGTCAAATTGGTACAAGAACTGTTCCATGAAGACTAGTACTTATACTACTAATCTACTAATATTTTTATTAAGTTTTTGTCAAAATCTTTTTAGGAAGGCCTAAAATAGTGAGATTGGCATAGGTAGAAATCGGATAACGAAAAAGACAGTTTCCAGAGCTTTTTCGGGAAGGTTTGGGTGCAGACCGGCTGAAGGAGGAAAATTTGAATTCATTCAACTTCTAGTTTGATGAGTTCACAACTGCGACTGATCTCGACGCGACCCACGTTTGTTGTAATAATGTTGGGAAGTTGGCTGACGACATACCGCAATGAGTGAATCTCGACGACCTGGTTAACACCACTGGCCACCTGCACCATAATGACTTCGGTGACGTCATCGCGTTCCTCTGTTTATTACTTTTACTGCCATATAAACATTCGCTATTTCGGTGCCTCTTAATTTCTTGTTCCACTCTTTATGGCCCAAGAGAGCCGTGTTGATGGAGGATAATTGCGTATTTCTGTAATATAAAGTGGACATTCAGATTCGTCAAATCCGAATTACACATATTAAGGTTTTTCACCAACACATTCTCGAGACTGTTTGGATATTGACAGGCAATTTTGAACGCAATCAGTGCTGTGGAATAGTGAGCTCATCAGTTATCTAGGTTTCCTAAGAACCATGAAGATTCCCTAGCAGGATTTTATACCTTTTCATTTTGTTCAAATCGATTATGTCTATCGAATCAGTTTCAGCAATTTTATGTTTGAAAGGGTTCTGATTTTCATGAACTAGCGTCCAACTAATTGTCCAAAGAATAATAGGTCTGATTATTCCTTGTGTACTGAGGCTCTCACGACTGTAGCGAATATTTTTTAACTATATTGGCTACACACCTCGACTCATAACCGTTAAAACCAGACCAAAACTACTTAAGGACGTTAAACACTTTGGTCGCTCAAATTTTTCTTGTTAAACATGTCGATGCGAACCGTTATCCGTTACCTCGTTGCGAAGAAAAAATCTCCAAATATGATTTGAGGTACGAACTGTTTATAGTGAAGGCCATACGAATATGGATCAACATTCTGCAACTCTCGAGGTCTCTGCTCAAAGAAACACTTGGATTTTGTTAACTGTGCCCAAGATAGGTCAGCTTACTGAACAACACATATTGAATGGACTGCAAACCTTCAGATAGTTTTTGGAATATTATGAATATGAATTAGACGGTGATGATTTTCTCAAGTTTATAATTACTATTACTGGGGATTAAACTTGGGCTGTCAATCGCCGCACAGTGGCGTCACACCAGTTCACCCTCAACGAAAAAGTTAAAACCACCATTTCATTCAGAAAAATCATGACAACAGTGTTTTGGACCACAAATCATATTGCCAAAAATTTTACCATTGACGTAGCAAGGTATTTAGATACCCTTAGAAACTGAGGAGAGTTATTCAAAATAGAAGCTGTTAACAAGCGGAGTCTATCTGCCAGATAGTCACGAAGCAATTGTTGGACTCATTTGGATGAGATTTTTTGAACCACCTCCAGTATTTCCCTGACCTGACGCCTTTAGATCACCATTTGTTCATTTCGGTGAAGAAACATATGAGTGTAAAAAAAAATTAAACCGACGAGGGGCGATCGACAAGTGAAAAAAAGAAGGTAGCGACAGAGTTCTATGAGGCAGGAATCAAAAAATTTACCTATTAATTAATTTGAAGATATATATCTGTATTAAAAAAAATTTTATTGAGGTAGAAATTTTCAAAACCAACCGCATTCGGTTTTAGTTGTTCCGATTGGAATAATTATAACAAAAAACTTAAAATAGGCCGCAATTGAAGAATCGTTCTAAAGCATAAAAAAAGTTATAGAAATGTATTGAAAAATCAACAATGTAAATAAATAAATCTTTATTGGTCCTGCGTAGGGGAGACCGAGGGGTTTTGAAACAGAGGTGAGTTGAAACAACACCGATTTCCCGAAAATTAAAATCGTTAGCAAGATAAAAACAAATTAATTTTAATATTTTTACACACGCGCAGACTCTCGATGATCGCCAGTGACACTAGGTTAGCGGTTAAGTCGTTCTGGAAACCTAGTCTCAGAAATCGTAAAACCTCCAGTTTAATAATTTGTTTAAAATATAATTCAAACTATATATGAATCGAAAGCTCATTTATTCAGGATTCAATTCATTATATCATTACAGATGATCAAATCAAATCAATTCAAATTTCGTGATCTGTCAAATTTCGTAAGTCACACCAACTGTCAAGATACAATAAAAGTCACTAATCTGAATTTCGAGAGTATTTCACAAAACTTGACTGAAATAGAAAAAAGATCGTCTAATACTCGTTGCAAAATGCAATTCCAACAATCATGCTTTCAAAAACTAGCGACGAAGGAGCGACGTTTTCAAATTTCGCATTCGTGTTGGAATAGGAGCTCATTTTGAAACTTATTTTAGAATAAACTATTACACAAAGCATCTATCTGATGCTCCCATCTGAGATTACGATCAACGAATATCCCCAAAAACAGAGCGCAGTCTACCGACTGAATAGTGACATTCTCAAATTCAAAGTTCAATACACTATCCAAGGAACTCTTGGACTTGAAATAGAAAGATTTAGTTTTCTCGATATTCACCATCAAGGCATTGAAACTGCACAACTTTACAAACCTCCGGATAACGACCTTGAACCTTCAGATCATCCAAGGAACCAGCAGACAAAATAAGTTATGAGTCATCGGCAAACATAGTCAAAATTGAATTTGAAATGAATTCAGGTAAATCTTGATAAATAAAAAAAAAGAGCAAGGGACCGAGCTCAACGCCATGAGCATCCGAGAACACAGCCTCTATCCATACTTTCATTTTTCTCATGAGCAAACAATCAAATATCCAGTCCAAAAATATACATTTGAAGCCCAAGTTGTAAAGTTTTCTTCTTAAAAATCTAAAGTTAAGTGAGTCAAACGCCATTGACAAATCAAAGAACAGACCAGTCATTCTATAAATTATCCCAATTCATGAAGGGTAGGTAATATTAAGAACCTTTTAAAAAAACGAACTCTATTGTCCTGAAGTAATTGGAAAAAATCTACCCCATGGCAAAGTAATTGTAGACAATTAGATATATTAAAATAACCCGAAATACGATAAAGTTAATTTTGAGGAATTGATGATGAAAAAAGATCTCTACATTCATAAGTGTAACGAAGTACTTACCTTATTAAATGTCTGAGTTCATTTCAGAAAAGTAAAAAGTTACTTTTGTATTATTGAAAATAACACATGATGTAGCAAGCAAAGTAAAAAAGTGAATACCTACAAAAAAAAACTTTAAAAATTGTAGACTTCATCATGTAAGTGATTGTCTATTGGTTGTCTACAAGTTATCAACTGACCAAATTTTCACCTTCATGATTTAACCACGAGCTTATCAGACCTACTCGTTTACTCAAATAGAAACTAAATACAAAACGAGTTTTAGAAATATTGAACAACCAAATGATCTGCCATCTTGTCTTCAATCGCAATCGTTAATAAAATGAATACCCCGCAAAGTATAGCAATAAGCGCTACACAACATAAACAAGTACCAGATATAATCAACCGGTATAGTTTAAAAAATGGAGAGAAAATATCGAACTGGAATATACGAAGTCATAAACTCTCAGCACAAAACGTGAAAGATATTAATGAAGAGCCTGCCACATAGATGGTCATAAAATAGGATGCACACAAAACTGGCTCGCCTTACTTAGTTCAGGATGAATAAGGCAATACAAGAGGTACAAAACATTTCAGCAGGTAGCTTAATTAATAATCTAGTATTTAATTTCGAATAAGTTGTCGCTGCTGCAAAATAGTATTTTAATTATGAGCTCT
Source organism: Hippodamia convergens (assembly GCA_038502775.1). Classification (NCBI taxonomy): domain Eukaryota; kingdom Metazoa; phylum Arthropoda; class Insecta; order Coleoptera; family Coccinellidae; genus Hippodamia; species Hippodamia convergens. The sequence goes on from CM076608.1 coordinate 58,426,654, forward strand.
GATGGGCAGCCTGAATCCGGTTATTAAAATATTAACTTGAATGGACAGGTTTTTCAAAAGTTCCGATACAGAGCAGTATTTAGCCGAGTTGAGGCTAGATAATATTATTTTCAAAATCCTGATATAAGTATTCAGACACAGATACAGGGTATCACCACTCGATGGGATATTTTTTACATTAAATACATACATGGCTTCATTGAATATTTCTTTAGTCGCCTAAACAATTTTCGTCAAATTTTTTAATCAATATAAAAAATAAAAGCGACAAGAAAATTTGTCAATCTGAATGAATGCTTTTCAGTTGAAATTAGGAAGAGAGCCCTAATTGTAACCGTGAGGAAGTTAGGGAGACAATAGAACATCTTGAAAATAGTTGTCTCATTATAAATTTCAAGGTGGTTTCGAGGCTATGCATGCATTTCTGAAACAATTTTATTTTCTTCTTTTGTCCGTTTTTTATTCTATATTAAGAAGTTCGTTTTTTCTGTCTATAGAAGAAGAACATGAAGGTTGTCCTTCAAGATCCTTCGTTGTAAAAATTTTTTCAGTTAATTTTCTTACCATACATTGGGAGAACTGTATGGTTTCCCGTTGCACTAACCCCAGCTGGGTACTTTTTGTTTCAATATGTATTGTATTATTAATCTCGCATATCATGGAACAATTCAATAACAACTGAGTTACCTACACAATAACTTTCAAAGTCACTGAAAATATTTCATCTCCATTTGTCGTGTAAACAAATGCAGTCAGAATAATGTATATCATGAAGTGCAGGGAGTCATGTAGAGGATTTTTCAGAATTTTAACAATTTATGATATATACAGGGTGGTTCACAATGAAGTAATAGAGTGCTCAAATATTTTCCATTGAAATCCTTATGCCTTATGTCCTTTAGTCTTTTCTGAGATGAAAGATAAGCCTTATTCCATAACAAATTGATGAGAAAATACAAATTTTCCACAAAGATGTGATGCTTAACACCTAGGATTATGCGAGCTAAAACTCGGCCTCAATGTTGTGAAAAAACTATGACTGTATTATCATAATAAAAACCTTAACAAGATATACAGGGTGTTCGGCACATGGACCCTCAAATTTTTTGGGGATATTCTTAGGGTCATTTGCTCATGCTCACTTTTTCACCTTGAAACTCTGGGTCCTAAGAGTCACGGTTGAGGAGACATGACTTTTTTCATTTATGTTTTCATTTATGCCTGTAAAATTGTCATTTTTTAAATACTATCCTCTCATTAATGCTTTTCAAATAATTAATAGTAGTCCCATAGAGATATACGAGGTTTCCAATTTTCAAAATTAGGAACCGTTCGAAAAAAACCAATTTCAAAATAAAATTGAAAAAAATGACACTAGCAAGAATTAGAGCTTCATTACATTTTAAAAAATTCGCTACGTAATGACCTTTCCAACGGTATGCTCCTACATTGATAAAAAAATTATTTTTGCTTCAAAATACGGATATTTCATGAGAAGAACGAAAATCATTCAGAAGTAATAACAAAAATTGAATACCTAATTAAAGTTTCCTAGGTATGAATTTTGCTCGAACTGTTCTCTGTTCCTAATGTACTAATAATATACTTTGGACTCCTCTTTCGTACTTCAAACGTTATGTAGATGAACTCAATTAATCTCTCATAGCTACAATAGCAGTCTATTCTTTCGATCAACACCTTTTTCGTGGGTACTTCCGGAGCATAAACTAATGCTTAGGCCCTTCCCCACACGTGAAAATCTAAGGGAGTCAGGTCTGGAGATTGTGCATGCCAAAGACGCTCGATGGCCGCCTATACTCGAGTTAGAAAAAGAGTTGTTCAGGTGTTCGCTTTTCAACTTTGAAAATGTGCCGGGCAACCATCTTACTGGAAGACAATTGGGAGGTCTCCATTAAGTAGGTACTGGAATTTCTATAAGTCTCCTATCAGAAGTTATGAGTTTCGTAAATGAGCGACTTCATTGTAAACCTTCGGTATATTCAAGAATGCTTCTATATTCCCATAATGATCAAGAGTTGTTCAGCAAAACTTCTGGCAAGAACTATATCTTGAAGAAAGATAATATATAATACCAAGTCAAAAACAAATACAAGAATACATATGTCTAAACCTTTTGATAAATGGTCTACCAGACTACCTGAAGTAATAAAGAGGAAAAGCAACCCTGAATTGTTCAAAAGATAATTTTAAAATTTCATTCTCTCGTCATAAGTAAATTATAATTGTTACCATTGATTTGAAATAACGATTGTTCGTTATTAGAATTTCATGAGAAAACTAACATAATTATTTGGAAATCTTAATTTAGCTATGAAATAATTTTTAGGAGATAAGAATCTGAATTTAATTGAACATGTCAAATTTGATGAAAGGGTAAGGAATAACTGTAGGTTTGGTGGTTTGAAGGTGCGAGAAGTGTTCTTCTGGAAAATACTAAAACCTGTATTCGATAAGGTGAAACGGTGAAATTTTAAAATTTAGTGTAACCACCTTCATTTTTGAATAAGGTGAATTGAAATGATGAAAATATTGAGATTTTGTTCGAAAAATTATTTTTTCTCGAATTAGATACCTATTAGTCAAATCGTAGAGTTGATTTAAATCAAGTATCTCGGGATAACCAACGTTAAATAGTCGAAACCAATTATTCAGATTTCTATCTATTCGTAGTGTACCTTTCAATCCCTTGCTCTACTTAACACCAACTATAACAGTGAAGTGAACAATAGATGTACACAGGTGAGTTTTTTATCGTAGTAACCCGTTTCTATGAGAAACGAACGATGTTCATTAAATATCGTCGAAATGAACAATGGGTATTTTAAATGTGTCAGCTTAATTCAAAGCTCAATGCTAGGACACGGTAGCATACAATAGACAATTAAGGTTTTACGAGCTATGTTTGTATTCTTATCAGTTTGCCTTCGTGCAATTTTGTAGATTTCATATTCGAAGAATTTCACCAATATGAATAAAGTTTTTGTAGGCTATTCTTGACGATATCTTGAAAATTTGTTCTTTTCCATATTCAATGTATGAATCTTCTTTGGTTTGTAATATCAATTTTTCAGACTAGAGACAAGATGAGGTTCTTAAATAAAAAAGTTCATGTACAAACAAAGTCAGAGGGATTCGTTTTGTATTTCTCCGAAATTCCGAAAACTGAATCCTAATAAAAGCCATTTAAAATCTATTCATGATTCATCATTATATGTTAGCATCCTGTCACGAATTTTTCATACCTGTTAAATATGATACAGAGACAGTTCTGCCAACCAACATTTCCCAATGCAGAAATCACTAAACAATATTCAAGGAAATATGCCATTAATTTATATCAAAATTCAGGGAAGTTGTGAAAATAATGCATAATACTCCTAAGCTCGCGTCACTTCGTGAATCCGTGGAAGAATATCAATGCCTTCTGCACTTGTATTCTTAATAACAATTAGTTGTTCGAAGTTTCGAAATGACTTTTTTTTTTAACTTTTTTTTAATGAATAATGGGGTGCTGAATAAACTAAACAAACACGTGTCTCTCTTTATAAAGTTGCCAATGAGTATCTCAAATGGAATTCCAAAGTGACCATAAGTAGAGAAATGCTACATTTTGATATATTTTTTGGGAGGCTTGGCATTCTTCTGAAAGTTTTTTTTAGGGTTTTCTTCTCCAGTCTCTGAAACAAAAATCAATTAGAGATTTTTTTAAATAATAGAAAAAAAGCTGTTGCGTAAAACTTGTGCACTAAATTATCAGGGGCCAAATCGAAAAATTGTTGCCTAACAATGAAAAAAATCAACACTTCGAACTTTTAAGCTTTGTAACGTTTTGGAGTCTATATCAGAATTTTCTGCAGACAAATTCTCAACTTCATGAAACTTCTCGGAATAGTAGAAATTTTCTATTTCTCAATTGATATTTTTCAATACATGATGACGATAAATTAATAATAATTACTATGATGGTGACATTGTTACTTTATCTCAAAATTTCCTGAAATTAGTTCTTTTCTCACCAAATCAATATAAATACGATCCGCACCCACCGAAAAATTGGCCAGATTATTAGTTTTATCCAAAAAAATACAAGCTGACTCCTCGATTCTTATTATAACTATCAAGTTCCGTCATTAGAATTTTCGTGATATGCCAATCCATCATGTGATAGCCGTGTGATCTGCAATCTGCGATCTACCAATATCTCTATTTTGCCTGTTATTTCTATGCTCACGTTTTCTTATTTCTATGGGTCTTGATGTTTTTCCTGTATGAGAGTTTTTTCACAAATAGCAGGGAATATTGTAAACACAATTATTTGACTCTTGTTTCTCAAAGGTTTGGTTTTTGAAAGTACAGATCTTAATTATTTTGAAAAATGATATCACAAAAATTCTAATGACGGAACCTTATATCTAGTGATAAAAAAAATTAAGGAGTCGGCTTTGTGGTCATCATTGACAAAATGTCAATTGAGAAATAGAAAATTCTTACGATTCCGAAAAGTTTCATGTGTTTAAATAAATGCTAGGCTTCAGATAGCTAAAAACTAGGAGAACATTATCAAAAAAGACAGGATCTGAGATCTGGGTAACTTCGTATTTCACAAAATATCAAAACTTCATGAAAATCCATGCAGTGACTACACCGAAATAAGCGGATGACGCCAACTCAATGATTAGTACTTATCTAGAGTTTCAAAATCGTGATTACGGACGAGTTTGCCTTGACGAAATACTAAAATGAACTATTCCATCCTGTGGAACACCTGTAGCAATTTTAATCTAAAAATGATCATGCAAGCGAACGAAAACAGTGTTTTTATAGCTGAGTACCAACGTACCCGTCGTCTTTTCATGTCATTGAGGATAATTGGATGGGTACGCTTGAACTTATCATTTTCGAAAGATAAAAGTTCACCAGGAAAATACAATTTATTACTTCGTTACTTTATCGTAATGGCAATAAATAAACAGATAAAATTCTGAAATCGATGAACGATATAGGTATAAGTACCTGTGCTATATAAATAAGTGCTTACTCAGATATTTCAGAGACGAATGCTGAATACTGCTGATTTTTATTTCAAACAAAATTGTTAATAGTCTGCATATATAAATATCTAATGAATCCAAGATAGTTATCAATACATGACAACAAACGAATAATTCGAAAATGAGATTGCTTTTTGACAAAAGAAGAAATATACCTCATATTATGTAAAAAAAAGAATTTTGAATCGGTTATGAAAAAATGCAGAAACTGATAAACTCCTATGAAAGAGTGACACATAAAGTTGAAAAATAATTCTTTATCTCTTTTTCCTTTTTTGTGATCAATTCTGTATATTTGTTTGTATGTCGGTTCAGAATCTCGAAGTTCTTTCACTTTCAGAAATAAGGATTCTCTCAACTTATGAATATATTTTAAGAATAGATTCTTCAGGTAAATGAAAATACTTTTTTTTTAATATTTTTTCCGTTTCCGCTAAGAGAAAAAGATATAAAGACTTGAAACTTTCATAATGAGCTATGCCACATCTGGAAACATGCCATTAAAGTTTTTCAGATCATTTGATCCACCGTTCAAACACTCGAACCTTCGAAAAATTCTTTATCTCTTTTTCCTTTTTTGTGATCAATTCTGTATATTTGTTTGTATGTCGGTTCAGAATCTCGAAGTTCTTTCACTTTCAGAAATAAGGATTCTCTCAACTTATGAATATATTTTAAGAATAGATTCTTCAGGTAAATGAAAATACTTTTTTTTTAATATTTTTTCCGTTTCCGCTAAGAGAAAAAGATATAAAGACTTGAAACTTTCATAATGAGCTATGCCACATCTGGAAACATGCCATTAAAGTTTTTCAGATCATTTGATCCACCGTTCAAACACTCGAACCTTCGAAAAAATGTAGCAGAAATTTAATTCTGTGAATCTTCCAAACGGAGTTAGCTTTATGGAATAATTATGGAATGAAAAAATATTTGAGAGGAATTTTGTGTTCGTAGGAGATTTCACATGAATGGAAACCCATATTCCGAATATCATTTCATGCGATAAAAAGTTTTATCGATTTTCAACAGTCTGTATATTTTCAGCCAGAACGAATCGAAAAAAATGGTAAAGACAAAAAGTGTCAAATTCACCCTGTATGGTGTTATTGATTCTTTAATATTTTTCAATGGCATTATCCAGGTTAGATTTTAGATCTTTTGAGTTTGGTCTGCACGGGTTAGGTTACTTTTGACCCTCTACATGTACAGGCTGATCCATCAAGGGTGGCGACCGGCTGTATGCAAATGTCAATATCTTGGACGGAGATCTCACTGTGTGGTGTCAACTGGTTAATAAATGATGCCATTTTGGCTCTCTTAAGTTTATTACAACGTGCATTTGAAATTCTACAGAAAAAAGCATGAATAAAATGTGCTACCTACATAACTGACTCTAGTTTTCTATTCAAACATTCGGTATGTTGTTGTTATATGTTTCTGTTTTTAATGGGCTTCAAACAGAACCTAAGTTCTAAGTTCAAGAGTTCACGCATTTATAAGAGTGCTTTCATTTTCGAGTGAAGTTTATCCATACCACCACTCAATAAAAAAATTGCGAAAAATTTCGAAGACGAAATTTGCAACAAAGAAAGGCTTGTTTTAAATTTTGGTATTCTCAACTCTCAGTTAGAGTATAACATTTCTTAAAAAACGCACTGACAAAAACTAAAAAATATTTTTAGAAATTTTTCAGAGGACAAGCAGTTTCCGACACCCTTAATGAATCGCTCTTTATATTCTTCTGCAGAGCCAACATGATAAAACACAATGCAATCTCCAAACAATACGACATGTGCACGGGAACAACCCTTATTTTGAAAAATTCATTAAATTATTGAATGCATTCGTATTGAACTAAACTGAAATTTTAATCAAAATGAAATGAGCCGTGTCAAAGTTATAATAAAGAGTAGAATGGGACATCCTGTGAAGTCTTGTCATAAACATAAACCAAACATTGTTTCTACCAAAATCTGACGGCTGCCTCCGGCATTAACCTGTGTATTTGAATATTTCATTCACACATAGAAGGAATCAAACACAATCTAGCTGTGAATCATTTTTCGAGGGGTCACTCATTTTTACTTTTCATGATTTCATGATGCTAAATAAAGTTCTTCTCTTAAGCACTGCCAGCTCCCAATTCTGTAAAGAAGAATATAAATCTTGCGAAAAATCTTGAAGATAATCATGAATTCTCGAATTATCGGTATTTCACATCCATATGGAATTTGTTCATTTTTATGATTAATCCGATTTGTTCACATTAAAAATTTTAAAATGTCATAAGTACAAAAAAGACTGAAATCCCTGTTGTTTTACAATAAAACGTTATTCACATACGTACGAACAGGCAGGCAAACGTACATACACAAACATTTTTTTTTCTGATTTTAAGTCGTGTGAATCATGGTTTTTTTCATTTAGAAATTTTTTTTTTCAATGAAAGCTCATATTAAGCATCCGAAAACATCCAAAAGTTATTCTATTAGGGGTTTGTGTCATGAGAAATAATCATCTTCAAGAGAATATCAATTTTCATTTCAACGAAGTTCATATAAACTTCGAAAAATGAGAAATTAAGAAAAAAAAGATTTTGTCACCTTCATTGTTGCCTTTCTCTATGACCTTGAAAATTATGAATTATGCGTAACTTGAAGAGTGTGGCATTTTCTTTTAACGTACACGTCTTTCAATGCTTCAAAAATAGGTAAATAAATAGCTGGTTCATAAGTTAATCTATATGAAATTTCGAATTTACCTGGGATAAAGTATTCTTATTATTCGAGTTGAATTGAACAAAAAAAAAATCTAATTCAACTGTAAGTTGTTTACACTTAAAACATAAAAAACCCATCGGTTTCTCATTTCTCACTAACGCTGATAGTTGAAAGCATAGGACACAGGTAATTTCCTAGGTCTAAAGTTTCATTATATCTACGAGTACCTACATATCAAATTAAAAGCGCCCTGATTCACAACTTAAAAGTCAAAAATATTGTTGTCACACTCAATCCAGTTGATAGGAAGCTTCCACTAGAATCATCATTCAACTTGTGTTGTTCAATGCAATAGTTTGACTAAATTTGAAACAAGGGAATCTACCATACTTGTAGAGAATTGAACATGAACAGAAAGAATGTCAACTTTATTATGTTTATAGTCACAAAAGTTTCTTATCAGTAAGTTGTTGACAAGTAATTCAAACGTCCATTCAATGTAGAAAGAAGATATGTTCACCAAACAGACAACCCACTGTGAATGGGCTTGAATCCTATTTCCAGTAGGTACTACTGTTTAGTGACGATAGGTCGCTTCCTTTGCAAATCCTCTTAATGGCGCAGATTATTTCAAGTTTCTTTAACCGAATTTGGGCTTCTCATAGTTATTTCTGAAAGCCAATTCTATGTAACAAAATTAAGGTATTTTTACAAATTACGTAAGTAGGTACGAGACCATTCTTCTTCTTGTCGAGACATGCTACAAACGATTATGAAAATTATCAAAAAAAAAGATATTCCCCCAATTACGTCCGATGCTCGTTCAGGAAAGAAAAGATACTATGTGAACAATCGAAGAAAAACTTTACCCATATCGAAAGTTAACAATGAACTTCTGAACTTCCTTCCTGAATTTGTATAGGTTGTTCTTGCCTCGCTCATATCAAGGTTGAAATGGTATTTCCCATATATGCTAAACATGAGTTCGATTTCAATATGTGAGGTAATAGTAAAAAGTCGTTATTTGCTATAAAATCATCTATTTGAAATCAAATATAATTTGTCACAGAATATATAATTTTAACAACATCGCGTTGCTCTATAGATAATTATTTACAAGGGTTTTTCTAAAACAAAAATATACAAAATTTACAAAATAACCACAGATGTACAACTTCGCACGGGTTATTTCATGAAATAATAAGGAAACATCCTCAAGAATATCTGAATTTGTACAACTATACTCTAAAAAAATCACAGAATAGAAAAGTCACAAACAAATATAAGGTATAAATCATTCCAATATTTCAAAACCTTCATTTGGATCGATAGAAATTGTACTAAACCCGCCTATCGTATATACAAAACAACAACAAAATTTCTACATAACAATTGCAACATAACAGGTACATCCACGATGAAGTGCTCTCTCATTTACCCCCACAGACAACCCCACACTAAACTCATAAATAATCAGTCAACGCTTTCCTGTCAGACGAGATGACATATCCGTAGATCTGTTCGGAAAGGTAGATCTCGCATGGAATGGAGATTGACAACAGTCAGATCAGCAAGATACAGATCGCTCTTGTGAAGACATCTTCTCAGGGCTCTGAAACAAGATAAAATATCGTAAGTTTAAAGTGAAAATTAATTTATTTTAATTAAATGAAGTTTAAATTCATCTCTAACTTTCATGCGCAAAATTCGACGAGGAATAATAATTTCTAATTCTTGCGAAACAATTATTAGGAGGAAAGATTTCCTATCGGTACTTGTGTATTACATTATCTATAAGCTGTGGATAGTTATGATTCAAGGAGTTGTTTGTATTGCTAATATTAGTAAGTAATGACGACGAGGAAAATTTAATGAGTAAACACAGGTGTCGGAAATATTGAATGAACAAAATACCTAAACTTAACCACTTAGTCATCAGATGACGAAGTTCAGTCTTGCCGAGACAGACTGTTAAACTGTTGAAAATCTGTCATGGGGGTAATAAGGGGAACTATAAATTAATTTAGAACCCCCAGAAAGAGATGCTCACACATGTGCTGTTTGTTCAAAACAGCTGACCTCGAATAATTACCCTAATAGAACATGTGTCGTATGAGTGTTTAACACTTGGCTTTTTGATAAGGAAATATCTTGGGGAGAATATCTGTTGGGTGGGATGAATACACAAAGTAAGTATTATTAGATTAATACAACAAAAACTCGGATCAATGGACCATGTGTGTCAGCGACAATCAAATCGACCATCTGGTATTGCACGTGGTTCATACCGTCGAGTGTACATCTGCACTGAACCGTTAATGTGCCATATGAGCCCAGGTGTCAATTCTGATAATGTTCTACGTTCTACCTAGATAGGAACATCCTGGAAGTGCATCGTGGGTCAAAAATCACGGCTCGCATGAAATATTCGTATTGTTCGAGCCCCTATTAGCGATAAGCCCATGAACAATGGAATTTCACACCTGCACTATTTTAACTGAACAATACCGAATTTGAATGTGGAGATCTATCGCTATGAGGCGCAGCCGGTTTCTCGATTCTGAGGTTTAAACAATACTTATCACTCGTGTGAAACTTCTTGGGAGTATCTACGATTCACTGAGTTTTTCAAGAACTCTGCGGAACGACCTTTCCCAAACCAAGTGAATTATAATTAGTTGTATGGAGGTTGTGAAACTAATTGATATTCATAATACGAATAGCAATTTGAATACGGACTTGATTTTTCTTGGTCGATGTCCATATCGACATACAAAGGTAACACAACTTCAGAATTCAACAATAGGAAAATAGCAATCTGAATTAATTATGTTTTTTGGAGAAGAATTAGAAAAAATTATTTACTTTTCGTTGAAATTATATGGATGCAGGACTTTTCCCACAATTTTTAATTGAAAATGTGAACTTACCGTTATATTCGTGAGGATAGCAGCCTCGCATGGTCCAAGTATCGTGTTTGGGCTGGATCTAACTCCTAAAGGTTGCCTCGGACTGGCGGCAGCCTGCGATTTTTTTTGACTCAAGGCAGCTGTGGCATCAAAGGCGTTAACTGCGGGATGGGTTTCGAGCGCACTTTGCAAATCGCATATATAATCGATGACATACTGAATCACTTCCAATTTGGAAAGTTTCCTGTTTTTGGGCATGAAAGGTACGAGATCCTTCAGTTTGCTCAAATACATTTGTATCTCCTCGTTCTCCACATCTTTCCTGGCTTTCGACACTTTACCGGAACTAACTCCGTTGGCGGCACTATTTTCGTTGCACAATGCACTAACTATAGCCTTCATGATGATAAAGTTGAAATTGTCGCGTTTCACGGAACAACACAAGAACACGCTAGAATAGATTATAGAATCCAAATGACGTCCACACGACTCGCGCCGGCTTTTATACCTAGGAAGGGGGGGTTCGGCCAATGAAAGACCTCTTCCTGACGTGGGGGCGTGGCGTCGAACGTGGTGAATTGCGTGAGCCTAGGTAAACTGCAGGCGCCCGGAGAAATGTGAGGCAATTTTTACTGCCAATCGTCGCAGGCGCCTCTGCTCTTTTACGTTCTTTGTAAACTGTCGACAGTGATGAATGGAATGAATTTATGAATCGTTGCAGTATTGCACCGATTCCGGAGGTAAAATTATTGCACAGTTGTACTCGGTGCATGAACAAAGGAAATTTAATATTCCTAGAAAAGCTATATCTACAAACCCATACCGATTTTGTTTGAGGTACCTCAATGGCACTTTTATAGTGTCTGTTTCGTTTGAATGTGAAAGTGACGAGATTGGCTTCAAGAGATAACTTTCTTTGTTGCGGTACCGAAGAATTCTGTAGTTAACATAAAATTCAAAAACTTCGTTTAACTCGGAATTTTGAGTCACCGGAGCCAAGTTTCCTAGGGACCTTATTCTGTAGGTGTAGGTAGTATATATCGTGTCTGAAAATGCGTTTGAATCTTAAAGTTTTATATAAGAAAATGTGCTGTACCTACCATAGTTACCTATTGATATATTCAACGATTTTTGAATGATATCTAGAGCAGGAGCGGTTTTACACAAAATGTCACTTTCTGGTTCCGAACAGGTAGCATAATCTTTGCTCTTAAAAATGTTATCTTTTCATAGCGTCGATAATAGCTTTATGTAATATATTCCGTTTTAAAATTTAGCTACTTGTAGCATTTTTTAGAAAACTCTGAATACCAGGCTTTGCTAAATGAATGGAAAAGCGGAATAAAATACGATATCTTCTAGGTTTAAATTTTCATTAAATCCTTAAATTCATGATCAAAGAATTAGATCATCATAGGTTGGCAGACTTCTGGGGTCCGTTTACAAATGGCCTCTCGAAGAAATACAACACATGCTGAGAATGAACTGAAAACATTAAAAATTTCAAAAGTAGATAAGAATAGGTAATTATTTTCGACGAACTTAGGAAAACAAATTCTACAATCAATTATTATTATATTAATTTGAATTAAAAAAAACATAAATGTTCTCCAAAGACACAGATAATGATTTTCAACCTGAATATTTCTCAATTTTATATCCTGAAATTACTGAGACCTTATTCAATTAATCCCAATTTTGTCGGGAATCTCAAAAACAAAAACATTATTTCATGCATTTCGTTTCCTCCCTCAACTAAATAAGGAGTTTGCCTGAATTCATAGAGGAATTCTGCGGGAGGAAAAATCAACCCTATTGACGATAGAAGATTTGAATATATACAGGTTGTTTCTTGAAGACATGCTAATATTTGAGAGGGTGATTTTTTCACTCATTTCAAGAAAAAAGCGTATGAACGTATCCCTAAGAGAATAGATACACGGTGGCTGGAATTTCGAAAAAAAAGTATGAAGCTATTTCAATTTAATAATTTCAATCAAGAACGTAGCATCTGAAAAGGAGACAAATTTTTAGAAATTCCCATTAATTTTGTGAAAAATCTGATCTTTTAATTTGCTGTCAGCCGATGCACGAATATTTCTACACTGCATAATTTTTTTGAGGAATTGATCCTAATGTAAAACGATTTTAATTTTTTTAGCGAAAACCCATGATATCAAATTTGCTCAAAACTGAATTAGGATAACAAAGATAATTTTTACTTTAAGAGAAAGCAATGGCAAAGTTTTTTGGTCCAAACATATTCATTGCAATACCCGTGAACGAACACCACTGGTAGAGAAACATGTGAACAATTATTATTTAAATACTGAATTTTTTGCAAAATACAGTGAAAAATACTTCCAAACCGCAGCCTGGAAAAAATCACAGATGGATTATCAATAACCTATGGACCCCCGGGGATCCATTTGGAGATGAATAGGGGTTGGTGAATACTTAGTATAAGGGGTGAAGCCGTTTATAAATAACCTATTATTTATTATTTATTTGAAATATTGTCGATCTAATATAGAATATGACCTAGGTATAGCGTTTTTATTGTTGGAAATGAACTGCGCGAAGGAACCCTGGGAGGATATATACTTCGATATGTTTGTAATGAAATTCTTGAATATCTTAATTTTTTGTTCTATTTTCAAGTCCACAAAATTTAATCTCTAAATAGGTTTTTGATAGCGGTAAAAACCCATACTCCCGGGATTAAGGAGAAAACCTCGGATTGTATTATTCATCATTCTGGATACAAAGAGGTATACGAGCCTAAAAATACTTTAATCACAACTACCTATTTCTAAAAGATTCGACCATTAAGTTAGGGTTTCACGGTAATGAGTCTATTATTCGAGAATGAAAGTAATTCAAAGATTTTCCTAATGAAAAAACTTAAATAAAATATAAAACAACAAATAATTGAAAAATTCAACTTTTATCGGAAATATTTGATACTGAGAGATTGAGTTAATATTTCCATAGAGGAAATAAAATACCTCTAAACATAGTGAGGATCCTCGTTATATTATAATGATTAATATGTCGAAAAAATAACGTGTGGTTTTCATCGCAATACCTTATCATTTCCAAGAAGTAATTTAAGTACCGAATTTCATCAGAGTCCAATAACTATCTTCAAACTTCGGAACCATTATAATGGAGATTGAAATTATTTTCTCAATTTGGTCTGCTTATCTCATTAGTGAATGTTCTTATTGATTATGTGACACATAATAACATTCAATCGAAAAATTGAGCTATTGAGTTTTTAACCCTGAAAAGAGAACTTCAAAATGAAGTCATACCATTTCTTCGAAACAATAAACAATGGACTGAAAAAATTACGAAATAGATAAACATTTTCAAACTCCACTGAGAGAAAGTTATTTTCAACTATCAAAACAGACGAGTTTTCCCATTCTATTCAAAGAAAATTTGATAATTAAACTCATGGCCCAAAATGCATATTGAGGAAGATATATCCTTCCAAAATTGATAAAATTCTTCGCATAACTTCTAAACGGTGAATGTGACCAGACTGTAATATCGTTCATATGTATGTTTTCAAAATATATTTTTTTATTACACTTCTTCATTTCTGATATTGCTATAAAGGGTGCTTTTAAAGAGCGAGTCATGATTTTTTTGAGACAACTTTCGTTGTATTCGTTTTTGTGGAAAAAAGCATTCGATGGGACGAAGAAATTTACAGGAAAAAAGTAATGAAAATAAAAATTTTTTTTTTCGGGATATGTAATTTTTTGTAGTCACATGATGCCAGCAGATTCATTCATCGCGAGATTCATCGGTAACGATATTTTAGCAGGCCATGACTCACCTGGTTGGAAACACCCTTCACAACAATATCACAAATGTAGAAGTTATGTGGAATTTTTTTTTAATTTTATCAATTTTCCAAGGATACATCTCCCTTATTAAGCACTTTGGGCTCTGAGTTCATTTATCATACTAAACTCATTTTTCAATGAACTATTACCCCCAGAAAACTTGGTACACATTTTTGACTCACCCTGTATATGTATTCTGTATCCCAAATTGGTTGAGACTGCACTCTATCTCAGCTATTACCTATTGAAGATAAAGACCCTGTGTCACTTTTTTATAAAACTTTTAAATCCACAAACAGAAATATTTCAACTACTTTTGTTTCTGAAATACAGGGCGAAAACGAAAATATGTACTTTTGGCGATGTTATAATTTCTCGGGCCCTGTATAAGATAGAAAAAAAAGAGAACTGCTTATAATAGATATTTTTACGTGAGAGTGAGTTTTTTTCACAGCACTGTTTTCTGTTTTTGAGATTGAGCACAAACTCAAATGGAACTCGCCGTATATTTTAACGTAAAATGTTTGCAATTTTTTTCTGAGTACATTGATATAGCTCAACCTAATATGTATTTAATTTAAGCATCCAAAATCAGAAAAATCCATAAGTGTACAACTTTATAATGAAAACCTTCTTCGCTAAGTATTCTAGAATGTCATATACAAGATCAGAAGAAGGTGAAAAACAAATTAGGGATCGGTTGGAGGAAGAAGATTCATATTATTATAAATCCGGTATAACTAGGTTGTAGAGAAATTCTACCACAACAATTTTTCCTTCAACGATTTTATCATTGGAGATGATGAACTTTAGTAAATATTTAAAGAATCCCCTGTGTCCCGCTTTCAATAAAGCCACGTGTGCAGATCAGACTTCGCAATGATAACTGCACTTGAAGCTTCCACTTTGCGCTTATTTACCATTATTTCAACATAATCAATAGGTCACAGTAATGAATGGGTACTGTTGACAAATCAGAAGACGCAGCTGCAAAGGTCAACGTCGATTCACATATCGCAGGTTCTAGATAGACGTGGCGCCAGTTGTTAAACAAAACTCTATTTCCAGAGAGATAATGAACGAAGAATATTATTCATAATTACACACTCGCATTTATACATATGTATATCGCATACCAGTAACTACTGAAATGATTCGAAATCGACTGTTCCAGATGCAACCGATTTAAAAGAACCATGGAAAAGAAAACAAATGTTTTTACCTAATATGGTTCCTCTCGTCTCGATAATGATATCACTTCATGAAGGTTCTGTGATCTGAAGAAAATATTACTGCAAAAACTATTAAACATATTTTCACATTGAGAAATTGATATCAGGAAATTTGACAATGAGGGTACTAATTTTCATAGGATATAAACATAACCATATATACAGGATGTTTCAATGCAGATTCAGAAAATTTTGGGTAGTCTGAGTCAGAGTTCGAAATATGTCCGAACATAATTCGTTCAGAAGATACAAGATACGCCCCAATGGATTTTTACGAAAATTTCGAAAAATTAGTATAGGACATCGATTAATATAAGCTGATAATGATTTGTGGATATCGCAGGTCCGGACTGAGTAAATTATATTTTTCATTCCACATTTTGTAGAACACCCGATACATCAAATTTTCAAGAAGCGAAATCCTCCTCAGCATATACACTAAGTACCCTTTCAAACAAGTCTATGGGCAGTAATGGGAATAATTTCTAGATATATCATTGATAATCGATAATTTTCAATTTTTGATTAACACCTGTAAATGCGTTAATTCATTTTGAATGAATTCAATTCATTATAATAACATCTCTTCACAAATATGCTGCATCCTATTTCATCCGAATACTCAATTATTGTGTTTTTTTTTCCATTACCTAAAAGAGTTTTTCCAAAAAAATTGCAAGAAAATAAGCAAGATTCAAATGATAAACATTTTCATTCTAGAACAATATCTCCTGGGAAATTTTTTTTCCCGAATAACTGAACCAATCATTTGCTCCAAATCATCGAAGTGCTCACATTTGGTCCAGAGAAAATCCTAAAAAGATTAACAAATCCACAATGCACAACAACGATTCTCAGTCAATATAGGGTGCGGAATTTGAAATAATCGATTAATCGAAAGAGTATTAGTCATTAACAAATCCAGGGTGCTCGAGAAAAGGAGTATAAGTATTAATTAAATGGCCAAAATGAGATATGTTCATATAATTCACCGTAATAATGAACTTCGCCTTCTATTAAAAAGGGATAAGTCATGTGCAATATTACAAGGTAGAATATAACTAAGTACAAAATAGTATATCTATTCTTGCACTTATATTTTTGAACTTCCAGTGAAAATAATATAAGTCTACTTATACTGTTACGAATCTGTTCGGGACTTGTACTCAGCTTATCTAACCTCTCAATATCATAATTTGTGGTATAAGTCCTGTATTTTCTTTGGTTCAAAGATGATAAGTCATTTTTTTCCCTAAATTTTTCCCCTTCCAATGTTGGACGAAGTTGGCAAATTTTTAAAGCAGTCGGAAGATTTTCAAAGGAGTTCGAAAAATTTCAAAGCAGTTGGAAAAAATTTCAGAGCAGTTGGCAAAATTTCAAAGGGGTTGGAAAAAATTCAGAAGCAGTTGGAAAAAGTTCAAAGCAGTTGGAAACATTTCAAAGCAGTTGAAATACAGAATTCCGAGAGAGTTATGAAATACGAAGGAATCTGTGTTAGAAAAATCAGATCTGCAATCATTACCCGACAATATATGTATAGCCGGCAATAAATAGTATTTAACCCATTATTTTTACCATCAAGTGTTGGAAGAGATGCGGCCTCGAGAAGAAGGTACCTAGTTGTAAATTTTTCAGTTACGTCGCATGGACTATGTCATAAAAAACCATCTGGTATCATAAATTTAAGTTGTTAGTTTCAGATAAGCAGAACCATCATTAGATACGCTCTTCGTACATTGTGTTATAGTTTTGCGAATGAAGAATATGTGTAAATAAAATTAAATAATGAACCAAAAAAGATTTGATGTGAAGTTTGAGTTATATGGTGCCTTATAAAAAATAAATAAAAAGATTTTATGAACAGAAAATGCACGAAGGGCATCGAGTGTGAGAGCAAATTATGGGGCAGAATATCGGAAGATTGATATTTCAAATAGATGCAGTGGTTAGATTAGAACCAGTTCCATCTTCCATCTTGAGAATCTTTATTTATAGTGATATACTCAATTGAGGCACAAATATTCGAGCTTTGTTTTTGATTCCACAGTCTTGGATTAATCTTTATTTTCACTCAGTTTTTCCAAGAATGAAACGCTTCATAGAACTGGCATATCCAATGACCTGAATCTTTTCATTTCAATTCAAGAAATTTTTAGAAAAAGCTAGTCGACGTGTTTGTTCAAAATCGCATAATTAAATCAAAGTTATAATTTTTTGTGTATTTTTTTTTATACATATCTACTTGTGTCGAAGCTTCAAACATTATGTTAAGTAACAACTTTCTCATAGAAAGTAAAATTCTTCAATATAATGATGCTCTTAATCATTTTATTCAGCTCTGTTACTAGAACTATGTAAAGGATTACATTTTTCTTATTCCGAATGAAGGCAATGAAAATAAACAGAACCCCTCTCTATCTGATGAGACCTATCATACACGAACTTTCTGTATTCGTCTGTGGAACCTCAGACTTCGATTGAGAAGTCTACAAACAAGTAAAAATTTTAGGAAACTAAATTGTTTCGTTTCATTAGAATTCTACAGTCTTTCATCTTCAAAAAACCGAGAAATATTAAAATTACCACGAATTCTTGCCCACTTGGTGAAAACTCAGAGATAGTCTGAGGGCCGAATCAAATAAGATGGAAAGAACTAGCGAGAACCTGATGACCATTCGCAAAAATATACAAAAAAAATTTCTTGTCAGAGTCTTTGATCAGTGACAGTGGCCCTCTAAGATCACTTTATTTACAGATGAATCTATAGGAAGACTTTTTTCTTTGTTGACGACGATTTCTATTTCGTACCTCTCAGTTTAATTATCAACTTTCTATAGCGCAATATATTTGCAGAAATCACAGACTACTAATAATAATATTATTAATAGTCTATGGCAGAAATTCACACAAACCTAAATCGTGCAAGGAATAATAATAATAATAATCTTTATTAGCATTAGCTATTTTTACATAGAATTATGTACATTTTACTCTTTCATATATTTGATTAAAAGTTTTTTAAAAGTATTCTCTGCATCCTTTAATTGTCTAGATAGTTCATTACATTCTCTGAATCCCCTATTGGAAACAGAAAGTTTTAAAATATTCAAATCATTCCTATCAACATATATATCACCAGTTTGATGAGTATTATACTCATGAATATCATTAACTGTAATCAAATCCTTAGTTAAATATCAGTTTACTCTAGTCGCCACTTGAGGTTGACAAGGTTGTACAGGGTATCCTAAATTACTTGATTTTGACTTTTTTTGGTACTTCTGGTCTATACCATTTCAACTTCAAATTGAGACTAATCACATTCAAATTGGGATTAAACAATTTCAAATTGGGAATAAGCAACTTCAAAATGGTAAACACAATCGAATTGGGAATGAACACAATCGAATTGGGAATAAACACATTCAAAATGGGACTAAAGAATCTCATATTGGGATATGACATGTCTTTTTTTATAGAGAATTGTCATGATTCTGAAAGCTTTCATGAATAAAATTTGCTACAATCTTTGAAAGTTCGAAGTGTTATTTTTTTTTCTTGTGAGGTCACAAGTTTTTGAATGGATTTGGCCTTTGACCAATTTGTGCACAAACTTTACATAGTGGTCTTTCTTCTATTATGTACTAAAAATTTTTTCTCATTGATTTTTGATCCAGACTGGAAGAGAAAAACTTAAATAAAATTCAGAAGATTGCAGAGTATTCATTCTCACATTTTTCAATGAAATCTTTCATACATTTTTATACACTTCTGCATTTTTTCCTCATTTCGATTCTCAGTTACTTCAGATTCTCTCGAAATATGGAATAAAACGACTTTTTCACTATGGAATCGTTTAGTGTAAATATGAATTTGTGAAATTCCAATTTGATTGTGATAACCATTTTGAAATTGTTCAGTCCCATTTTGAACGTGTTTATTCTCAATTAGATTGTGTTTACCATTTTGAAGTTGCTTATTCTCTTTTTGAAATTGTTTAATCCCAATTTGAATGTGATGAGTCTCAATATGAAGTTAAAAAGGTATAGATGGGGAAAAATTTTCCTGGGCCCGATTTCCGCGAAAACACTATAAATGGAAACCGTTTCGCGATATCTTCATTTTTTTTAGGATATAACTAAATTTTGATATTCGATCGATTTCAAAAGTGTGCCATATCATTTTTATTTACGAAGATATGTGACAACGATTGAAATTTTTATAGGCTATTTTCACAGGAAATAATACACTATATTCATTTTTTTGCCTTGTCTACTAAGGGTGGAAAAAAAGCTTCTTCCTTTTGAAAACGAACGCATTTTTTTCATCTTATAGCATAAAAAAAATTGAGATGAAAAATTTGAAAGAGTTTGAGTCCCAGTAAAAAAGTGCTTGTACGAAGTTTTAAACGTTTCCAGATATTTTGGAAAAAAGTTATGGCACATCTTCGAAATCGATAAAATATCAAAATTTTGTTATATCTTTGAATCAAATAAAAATATGGTGAACTTGTTTCCACTACTGGTGTTTTCACGAAATTCGAGCCGAAGACTCCTTTCAATGTTTTTACCTATCTAATACCAGAAACAGCCAAAATCAAGCAATTTGGAATACCCTGAACAAATGTACAGTCTTCTTTGAAGATCTGAGACAGCTTTTTCAATATATAGCAAAAAACAGCATACAAGAAGTTTATCCATTCGAATTTTATTGACCATACCGGTGAGTACAGCCTCTGCTTAAAAAAGTATCTCAAAATGAAAGCTGGTAAAAAAAAATCTTTGAAATACAATGTATCGGGAAAGACTTTCTGCTTTGGCAACCCCCTCTATCGAAACAGATTAAACATCCCAGCTTGACTATGATTATAATAAAGTAATTAAGTGAGGCTAGAAGCCGACAATCTTTATTTGATTTTTACTTCATAATTCGTATATCTATTGAAATATTGTCTGGGAGGTCTTTGCATATTCCTGAAAACTTTATTTGTGAATTGAAAAATCAAAATATTGTCACGATTCTACGAAATTATATGAAAAATAGAAATTGTCTGACGAAGGAGTCTGATTTAGACTCCGAAACGTTACGCTTCAGAGTGTTTTTTTTTTGTTCATTGTTGGGCAACAATTTCTTCTTGTAGTTTTGGCCCCTGACAAATCAGTGCTAAAATTTTTACGCAGGGGCATTTCTTCTATTATTTAAAAAAATTTTCTAATTGTTTCTTGTTTCAGAGACTGATGGGAGAGATAACTCAAATAAAGTTTTCAGGAATATTCATAATTCGTCACATATATTTTATTGAATGTTAGACAATTTTGATTGTTTCTTATGAAAACCTTTTTTCATGAAGGGGCCTCGCAAATTTGATTTCGCCCACATATAATTGAGGTCTTGTTACGCCACTGATCAGTGACATTCGATTTGCCTTTCGTTAGTTGAAATTACGATAGGGTTAATGTGTTTTAGAATTATTACGATCGATGAAGTTCGGCCAATGTGCCTTGTGAATTGTATCTTTTTCTACCCAGGGCTCAATTTTTTTCATGTTTTTTTCTGTGTGATGGAATCATGTTTTTTCATAGGTATAACTTTTTTAATAATAATATTGTTGATAAAATTAAAATCCAAGTTACTATATATAAAATTCTAAAAAAAAATCCGGGATATGATATAAAGATAATAAAATTTTATCTGTGTGAATTACCGTCCAATCGTTATCAGAGAAAGTTATCGAACCTCAAGAAGGTCAGTTGGTGTTAAGAGAGCCATAGACTCTCATATGCTCTACTTCATTATCCTAGCAGAGTTCAAAGGTTTCGAAGGAAACTGAAAAGAATTATAGATTCACAGATTCTTGAGATACTTGGTTCTTCTAATGGAGATCTAATCTTGGCAATTCCTGCAACTGCAACTCTACTAGTTTATGTTATGATTGAACATAGGTACTGTGTTATTTTGAGACGGCTAGACGTAGTGTCTGTGACAGCCTTTATCTATAAATATACACATTTTCATGTGATATTTCATCTTATTAATGAATGAATGGCTAACTGAAGGAAATGAGTAATATTTTCGTGTAATTTTTCTGATTGAAGTGGTATGTACTC
Organism: Hippodamia convergens; assembly: GCA_038502775.1. Taxonomy (NCBI): domain Eukaryota; kingdom Metazoa; phylum Arthropoda; class Insecta; order Coleoptera; family Coccinellidae; genus Hippodamia; species Hippodamia convergens. The sequence goes on from CM076608.1 coordinate 58,448,557, forward strand.
ATGATCTTAATCTCATTGTTTTTGATTAAATTGACGCATTTTTTCGAGTATTTGTCTTATTCCTCCCGAGAACACAAGCGTGTCATATTCTGCGTCATTATTTTTATCAGATTAAAATGGACCAATGTCATTCAACACATTGATATTCAATAGGCAAAAAAACTATTTCGAATATGAAGAATGACTAAGATAACAGAGTCCAGATTCTCAAAGAGTTTCGGATTTCTTATCTTGAATATTTATTACTTCTCGATGTCACCCTCTGAACACCACTCTTTTGAAATAATCTTCTGAACTTGGGTCAAACGAGATAAAATAGTTGGATCAATAACGATTTTTTTTAATTGACAATAAATATTAGCTTTATCTTATAATATTTTTGACGTGCAATTCAACACTAACTAAAAATTTCGGAGAAATGATCTGATATACTTCGAGCCCTGATTTATGATCAAGTAGAAAAAGATTTATTTCGATAACATGTGGCATCACACTATCTGGCATTTTTATGGTGTTTATCGACATTATTGAAACTCTGATTTGGTATTTGAGGTACCTATAGTTTGAATTGAATCTTTCCTTTTTTTAAAAACTCCTGAGTTGAAAAAAGAATGGCGAGAAAATAACAAAATATTTGTTCCTTCTTGTTCTATTATTATCAATAATTATTACATAATACAGGGTTGGGATAAAGTATGGAAACAAGTACTTATCTTTTGAACGAAAAGGAGAGTATTCATGAAATTTTGCAGGTAAGTACAATGGCGCCAAATGCATCTGATATACAATTTTTCGTTGAAAATATATACCTCTGGTTGAACTCGAAATACCCTCAACTTTTTTAATTTTTATGGGACCTCCTGTAGATCTGTGCAGATGTTGAAGAAGCTTGGGATTTAGAATGCACACAAACTTGTTTTAGTGTGAAAACTGTTGATGGGCAAAGGAAAAATTAGCTTTGGATAATTACCACAGTCTCCTTCTATAAGTATTTTCATTTCTATGGCTTTAATTAAATTTCTCATAAAAATATGAATACTCTCGGAGAAAGTGCATTGCTGCGGGTGGTCAACGATCTTCTGAAAAAAACTTTATTCTCATTAATAGATATTTAATCAACTAGTTTCTTAATGACAGCGATTAATGGTCACTTCAGCTGATCGAGCGCGTTAATAATTCGAGACACTTCATCGCTAGATTAATAAACGAGTTGATGAATAAAGGTGAATTGTCGATTGAAATTAATTTTTATTTTGCATAATCTGTAGATACAATTGACATAATATTAATTTCTATGTTAATGAAAATGAAGCAGCAGAGACATAACAAAATTACCTGTATTACTTCTGTATAAACTATGTTCGGTTGTCCATGATAATCATACATTAAATTAGGAGAAGAAATCATACATTAAAATGGATCATTATTGATTAATTCCGTGTACGTTATATAGAGATTTTATTATGAAGTCAACGGAAAATGGATATACATTCGGAAAATGTATACAAATAATCTTCAGATGCGTTCATCTCATTATAAATGTATCCATTAAAAAAGTCGATCATGTGGATTCCGTTATTTCCGAATTCATTGTGTTATTTAAAAATTTATAAAATATATCCAAATTCGAATTTTGTAGAAATTGGCATAGAAGTCATGAGCTCGAAGGTATGACTCTTTTCTCGTTATAGAAAGCTATATTTTTCTGTGCTCAATTTTCCATTTGAACCCATAGAAATATTGAAACTCTGAGATGAGAAGATGTTATTGACCATTTTTTCAAATTTATATATACAAACTATTCAATCAGTAATTATTAAGCTTTCAAAAAATGGCACAGAAATTTGATGCTCCTAAAAAAAACCATACTTTGGGTCATAGCTTCCTGATTAAAAATCCTGCTAACGAGACGAGCAGGCTATTGAATTTCAAGTGAATAAAATTTTTAAATTTCAGAGCAAAATCAATTGCACAAATTTCATAATTCTATATAATCGATACTCCGACAGATGGAATCAGAAAATATGAAATTTATAATACACTGCGCAAAAAAATTAACGCACATTATGGAAATCTCAAATTCATGCTACAACTGAAGGTGTTCTCAATGATAATTATTTTTATCAGAATTATGCATGCATATGTTATCCACTTTCAACGTTTTTCTTCAATACAGATGTTTTTTCCCAGCAGGAATAAAAAAAGCGATATTATCAGAGTTTGAATGTATTATCTCCATTTTAAAATCAGTTGTTCTCGATCAATTATAGTGATCAATAGTTTTTCTTTCGTTTGATTTCCTACACTCGATCGCTATGCCACGCGAAACGCGTAATTTGACCCAAGAGGAATTTGCCCAAGCGGTAGTTTTGCGAGAAGAAGGGTGGACATACACAAGAATTGCAGAAAGGTTTGGAGTTTCCCATACAAGTGTGTCCAGATTGTTGCAGCGATTCAGGGAGACAGGTATGAATGTCCGAAGACCAGGGCAGGGTAGACCACGGGTAACAACTGCCATTCAAGAACGTTACTTGAGAGTTTCTTCGTTGAGACAACGGTTTGCAACCGCTCGCCTCCTTCAAAATCAGCCTGAGCAAACTCATGGGGTGCAAATTAGCACTCAGACAATAAGAAATCGCCTCAGAGAATATGATTTAAAGCCTCGTGTCGTGTCAAGAGGCCCAACTCTTACCCCAGCCCATCGAAGGGCGTGTTTGGATTTTGCGAGAGAGCATATCCATTAGGAAGAGACCGATTGGGAAAGAGTTCTCTTCACAGATGAGTCTAGATTCCGCCTCTACCATTGTGATCGACGTTCCCTTGTATACAGACGTCCACATGAAAGATATGCTCAGTGCAATTTCCTGAATACTACTGGTTTCGGGGGAGGATCGATTATGGTATGGGGTGGAATATCTTTGACTGCTCGCACAGAGATATTGGTCGCTGATAATGGAGCTATGAATGCTGATAAGTATATAAGGAACAATCTTGAAGAGCATGTAGTGCCATTTGCCCCATACATTGGTGAAAATTTCATTTTTATGGACGATAATGCCAGACCCCATCGTGCGCGCATCGTTCAGGGGTACCTTGAAGAGGTTGAAGTCTTTCGAATGGAATGGCCAGCAAGAAGTCCAGATCTCAATCCGATTGAGTAGGTTTGGGACAACCTCAATAGAAGGCTGAGAAGTTCAGATAATCATCCAGCTACTCTTAATGACTTAGGAATCCAACTCGGAGAAATCTGGGAAGGATTAGATCAGAACATTTTAAGATCACTCATTTTGAGTATGAACCGTCATTGCCTAGCTGTAATTAACGCAAGGGGTGGAAATACCAAGTAATAAATCACTTTTTTTTCTTTTATTTAATGTGTCTTGTTTCGTTCAAAACGTTAATTTTTTTGCGCAGTGTAGTTCAAATCCATGAAAAAAATCAATGAACACGTTTTTCATGTCATGAAATGTATATGTGACTCTATTTTCTCGTTTTAAGAACCTGGAATAAAATATCAGACTGATAGGGTCCTCCTGTTCTCTAATTCAGCATTGATCAATACTTCAATCAATACATTTTGGTTTATTATTTTCGAAAATAATACTTTGAAATTGTTCAAGAATAACACCATTCGATTTCCTCGTGCGAATTTCCGTTGTTTAGATTTTTGTAAATTAAGGGCTAGAACACAACTGGAACAGAAAATTGGTTTTTAAGACAACTTTGCAATAGGAAAAATAAAAATTATGATGATTTATTGCCAGGAAATCTTTCATAGCTGATACTTGTGAAATTTGGGTAGAAGAGAGAAAAAAGAGGAGAATTAAAATGCATGTGTTGTAATAACATGGAATATAGATACTGTTCTATTTCTCATTTCATGTTTTAAGACCTCAATATGGTTTCTTGGAGTTGAACGCAGGAAAGATTCGTTTTATTTTATAATTATGTCATGTCTCAGTCCCTGTTTCTTCAATATTCAACCCCCAAAGCAACCCTTAAATCAAACTGTTTCCAAAAAAAAAACAGGGTCGGATTAACCCTATAGCAGAGAAGGCACGTGCCTAGGAGGGCGCGGCCACAGGGGGGGCGTAGAATCGAACCTACCGATTTTTCGATATAGGTATCTACCGGAAGGAGATGTTCTTTCGAGATACTGAATTTATCTCTTGGGAAATATCATTATGCCAAATGGGTTATCCTTTACCATTTATGACCTACCATCATTTATTGCTTCGGTCGTTCAATATAGAAGATTTTTCCAGGGTTGCTGTTCAAAAATAGCCATAAAATTTTAGGGCCAGCACCAATTATGTAGTACTTGAACACTGATTTACCTACACATGTTTTTGTCTTCTTGAGCTCAGGCCCTAAATAAACTAGCTCACAAATACTTTTATTTCTCAAACTGACAATATAGGGATCCTGGAGTTTCAAGGTTATAAAAAATAATCAATCGAGATAAGTGGAAGAGGAACATCTGGTATCAAAATTTCAATTTGAGAAGGGAATTTCTGACCATATGTTCTTTTGTATTTAAACAGAAATTTCGAATTTTGTTAAACTTTATGGTGGAAGAATACAAGGTGTGTTCTTGCGCATCTTGTTGCACACTATGACGTCAGTGTGGTCACGGACTTAAATTCTCCAGAACTTTATCAATGTTAAACTTTCCTTGTTAGTCGGAGTGGTTTATATTAGAGAGTTATAGACACAGGCTTAACTTTATTTAAGGATCTTGTAATAAAAGATCTCTCAACGTTGGTCGGATATTTGGGCTATCGACAGGACTTATTTCTTGTTAACTTTATTACGACTTTTTTTAATTTTGACAGTTGCGAGAAGTTGTTTGATACAGAGATTGAGATTGAGAGGGATCTTTCATTTAAATATGGCTGTTTATGTCCTTCATTTAAGTGGGTGAATCCTGCATTTTTTTAAGGTCACCTTAAAATCTTTTGTGAATGCGTATGAGTAAATATCAAATTAAAGTAAACTTCATTCAAGTTAGGACTCTATTTTCGTTTCGATTACTCTCTATAGGGAGATATCTCTCTAATTAGAGAGTTATCGAAATGGATACTGAAATGAAGTTTCCCTTATTGTGACATTTACTCATGCGCATTTGGAAAATATTTCAAGGTGGCCTGTAATAAAATACGGGCATCCTGTACTTAACCTAAATAAAGTACAGCCGTATTTAAATAAAAGATCACTTTCTTTGACAGTTCTCCCAATATTCGAGGTTGATAAATTTCTCATAACTGTCAAAATAAAGGAAATGTCATAACCCTCTGTTATCTACCTTTCGTACTTAACTTAAATAAAGGACGGCCATATTTAAATGAAAGATCCCTTATTTAGAGAGTTTCTCGTAACTGCTAAAATAAAGGAAAAGTCTAAATAAAGTTAATAAAAGTAGGTCGCTCAAATATCCGATCAACGTTAAAAGATCTTTCATTACAGGATTCTTTAATAATATTAGGCGAGTTTCGATAACTCTCTATTGTCGAAAATATTTTTCTCGAACTGTGAGCGATTTTGGAACGGACAGTTCCTTCGCATAGTTTTTGCGTAAAAAGGTTTCTTTTGGGGAGAATTTGAATAATCATAAAAAGGAAAGAAACTATGAACTAAGAAGTATTTCTGCAATACTTTCATATAAATTAAGGACTCATCTTGCTGCTAGCAAATTCTGTTTTATGACCATAAAACTGACTATCTGACTAGATATCAGCCTATTTATTCCAGACATGATTGGAGTCAGTTGAACGGAATCAGTTCAGCTAAGATTTAATACACTTCGGTGCTATTCATGCTGTACCCTTACCCTGTTCTTGTGTAAATCCGGTGTTGTCTCTCTGACTGATCGACAAGACTGCAGGCAATCACTTCTTTATACTGTCATGTTCATGCTGGTGTTGATTGTCCTCACTTCCAAAAGGGGTTAATTTTTATATTTCAAGGCTCAATATGACAAGCAGATTTTTGTTTAGACAACACATATTATGTGTGGTCTAATGAATAATTTGTGGGATACTCGTGATATTTTTTCGAAATTTGATCACTGTTTGAATGAGTTACCTCAATTGGATGAAATATTTTTGGCCTTGATTTATATTCGTAAATTTTTCTTATATCCTGTTTTTATTTCCTTCAAGATTAAATGACTTGCAGGTGTAGATGCAATCAGTTACAAATAAAAGTTCGAAACATTTTCAATTTAATTTCAAGAATACTTTTTGAAGATTTCAATAAGAAATAAGCAACAAAAATTCTGAAAAATAGGGAATTATCTTTATTCAACTATTGTTTATATCATTGGAATAATTATGTAGGTATCTAAATATAGGTATTTCTCTCTGGCGGACTAGCTGTCCTGATTTTTGTAACCTACTGCAGACTATTATTAGAATACAACATATTTGATAATAGAAAAATATATATGATGCTAAATTACGGACGCTTTTATAATGGGTATGCAGCGCGATAAATTATGTTACGGCGTTAAGTGGTAGGATCTAAAAAGTCATTATTTATTTGCTGGGACTGAAGGACTGCCGGCAAGTCAAGGTGGCTAGTATTTGCAACATGCGACTGCCAAATAGGTTCGTTTCACATGCAATTACGAATTACTAAAAAAAATTGAAAGCTTTGAATGAGAAGGATACATATCGAGAAGGAATTTTCATTTAGTTTAGTATACCCAAGAAAATGTTATGACAATGCTGCTTTTTACATTGGACCGCATCTAGGACTGAGTTTTATATGCTGAGCCACTAATTGAATTCGAAATAACCAACTGATATATTTAAGAGCCTTCAGCTTCTTGATAGTAAATCATTAATCATTGATATAATGTTATGATGATATTCTGTAGGTTATGAAAGAATTGTATAAATTATTAGACTCACTGATGAAGAGCTGTTCTACTTTAGGAACATTTTTCTGATTTAAGCTGTAAATTAGGAATCCAATTGTACATGTACAATATTCATATTACAAGAGAAATGCATGAGCTATTCTTGGGATGAGTCAAATGGAATCATGTAGGCCCATATTTAAGAAGCATAGAATATTAACGCTGTATGGTTTATACACACAGGAATACAGGGTTGGTATAAAGTATGGAACCAAGTAAATATCTTTTGAATGAAAAGGACAATATTAATTAAATTTTGCAGGTTAGACCCATAATATACTTCCAGTTGAACCGGAAATATCCTCAACTTTTTTAATTTATTTAGGACCTCCTGTATTTCTTTGCAGATGTTGAAAGCCTTCGAATTTCGAATTCGTACTTACTGGGTTTAGTGTAAAAAATCTATAAACACGAGGAATTATCGCATGTTATTCAATTACCTCAAAAAAAATCAGATAAAAAATTGATGTTGAGTGTATGGATAATAAGTAATAAACGAGTACGATCTAACAGTAACTGTTGCCCATCTCCCAAATTTGAATTCACATCAATTCAATTGTACAATAAAGAATGCGGCATTTGAGTGAAAGAGATCGTATTGTAATATTAATGATGATCGGTTATGGTGATCGCTTGAGAATTCATGAAGAATTTATTAATATCTTCCTTTTCGTTCAAAATATATTTACTTAGTTCCATATTTTATTAGGTTTATGATTGATCATTTCGAAGAGTTGAGTTATATGCAATTGGAACATAATTGTAACACCAGAAGGAAAAGCTACCTATTTGAACAAAAGCCAAATTATATTCACCTGATGCAATAGAATGTTACATACAGCTTATTACAATTATGGGATGAATTGCCAGAAAATTTTAAGAATAAATCGAGACGAGTACAGAAATCAATACTCAAGAGTTGCAGATTTCTTAGATGAGTGAAATTGAAAATTTCCAAAAATTTATCATTGTTGACAAATTAATATTATATTTTGTTCAACACGATCAACGCCGTTATGGTACTTGAAAAAAATCTATCTATACTTGAAAGGAAACAAATCAACAGGAAGTTTCTTCCACGTGCTTGTTGCCCAGAAGAGAATTTTGAGATTAATGTTCAATGTTAAACCTAGAGACTCTTGCAGACCGATTTTTAGAAAATATGGCATTCCGACACTTCCATCATTATTCATATATTAATGTCTGGTTTATATTAGGGAACATGATCACTTAATGGTGAAACTGTCCAACTTTTATGGATACACTACCAGAAATAATGCTGTTTTGTATATCCCAATTCATCATACTGCTAAATTCGAATCTTCCCCTACTTATCAGGCCATCACTGTTTTCAATCATTTACCTTCCAGCTTTGAATTATTGAATATCAATAAATTTAAAATTGTAATGAAAAATATACTGCTTCTAGAGGTTTATTATAGTGTTCGAGAATATTTAGATTTTAGATGCTGATTCTTTTTCTATTATTGAATAATTTGTTATTTGTAGTTTATACTTGTCCTATGCAAATTTTGTATTTTGTCTTACTGGATCAATAAATGTTATTATTATTATTATTATTATGGAAGATTGAATTATTTAGAACTAAAGGACACTTGCTAGGTGCGAGTTAACAGTTAGGTCCTTTGAACTTCTGCTATAATTTTAGAATGTATGATATGTAACGGTTAAAATGGAAAACATGAAACACGGAAGGTAGAATTTTGTTTTCGTAGAAGATCCACCAAATCAATGAAAAACCATGGACGAGATATATTCGAAAATTACATGTTTTTATGGCTTTTCAATAGCCTGTAACTTCTCAGCCGAGCTGAATCGGATAAAAATGGTAGAAATAAAGTTTCTTCTGAACTCAGGAATCTCCCGTTGCATGAAATCTATGTACAAGTCGAAGACTCATGCTGTATACACTATTTCATTTATGAACAACGAAGTTTCCAAGAACTGTAAATGACTCCTAAATTTTGGGGGAAAGTCATTTTTTGCCGCAGTAAACATAATGCTGTCTTTGAATTGAACCAATAACCGAACCGATAGGTAATAGTACGAGAGCTAGTGAACCTTTTGACTAACGGTTTGTCTGTAAGGCTAGAAATTTTTATAGCGATAGTTCCTAGCATGCTGAGGACGCAAATCATCGCCTGGCACCCCTCACCCCTGCACGTCATCAAGATCTATATCTTTGAAAGTGTTAAAAAAATTAAAAAAATAAACTTGTTCCTGTAAGCTTGAAACTTTCATACGATTTTGTTCGTTCATTGTGAAGTTCAAAAAAAAATTGACAGACGATTTCGACGAGCACAAGTACCTGCCAGGCGACTCGAAAAGGGTGTAAAATACGAACAAAAATGAACTTTTTTATGTAAGGCTGAAATTTATATATGTGTTCGTCTGAGGGAATGAAAAAATAAGTTTTATTATTAATCTTCATCATCATCTGATATGTTATCATTAATTTTTCATCATATAGTACAGTCGTTTCAAGCGTAGTACACTGTGTCTTAAATTGGTTGAGACTGCATTATATCTCAGCTATTATTGAAAATAGAGTCATGCGGTTTTCGAAACCCTGTGTCACTTTTTTTGTAAAACTTTTAAATCTACAAACAGAAATATTCCATCTTCTTTTTTTTCTGGAATACAGTGCGAAAATGATAATGTTCACTTTTTGAAGATGTTATTATTTCTCGGGCTCTGCATAAGAAAGAAAAAAAATTAAAACTTCTTATAATGATATTTTTACGTAGAAGTCAGTGGCGTAGCTAAACATTTTTTCAAAGCATTGTTTTTGAGATTGAATTGGAACGGAATGAAATTTTTCATATGGAACACCAGGTTTATTTTAACGTAAAACTGTATCACGACCTACGCTTCAATAAATTTCAGTTGAAAAAAATTTTCCACGAATTTAATCAATATTCACAAGCATTTAATCATTACTTTTTCAAAAATCTATGTGATCTAAACCCATTTATTTTATCCTATTTTGAACATAATTTCAAAATATCAACTGAAAAATGGTTTTTTGATGCATGTGTGGAAGAATTCATGTCTTACTTTAAAAAAAACAAACAGAAATACAGTAGGCGCTTGATGCCGGATTATCGGAAATGCCGGATTATCGAATTTGTACAGGAAAAAAAAGCTAACTTCATATGATTTTCACTACCATCCAACTTTCGCAAAATAAGACCGCTATTTTGTCAAGGGACGCTATGAAACAAGAGAAAACAAATACGTGACATCACTGTCGAGGTTAGGTCCGGACTGCCGAGCGGGAAAAACTACTCTCGGTGATCCGGCGTTCAGCTGTATAAAATGCCGGATTATAGAGCGGGTTACCTGGATCCCAAAGTGCCGGACTACCGAGCGTACCGGATTGGCAAGCGCTGGATTATCGAGCGACGACTGTATACATTTTTCGGATGGTTGACGCTCAAATTTATTAAAGGTAAGGTTGTGATACATCGATGTATTCAGAAAAAAATGAGAAGATTTGACGTTAAAACATACGAGGTGTTCCATTTGAAATATTTCAAGTTTGAGCTATATCTTAAAAGCATTTATTAGATAAAAATTTTAAGCTACGCCACTGACTTCTACGTAAAAACATCATTATAAACATTTTCATACTTTTTTTTTCCCATACAGGGCCCGAGAAATAATAACATCTTCAAAAAGTGAACATTTTCATTTTCGCACTGTATTCCAGAAACAAAAGAAGATGGAATATTTCTGTTTGTGGATTTAAAAGTTTCACAAAAAAGTGACAAAGGGTCTCGAAAACCGCATGACTCTATTTTCAATAATAGCTGAGATATAATGCAGTCTCAACCAATTTAAGACACAGTGTACTACGCTTGAAACGACTGTACTATATGATGAAAAATTAATGATAACATATCAGATGATGATGAAGATTAATAATAAAACTTATTTTTTCATTCCCTCAGACGAACACATATATAAATTTCAGCCTTACATAAAAAAGTTCATTTTTGTTCGTATTTTACACCCTTTTCGAGTCGCCTGGCAGGTACTTGTGCTCGTCGAAATCGCCTGTCAATTTTTTTTTTTGAACTTCACAATGAACGAACAAAATCGTATGAAAGTTTCAAGCTTACAGGAACAAGTTTATTTTTTTAATTTTTTTAACACTTTCAAAGATATAGATCTTGATGACGTGCAGGGGTGAGGGGTGCCAGGCGATAATTTCCGTCCTCAGCATGCTAGGAACTACCGCTATAAAAATTTCTAGCCTTACAGACAAACCGTTAGTCAAAAGGTTCACTAGCTCTTGGACTATAATTCCAGTTATGCTGTGTAAAATGAGGTAATAAAATGTAATTGCAACACCTAAAACTCGAGAACGGTAACCTTGATGAAAATAATTTTCGGATTCAAAATGCAACTACATTTATTATATTATTATTGGTGGGTGACAAACTCGTAATAACTGGTATTTTTGATGGTTCATTTCGAGAATAACTGCTACTTAATTGGATTCAGCGACAATCTTTATAGCTTGTCAATTTGCATCCTCACACGTGAAAGGAACGCTCAACATCCAATAAGTGTCACAGATGAACACTTGTGAATACCGCCATCTGTCACTCATTTCACAATAGCCAATTTTAAAACAGCTGCAATTATTTACAACGAAACGGTCAATAATGAGTTTCTGTAACCAAGCCACATTGAAGACATCTCTCCGACTTTTCGGTGATATACCCACTTCCTGGTTTCTTCTACTGATGAATGTGAAAATACTGTATAAGATGTAACAAAGAAAATTGTTTATTTCCAGCACTAGGAACTAATACCTGCACTATTCGATGGTTTATGAAAATATCGTGAATATAACATTGAAGGCAGGTTTCATAAAACTTTAATTGTTCGATTGAAAAAACCTCGGTGAGCGAGTGAACAAAATTATACACTATGGAAACCACTTATTTGAAGACATAAAACAAATAACTATGATATGTTTTATTTCGCGAAGCCGCCGGAAATAAACGATAATTATAGAGACATGAAGCTGTGGGTGACTATATATGAGACAAATATCTGAAATTATCTGAATGCATTGATTGTCTATACGAGATAAATGGAAATTCAAGAGTTTTCGTATTATGAATTTTTTCATTATGCTAGAAGAATCATTCTATGAAGCGATATTCTCCATAAGTTTCAATTCAGAAAGGCACTAACATTTTTTGCAGAGGATTATCAGACTCACCAGGAACTAAAACGGCAGCTTGTAGAAGGATTTCTATACAGGGTGAATCCTTTTGAACAGAACATATTTTACAGAAATGTAGAGGAAGCTCAGACAGTTCCAAAAATACTACCAATGAAGGGATTTATCATTCGTTTGAATTATGCAGAGTAATTTTCAATTTTGGGTCATACTTTATTTTCGTGCCTTTATTTGGGACGCGAATTTTCACAAATCCATGAAATTTTGTAAGTAGGAGACTACACTGATCACCATATAGCTGATGAAACAATTTCCAGGATAAGAGTTTTTTTATATTATCGTAAATACATACAACTAGTTCAAACTACATTGAGTAGCCCCCATAAAACAAACATGGATATATAAACAATTCAGAGAGAGAAAATATTGAATATGGGTAGGAAATATTTTTTCTTGATTTCATAGAAAAACCAAGCCAAAATATAAGGAAAGGTGAACTCAGGATATTCTCTCTTGTTTCAAATTGGGTTTTCCAATGTATGTATGTATTTTCCATGCATTCTAGGTTTCAGTGAAACCCCTCAGAAGCTACTTAAAGCTTGTGCGAGTTAGAATGATGGGTGTGTTCTGTGTAGGCTTTGTTACTGTGTCCCGACGCCACCTTAGGCACAGCACTGTTAATTGTTTACCCAACAGTGAATGGTTCGGCGCGTTCTCCATACCAGAAAATTTCTTCCCTGGCGGAGACTCGAACCCCGACTTGCCGGGTTGCCGGGTCGGAGTCCAGAGCCCTATCCACTAGGCTACACGCACATAATAGTTAATAGAACCAAAAACCGCCCTGTATATTGACTAGCAAATCAAATGAAAATACAATTCTAAAAATCATGGAGAGTTCCATTTATGCTTGCCAATTTTTCATGAAAAATAATATACTGAATCTGAAAAAATTTGTCTTGTCATTATCATAATGCGACTTTCAATTGGAAATTCTGGTGCGAATAAAACTGAATTCAATTTGATGATGAGAATGGGTTGATATAAGTTTTTCATGGAAGTCGGTGCATGTGAATGAAACACTTTCGGTGATTCCCAGAAATGTGTATTAATTTGTTTTTTTTTTCTATTAGCCATTGAAAACATTATTCTGAAATGAGAATCCCTGAATATTGAAATAATCTTATATTGAGAGGATTTAAACTGATCAAATGTTTCTGAGTTCAATTTTTTATACATTTCGGAATAGTTTTGCCATGAAATTTAAGCCACCTATAAATTTTATATCCGAGTAGCCATATTAAATATTTTTTCATCTAGTCTACGGGGGTGCCATGAGAATAAATGACTGCTTATTAAAGGGAAATTTTCTGATAGATTTGTTGACTTTTTCATATGGAGGGTGATTCAAGAGAATATCAGAAAAATACAGTCTGGCCCTGGAAATTGATAACTTGCTTCCTCATTAAAATAGGGATCAGCATAGGCCTCGTATACGTACAAAATTTAATGAATTTCTGATAATTCATGGGCCAATTAAAGCTATTTGAAAATATGATGCAAAACTGGAAATAATAATAAAAACCGTCTTTATTGAGGAAAAAAGTAATTGACAAATTGGCGATATTTAGCTCGAGCTATTCTCAGTTACAACCTACACCCTGTATGATTCAAACGAATTGTCAGGAGAGTGGAGTATAAGATATCCATTCTTTGCACTTGATACTGTGTAGCTCGAACGATTCTTCATGAGATATTATTGTGATATTTTACCGACTTAACACTTTTATCCAAGTTACCTTATCTGTAACTCTTGAAGAAAGCCTCAATTTTTTTTTCAGTCATGAAAAACTCATTACTGAATTAAGATTGAGAGAAACATCTTTTGATCATTTCGAACATCCACTAGAATGAATGAATACCACATACTGAAGGCATCTGAACCAACCAGAATCTTTGTAAAGTGATGAATACCTTCGCTTCTCCGATGATTCCTTCCCATCATCTGTAAATAACTGTTTCCCACTCAATCTACTGGACGCTGTCTTATGAGGATTAACCTCGGGGGAAGAACAAACAGAGACAACCTGATATTGATAAGTATTATGTACAGAAGATATTTCGTAAATGAGTGATATTTGAAGATCGGCGTTGGCCTGGAGACTTTCCCACAGAAGCGTAAGGCTTGCGGTGTTTGAGTGGCAAGATAAGGAGGAACACATTACATACAAGCTTGTCCAGATTGAATCAACACCTGCATAGGTGTGAGAAACTTTGAGCTCGCTTGTATAAATTGTGACTGGGGTGATTTATAAATTCAAATGGACTGAACGTGCTTAGGGTTCTAATGAAGCCAGTTATGGGTGAACATTTTTGTGTGTTGTCTTTGTCAGTTATGACGAAAATAGGGTCAATTTTGATATGCTAGTTTTTGTTGGAGGAAAGTTTCTTCAAAACCTTTATTAAATGAATATATGAATGGAAGTTTTCAATCACGAACCTGACACATCCCAATAAGAAGAAATCTTGAGTGATAAAAAAATAAAATTTCCGAAAGGTAGCTGAAAGAATTCTAATTTGTTTTCAGTTCCATTGACTGATAACAACAGTTTCTGATTCGGGTTCGAAACGATATACAAAATGTTCCAAAATTCATGCGTCAAAATTCAGGAGGAGAATGCTGATATGAAGTTGAGGGGGGTCTATCCCATAACAAAATTTCCTCAGCCCACCCTTTTCCGAGTTATTACCCTTGAAAGGTGGTGACTGAAATTCAGTTTCTATTTTTTTTCTGAAATATCAGTGCAGCTAGAAACTTGAAATTGGGTAATTTTCTTCAAATTCCATAAGCTGTCAATTTTCGTAACAGTCACACCAACTGCCAAGAACACTAGGATATACAGGGTGTCCGGAAATGTCGAGCAAAAATTCAGGGGTAATTTCTAGACCAAAAATGAACGGTACGTACCTCTTCCTATAAAATTTTTTCGAAAATTGATTATTAACGAAGTTACAGTTAAATTTTATTTGCACTTTCTTGCTCTACATTTCGCCACGTCACTTTGAACCTTTGATGTAAATAACTGATTTATTCTTATATATTAATACGTGTGTATTGCTATGCTTAAGGTTGAAGATAAATTGAAAAAATTCCGTATTCATCGCATACAAGCAATGATATTTTGCGTTTTTTCTCAAAAACGGTTAGATTTATCGAAACAAAGAAGTATACCTTTTTTTGTGTGGGAAAATCTAGAGATTGAAAATATTCGGTCAAAATTTGCATAGAGTGTAGCACAAGAAAGAATAGGCTCGAATGTGAAGCCCTCTACAAAATGGGCAAAAATGGTTCGTGAATCGTTTGCTCATTCCGTAAAAGCCACAAATACACAATTTTGTCGAAATATTATCAACGTGGAAAAACGTAGAGCAGAAAAATTGTGAATAAGATTTAACTTTCACACCCTGATTTTCAAAAAAAATTTATAGGAAAAGGTACCATTTATTTTTGGTCTAGGAATCACCCCTGAATTTTTTGCTAATCATTTCCGGACGCCCTAATCTCAAATTTTCATTGAATTTTAACAGTATTTTACAAAACTTGACTGAAATAGAGAAAATATTTTCTAATAATCATTGCAGATGGCAATTCCAACACTCACGCGTTCGAAAACTCGATCTTTCGTCGTTCGTTTTCGAATGTCGCATTCATGTTGGAATAAGAGCTCATTCTGCAACTTGTTTTATAATATACTATTATCGATTAGAATGATTTTCGGAATATAGGTATTCATTGATGTGGTTAATCTTCTGGGTACACACAATTTCTCTCACACGATTAATTTTTTTCATTATGACCATTGCATACCATTATCATTGAAAAATTAAAAAATTATAACGATTCCGAAAAGTTAAATGAAGTCTAGAAATTGTCTAACGAAGGAGTCAGATTTAGACTCTGAAACGTAACGCAGCTTTAGAATTTGAAGTGTTTTCTATTTTTTCATTGTTAGGCTGTGAATATTTGGCCCCTGACAAATTAGAACTCAAGTTTCACGCAGGGACCTTTCTTTTATTATTTATTATTTTTTTTCTCATTGTCCTTCTTGTTTCAGAGACAAGGAGAGAAAACCCTAATGAAACTTTTACAAAAAAAAAAAACATTACACTCCCTATACATATTCAATAGACCCCACTGTTGAAAGTATGTTATTTAATGATGATTTGGCCATTTTCGAAAATGAAAAGAAAGAATTTCTGGTGAAGTGCGCATGTTTTGACTTATTAATCATTCGAAAAAAATTATATCAGCGAAATTAAAAAGATTTATTTCTTTGGCTGAACGCAACCCTGTTGAAAAATTTTCACAGAAATAAATGTTTTCGAATGTTCAGGTGATCCACCTAATGTTTGGAAAAACCGAGGGAAAAACACTAGTGGCATGTTTCCAGGGGTAGCATAGCTCATTATCAAATTTGAAATAGCTCTTTCTTCTTCTCTAGGCTGAATCGGGGAAAAGGGTATAGGAAAAAAATTTTTCTTTTGACCTTAAGAATTTATTGTGTATCTATCTATTATGTACAAGTTGAAGATTCACCCTGTATAATGCTTATTATGAGTATGGTATTAATATTATTATGAATACAAGAAACGAACAGACTTGCTGAAAATGAAAACTGCGTGTAAGTAACATTTCGGTGGGCTACAATACTCAGCTTGACCTTCTTAAATCACCTATCAAATATTCATATCAGAAAATAAATTTTGCGATGCATAATGAATTAGGTGTGGCATTAAGAATTTATTATGATTTCGTACGAACTCTACCGGATATAAAGGATAAAATTATGCTGTCTAACTTAATATTCAAATGAAGTGTTGAAGAGGATGTTCGTACCTATGATATGCTACTATGCAGAATTATCGACTAAAGATCCGCAGACACTTTTTGCATTAATAAATTCTTGCGTTTGTTCGAAAAATGATGACATCAACCGGCTATACCTACCTATTGTTTATAGTGGTGAGACCACGAAACATGTCATGCTAGCATTAGCCTTTTTTCACTTAATTTCCTTGTTAGATACTACTGTTTTCAATGATTCCTTGATGTTACCAGATACTTGAGTTTTACTTGAAATTTTGTGAGCTCAGCTCCTGCGTTTCCATCTTTTTCCTCTACGTACGCCCATGATTTCTCACCTATTCATGTTTATCCCTTAAGGATGCTTTCGATACGATGTTATTGATATCGAATAAATAAAAATATAAGTACTTCTTGAAGTTTTTTAAACAATATGAAGATGTCAGCAAGAATTATTATTCCATTTCCAAAGAATGCTACCCTACCTACATCTGAGCCTAGCAAAGACACCCCAAGTACAAAACAAACTTTTAACAACCACAGATCAATATTAATATTAGGAGGTAGACCTTGTTGGTTCGTTTAGGTCGTCTTATTTCAAAAATTACTGGAGCGAACCTTAATTTTGATATTGAGAGTGTCTTCCGGACTTATTGGCCGTGGTCTGTAAGGAATTATTTCATCTAAAGTTTCGCCTACATGAAGATAGGCACCTTCAGAGGATTATTGGTCTAAGATTGTTACCCGGCCGCTGAGTTACTGACCGCTCTGTGTCAGGGTTCGATTAAACCCTTCTCTAAAAGTGTGTTCCTTTCTCATAGTTCATGCTTGTATGTTTCTACTTTTGGACTTGATTTTTTGTAATTATAATCAAATGGTTCCTTGAACGCCATTCAAGTTTTTCTGATAAATTTTTTTCTACATAAAAAAATTGGACTATGATCGGGAGTCCATGAAAATTAATATCATAATCGTTTTTCGACGGTTTTCCATAATATTTTGAGAAGTAATTTATAGTTTTCATGTATGGAATGCTAAAATAACTCATAAAATAACGAATGTTTTGAAGATACACAATTTATCTTATAATCCCAGATAACTCTCTGAAATTTCACGAGAATACTCATGGCATGGCGTCGTCAACATATTCTTGAGAAAAATAGAGTCTTTGCATGAAAAATAATAAGTGTTCACGATGAATTAGTAAGTTCAGTTTATACTACCCCTTGAGAAATATCTTGAGCAGAAGTTCGTGCTGTGAAAAAAAAAGGGAAAAAACATTGCGTACTCTGATATGACCTTCCAAGTGATTGCTGGTGCTATAGAATGTTTGAGAATATTTTTTATAAATATCGCTGAACCTCCCTGAGCAATTGCACAATTCAGATTTTTCAGAACATAATATGCGTTTTCGCATCTAATACACGTGCAGTATGAGACTCTTTCTGCTATTAATTTAAAGCAGTAGGTACCCTTTTGTTTTAAGATGTACTTTAGCTCTCTGAATCATAAGAATATATATTTATATATTCATGTTGATATTTTTTTTCAGCTTATATCATATTTTGTGAATTCTTATTAATAAATACTTTATCTATCATTTGCTGAAACTAATATCTTGCTTCAATATACACAGCAAATAGACCATTGAAATTAAATCAATATAGATTTTTTGATTAATAGTGGAAGTAAGATATAAGGATATATACTCATTCAAGCATACAAAAAGTATTTATATTCATCAGAGTTTCTATTTGGCCCAGAGAAAAAAAAACAATAATTAAAAATTTAAATGAGTAGAAGTCGGTTCATACCTCAGGGTGAGTCACAGTTGAGTTATTCATACACATATCTCATTTTTTAAGAACTGAGTAGAAGCTTTCTCAAATTTCCATAATTAGGTAGGTCATTTCAGTGAGAACAACTCCTGAAAAAATATGTAGTGAAGATGCCAGACAGTCGTACTGGCGAAACGTCAAGAACGAATAAACGACGACGGCCGAAACGCTCGATGACAAGTGACATTGAACGATAGCCGGGAAAGCCTCAACCAATTCAGCCTTCTCAAAGGTTCAGGTAGGACATAATGGACTTTTGATGATAAATAATCAGGACTTTTTCAACCGGCAAAATGGTTCACAGAAATCATCGCCATTTCTAATGAAATGAGAATAGAATTTCTCCACGAAAACTTGACTTCCTATGGGCATATATCAATAACTCCATCACGAATATAGATAGAAGTTTGAGTATTTGTAATTTCTCAAAAGAATCAGAACTTAATATAAAAAAGCCTAAAACTGAAAAAATAAAATTGGGACAGAGATAAATTGAAAATAGTTATTATCGCAATGAATGCTCCTGTCCTTCTAAATTCCTCTATTCCAGTTTAAAATTTCTTCCTTCTTGACCGGGAAAGGATTTTCAACAGATTTCTGTAAAATAATTGATGAGTTTTCAGGGACGGGCCAAATTTTTGGGGTGGGGGGAATCCATCGAAAATTTTCCAACTGTACATTGAATTAACAGGAAACCTTTATACATATTATGGTATAATATTTGCTTCGGTAAAAGAAATTCAAAATGATGAATTTCAACAGAGTAAGGAGTAATTAACTTTTTTTTTCCATCTACCGAACATTCAATTAAGTAGATTTTATGGCGTCTGTTTTTTTTCATGAAGGGTATATTGATGTTGCTTGAAACTCTACTTGTTTGTTTCTTCAGTTTTGTAGCTTTTCTTTATTTCATGGAATCTGGGAGCGAAGGCACGGCTCATTTTCATCAGAGAAAATATTTGTTCTGAAAAATCTATTCTTTTTATTCTGTGAAAGGAGTATATATTGGGAATCAAAGTGATGAGAAATTAACGTTGATTTTCCAATCACACAATATTCAATAATGTGAGTTTTTTTATTTCATGGAATCGTTTTTTTTGTGAGGAGTATCTTGAAGTATGTTTGAAACTTTGATACACACTTTTTGTTTCATTCTTTAATTACGTTCAGTTTCATTCTTCGATGTATCTCAAAAATTTCAAGCATCATGAAACAAGATATTTTTCACAAAAAAAGCAGATTCCATAAAATAATAATAATAATAATAATCTTTATTAGCATTAGCTATTTTTACATAGAATTATGTACATTTTATTGAATAAAGAAATATACATGATTGAATGTTGGTTAAAGGAAAAATCAAAGTTAATTACTTACCCCTTTGATGAGATTCATAATATTGAAACTGCTCATCCCTAACATGGGTCCACTTCACAGAATAATAGGAACAAAATTTTCAGAAAAAACATTTCATGTGATAATACTTTTGCTTACAGATTCCATGAAATAAAGAAAAGCAACATAACTGAGGAATAAAACAGAAAATGTGTGTCAAAGTGTGTGTCATAAATCAAGATACTCCTTAAGAAAAAAACAGATTCTCAATTTAGTAGGGAAACGGTTTTGCCCTAAATCAGTTTCAAAAATGTTCTCGATGTGCCTTCGTAAAGGCAAAGAATTTTCTTTTTCTTAAATCAGTCATATTGAAGAAACAATTTTGAATATAATTTTCTAATTTGAGTTGGCGATTTCGAACTACTTGCAGCGTTTATTGCAATTAGTGTTGGGAATTGAGGATATATTTAGAGTTTTGAATGATTTTTGTTGTGTTGGATTTGTGTTTCTTAGCTAATTTTAGTTTTTATTGTTAAAAAAAAATGAAACAAATTGCCTACCGATATTCTGTGGTGACAGCCCATAATTTTCTTTCATACTTGTTGTCCTTTGAGCATTTTCTGTTCATAATTTTTTCTGTAAAATTTTATAAGGCACCACATAACTCAAACTTCACCTTTCTTCTTCTTCTTCGGTTCATTATTTGAATTTATTTACACATATTGTTTATTCTCAAAAATATTACACAATGTACGAAGAGCGTACCTAATGATGATTCTGCTTATCTGATAGTAACAGCTTAAATTTATGATACCAGATGGTTTTTTTTATGACACAGTCTATTCGAGGTAACTGAAAAATTCACAACTAGGTACCTGCATCTTGAGGCTACATCTCTTCAAACACTTGATGGTAAAAATTTTGGGTTAAATACCATTTATTGCCGGCGATACATATATTGTCAAGTACTGATTGCAAACTTGGTTTTTCTAATTCAGATTCCTTCGTATTTCATAACTCTTTCGGAATTATGTATTTCAACTGCTTTGAAATGTTACCAACTGCCTTGAACTTTTTCCAACTGCTCACAAATTTTTTCCAACTGCTTTGAAATTTTGCCAACCTCTTTGAAATTTTTCCAACTACTTTGAAATTTTTTAAATTCCTTCGAAAGTTTTCTGACTGCTTTGAAAATTTGCCAACTTTGTTCAACATGGGGGGGGATGCTCCCCCCCCCCCTACTTCGTACTTCAGAATTTCTATCGTAGAACCAGTTTTTTAAATTTTCAAACAAGGGATGAAACTTTCAACCCTCATTTTATCGAGACTCTGTAACTTTGACATACATACCATGTATTATTTAAACAATCGAATAAATTATTATTAGTGTCATTGTCATTAGTTACTAGCTTTTTTATTCAATTTTATACTTCTTTTTTGTAATTTTTTTTTCGATTCCCGTATTCATTATTTCCTCATACAAAGGAGAAAACTTCATTCCTCAGTCAAAAATCGTTTTCTTCGATTTGTTTTCCATGTGTTTCTTTTGAACAAGTTTTCTTTCATTAGCAAAAATAAGCTATCGAAACTTCTTGAATGAAACTTGCTTTGGATTGTTTGATTTTTCATTATGTTATCAGTATATTTTCAACGATCACAAAACAAAAATTCTTCTAACCAACCATCATTTAGGTATTTTTCTGAGTTTCAATACCTTTGTCATCATATACGAGTGTTAACCACCGCAAATTAAATCACGGCGATTTATAGTTCTTGAAGTATTTCGTTATTAGTGTATCGTTATGTAGTTGTTCAAATAATTGGGACCGGTAAATGTCAACTAAGTTTGAAAAAGATCAACGGTACAGTTGGGCATGAATGGAAGAACTTATTTGAATGAACCTTTATCTGTTTATTCCGTTATATTATGACCAGAAAAATAAATAAAAGAAAATTTACATACGTGAGTTTCCTTGTACAGGGTGGGCAAAATTGGTGATACATGAACTGCAACTTTTCAACCCGACGAGCTAGAGGAAAATGAATGGTACATTACGGTCGTCTTTTTCAGAGAAACTAATAATGCCATCAAATGAATTCCTCTATCTTCTTTTGTTTTCGAGTTATAGGCGAAAATTGAAATTTGGGCGATTTCAACTTTGGTCATTATCTCCGTTTCTGTTTGTACTAGGATGTTGAAATTAAAACATTATACAGACACTTTTTTAATAGCAATCCAGAGGCGTACTACGTTTTCTTCCAATAGGGTTTCTTGCTGAGTTATAACAAAAAGTTGTGTTTTTTCTTATGGAAACAATAGTTTAATATGACCCAGAAAGAATCATCACTTTTTACTGTTTCAAAAATATATCATTATACAGGGTGACCCACGTAAAAAAATACCTACTGACCTATATTTCCGTGCGTAAGTTATAGAAAATGGTTAGAACGCTTTTTGACTTCGAGGACAGTGGTCTATGATTATACCCCTAATCGGGGTGGCAGCCCTTTCAAGATCCAAAACTTTATTGGGTTCGAGTGACACATCATTGCAAAGGTTTTGCAATTCTATTCATGAATATACTTAACAATATTTGGTATCAAAAGATTAACCTGTCGAAGCATTTTCTGGAGCATACTCAGAAACATGGGGGTTGAACTGTTTTACGTGGCCCACCCTGTATAATACGCTATATATTTTTGAAACAGAAAAAAGTGATGATTCTTTCTGAATCATAATAAACTATTGTTTCTATAAGAAAAAACACAACTTTATGTTATAGCTCAGCAAGGAAACCTGTTGTCAAAAAACATGGTACGCCACTGGATTGTTATGAAAAAAGTGCCTGTATAAGGTTTTAATTTCAACATTCTAGCACAAACAGAAACGGAGATAATGACCAAAGTTGAAATCGCCCAAATCTCAATTTTGGCCTATAACCCGAAAACAAAAGAAGATAGAAGAATGCAGTTGATGGCATTATTAGTTTCTCTGAGAAAGACGACCGTAATGTGCCATTCATTTTCCTCTATCTCGTCGGGTTAAAAAGTTGTAGTTCATGTATCACCAATTTTGCCCACCCTGTACACATATGATGATATATAAGCCTTTTCTTCATGTGGTCAC
This sequence comes from Hippodamia convergens, assembly GCA_038502775.1. NCBI lineage: Eukaryota > Metazoa > Arthropoda > Insecta > Coleoptera > Coccinellidae > Hippodamia > Hippodamia convergens. The sequence continues at coordinate 58,471,861 of CM076608.1, forward strand.
CATATGTATTATATTAATTAGTAAAACAAAATGAATTACATATTCAACATTGGATTTAACTATTTTGCCAAAAAAAAAATTGAATTTTCATAATCACTCACAATAATGAAAAAATTATCGCTAGTATATACAAGAATTTTATTATTTAAAAATCATTTCTATAAATTATTCATAAATCTCATTTAACAACATTGTGTGAACGCCAATATTTAGAGTACTATCTCAACATATAATAGTCATAACATCATCTAAGATGTTGTCATCTTTGGAAATTTTTCGCAGATCCCATCTGAGTTCAGAAGTTTTTCTTAAATATCATCTTTTTGTTCTACTTTTTCCATAATTTTGAAATTTTCAATTTATGATATAATCAGCCTATTTCTGGTGTAGCCATGAGATCTTACAGTTCCTTTCATTTCTGATTTTCAACTTCTTCACTAGCAGTTTGATTTTTGTGAGAAGATTTTCATTAACAATTTTCACTCTCAGAATTGGTGGTGAACCAAATCCTTACAAGAGATTTCGATAATTTATATGATTCGAATGAATTTTACGAGTATGATGATTGTGATGCGAGTTATGGTTTTCGTATATCGACGAATCAATATATAGAACGCCAAAATAACTTGATGAAGATAGAATTGATGGAAAATTCAGGATTGAATTTCGATATAATAATATTATTACCATATTAATTCATTATTAAACTTAGTTTTTGATACTAAGTTGAAACACATGGAAGCGTTAACTGCTTCTGATATTACTCCGTTTCATAATTCGACTCGTCTTAGCTATGGTGTTTATGACTGGATAGAAACATATTTTATGACCTAGATACTAATTATAAAAATCAATTAATGTGAAGTAGCGTCCATTATGGATGAAACTCCTCTTTATAAATTAAACATTCACACATTATAGTACTTACTCTAAATATTTACATAGTAATACTTAAAATAAACTCTCACTCTCAACAGTCTCAATAAATTTCCGTGAAGAAATCTGATGAGTAGCTAACTCAATCCAATTGTTCGATTCTTAGTCGAAATACATATATACTGGCTCATCTTTAGAAGGCAGCTATAAGTTTCCCAATACAACTTGGGATCCTCGAATTCCAGTTCATCAAACTATTAATCTGAAAAAATCATTGAAGAAATATAAAACCCTCTACAATTTTTAAGATTTTCAATCAAATCAACAATTCCAATGTCTCATGACTGCATCCAATTTTTTGTTGATTTAGTAGTAGTATTTCACTATCTAGTAAGCTTTCTAGGAGAATACAAAACGGTAAAAAACCTTTTAGTAAACTTTCGCTACTTCAAAAATCACTATCAGTTCAGTTTTTCCATTTTGTCTCAGATAATTATTATGCCGGGTGTTCTATGAGTCGTTAGCCATAGCCTAATGGTGAATGCAGAACATCCAGGGCTTTCAGAAAAATCGGTTGTTTTGTATCCTAAGACCATTAGTTTCGGAGATACGTGGTGATTCATGAACATTGGCATAAAATTTGCTATAACTCTGGAATGCAAGGTCCGATTTCGATCGAATTTTATGGGTTTGTTCACTTCAAGAAGTCTTTTCAAACAGTGAATGAAATATCGATATTTTCAGGGCAGTGCTCAGAATATCATGATTTTTCTCTCAAGCCCCAAAATATGTATTTTTTACTTTCCTCACAGGAATTTCGTTATCGCCATCAAAAACTATATAATTAATTCTATGGATATCAATTTTCACTTTGAAATCAATTGTCACAAGAGAATAGGAACCGGAAGAATTCATGCTTTATGTAAGTTTTTCAAAATGTTTTTATTGTTTTTGTGACAATATTTATTATCTTTTGCCGAAATTTTGAATTCTGATCAAGTCTTTTTCATTTTGAAACCTCAGTTCCTACTGGGTGTGCGTGAAAAAGTTATTGAATAATGCATAATCAAGCTGAGAATTTTTTTGGAATTACATTTCAAATTAAGATTTAAATGAAATAAACCCTCCTAGAAAATTTAATAAGTGAGTATCTTCTATTCCGCACGAAATATGCTTTTTTTTCAATTTTGGAATACCAATTTATGTTAATTGATTTCAAGGGAAGATGTTCTATGCTTCCCATTATAGCTTTCAAAATCAGAGGTGAGCAGTCCAATTTCCATTCAGAATTGAAACTATGGCTCAGATTTACACCAATTGTGAATATTTCGATATGATATTTGTGTATGGTTTTTGCTATGGTCATTCCAGAGCAGCAGTGGGATTCAAAATTCCGGCAAAAAGGAAAGGATTCCATGTACTTTGAATGACTTTAATCCCCGACACCAATACAAAACACGAAAAATTAAAGAATATTGAATAAAATTGGATCTTTTTTAAAATATTATTGATCTCACGAAGGAAACAATACTTTCTGAACATAAATGTATTTTGCCTTCATTTACCTTGAAAGGTTCATCTGCTTCGAAATTCGAATTAAATATGCTACCAAGTAGGTCCAGTGTGTTCCAAACTGTAGGGCGCGCCCCCTTAGGGGGGCGCGAGACTGTTACAGGGGGGCACGCAGCTGATTCCAAAATATCATTTTCGAATACAAACCAAAAAAGTCGAATAGGTGTCAAAAAAATTAATCAGAAAAATGGTTATAGATTAAGGGGGGCACAACAATTTTTTTCCAAAGAGGGGGGCGCAAGAACAATAAGTTTGGAAAGCACTGAAGTAGGTTAATAGAAGCACTCACCTTTCATAATCTTCTGCGTTAAGGAGAATCGTCACCTGATCCTTTTTTATTCTCGTCAATGGAGGGATGAATTTGTTTGCCAAAGGAGTTGATTCGATGTTAATAACCCTCGGTATCTGCGTGAACATGGAAGCACCCAAGTGCAACAATCCGGTATTCGATAATGACAAAAACTGAATATCAATCAAAGGTTTGAAGGAGTTTGGATGTACTTTATTCAGAATATTGCCGTCCAAAATAAGATTGGTTAAATGTTTTAACCCAATGAACGAAAGCTCATATAATTGGTCTACGTCATTATCGGCCAAAACTAACGTTTTCAGAGAAGATGACACCAGGAAAACTGTTGATTTCGTCAGTTTAATTCTGTTTCCAGTGAAATCAATTTTTTCTAATCTTCTGTTCTGCTCGAAAGTGTACGTTTCTAGCTTTGCTATATCATTGAAAGAAAAATCTATGCTTTTCAGTTTCTTCATTCCTTTGAAGGCCAAAGGGCTTATGTAATTCAATCTGTTTTCGTGCATGTCCAGAATCGTTAAATCCCTGTACGAATTATTCTGGAAGACATTCGATTTGAGGCTAAGGATATTGTTGTAAGCCAAATCCAGATGCTTCGTCGTAACATTTCCCTTGGGAACATCAGTGAGTTGTTTTCCACTCCAGCTTATTTCTTCATTATTAAGTTGTTCTGCTGATATATTTATCAAGATTTCTTTGGACGCAGATGTTATCCTGAAAATGTTGACTTTTTTACTAATGCGAATTTGATTTTCAAGTTAAAGTATTTGCGAAATTATGTTTTCAAGAAATTTGTAGCTTATGTATTACTGCAAGAAACATCAACCCATTAGTCAGCTTAGTTCAAAACGTCTCTTCAAAGACGCGAATCTATATGAAATAATCTGCACAAAAGATTAGGTGGAGTATCCCGTTTTTTTTACATTTTTTACATTTTTACATTAAATTGAAAATACCTTTCAGGTGGACTGAAAAGATGAAATCATATTTTTGCCCTGAGTCTTATTTGGCCTCTTCAGTGACCCATATCTACCAAAGAAAAAATCTTCATAGAAAACTTCTACCTTTAAACCTGCCACTGATGTCATTTTTCGTAAATGATACAAATCGTATGGCCTCCGTGAAGGCAAAGCATGCTCGATTTTTTCTTTTTTTTTCTTAAAGTATCACGCTGTTTTTCCAGACAGAAGGTGCCTTGTTGGCCATAATCCAATCATCCCATCGTAGTGGAAGAAAATAGGGAGCTCTTCATCAAAAACTATGATTAAAAATATTACTAATAGTCCTTGTAAGGCGCCCTGGCATGGCCCTGTTACCTGGAATTCCTATACTTTTGCCGAAGTGGTTAGTTAGAATCCCAGTATTAAAGAAGACCTCCCGATTGTCTTCCAGCACAATGGTTGCTCGGCAAATTTTCAATAAGAAGTTAGAGACCACCTGGACAACTCCTTTCCTAACTAGAGGAGAGGCAGCGGCGGCCCTATTCTTTGGCCCGCACTACTTCCAGACCTAACTCCCTTAGATTCTTTCGATTGGGGACTAGTCAAAGCATTGATTCATAAAGTACCCACCAGAGAGGTTATTATTGGAGAGAATAGACGCCACTTCTGTAGCAATGAGAAATGAAATGCCTTCATTTACCTCAACAGTTGAAGTACGAAAGAGACGCATTAGTAACAGAGGAGAACAGTTCGAGCCAAATTTATAACTAGAATTCAGTAATTAGTTATTCAATTCTTTTTTTAAACATAGATGAATTCAAGCTAGTAATCATCGAAATTCCCAGGCTCACAGATCTTTTATCATGAGGTTCGAGAAATTATCAGATTTTGTCACTGAACCTCGCCCTCTATCAGTGTTGTAATCAATGTTAATACATGTTGTTCAATAAAAGTCCTTTATTATTATTATTATTATTATTATTATTATTATATAGCTGTTCCAGCCCCATTTAGCATCATCAGATCTCATATCACTCAGGGACCAAAATCTTCAAATGAAACTTTCATATTGAAGCAGACAGTTGACAGTTTAGCCCTACTGAGTAAAATATCACAAGTGACTACATCTAGTAGCGTCAAAAGAGATAATCCACATCTCCAATCGCATTTCTATTTTTGACTATTTTGAATTCATCTATGTTTCAAGAATGTTTTCGTTGTGGAGGCAAATAAAATTTTGTTTTTCGATTTATTCTTTTTCTTATTCAATTCCTGATGTCATTACTTTTGAACAATTTCCGTTCTTCTCACGGAATATCCGTATTTTGAATGTAGAAGCATACCGTTAGAAAAGTATGCGATTTTTCTAAAATGAAATGAAGCTTTTAATTCTTGCTAGTTTTTTCTTTAATTTAATTTAATTTAATTTGATTTTTAAAAATACAAAACCTCGTATATCCTTTTGGGACTGTCAATTGAAATAAACACTGCTAATTATTTGAATAGCATAGATTAGGATAATTTTTGAAAAAAATTGCAATTTTACAAGCATTGACAATATTTTGTTTTGAGATGAAACATTAAAAAAATTATATCTCCTCAACCGCGACTATTAGGACTCTCAGTGTGAAAAAGTTTGCGAATGACTCCAAGTATATCCCCAAAAAATGTGACGGTTCATGTGCTGTATATGTAATATATTACGTATTTCGTATTTCTGTGATCAGGGCCGCCAGCGTGCAAAATCCTTATGTGCCGCCCCAAAGACCTATAAAAATATCATGTTTTTTTTCAATAGTGGCTTTGGTGCCACCTCCTTCGATCATTAGGAAAAAATCTGAAAATATTAGATTTAGTCGCGGATAAACTCGTTACTTTTTTCTTAAATATTTGGCTGATTCCTCTGCCCTTTGACGCCTGCTTCAAAAATTTGTATGTTACACGATATTGATACAATTTCTATTTGAAGTACAGACATATATCGGATGTCCCAGTCAGAGACACCGGAAGTGACTCTCATTTTTCTAATTGAAATGCTACCATGTATTTATTTTTACAATTTTTGATTTCTACTCGAAATACATAACTTTACAATGGTGTATCACACTTTGTATTTTATATTTGATTTGATGGAGAAAACTTCAGTTTGTAGGGGATAGCCGGGTTCATATGGAAAATCTTTCCATGCGGCTTTTTCGATTTGAACTTGGGGGCTGATTTGACATCCAATAAAAATATTTTACCCTAATTTTAATATATTTATCTCGAACAGTTTGAGAATTTTTCGAATAAACCTGTTTTATAATTTGTTCGACTAAAATAAAAAATGAATTGATAGTGATTTTTTTGAGTCGTATGAGTAATGAGGAAACCATTTCATTATGAATCTCAGTTGAAAATCCTATTTTGTTAGAATTTACAAACAATAGAAGGATTCTGGTATACACATTCTTTCAATTCCCCCCAAAGGAAGGAATCCAGCAGTGCTAGATCTGGAGCTCTTGTAGGCTATTTTGTATTATTAATAATTATTGACAACAAAATCAAGATTATACAAAATATATCGTAGTTTCCTACAATTCTTTTCATTTGAAATTTGAATTGTCATTTTCTCGATCAAATAAAATGTAAGACACAAAGTGTCATACATCGTTAAAAAAGTCATTTTCAGTATTGATTGCAAAAAATATATATGGTGCTATTTGAAATAAAATATTAAGAGTCACCTCCGGGCAAACCAGAAATAATTTTCAATTTTTGTTTTCTTTAAATGATATTTCCTCAAACTAATTCGAGAACATGAAATTTTAATCTTCCGAAATGGCTGAGATAATAAACCGGTATACTGAAACACCCGGTTTATTCTTATAAACAACTGTTATCATATAATTGATGATTTATCAAAAAATAATTTGAATCAAATGAATTTTTATGAAATGAAGAAAACATTCAACACAATTATTTAATCTAGAAAAATAAACTGAGTACTGAAACAAAACAAACAAATGTTTAACGAAAATATTTCCTGTACTAAGGATGTATGATATGATATATTTTGAGGGTGATTCAATACAATTATTTCAAAGATTCAGTCAAAAATTCTTATTCGGTCCATGAAAATTGATTGAACATATTCAGAGTAAGCCATTTAAGTCTTTAAAAAAATTCGATGGTAAATAAATTTCTGTTATTTTTTCTTAAATAATTTTGACATTTCAAAAACAATATATACTAGGTGCTAACTAGTCGCAACTCGGTTTGCGTATCATCTAAATCAATCTAACCTTACTTTTTTTTACTTGATCAACCTAAGTAGTACTAATAACCCAACCTGACCCAAGCCAAACGGGTCCAAACTAACCTAACCTAATATCTTCCTACTCAACCCATTCTAATAAAACCTTAGCTAACTTTACTACCTATTCTAATTTGACCTAGCCAATATATTCAATACTACTCAGGTGAGTTTCACAAAACTTTGATTGTCCGATCTAAGACAAGTAAATTCGGAAATCTCATCGAGTTTTGGTGGCTCTCATTGTTATAGTAAATCCCACCTCTATATTGCCATTCAGAGTCCAAGAACGACACAATCTATTATAGGCATTTCAATTCCTCTCGAGCGATTCAATATTTGTCATAAGGTTCCATTTGGAATTATTGATCCAAGTGGTCATTTGATGTCCTACATGACAAAGACCTCAACTGTCACGACTACACCTCCAAATTTCATTATCTTGAGTGCAACGGTTGAAAATAGAAGTCGAAATGGGATTCTTGATTGATAACGACTTCTTCATCAGTGATTTCATAATCGATCGACACAATTTTTGGCTCAAAATTTGCAAATTGGAGACATTGATTTGAAGTGATTTTCATATTTGTTTTACGAATCACGTCTTGAAGTACCTATATCACCCAATAAGAATCATGAATTAAGAACACGAAATCATATTTTTGATGAAAAATATGACCAAGGATGAAGTGAAAGAAGGCAATCTGGTTAGTGTAATCGATAACAATTATAATCGAAACAAACGGTCAACAAGACTTCTCTTGCATAATATAACACTCTCAGTAGTGGGTAGAATATTTACATGTGTTTCACTTACTACAGAAACCAATCTATCTAATCGCTTGTTTCACTAGGCCAAAATACACTACTTCTATCTTGACTTTCAAATGTACAGGTATAAATAGGTGAATCGTTCGATATTTTTTCAAATTTGAATTCGAATACCCTCGTTCCGTCCCCGTATTCCTGTAAGGCTCATATGAATGATCAGAACAATGTGGGAGGAAAAATTTTCACTTTAATAACCTTATTATTCCGCCAAAATATTCAACAAAAACATTGACAAGAGCAGCAGGTGGTAACTTTTCATCATATTCCGTATTTTTCCATTCATGTAAAAATGTTTCGCGCAAAATATACTTCACTGTATCATCTTCTCAATAGTCTCTTCTTAAAATAACATAATCGTTATGTATGAGATGGAAAGTCCTTTTTATTCTGATAAATGTACTACAAATTCGTTCCTTTCGGTACAAATACTCATCCCATGAGTTGCAAATCTAAATATTTATTATTTGTCGCCAGCCTTTTAACCGCTATTGCATAAAACATTATATCGCATGTCATAATGATTAAATAACTGTTTATTTGCTTCTGTCGTTCTTCATGGATAAATTTCAAGAAATTGTCACCTTTTTTATTCTAACCCATGATGTGTCAAGAATGTTCGTCCGTCGTAGTATGACAATAAGTTTATGCAAATGACCATTGAATTGAAATTGATATTCACCAGTTAGCAAATCAAAAACATAACGTCACTTGAACTAGTGATTGTGGTTTGAGTTTTCGGTATGAATGAAAAACTGGGTTATGAAAACATACCTCTGACAGCTCAGTAAAAAAAACACCAAATTCACGTGAAAAAAATCCATTTTAAGTTGTAACAACAGGCACTAGAACAGCGTGGATTCCTAATAACTTCATTAACATTGATTTATCAACGACACTACGTCACACAAAATGGCGCCAATTTTAAATCGATTGTGTGTTGATTGATGTCCGCGAACGTGCGTGATGGCATACTGATGTTGAACAGAACAATTTCTAATGGACTTGATAAGTGCGATGTCATACTCGTTGCACTTGATTGAATACCGCCTTAAAAACCGGCATTTCTATTCTGCCTCATTTTTGATAATTGATTCATTGAAATTCAATAGATATAATGAATTAGGAGTCCCTAATGGTGGAAAAAGGTTATCTTATTGGTGCTATTTTTAAAACTATCGTCAATTCAACCTTTCAATGCTATGATAACATATGTGTTATTGAAATGCCGTTCGATTTATGTGTTATAATCCATTGAGACTTTGGTAGAAAGTGGATACAATGTCCTCTATCGAACGCGGTTTCATTCGTGAAAATTCAATGATTTCCGAATCCATTATCACCAAAATGTTTAATTGACATTATCAAGATACAATACAAAAATCATTAGGATGTAGAATCTGAATTTTTATTTGGATTTCGAGCGATTTTCACTGAAGTAAAGAAAATATCGTCTTAAATTCGTGACAGAAGACAATTCCAACACTCATGCGTTCGAAAAGTCGTCTCTCGTTTTCGAATTTCGCATTCGTGTTGGAATAGGAGCCCATTCTTCAACTTGCTTTAGTATTGCATCTGAATCATTCCAGAGTGCCCTATATATATCGAAAAGAATTTTAATAATCCAATAATCGAATGAAAGCACGAAAGCAGCGTCATGTGTACACTGTGTTCTAAATTGGGTGAGACTGCACTGTATTTCAGCTAGTTTTGAAGATAGAGACATGCTGTTTTCGCACTGTGTCAATTTTTGGTAAAACTTTCAAATCGACAAAAAGAAATATTCCAACTATTTTAATTTCTGAAAAACAGGGTGAAAACGATAATGTTCACTCTCTCGAGATGTAAAAACTGTTTCTTATAAATATTTTCACGTAGAAATCTGTTTCTGAGATTGGGCACAAACGTGATATTTTTCATATTTAACACCCTGTATATTTTAACGTATGTATCACAACCTTACCTTTAAAAAACTTGAGCTTCAAACATCTGTGTTTGTTTTGTTTGTTCAATAGTAGTCCATGAATTCTTTCACACATGCATTTAATTAATATTTTTTTTAAACGTCATGCAACTCAAACCTATTTATTTAATTCTCTTTATAAATAAATTCAAAATATCACTCGTCAACATGAACGTTGAAAACGAAAGAAATCTTGATATTCATATTGAACTTTTTTTTTTGCACTTTTATGCATAAATATGGATTTTTCTGATTTTTGAAATTAATTCAAGGTGAGGTTGTGATACTTCAATGTATGCAGAAAAATAAATGCAAAAATTTGAGGTTGAAATGTACAGGGTGTTTCATCTGAATACACGTTTTTGTTCAATTTCAAAAACCGTGCTTTGAAAAAAATTTTCAACTACGCCACTGGCTTTTACGTGAAAATATATATTAAAAGCAGGTTTCATTTTTTTTCTTATACATCTTATTCAGTGTCTGATAAATAATTACATCTCAAAGGAGTGAACATTTGTATTTTGGAAATAAAAGAAGTTAAAATATTTCTGTTTGTGTGAAGTTTCACCAAAAAGTGACAAAGGGTCGCGAAAGCCGCATGACTCTATCTTGAATAATAGCTGAGATACAGTCATTGAGTATTAATATAAGTATATTTATACTCAATTATACAGTGCAGTCCCACACAACTTGGGACACAGGGTATACCAAATTGCTTGATTTTGACTGTTTTAGATACTTCGATTTTCGTGAAGACACCATTAGTGAAAACCGTTTCGCGATATCTTGATTTTTTTTTTAATTTTGATATATCATGCCATAACATTTTTATTTACGAATATATGAAAACGATTAAAACTTTCTAGAAGCGCTTTTTCACCGGAAATAAGAATTTAAATTTTTTTTCTCCTGGAAAAAAAACCACTTTTTTATTTTCAATACGGACCCATTTTTTTCATCTTATAACAAGAAAAAAATTTAAGATAAAGAACATTTAAAATAATGTCTTATTCCCAGTGAAAAAGGGTTTGCGGTATGGCACATCTTCGAAATAAAAAAATATCAAAATTTTGTTAGTTATATCTCGAAAACAAATGAAGATATTGTGAAACGATTTTCACTACTAGTGTTTTCACGGAAATCGATCCCAGGACTCCTTTCAACTTTTTATCTATCTAATCTAGAAGTACCAGAATAGCCAAAATCAAGCAATTTGGGATACCCTGGAGCAGTAAATATTTCGGATTTTTTATTTCCCAATATCATTAACGTTCATTATAAGTACACTTTCTAAAATTGTTTTGAAATATACATGGTGTCTTAGGAAATTGATAGGCAGCAAATATGTTTTCATTAAACATACTGATATGTTTTCATGGGGATGTGGAAAGCCTGTCTCATAGGTATGGTTAAAATTAACCGTTTCTGAGAAATTTCCATTTTTTTGTTAATTTGGGAGTATCGGAAGAATCTCGATAACATCGAAATGGAAACGAATATTCTGTATAACAATAATTTCGAGCTCATTTCATGTGAATCACTCTATATTTCATATTTTCATTCGGTAGCACTCTTTTGATTTGTCAGACCTAAATCTTCCATTTTCTTATTTTCAATTTTGAAATATCTGAAATTGAACATTATTATTGGAGTAGATGATAATTAAAAGAAAAAGAAATTACATGATCGGTAGAAACAATTCTGGTATAAATCTCCATAATGACAAAAAATTCAGGATACATAGAGTTATTATAATTTGAGTGAAACAATGCATTTCATTATTCATATTCATAACAGTGAATATATCGATTTTTACAGTAATATACATAAATAAAATGATAATATTTCAATCTTTAAATCTTATTAAAATTATATCGTATTCATTAAAAAAAAAAGGAATATTTGTTTAGCCTTCAGCAACAGGTTGTCCCCATTGTTTAGCCAGAATAAGAATAGTTTCCTATGTGAGAATAGATCTAGCTCCCCCCAATCTATAAATTGTTGAATAACAGGATTGACTGCCCAGCAATGTTGGAGAGGAAACCATTTTTAGTTCCATGGTTAGAAAGTAGAGGAAGATCACTTTTTTATTTGAGATCGGGAAAAACCAATTCAAGCTTGCAGTCTCCAGTCAATTATATGTGCAATGTGATTCATCTTTTGATTCCTTGGATAAAATACTGAAGGTGTATATCAGTACAGTGGAATTAACTCATTTATTTTAATGCTGTATACTCGTTTTTCATTGTTAATACTCTTTGTTCAGCTCAACAATTTTTTTATACAACCTTCGCGTTGTTCGTTTTGACTCATTTTCATTTTTGTAATTTTACGATCAATTCTTAAGCTGATTTGTGAATTTTTTTTATTTAGGATATTCTCACTGTTCCTGTAATAGGGTGTAATTTATACCTGTTGGAAATAAAGGCTTATTATTATATTATATATTATTAGCCGGGCAGGAAGACCTCGGTCGATAGCCCCTTGAAAAGTTTTTCAATAATGTTGTTCTCTCTCTCTCTCTCTCTATTATTAGCCCCGACTGGCAGCCCAGAGAAAAAATACAAATAGAGCATCCACTTAGCTACTTCACAACGAAATCTGTTTCCTGAAAAACTTGTCGAAAGTGCATTTTCCAGTTCGTCATTTATAACTTATCTAGGCCTCGAATGATTTCTCGCAATTTTTTGTTTAATAAAATAAGAATAGCCATGAAGAAGCCTTTTTCTCGAATTGAATATCCGACAAGAAATTAGATGGATGATACAACAAATATTTTGGACAATTCAAACGGGGACTCCCGTTGCACTGCATTAGAGTAAACCCCGGATGGAAAATACAAAAGGGTCGAAAAGAGAACTGGGCAGATAGGGGTGAAAAGAGCAGGTGGAAATAAAAAACCGTTGCTCTGAATTTGCAGTACACTTCTTGGGAATCAATTCTTGAGTATATAATTGAGGAAAGTCGCATATTAAAATTCGAAACTTTCATTGTTGCTGCACACTTAGGAAAGGTTAAAGGCTTTTCTTTCGATTCTACTGAGTGTTCGTCTTCAATGGTGTGAGAATGAATCTTTTCATTTCTCGAAATGAAATTTCACCCTAGTCTCACTATCTTCACGAAACTACAATCTACAATCTAACAATGGATGCTTGAGGTCAAAAGGAAGACAGAACATTTTTTCCGATTCGGCTTAGATAAACCAGTTTAAACTCTCATAATGAGCTATGCCATCCTTGGAAACATGCCATTAAAGTTTTTCAGAGTTTTTCTAAAGCATAAACATTCGACAAGATGTAGCAGAAAATTATTTCTGCGAATCTTTTGAAGAGAGTTCGTTTTCGAAAAACAAATTCCTGCTTTGATTAATGCTTTATAATAATTAAGTATTCTGGTTTTGTTCTTACATTCCTAGGCATCTAAGTTCTGATAAATAACCGTCTGAGTCACCCAGTCTGCTTTGTATTTCGAATCTGGATATTGAAGAAATTACTAAGGAGAAAGATGATTAAATTACAAAATTAGCCAACAATAAACAATAAAATCTGTCCAGGAAATGTATTATGGTGATTTGTCGATTTTAAACTGCGATGTAACTTGTTTCAAGATAAAATAGATATGAAGACAATTTTCATTTGGATAGGAAATTTACTTTCAAGAATTGTTTGGAATTTATGGAATGTACCTAATTATATATAGTGGGCATAATCAACAAACTCAATTACATGAATGACAAACTTTATTTCCGAAATCACTTCATTTGATAAAATGATCTCACAGATATAACATATTTATTATAATATAATTTTTCATGGATTTTTAAAAGGCTATCTTTTCAATCAATCCGAATCAAAAAAGAAAATTCTTTCAACCTCAGGAATATCTTGTTGGAATATATGACTCGCCCTGTATGTACATATTTCAGAATTATTCCCATATGAGCCGAAACTTATTCCCATGGATTTTATGTTTGTTTCAGAAATATCATGTCTAGTGTGTCCTTTTTCTTTGAAACATAAATATAGGGTAGAACAGGGAGACATGACAGATAATTCGCGATTTCGGTGCACGCAGTGATGCATGCAGCCGTTTTGTTCTTGCCGTTCTTGAAAAATCGTGTTGAAAGTGCAATAAAGATACAAGATATTTGGTGATATATAGTTGGTAATAACCCAAAAGTTTGCGAGGTCAAACTAAACAGTTTGATCTCATTGTTTATCAAAAATCCGCTGAAAGTCGACGTTTTGTCAAAACGAAGTTGGATTATTATGAATATTTCCCTCCTGTCAAAAACTTCATGTTGATAGAATGCAATTATCGAAAATTACAGCGATAATTGCATTGTATAGAGCGAAAGATCCCTGCGATAATTGCACTGCTGGTATCCATAGCAATTTCGGAGAAATATTCCCCCGAATTACACTCGTGCATCAAAATGACCTGATAATTCTGCATTCCAGCGTGTTGTCTTTGAAAAACTGCATTCGGTCATTTTCATTTTTGGAGAAAGAGCCCTCCACCTTCGGTGTCGGGCTCTTTCTCCAAAAATGAAAATGAACTCATGCAGTTTTTTGACAACACGCTGTCATGCAAAATTATCGGTAATTTTGATGCACTTGTGCAATTACTTCCGAAAGCTATATTCACTAATCTAACGTCTTCCCTCGGAATTTGTTGTAACCTTAACTTTTGCGTTGTCTATCCCTTGGGTTCGGGATAGATGACGCATGACGTTTCGGGATAGATGAATGACTATACTTATTACACTAATCGTAAGAGGGAAATGGACACAGGACTACTTGACGAGTGCGTTTTTTTACAAAAGATTCAACAGGCGACGAAACTTTTGATGAAAACGAATGCGTAGAATGCTTGGAGCGCTACGAAAATACCAAATCGGCAGCGGAATGTCACAGGTGGCTTCTTGACACGTGTACATCCTTCAAAATATCTTGTATACTCTGTGGAAAGAGAAAAATTTCCCAAAAGTGAATATATTATCTTGAACTCCTATTAGCAATCTTTCCCATACCCTATGCGTCGTCTCACCCATGGTGTGCGGGAAAGATTGCGAAAATCCGAATTTTGTGTTTTATTTTATTTTTGTAGAATGTTTGAGTTTTTCTTCAGGTTGATGTTATTCAATGAAAGTTTAATACCTGAAGAATTATTTATGATTTTATTACCACGATTAGTTCGAAACAGTGGATTCAAGGACCATTTGAATAAATATAATGCAGATTTGTTAAGCGATTGAAAAACGTGATATAATTCGCGCATTAATTTTTGTTTGGTTTTTACGAATTGATATAAAACATATAAATGGAAGAGTTCTTGTAGGACCTCAGGACAATCATGATACGACCATCTATTGCGATCAGTGCATGATGCTGTGTTTATAGGTGCGAACTATTTTTTTTTATCTGTTGTGATATTCGATTTTGTGCATTCCTTTCGAGATGGGGGATTGAATTAGGTTTAGATAATAAATATACGGTTTACATCGTATTTATTGATGACTGAAAATCTTATGATTGCTGTTCATATATACTGTTATCAATCAACGAATGTATAATTTTCGATGATGAGTAAAGGGTAAAATTAATTCGGAAATGACCTTCTGCATTAGTGTCATAAGAAAAAATATTACTCTCCTGTTTGTACCTTGGGACCAAAGTAACTTTTTACTTTTTTGAAATGAACTCAGAAATTTCATTAAGTCAGAGTTTCGGTTCATTCATAAATTTGGAGTTATTAAGTATTAATTGTTTTAAACCTTGTGTTTAAGATAGTTTAGCATTTATTGAAATAAATATATTTGAAAGGAAATTTCCCGAGGTCTTATATACCTATAAGATAGTCTTTTTCCCCATATTTCTGCTTGTCGAACTATTGAATATTTTCTCCCAAGAATAATAACAACTCAATAATAATTTTTTTCGTGCGATAGAATAGTCGGAGTGGCATAAAGCCAGCACGTATTTTCCCAGTGCTCAGTGCACCCGGACGTCCTACAGCAGGGCACTATCTACATAGAAACCCCAGATGGGCACCAAGCAATGGGTTCGGTCTCTCTTTTGACTGAACACTTGCGTTCTGCAGCTGTGTGCAAGATTTTGTCTAACGCTCTTTTTCGCCCTGACCGGTGTTTGTTCCTGGCGGAGACCCGTGAGAGTGAAATCCAAACATTCAATGCTCCAACGGGAACCCACCGCACCCCTCACCTCTTGGCGTTGATTATTTTCGAGTTCACTTTAGACTGATTAGTCCGGGGTTGGATCGCAGGTCCAATTAATCAGCACAGACGACCCTCGTGCCGCCCAGGCCGTATGATGAAATCATAATATAGGGATACATAACATAAGGGACATTCACGTTTTATATGGAACTACGCCTAATTTTATAATATTCAATTGTTATTTTTTTTTCGTCTTCTGTAAGAATTTTTTTATTTCGAATGATTTCTCATGAACAATCTTTAATAATAACCTTTATTGTTAAGTATTTGAGATACATATACACGTCATATATCACAAAATGAAGGAAAATAGCGTCAGAAAAAAATTAAGCTAAATCATATAATCGCCCATCTGTTCATCTAACAAGAACTTAGGTATTTTTTTTGAATATCCCATAATTGTATCTTTCCCTTGAATGTCTACTGGTAAAGTGTTCCGATATTGCATTTGATTCTGGGTTGTTGACAATGTATATTTGGATAAACTATAAATCAACGTTCGTGTTTCATATCGCAGCATCGAATTCTCATATTATTATTCAAATTCTCATATTATTTCTATTACTGTGTTAAAGAATGGCACTCCTGAATATATAGTATAGCCCATAGATGGTTAGAACTCAATACCGCTTGAAGAAATCACGACATAATTCATCATATCGTAGTCTGTAGAGTATTCTTAACCCAGATATGATTTTTTTCTTCAAATTCAATTTTTTTTCTTGAAATTTGATTTCAAATGAATCATCTTGATGAATTAGTTTTACAATTTTTTTCAGAAATACCTAATAGTAGATTAGATTAGTTGTCTTCTTAAAAAGACGATATAGGCAAATACGGACATGAAGATGAAATCTCTTCAAACTATTTCTTTCGGAAAAAACTTAATTATTTCTCATCATATGTTATGAGACAATCAACATGGAGTGCTCCAGATATTGATGATTGAAATATATTGTGGGAATATTCTACATTTTTCCGAAACTTTTTTAGGATTTTCTCTGCCACTCTCTGGAACACACTCAATTAGAAATTTTTTCATAAATGATGAAAAAGATCCTGCGTAAACTTTCGCACTGATTTCTCAGAGGGCAATACTTTCGAAGAAAATTGTTGGTTAACAAGGAAACAAAAAGTGATTTGAGCTATGTTATAAACTTAGTAACGTTTCATAGTGTTACCTATTTGTCTATGAAACAATCTAAATTAAAAACAAAATATAAACAATTCTGTTCTGGGAGATTGACTAGATTATTTTTCTTAAATATTGTTCTTGATTTTCTTACAGAAGAATTCCTTCATTCTTCTAGGAAAGAACTGTCAACAATCAGTCATACGAATAGAAAAAAAAAGGAAAGAAATGTGCTCAGGGGTTTATTTTTAATTTGTTAATTTTGAAAAAAAAAATTTTTTAAATTTTTTTATTTTATTCGTATGACTGATTGCTGATAATTCTTCCCTTGAAGAATATAGGAAGTCCCATTCTCATTTTATTTTGTTCGTTGTAACGAGATTTGGTTCATCAATTGAAATCTGAAAGGAACGAGAAAAGTCCATCAACATTGTATTTGTAGAAGTTTTTGCTGACTATTGTCCTCTTCGTTTTCCGACAATGAAACTATTTTCTCCAATTCTTCTCCTGTTAAAAGTAGACTTCTTGGAAGTTTATCAATAGAAAATAGAATGAATCCTCCTCGGTGAGTTCATTGTTGAAGTTTGTTGGAGGCAGAACGCTAATTTCAGCTTTCACAGTACTATTTTCATCGGTGATATCTTCACCAAGAGCGGTCATGAAGAGTCACGACCCTGGATTTTTGAGAAATCAAATTTCAGTACTCATATTCCTAACGTCTTTCAGAAGAACATTCAATTTCAGGAAGGTGTTTCGAAGTATTTCTAGTTTAGAATTATTTGAGGTATAGTTTTTCTTAATCCTTTTTTATTCATTAAGCTAATTCAAATAAATATAATTCCCATGGTAGTGAAATATAGAATAAAACCCACTTTGCCAGCCTGCTGCCAAACGCAAACTGCAGATCGAATGAAGACATACAAACAATGTACCTGTTAAATCATACTACAGTTACATTTATGAAGATAGGGTAAATATACCACAACAACGAGATAAACAGTAGATTATTAAATGTTCTTTTAAAAGACAATAGGCATATCTGGGTTCGTACCGAATTTACGCCACAACAAGATAAACAGTAGATCAGCCAAAAGACCTTTTAAAAGAACAATAAATAATCATATCTGCCTCTCCTGAAGCACAAACAAAGAAGAAATATTTCTTGATCCATGAAATGAAATTCCAGATCTCAATTCAAACTCAATGAGTGCATGCTATACATTTTTAATTATTTTATCAACATATTTGGAAAGTGTTTTCAAAGCATATATAGTTGGTTCTATTTAATTTTTTCGTTCATGTTATGGTTCCATTTGAATTATCGACCATTATGGTGACAAAGAAAGAAATATGTCATGGATATTTTTGTAGTTTTTAGTGAAATATCATGTGATTGTATTATTATAGAGTTTGTAGGATAGGACAATAGTAGATTGGGTGTTTTTCTATTTCCAAACTGAATTAAAAAGTTCTTATTCTGACCATACGTTTTTCGCAATTAGAAGGTTGGTGTCATCTACATAATTTACTCTGTGCACATGGTCTCCCATTGATCATTTTCTTTAAAGTCATTAATAAATGATGAAAAATACGGGTTCAGCTATGCTTCCTTGTGGTATTCCCAATAGCAATTCCGATCTCAATATCTCATCATTAACGACCATTTCAACCATTTGCTCTCTTTCACTGAAGTATGACTCAAAACATTCTAGTGCTGGTCTTTTTATTCCATAATTCTCTATTTTGCTTCAGTAGGATTTGAACATTGAGACAGTCATATGCTTTGGTCAAGTCCTAAAACAGCCCTTATGCTAGATTTTTTTGTTCAAATCATATGCTACTGTCATCTTCATAACGAAGAGAAATATAGATGATCATACGGATTTGCCCTGTTGACGATTGGAAAGTGAGTTGTTTTTTATGAAATGTATAATAATTTGTTTACAATATGGCAATTGAGGAATCATCTTAGGGAAGGTTATAGACTAATTGGTCTATAACATTTCCTTTCTTGTATACGTGTTTAACAATAGCAACCTCCAGCATTTCAGGGAATATACCGTACCCCAGAGAGTTACTAACTATTAATGTTGATAGGTCTCCAATCTCATATTTCATGCTCCTAATTATGTTGTTAGATATTTCATGGTTTATTTGTTCTTTAGAGAATCTATTATGTTGAAAATTTGTTTTTTTGTTATCGAATGTATGAGAATTGATACGTTAAGGTTGAATTTTAATATAGTATTTATATATTTATTTTTTTCTGAATTCTGAATTATAGTCAGATCCGTTTCTGCATGAGTAATGTTAATTTTATTGTTAATTTTGTTAGATTATAGTTGGAATATTCCATAGAAGGATAGTTAGGTACACCTTTTTTCTTCGTTAATGAGATATTTGACAATTTACCATAAAGTTTTGTATTTATTCCCAGAATTTGCGAGATTGTTTTCAAAATTATTTTAACAAAAACACATCAGGGAAGTTTATATGAAACATTCATAGATTCAACTTGCTCAGTCACGTAGTTTTTGTTTGAAATCTCAACTTACACAACTTTAGTTCTGAAACGCTCAAGTTCCGAAATCCTTTGAAACTCTAGATTTCGATGCTCTCCCATCTCTTGTTGCACATTTCATCTTAAGTAAACATTCAAACATAATGATGATATATATTTTAAATGTTTTCTATGACCTTTTGATTTCACAACAGGCTCCATTCGACTAATCAATATTTTATTCATCTAATTCTAAAGAACAAAATAAGATAATCGTTATAGTCCAAAAGAGTTGAACTCGATTTTTACCTATGTTCGAGATTAAAATAGTGATTTTAAGATTTTTGAAAGTGTCTGATTATCTGTCTCGCTAGTAAATACTCATGACGTAAATATAGATTTGCTACACTAAATTTCTTCCAGAATTAATCATTCATGTAACTGATTCATTTCACTTGTTCTTATCATCCAATTATTCGCAAGTGGAGCGATAATTCACTCCAATTCCTTAATTTGTTCTTTTACTCGGATATGATTATAAGCAATATTCAGATGCTACAATCGTCAGTTATCACACCAGTGAACATTTTTTCTTGTGAAATATTATTGATTTCCTGTGAAAAACGATCCAATTCATAATATTTGTCGAGGTCCAAGTCAACAAGCTTTAATTGGAAATATTTCTTTTGGTGGTAACCCAAGTTGTGAATTGAATAGCAAGATGTATGTTTGTAGTATGAAATTGTTTCGTTTTACAATACCGAAAGATAATCAAATATTATGAAACGAAAAAGATCTATGTTAGTTGCACCCATACTGGGTTATATCTACAAATACACTGTTACATTTATGAGGTTATCCATGGATTATATTTTCATTAACTATTCATGTTAATCAAATAATGCAATATTGAACAGTCAAATAGGAAAAAAAATTCTTTGCCTTTACGGAGGCCACACCGGTGGCAAAGAATTTTTTGTTAAAATCACTTAGCTTCATAGCCGCGAAAAGAATTGGGCGTTTATATCCCTTGGAGAAACTTGCATGAGGGCCCTGATTTAGGGCCACTGCTAAAATCTCATTTAGTGAAAGAAGATGTAGTTCTTTTTTAAGCATGTAATTGGAGATGTGGAACTTCATTTTGACGCAATTGGATGTCACTGCTTTGTATATTCTACTCAGTACATCACACCGAATTGCTTTAAATATCAAAGTTTTTCATGAAGATTTTGTCCCTGGGGTGTATGGGATACTGAAGATGCCAAATATGGCTGAAAACGGTATACAGGGTGATCCACGGTCGATGGTACGTTAGACGTTTACGGAAAACGGAAAGCAAGAATTCATTGAAAATTTCTTTGACAAGAGCAGATGGTCTATCGATCTCAAATATTTTCAGTGCTGCGGTGTTGCCACTTCTGTCAAAAAGTAGTAACTACATTGTTATTTCGTATGGCGCACCCTTTATATTATTGAACCTTTCTATTCATCTATTCAACTTGTCATCCTTTGGTTTTAACAAAGAAAAATGTACAGTTTGTATGCGATATATGATGTATAGATAAAAAGCATACCTACTATGAAGATGAAGCAAATTTTTATACTTTCAAGAACCTCTGCTAATTTTCATAGCTATCACTTGTGTCTCCAAAAAATACAGGTTCTTGAAATAATAATCTTGTTTCATCTGCACCGTTTTGGTAGAATTATCTGTGAGTTTCTTTTCGCCTCTAATACAATCTCAATTAAACGATTCCTTGGGGTGACCCTTTTTTCACTCAACATTTCGTCACTTCTCAGTTTCGTAACTTATTGAAGGTCTTGTTGTGTTCCGTTTGTGTTTTTTCTGTTGATTTATATATTTTGTGTTCAGAACTGACTGACTTTTGAAATATGAAATAAGATACAGCGCCGTAGTGCATGGTGATTAATTGTAGAAATAATAAAAGGGATAATCCAGAATTTGCATTCTGACATACAGGTCTTCTTGTACACCTCTGACATTCTCTGACTCAAAAATTTGCAATGAGAACAATGTTTAATATTAAATACCGATCATCATGTAGAGGCTTTTTTAGAACAAATAACATCTTAACAGTGCCGGGTTTGTATATTTATAGAGTATTATTGTTTTTTCGTAAATATCCCCATTATTTTGAAGATTACAAAAATGAGAATGTAACAAGAAGAATAAATGAATATTTTTATCCAATTCATAAGTATTCTAATACAGAACGTGGTGCACTATACATGGGAATCAAGTTGTACAATTTACTTCCTAAGTCCATCAGAAATATTCTAATGTATGATCCATATCGTAAGGCAATATATTTGTTTATATTGAACTGTGAACCATACTCTCTAACTGAATTCAAAGAGGCTTGTAGAGTACATTTTTAAGGGTTAAATGATATTTTTGTTTTTTCTGACATGTTTTCACTTTGTTATCTATATGATGATAATTCTGAAAATAAATGTTATTATTATTATTATTATTATTATTTATCTTTTATCGTGGTTCCAAATATTCTGTAGTTAATATGTGAATAAATTCTTGAAATGGAGGTTTATTTTTAATTGTTATACTCAATAATTCACTTATATGTACACAAATTTTCGAAATTTTCTCAATTTCATAATTATTGTAGTTGATTTCATGCAGTCATTTCAAATAAAAATATAGTGAATCCAGAAGCGCATTATATTTAGTCCAAAACAATGTGTAGATGAAAAATATATTTTCCAATGGTCTTCTGATCGAATGGTCTGATCATAATACGAGCATTTTTACTAAGAGCAAAAATCATATTGCCATTTCCCAATACAATACCTAGTTGAAAATGCGCTCATTGCTCGCCGATGTAAGCTCACTTTATTATTTTCATTGTTAAAAGTTAGAACACACAAAGGGCTCGAAACACAACAGGCATGTAAATATACCGGGTGTATCAAACCCCATTCGGGAGGGAACGGTCGTGTGAACGTTGTTCGCGTGCAGTTCACAACGTGTCACGTGCAAGGCCGTGCGGCGTTGAAGCAGCTGGGCACACTTTTTCCTTAATTCCTTGATTTTCGTAATTAATGAAATTGTGCAATATGGAAAATGGACCCGCACTATTCGACGTTTAATAGGGGTAGTCGTTGAAGTGGTGTGGGTTATTTGATGGTGATTTTGGGAAACTATCTTGTTGAAACATATAACTTATGTTGAACAATCTAAGATAGATCCTTATTTGAGATATGTATAAATGAAAACTCTATTGATGGTTGGACCTCTTTCGAAAAAGAAATTTTTCGAATTTTAAGCCTAACGCTGATTGGGAAATACAGTACCTTCGAAAAAGTGTTATCGAATTCTGAAACTTTCAAGTTACCTACTGAATGTGTTGAGTTCGCAAGTCGGCATAATCCACTTATGATTCTTATGTCTGAGTAATTTGAACAATACCACTGGAATCTAATTAAAGTGAGAATTGTAGCTATCTTTAAACGCATTAGACTCAAAATAATTCTTTCAGAAATTTCGGTACTCGGGATCGATTCGCTACTATCTTCTGAATCTTGTGTGTATGAATGCACTATCGATTAGATAAGTTTTTTGAACTAATTTGACCTTTCTCTTAAAAATTCTTCAAAGGAAGAATTTCCATCAATCAAATTTCCTAGCTTTTTCAGAATCCCTCCAAAGTTCGAAACCTTTTCAAAATTGCTTTTTTGAAGATCAGCTCTGAAAAATTTAGAAAATTAAAAAAAAAATTATTAAACGACAATCATCGTCACTACCGCGATACAAAACTTGGTACTCCAGTGATCAGAATACGTCCAATGATGCCTTGATCAGCTTCACGTATTTGTAGATTAGGATAAAGTATGGAACCAAGGAATTATCTTTTGAACGAAAAGGGCAATAAATTGGTTGAGGCTTTCGCGGCCATCTTTCAATGTCACTTGTTGTTTCGAACATTCGATGTTCCGCCAGTTCGAGTGTCTAGCATCTTCAGAAGTTATACTTTCATCAGGAGCTGCCGGATTGGCAGCCCATTTGAGAGAGAACATCTCGTGAACATCACCTTTTTCAAATGTTGATTCATTCGGATTCTTAAAGTATTGAATGCAATTTAATCATTTTTACAAAGTTCCAAAAATTGCTCGAAACTGTGTTTCTTCAAGAAAAACGTTTTTTTTTAAGGGCTCTAAGGAATAATGTATGTATGTGTATGTGTTATAGCATTTTAGAAACCTTATTATATGTGCTAACTTTTGGAGCAACTTGTCAAACTGATGTAGTACAATTTTTTCTCAGTTTTTTCAGTTGGAGTTGGACGAAATATGACATTATTTTTCGAGCTGGCTCCAATTGGCTCAGAATTGAAGGTTACAGGATACAGAAGCACCATTCGAGAAAACAAAGGAAAAAAAATTGAAAAAAGGAAAAAATTGTAGAAACATGAGTTCGAAAATCATCACAGGTCGTGTATTTTTTCGAACAATAGAAAATGAAAAATAATTTAAAAAATATACCACTTAGATTTTTTTAAATATTGTTATGATGACCACTATGACTCAGCCTGTTAGCTGATTCCGGCTTATTATTGTTAATCAACATTTTTTTTTATTCGCTCCAGGAATTCACGCAGGAGCCTTTCCACTATCGAAAGTTTTTTTAATTAGTTTTGTTTCAAGGACTCGAAGTGAAAACTCTGGATAATTTAAGAAAAAGGGTATAATATTTTCCTTCATGGGAAAATCTCTCAAGACGAAATTATCCAAGCATCCATCACTGTGTCGCTGGAAAAGCTACATTAACCCCACACAAAGAGATCAATGTATGTTTGACAAGCGTATTAAACGGAGCGATACGCTGCCGATGTTTGACCGTACGCACCACGGCGGCGAACGTCGATGGCATTTTATTAACCGTCATAATCCAGTGATCCTAGGGGCGGATACTTCGTTTAATCCATTGTTGCTCCAGTGCCAAATCCCGTTTTAATGAACGTTATCGCGTGGCGGAAGCACGTGTGAGATATGCCAGAGTAATGGTTTCTGATAGTAAAGGTTCATTTCGAAATGAATGGTATCAGATTGCTACAGTGACATCACCGTTTTGCATTCAGATGAGGAAGAAATGGAGCAGGCGTGGATATTGGTTGCAGCGCCATTGTTGTGCTTACTGATGAAGAGAAATGCTTCATATTATGATGTCAAATTCAATTCTAAATGAAGATTTTCAAATTTATACCTACCGCACTCTCAAATCATCAACTACTTATAGTTGTTAATAAGGAGCAACAACAACAAACAGAGTCGTCTGGTTTGCGCACAATAAAGCTCGTATTGGTCAAAGGGTCATAACAACGCTCCCTTCGACCGCCCTAAAAGATTGCCAGGATCGTACTCGGATCTATGGTCGAGATTGCGGCAAGGTAATTCTAGGAAGCACCAGAGTTTTAGAGATTTGGGTCGGAATCTTGCAAGATTCCGACAAAGTAATTCCGGGAAACACCAGATTTGGGTCCTTTCCATTCAGTTAAAACTGAACGATTGTATGAAATCTCCTCGATTCGACTCTGGACGGAAAGTAACTATCCGAAAGCCCTCCTACCGCTGCGCGAACTGCTCTCGCCTAGGTTTGAACAGAGTATAGTTGACTAGTTGACACGTCTTGCACTATGAATGCTCGAGCCGAATTCGAAGCCTTTTCGACATTTGAGGATATTTCTTGTCTAGATATCTGCATAGGAGAAAATAAAATTAGGGGAGTTCTGAGGTGACCTCCCCTCTCCCGAGGTAAAGGTGGGTTAGTAAAAATTTTTAAATTTAGTAATTTTCAGAGAGTTTCCAGGTGTTCTAAAATTTATTGTAGTTTAACAAATTTGTTTTTTCATTAATAGCGTAATGACAAATCCACATTTCTTATCTTGTGAGAAAATCTCGATGAAAAATAAGAATTTTGTGAATGTAAGATATTATTAAGTACCTTCTCCTTTATTTGAGTAACATATTGGCAATAGATTAAACAAATTTTCAAGCAACCAGATTGAATGAAAACATTTTGATATCGGAAGGCTTTTTCACCACTATTATCACGTAGGAAAAATTCTTATATGGTGGCGAAAAAACAATAAATTTTTTCGATAAAAAATTATTTATTGTAAATTGCATCCATCGGATTCTCTCCCAAAAAAAAAAAGTGATAAAATAGTATAAATTTTGGTGACATACTGTATTGTAGGGAAATTCGAAAGGGGAACTGTAGAATAAATTATGAATCTATAACTCACCTTGATCGAATATTAGAACTGATTTAATTCCTTTATTTAATGGGTCAAAAAACACAGTGTACACTATACTCGAACAAAAACGATCTGCAGTATGTAAAATCTAATTGGGAAGCTTAGTCGCTCGGTGCACTCTTCTCTGTGAGTAAACTAGATTTGGTAAAAACCAACCACTTGTGGTATTGTAGGCGATGAAAAAATTTGGTAAAAAAATCAAAATTTGGTAAAATCATCAAAGGAAAATGCAATCGGTACTGGTAAATTTGGCAGTCGGTCCCTCACAGTCGTGGACTATTTCTTCTTTACAACAACTTATTTACGATACAAGCGTTAACCCATTACCCATCGTTGTTATGTTCCGGGGCGAAATTTCAGAAATGATATTTAATTCCAATTCTCCAATCCAAACACATTGTTATTTCCGAGAGGGGTACAAGATACAACAATATCCATATTATATCTTGAAGATTCAAATTTATACATTAATTATTAAAAACTTATTTTCGGCTTATATTAGAATAGTGCGAAATCTATTTCTGGAATATGATTCATGTAAGACAAGTTTATGTAATGGGATCTCCTTCCACTTATCATCTTCTTCTCTTTCCTAAAATGCGAAGTTACCACCCACATTCTCGAGAATGAGGAAAATTTTTTTGTCATACGTTAGCAACTCGTTAGTAACTACATGAAATATAAAAATTTCCGTTTGTAACTTAACCCTAAATGAAAAAATGACACCCCTACCATGCGAAGTTGATACCCACATTTTCGAAAATGTGAAATTTTTTCATTTCATTCGTTAGTAACTATTTGTACCATCAAAATTTTTGTTCGTACCTCAAGGGTCTTAAGGGAAAAACACCGCATTTCACTGGGTGCTAACTTCACGGGCATCAAAAGTCAAGGGTTAGGTTAGAATCGGAAATTTTTGTGTTACAAAAAGTTGCTAACGAGTTACTAACGGATTAAAAAAATTTATTCCTTTTCGAAAATGTGGATGCCCGTGAAGTAAGCATCATTGAACTGTTGGTGTCGGATTATCATAAACGAATACTTCACGTTTGAAATATTATTATATGGATTGATAGTAGGTGGAGAGAAATTTTCATAAACAAGCGGATAATGTTAATAATATATTTTTTTTTATGTGAAAGTCTTCTTACAACATGTGAAATACATTCACTTCAGTATGGCCAATGAATATAAAATATGACCAGAAATCTCAAACATTTTCCTTGCTAGTGAAGCATCAACTTTTGTCGACAACAATTAGAAATTCCTTTTGAGGATGTGACCTAATGTCCATAATGAGTTATTTCCTAATATGTTATCGAATTGAGAACCGTTTATACCTATCAACGAAAACCCAAATGTCACTAGAAACACCTGCGTGGGAATCTATTTCCAATCGCCAAGTCATTAAATAAATCCCGTGGAACGAATCGTTATAATTAGTGTTTAGTTTGAAGGGTCTCCATGAAAGATCAATGGTTTTGACAGGAAGCTGCCAATTATGAGACCTCTCGACTGTTCATTATTGAAATGCTTAAGAGTAAATATTTGAACTTATGACCCATAGATTTAGAATCAATTGAAACAGTAACAGCTAACAAAATTTTTCTCAATTACGATTCATTCTAATTTTTCCGAATTTCCGAAGTGAGTTCTGATGAAGGGATGAAAAAGTCTGTACAATGTTGAGATACCTATACAAAATCATATATGAATTATATTTAAGTATGAATATACAAGGTGTCCAAAAAGAACACGTCAAACAAAAATGGAATGTATATCAGAATGTACTCTACCTGATGTGGGATAATCGTTTTTATGAAAGTCTCACAACTTTCGAGATATTCGATTTTTTATGAAAATGTACAATCAAAGAAGCGAATACATTTCGAATCAGTTTTTTTCCGTGAATATTGTGGAAGTTAATTCATCTTCTATCTGTCTAAACATTCGTCTTGTTCAACTTTTTCGTAGAAGTGTTCAAAATATGTTATGCGTAATTTACTTTCGACTGTGAATATTTGCTTATGAATTTTCTAGTTTCAACTTTGATTTTTAGGTTTGTTTCACGTTACGTTTAATTTACGTCCCTTGTGAATCAAGCATTACTCAACAACAAAAAAGTTAGCAAAACTTCTGAAACATCAAATAGGGAAAAAATTCGAGATATAAAAATCCCCTCAGTATTACTAAACAATAGGAATAGGATTACCGGCCTGTAAAATGTATTTTAATCGAATAAAACATAGTACATGGTCCGGATCTCACAAAATAATATAATCTCAGACGTACACAAAAAATAAAACATGAAACAGACGAGCAGTGAGAATGCTGGAAAAAGCTCACTTCCTTACATATCGTCTGTTTTATATAGCGGTTCGACGAAAATACTACAGCTGCTCCACGTATCAGTCAGACGGTACATTTGGCAGAATTTTAACAGATTGTTAACATATCACTCACAGAATTCGTTACCGAAGTAACATTTGACACATGTGTGGTATATCATGTGTTGTGTTATACGTCCGGCACATTTTCACAGGCTTCTTTAATGGGCAGAGCTGATTTTTGGTCTTCTAATGAGTCGATTTGGCAAGTATCCCCTAATTTGTGACACATTAGCCGACTAATGGGTGGGCGGAAGAATGATGCAGTTTCATGAAAGATAACCAGATATGTATTAATATTCATGTTCGATAATTATAACGTGTGATGGGATGTTAAATTAGGGGGTAACAAGATTGATCCAAAATTATTATTCAGAAATGAAAGGCCGGAGGGTTTTTCGGCCATTTCGCAGAGATGATCCGATTGTTAGACATTGATTGTGGATTAGTTTTCACCGTTTCTTTTTTTTTTATTTCAAAAATGTATTTTAGATCATATATGTATGGTAATATGAATAAAGTTATTATTTTTATTATTATTATATGATGGAGATATCATTTCTGAAAGTTTCTTTATTCATTAAGTAAATCCCCATATGTTTCGTTGTTATTTTATTATCAATATTTTAAGATTGTATACTTTTCTAGAACGATTTGTTAATACTTTTTTGGGTGTGAAAATCATCTCTGTGTATTCCTAAGTTCATAGTTAAATGAATGAAAGAATAAATGTAGATGAGTAAAATAAAGTAATAAATTATTAAATCAACGATCTATAATATATCTAGGTCCAAAATTTTTCAATTTGTTGCCAAATCAAAAGAGATCACCCAAAAGAAGAAAAAAATTCTTGAAGGAAGCGAAAGATTATATATTTGAGCACGAAGTTTGTTTGCAACTTAGGATCACAGGGAGAGACTACTGTTACGGGTTGATTGTTGAATCATTTTGTGTTTATTGTAAGATGTAAAATTATTCATATAAGCATAAATGTTGTGTTTCTGTCCGTGACATTAATACAATTATATTATGAATGTAATTATTAATGAGCACACGCAGGTATGTACTTCACCTAGGTGCTTGTAAATTTTGGAAAATTTATTAAAAATTGTAGAAAATGTGCAAATAAATGAATAAAGTAACCGAGTTATTACAATACAAGTTTACGACTTATGAAAAAAGTTCTCACGATAATGGTACCTATTTATTACCAGTATAAATCCTAGGCTATTTCATCTACACTAATCTACAGTTTTACAGTTGACAACTAAAATATCGGAGAATATTTTAATTTGAAGTTAGAAGAAATTATTGGTACATTTATAGGTTCCCTGAAAGTTAAATGATATTTCAAACGAATCTCCTGCAGTCAGAAAGTTTAAGTCAATCTCTTCCATTAATTTTAAAATTACTGAAGTGTAATATAGTTGAAACTTATACTTGAAGATATTTCCCAGAGGCTTACTGAATCTTCTCAAACGAAAAATGGTTACGGGTGATATTGAAAAATGACGGAATTCATTAACGTACACGTACACGAAGATGTAAAAGTGTTATTTCTAGCACCTCAATCATTTTTGTAAACCTTTCTTCTTATTTTCTGAAGTTTCACATTCTGTACCGAATTCAAATATTCATCATTTACGAAATCAATATCTACTCATGTGTGATAGCTAGTTGAGACTTCATCATGGAATATTGGTATCACAAAGTCGATGATTTGCATTTTTTATCTCTGGCCATCGTGTTGAATTATGCTCTCGAAAAAAGGTCACACTTTTCGAATTGCACCAATTCAACAAATGATCATATGCGGCAGAATATTGTTGAATAGACTTTGTTGGCCCAAGGAAAAAGACTGCTTCAGTGGCCAAAGCCTCAATTTCCGAAAACACTTTCACTTCACACCTGTCAAAATGTATTTTGAATGAAAACTGTAACTAGGAAAAATTGTCATTTATCGCTAAAGTGTATAGCCGTAAATATGAATTTAATAGCACATTGGATCCATGTATGAATTTAAAAAAAATAACATATTTCATTCGGAGAAAACGTAACTTTTCTTGGCTCGCCTTCAACAATATAGTATTTTGTCAGAAATCGATTGAAAAAACATATCTGATTTTCGGATAGGCAACAATTTGCATATAGATAATTGTCAATAGGTCTCAGTGACTTTACTACATCATCCCCAAAGCTAAATCTCATTCTGAAGATCATATTTGAGTTCTGAGGTCCGGAAATAGCCAATTAGGACCAAAACTGTTTTCCGGTATGAAGTCAGTCCCACTTAGGTATCCACTGCGTTCTGTATTACTCGTCAAAAATCGACAATTTACCTCTCCACCATTTCGACGTATTGGACAGAATCTATACATAACATTGACTTACTTTATGCCGAAATTTCTCGATGTCAGTTTTTTTTCAACGAATCAATTCTGTTAGATAATTACCGAAAAAGCGACATCGTATATCATCGCACGCGTTCGACTCAGATGCTTGACTAGAGCAAATTAAACTCATCTTTTATTCTTCGAATTCGAAATCAAAAAGTACATTCGACTCAATTTTAATGAAATTTTCAACCAAATTCTGATAGGATACACCAATTCTGAACAATTGATGGATAGATTATTTTCTTCATCAACTAAAGTAATTGTAACCACAACTTTTTGACTTTTTTATCTCATTCAAAGGTTTGGTTTTGGTTAAAAATGATCTCAAATAATTTTGCTTCATAAAACAAATCTTATGGTGAATGCGGAGCCCATCCTTCTATTTTTTTTTCTGCAAAACATAGACATGAAGAATGACACTCAAATAAATTTGGTTGTAGGTAGGAAGCCTTATATCTAGTGGTTTGTTCCTCTGAGAGTGAAGTAGTGAAGACCCGAAAGAGTTTCAGAAAATGCAAAATTAACTCCCATCGATTTTGACATAAAATATTTTTGAGACGAACATATTGAAATATCTTAGTATTCAAATCCTAACTCTAACAATATTTCCTACTAGTTAGTCATCGAATTTTGTTAGATATATATGATGTGACTTGCGTATAAATTGTGAAAATTTACCATCAAATGCAGTCTCCCCTCTATATTATATTTCAATTGATTTCTATATTTGTAGGGTTGAAATTGTTTCCAAAGCAAAAATGCAATGAAAGATTTTTTTTCTTTTGCTTCATAACAGAAGAAACGGTGTTCTAAATGACTCTTGTAGGTAGAAACTGGTATTTTTTTTTGGAGTGATCTGCTTCCCCGAAGCTCCCCATCCTAGCTGCGCTTGTGAAACAAACAGAACAAAATGCGATATTAATCAAATCGAAAGTTGTCTTCAGCGAATTATTTTCCCAAAGCCAATTCTTTAAAAAATCATTGAATCAGACCTGAAAACAAAAGAACATATCTCGGATTATGCAATTTATCAAAAAAGTATAAATTCCCCAAGAATCAAACAATTTTTTATTTTTTGGAGGCCCATAGTCTCAACACAATATTTCTCTCAAAACTATAGCAATATTGCACCACCAGCTTTTTTTGCATTCTCAATTTGCATTTACCTTTGGTAGTCGTTTTTTCTTAATTTCACTGCACGATTATATAGTTCTTAATTTTAATCATAGCGAACGAGTGAAATGATTTCAAAATACACAAGCAAAGACGGTGAATAAATTATTGAGAGCGAACTCGAATAATATGATATTGGTAGGTATTATCTGAAAAAATTCATTTCCATGTAAACTGTTGATCTTGAAATAATATGAATCATGGAAAAATTTCCATATGGTCAAACTTGGAAATTTCTGTACCAATTTTCTAACCATGAATGAGTACCTAAACATATCTGTTGCAAATTCCCGCTGCTTTAAATAACGACAGCAGGTATATTCCGCTAATATTCAACCTCAATATTTTTACCAAGACGAAAAAAATATATTGCGGGCCATTCGTGAACCGAGGCCTTGAGCTTTTCGTGAGAATCGCGGTGGCTTGAATGCGCCGTGATTCACTTTCGACATTCACCTGTTTTGTCCTCCGTGGGAACGGATTTTGAGAGGACGAAACACCTGTAAATACACCTGAGTCACATGTTGGGTAAAAACCGAGATTGTCTTGAAAAGAAAGCTTCGGATATTCCGAAAAAATTCCATATCGATAGATATTCCCAGGAATATTTGGAGGAGAATAAGTCAACAACAGAATCTTGTGATTAAATTTTTATTTGTGGATTAACGCGAAGTATCTAACTACCTGAATATGTCGGTTTCGAAAATGTAATTCATCACAAGAGAATTTGAAATTATACTCCGAAGAATGTTTAAATTAATAATTTTTCAGAAAAATTTCCGTTGAACCTGCAATATATAAAATATTCCCGAATGAAGCAATCCTATTCTACTAGTTCCACTAGTCCTATTAATATTATGAATGCGAATTGTTCGATTTATCAAAATGTCAAACAATCAAACCATTTTTTTTAGGTTTTCCTGAAATTAAGAATTTGTCTGATGGAGGAGTCTGAGATCGACCATTTTTACTCTTCAATTTTTATGAAAAGAATTAGCCCTAACAAATTAGTGCACACGTTTTACTCGGGGTCTCTCTTCTTTCATAAATAAAACAATTCTGATTAATTTTTGTTCCGGAGAATGGATAAGAAATTCCTACAAAAACAAATTTCAGAAAAATGGAGCGACCTCACACAATATATTTCAATCGATATCTTATCACTCAGTCTCAATAGAAAGATCGTGTTTATTTAACCGACGTTTGAATGCACTTTATCGAACACTATACGGAAGAAAAACGTACTATACTTCGCGAAACAATTAAAGGAGCAGAAAAATGTTCAATGTTGGTAATTTTCAAAAAGCTGTATCTCAATGAAAAATGGTCGTATTGGAAATAAAAAAACTTACCTTTGAAGCTTGAAGACTCTAGTTTCTTAATTTGTTAGTAAAAAAAATTTCGGATTATCGGTAGCCATGCAAACCTCGGATAAATCAGGAAAAAAAATTTTCAAAATTTTGCAAATTTTTATTTTTGCTCTACGCGCGTGGAAAAATGTTTTTGAGCTAGACCGATGCAGAGATCGCATATCCTGACTATTCAGATCTAATTTGCTTTTTACGACCTTCGAATATGACCATCTGTCTTCAAGATATCCAATTTTGAATGCAAAAAGATCCTTTTTCACTCAACTGCTGATATCTCCGGAACTATAAGTCCCCAAGGAAGCCGACAGGCGATTTCTTTTTCTGCAGAAAATTTGCTACAAAAATCTGTTTTACTATATAAAAAATTTTTTTTCGCTTTTAACGTAAACGTGAATAGATAGCAAAAAAAGGCCATATTGCTATTTTTTGGTTCATGGACTGTATCTCGTCAATATTCGGGGAAAGCTTAGGTTATAAGGAAATTTACAGCCTGATGTTCACCAAAGTCCCCCCTAAATCGGTGGATCGATCGGTTCAGCGGTTTTCTTGGACTGATTGATTGAAATTTCGAAAAAATTAACGCAACAAGATTTTTGTTCCTTATATTTAAATTTTTTTAATCAATCATTATTTCACCATTCTCTACTTGAATTGGTTTTTTTAAGATAAATTATAAAAAAAAAATTTCAAAAAATTTTAAGATTTTCGGTTTTGAAAAAAAAATTTTGAATTTAAAAAAACAAGAGACCATTTCTGCTTCACCTCCACTGAAGCTAAGGACCCATTCAAACCTTAATTTTCCTCAGAAAAAAATTCATTGAATAAATTTAACTTAAATTTTTTTTTTAATTAACCATGACCATGACAGTAGTTCCGGAGATATCGGCAGTTGAGTGAAAAAGGATCTTTTGCATTCAAAATTAGATATCTCGATGACAAATGGTCATATCTGAGGGTGGTAAAAAGCAAATTAGAGCTGAATGAACAGGCTATGCGACCTTTGCATCGGTCTAGCTCGAAAAAAATTTTATATGCGCGTAGAGCAAAAATTAAAATTTGAAAAAATTTTTCTTCCTTATTTATCCGAAGTTTGCATGGATACCGATACTCCGGAAAATTGTTAACCAATTCAGAAACCAGAGTGTTCAAGCTTGAAAAGTAAGAATTTTTATTTTCCATACGACCATTTTTCACTGAGATACAGCCTGTTGAAAATCACCAAAAAAATTTTAAAATATTTCTGTTCCTTTATTTGTTGCGCGAAGTGTATATTAAAAACAATCAATATTCAAGTGTCTTTGTGTACAATATTCTCAAATCTATAAAATATAAAGTGCTCATCAGAAAGCTACACCTACTACAGTCAACCAACGATAAATTTATTGTCCTTCATCAAGGGCTTTGAAGATAAGATCAACTCAACTCTCAAAAAATACAACTATTCGTTCATTAACAAACGACATTAGAAATCATCTCGGACAATAACAATTTGAACAACGAGCAATGCAGTGGCATTTACAAAATTACCTGTGCAGAATGCCTTGCCTTGAAATTTGAATGACAACCGTTCAAAACAAAATTTACTGATCACATAAAGAATCGACCTAATCCGGCGTTAGATAATCACCTCAGACAAAACACCACAGTTACAAATTTTACAATCTTACAGCAAGGAAATGATTACCGTGTGACATAAACTCTAGGCAAATTAGATCTTAAAAGAGCCAAGCTTTCTAAAAATTGCTGACAATCGGTAAAGTTTCAATATGCCAAGCCTTAACTTTTGAGGACGAGAAACTTCGGACATTTCTCGGTTTCTTACAAGTTTCTAGTGGGTTTAGTAACCATCAATCCCCAAAGTTTGCCAATTTTAGTAAAATTTGTAGTAACTTCCTCATAAATTTGATCTGATATAATGACATTTGTAATGGAAGGACGGGAACTAAAGACAATTCTTTATAATTTGCCAACTTTTTGATCATTTCATTTTTTGATCTTTCTCAGGGCTAATTATTTGAATTTGTTCACCTATTCGTTGGAAACTTTGATTCAATAAGTCGGTTTGGAAATAGGTATGCCCTAAAAGAGTAGGCATTCGTCGACAAAAACTTGTTCGTTTTATCTATTTTATTTCGGTAACCTTCTCATATAAAACCAAAACATAAAACCAAAATGATATTATATTTTGGTTTCATATGAGAAAATTACCGTAAATAAAATAAATAAAACGAACAACGAATGCCTCTTTTAGGACATACCAAGGAAATGAAATAGCCTTCTTGGGATTTAAATGAACGAGTTGGGTAGAGGACAAAAGATCCTTGCAGTCGAAGTTCCCGGAAGGCTTAACGTAGCCACAACGACCCCTGTTCAGAATAATAATAATAATAATAGGACATACCCATTTTCAAACCCACTTATTTAATCAATGTATTCAGCGAATCATATTATATTATGAGAACATGAGTATGATATAGCTCATACGATAATTCTTTAACTATTATTGATTTTTTGTAGGTGAAGGTCTGGATGAACCTATCGCATATTAGACCTGAAAAACTAGGGCTGATATACAATCGAAACTGGTCTCAATCCAGTAACCACTGACTTACTTCCTGCCTCAGAAGATCTACTGGATAAAATCTTCTGAATCTGTAAGAAGGGCTGTTCATCAGCATGTTCCTGGAAGCAAGCTGCAATAAAATGGTGTCATATATGTTCAAAATGTAAGAGTTATACCCTCCATAATCTGAGACCAAGATAATTGGATATATGACGAACACTTTCTCCATCATATCAAAAACGAAAATGTTGTTATAAACATTTTTTTTCGAGAAATATATTTTCATCCTCTGTATGACTCAATGAGCACAGGCTTAAAAAATATTTTAACTCAGTAGAGAATGTCGAACAATATTATAATACCAATTTTCAGATTTCTAATAGGTCATGTTCTCCAAAAACTTCTGATAAGCCTCCTCGAACTTGGTACACCAAGTATTCTTTATTTGAATATGAGTAAGCCTCTACTATTCTTAGGGCAAAGCCTTCAACATAGAATGGATAACACAGAATTAGTAATTTTTGCTTTGTTCAACTGAAGCACCTGAATAGAGGACATGTTCCCCCATCGTTTAAAAAGCTTAAAAAAGTATTCTTCATTGATTACAAATGATATAAAAGACGCGAGTCAATTTTTTCTTCTTTTAAGTTGAGTTAGAAAAGTATCCTTAATTTAGCGTAAGTTGTGGCTGAACCATTTGAACGATTCGAATGAGTTTAACGCATTCAAAAACGTTTCTTCTGCTAAAAGGAAAGTAAAGAAAATTCTTTTTTCCGATGCAATCTCCTAAGCGAAAATACAGAAAAACGAAATAATCCGAAAATTCCAAGGTTTCTCCGCCCCAAAAAATAAAGCACTGGCAGAAAATTATTGGCATGCTGACGGAATTGAATTCTGCAAAAAAGGCCCTCCCGAACAGGATTCGAACCCGTGACCTACGAAATTCCGTTCCGTCTGCATGCCAATAATTTTCGTTCATTATATTTAATTTTCAGACTCTAAAACACTCAATTTGAATTGGCAGAAAATGTTCGCCAATACGTAATTCTGAAGAACAAAGAAAAGAAAATGAACTCATAAGACGAAATCTCGAATTTCAGAAAAAGAAAATTATTCGGATTATTGCAAACGCTCACATAATAAATAATACATTGTTGTTGTTCGAATTTGGTGCCTTTCAGATCTGTCCATCTCATACGGATTATTTATTGATTTATTTATTTCGCATTAATGTCACACAAAACACCCAAGGGTAATTACAATGTAAGACAGTGATAAAGAAAAACCCAGAGAAAAAAACATATACAGTGGAACTCCCCTACAGCGAACGTCTCTACAACGAATTTCTCTGTACAACGAATTTTGTATCCAAATACCCTGTTAAAAACACCCTCTAAAACGAAGTGAATTATCTCTATAACGAATTATTCCAAGAAAATCACTCTCTAAATGCGTATTGGTAAAAAGATTTTTCCCAGAGTATACTTAGGGATGGTTTTTTCCGTAATTCTGTCGGACGTAGGTAATAAATCCCGATCATAAACTAAACCATCACGGCGGACGGAGAGTTCCTTCTGAAACAGAAGGCTATACAGATTGTTCAGTTTTCAGTTTTGCTCTGATCGTTAATGAAAAAAGTAGTGCGAAAATGTCTAGAAGGAAGTGCTTAAGTTAATTATGTATAATGTATTCAAATAAAAAAAATGCAAGTGAACGTTGCTTTTTTTGACACTTGACATAATAAAAAAAAATTTCTGCATAACGAAATTTCTGTATAACGAAATTTTTTGTGGATTTAGCGTATTCGTTATAGGGAAGTTCCACTGTAAATGCGAAACGATATTATGCGAATATTACCTATCCTGCTGTTCGACATTTCACTTGTCGTTTATAGTTTCGATAATGGAATCTATGTTGGTAACATCAAATTAGTCAAAAGAAATACTATCCCTGTATCAATCTGTACCTGCTCTGTATATCTATATTTTCCTGAGATGTTGACAGTAGTAATTTTTT
Source organism: Hippodamia convergens (assembly GCA_038502775.1). NCBI lineage: Eukaryota > Metazoa > Arthropoda > Insecta > Coleoptera > Coccinellidae > Hippodamia > Hippodamia convergens. The sequence goes on from CM076608.1 coordinate 58,509,714, forward strand.
CGTACGCAAGGCTCTTTTTTCAAGTCAATTGCATGATAACAGTTTGGTTTTTACAAATCAGAAATATTTGGAGTATTAAAAATATTTATCCGCATGGAACATTTCAAGTTTCATGAACATTTTCCTTGTTTTCAATAGAACACAATAAAAGAGAAAATGACTGTATGAAAAGATTCTGTCAGCGACCAGATGTCCCGCATTCCCAGATGCTTCTATATGCTTGAGTCTCCTTCCCAAGAAGGACGAGAAAATCATGTGAATCCACCACTGCTCGTTTAATAAAGCTTCGTTTGCGATTAAAGTCGTCTTGGTTCCGAAAGAGAATTTACAGCTATGTCAGTATCAGCGATCTGCCTCTGCAACCGCCACATCCACCGTTTTTTATAGAGAGCAAACTAACAAACCTGATGTATTCTGCTTGCCTTTTTCGGTCATAATGTTCAATAATATCACTTCACCTGAATTATATACGGGTTTAACAACTTGGAATGTTTTTCGATAGATGGTGAACACATGGCGAGAAAACCTGGATTTTTCTAGTTGCGACGATTTCGGGATAAATTTCCCGCATGAAAAAGATTTATTTGAAGGATTTTCTACGAGGTGAATTGTGATATGGTCGGATTAGCTCAACAGGATTGGATTAAGTCGACGATTTGAAAACATTTCGTCGGAGAGTTATGTGTTCTTTGCAGAATTCCCATGCTACGCTCCACTTGTGTTCTTCATTTCACCATATCAGCGCTTGGAAAAACATCAGAGAGAATGAGGAACATATTCTTTTATTTTCACAGTGACTAATTTCTACAACGGATGGAAAATAATACTTTCTGTTTGAGGAACGAAATGTTTTCATCGAAATAAGATACACAAAGATTTTAATCAGGTGAAACCGATTACAGCATTCATATTTCAAGTACCATACAAAACATAAAAAAATTTCAATTCAACCCATTCTATGAACTAGCTCATATTAGATTAGAGGAGTGGCGTAAGGTCATACACCTTGACCTGAAGATCTAATGTGCATCCCTGAGCTGTTTACCAGCCAGGCTAATATTGGGTAGTAAACGTTTTAAAATTGGGTTTGTAAGAGGCGTCTCACTTTTGTACCGAAGCGGCATAGTGTACCAGTTCAAATGAGGCTTGAGGAGAACTTTGGTTTCCATGCACAAAATAATTAATATATTTTTACTACACTTCATATGTGTTTTTAAGCGGAAACTATTCGAGAAAATCATGAATGAGCAGAATGGGGCTGTGACGGGTTGATCATGTTGATGCAACTGTTTGTATATCAAATGTGTGACCAAATTCTATTTTCGTCATTTCTTCATTCAGTACTTAGTATTAGTTCTCTTACTTTTCTTTATGTTAAGCTAATATATTTGTGTATATATGTTTTTTTTCAGTTGTTAAAAATATTCGTAATGAATCACAGGTTAGATTGAACAGAGCACTCATTGGTGCACTGAATCTCGCCTTTTTCAGATTTTCTTGATTCTAAGATATCAGATACTTGTGTTATTTTCTGAAATAAAGACCTTTATTATTATTATTATTATTATTATTATTATTATATAATTCATAAAATGACATCTAGATTATATAAAGTAAACAAATTTTAAATTAAGAAATTTCTGATGAATTTTAACATTGAAAATTTCGACACCACAAGAACTTTAATTGAATGCCAACAGCATTCCACAATGCAGCAAACCATTAACTATTCAATTGAATGGCGAACACATGTCGTTTCATCTTCTACGATTTTCCGGGCTGAATACTGTAAAGAAGAAGTGTTGCATTTTGGAGGCACCTGAAGAACTTGTGCTGCACACTTTCTAATATATTCACCTTACATCTGTTCTGTCGGTTCCATATTGATGATGCAAAATTAAGCCTTCTGAATATAAATGAAGAGTCAATTAGGTTCAATTTTTTTTATTTGAATGAGTGTGAGAGTAAAACTGAGGATGATAACTCCGTTTATATGCAACTCGAATACAATATTCGAGTGCAGAACTACCCCAAGAACTTTTATAAACATCTACTTGATTTTTTAATCACTTTGATGGCCATAGATGAGATCCCTGAAGGACACCTGATCTACAGGGTAAAACTCTTGAATTTCTTTTCACAAAGACAAATTGGGATCTATTCAAAATGTAGGAGTCTATCTACCTGATACCTCTATAAGTTTCTACATATGTCCAAGCGTTCGCAGTAGAACACTATAATTTTTTTCAACAGATATCTCAAAATATACTCATAACACATTACTGTTCAAAATTCTGAATATACTTGACATCATCGAGATGTAAGTCTCATTCAATGTCCTAGAGAGTTTTAGAATCCCTCGCAAAACGGGTAATAATTTCTGTTTGATTTTAGAACAGCTCCTTACCTATTCTTTTCGAATAAACAGTTACATTCAAAAGTTGTACATCACATGAATCACTTCAAAAGAAATTTCTCAAATTTTTAAAGAACATTTCCCCCCTAATGGAGACCCTAGCTCTTCACCTCGAAAAGAAAATAGTGCTACAAGAAAGCTTTCCAGCTCCACGCGCTGTTTATTCTTTGGCTTGTCCTAATGGCAGAATAATCCGCTGTGTTAGTGCGTGTAGTAAACGTTCCACATACTACATACAACACATACAAGAAATTCTGTTAATGATCAAATGTCAACGTGGTTATGCTGGAAAAGTCATTGACGAAATATTGAAAGATACCAGGTCAAGATAAAAAAAATTGAGTCATTGGTCATGTTTCAAAAAAAGTAGAACAAGTCGTTGCAAAATATGAGCGATGCTTGCGGCATCAAATATGAGGTTAATTTGTGGCAAAACCCGGAGGTAATTTTAAAGAGCTAGGCATTTGTTCATGTTTCTAGGGAAACACGAAAAAAGCTTCGAATATTTTGATCACTTTAGCCACTACTCGCACTATTGGACAATCATTCAGCAGCCTCCGTAGGATCAAAACCTGTCTATGAAGTAGGACTAAACGGTTTGCCGATGAAAATTCATGGTAAAGTTATAAGTGAAAACAACAGAAGTTTTGAAGAATTTGCAAAGAATGCAAGAAGGTTATGTCTTGGTTACAAGGGCGGATATAGCTTTTTTTCGTGGGGGGGGGGGGTTGTAATAACCATTGAGAACGAATAACTAGAGACTTCCGGTTTTTTGATCTTTAAAGGTATTTGCTCACCACATATTTAGGAAGTTTTCATTGCTCATATACTTCGCAAAACAATTGAGGGAACAGAAAAAATTTTCAAAAATTTTTTTTTCAACAGGCTGTATCTCAGTGAAAAATGGTCGTATAGAAAATAAAAAACCAACTTCTGAAGCTTGAAGACTCTAGTTTTTGATATTATTGGTTCTCGAATTTTTATTTTTCTGCTCTATGCTCACGGAGAATTTTTTCTAGCTAGACCGTTGAAAATGTCGCATAACCTGTTCATTCAGCTCTAATTTGCTTTTTACGACTTTCGAGATATTCAGCTTTGAATGCAAAAGGATCCTTTTTCACTCAACTGCCGATATCTTCGGAAATACTGGTCACCTAGCGAGCCGAAAGGCGATTTCTTTTTCTACAGCAAATTTTCTAGGAAAATCTGTTTTGTTCAATTAAAAAAAAAGTTTTTTTCACCTATCACATAAACGTGGAAAAAAAACTCAAAAATGTCATTTTGCAATTTTTGGTTAATGGACTCCATCATCTTGTATATTGGGGGGGAAAGCTTAGGTTATAAAAAAATTTGGCAGCCTGATGTTCCCCAAAGTCCTCCCCAGATCGGTAGATCGATCGGTTCAGCGGTTTTCTTGGACCTATTGATTGAACATTTGAAAAAATTAAGAGAACAAGGTTTTTTTCCTCAAACTTGACAAGAAACTTGTTCTCTTAATTTTTTCAAAATTTCAATCAATCGGTTCAAGGAACACTGCTGAACCGATCGATCTACCAATTTAGGGAAACATCAGGCTGTAAAATTTTCTCATAACCTAAGCTTTTCCGCCAATATTGACGAAGATACAGTCCATTAAACAAAAAATGGTAAAATGGCATTTTTTGCTCTTTTTTTTCTATAAGACCATTTTTCAACTTTTTTTCAGGATTTCGATACTCATTACACCCCCCGTAAATCCGCCCTTACTTGGTTAGTTTGAAATTTGCGGTTCTATTTTGATATGAATCATACAGATCGTAGGTACTGTAAGCTGATGGAACATAAAAATGTTTTATTTAACTTTATACTATTATCAGTTCATTATTTCTATTCTGATTTATTTTGCCCCTACCTACCTCAAAGGATTGTATATTATTGGCAGCAGTGTGAGAATGTCATTATATTTGAAGACTTCTTGGCATGTTTCAAGAAATTTCATGTTGAATATAAATCTTATAGCTTATCTTGTATTCCGAAGATATGGATGGCCTATCCTATCGGCTCTCCAGATCAGCAATCCATGACTCATAAGAAATTTAAATATGACAAACATATTGTTTTTAGAACGTTGAAGGGTTATAAACGAATGGTTTCGGAGAGATCCGGGGTACATAAATACTCGCTAAAAGTAGAGCAGGAGATGGAAATCCATTAATTTACAAACTTTAAGACGCCTATTTCGGTTAAATAAAAATATAGGTTGATAGAAAGCAAATTGCAATGAAATAGAACACTTAACAAACGAGTACAAGAGCTTCTACTTCACTTGCCCTTTTGTAGAAACTAAATCAAGTTTTTCCATCAAACCTTCTCCATGGTGCATTACCTAAAATAATAAACAACAAATCCCAGACGATATTGACAGCCCAATAAGAAACGTATTTTTATACACAACCTGCTAACGGAAAAACCGCAATTCAACGGCAAATCATTAAAAAACGAATTTCATTACAGCACCACACCTACATTAATTTTTAATTTCCGTCGAGATTCGGTGTGGAATCCACCTGAGTGGTGGCACCGGAAGAAGCGACATACAGGTGCTCTTCATGGACGAGGATTCCGGAACTGTGCCTTGCAGTTAGCGAAGCAGCTGGCGAAGACAAAACATTCGTCCAGCGGTGATCGCCAACCATGCTTCCTCAGATTGTCTTAGATCTGACTTGATTTCGTTATTGTGTCTTCATTGTTGGTCAACGACTTCGCCACCTGCTTCTCGAAAGAATGGGGTTTGTATGGGAACCTCGAAATGTTCTTGAAGATGCAGATTGTGTGGAGTCGAGTGTGTGATGTGTGGGAAACTACTTCACGGAGGTTTTCCTTCTGTTGTTGCTTTGTAAGAAGATAAAAATCAACAGCCTGACTATTTCAACTGACTTTCTGTATAAACGTTAACGTCTCTAATTTCGTATTGTGTTTCTATTAACTTTTCATGCTTCATTCGAGAATAACGGATTTTCACGCTTATTCAAAATCTTATTCTGAAGAAATATCAGAAACACATAAAAAAATTTCAACAAAATGAAACGAAACGATATAAAATATAATTAGTGCATTAAAAAAAGTAGGGATTACCCTTTTGATCGCTCTGTATATTGCGAGGGAGTCGACCTTTAAAACTGTACAGTGCATTTCAAATTCTCTGTCACCTAAGGGTATTTCTCTATTTCAGTATCGTAATGTACTAAAAGTAGTGCTGTAATGAAACTCATTACAGCATTGTTTCAGTTATATTTTTCGTTTTGTAGTTGTCAGTACTGACCTCCGATCGAATCAATTTTGAATCAAATCAATTCAAATTCCGTAATCCGTCAAATTTCGTAAGTCACACCAACTGCCAAGATGAAATATAAAAGTCACTAACCTAAATTTTTATTTGAATTCGTCACTCGTTTTCGAACTTCGCATTCGTGTTAGAAAAGGAGCTCATTCTGCAACTTGTTTTAGAATATACTATTCTGCAACTTAGAAATGAATACCCCTTTTTTCATGACCAATTCAAAGGTTTTTTTCAGTTTTTTCATATATATTGAACTTTGAAAGTCCAAGGGTGGTCTTGAAATTATTGCGTTTTCGGTTATATTGTGTATCTCCATAACCTCCTATGATACATTCAGGATAAAAATTGTATTTGATAGATATTTTACGTAGAATTCATTGGCATACACTAAAAATTCTTAAGTGTTATCGTCTTCGAGTTATAACTCAAACTTATCGTTTTTTCAATAGGACACCTATTATATATACAGGGTGTACCAAGTTCGACGGCCTATTAGGCGTTTCTGGAGAACTGGACCTATTTGAAATCTGGAAATTGCGATTATGTTATTGTTTGACATTATCTACTGAGCTGAAACATTCTTGGAGCCTGACCACTTTCAGTTCAATAGGGAGTTTTTTCGTTTTCGAATTTGATAGAGTATGCAATTCTGAATACATTCGTACACAAATCGTCAAAATACTCTCCAAAATATCGAGAAAAAACTGAAGAAAGAAAGGAGATAAGAGTATTCGGTATCATGTTTGTTATTCTTATTCTGAATATCTTAAGCAGAAACCGTTTTCACATTTTTGAAGTCGAAGATTGTGGAAATATTGTACATTTCTTGAATTTTGAAAAATTCGTTATAGGATGTTCCAAATGTTGGGTCAAAAATTGGGATCAAGATTGGCTCATAACTTTCGTTATGATTGCGTTGGATTCTGCGAAAAAAAAATGATGATAATGGTCCATCATGTTGATGCTCCTAAAATTAATAATTCTTGAGTTTTATTATTTAAGATTTTCAGATTTTATGTCGTACGTAGCGTCAAATTCATGAAATCTGTTCCATATCAACATTGATAAATCAATTCAGAAAAAAGGTGTGTTACTAGTGAGTTATTGGAATGATTTATCTTCTATGACCAAGGTCATTGTTGATATGAAACAGATTCTATTAAATTGACGCTACGTACGACATGAAATCAAGAAATCCTAAATAACTCAAGAATTATTAATTTTAAGAGTATCAACATGTGGAAACATTATCAGCATTTTTCTTCGCACAATCCAACGCAATCATAAAAAAATAGGGTTCTAATTTGAGAAACGAAAGTTGATTTCAATTTTTGACACAACATTTGGAACACCCTGTGACGAGTTTATGAAAATTTCAAAAATGTACAATATTTCCATAGTCTTAGACTCCAAAAATATGAAAACTGTTTGTGATTTAGATATTTAGATTAGGAATGACAAACATAATACCCTTATCTCCCGTTTTTCTTCAGTTTTTTTTCGATATTTTGGAAAGTATTATGACAAATGCAACGATTTGAATACTTTATCGAATTCTAAAACAAAAAAATAGAAAAAAAAATTTTGAAATTTTTTTTTCATCCCCTGTAGAACTGAAAGTGGTCAGGCTCCAAGAATATTTTAGCTCGGTAGAAAATGTCGAACAATATCATTATCCCAATTTTCAGATTTCAAATAGGTCCAGTTCTCCAGAAACGCCTAATAGGCCGTCGAACGTGGTTCACCCTGTATATATATTTCACCACTGAATCGCATGCTTTCCTGTGATTGAAATAATATATAACAGTTGGTACTTTGAAGTCGATTGATCAATTAAAGGTGTTTCGATATTTCATGAAACTGTCTTTGATGAAAATTTTTATGTAGAATTCATTTGCAAATTCCCTATTTTAGCTGTTCTTTTATCAACATGTCAACATTGAAAATATATCAATTGAAAAAAAATATTTTACAAGGTTAGGTCTGTGTACCAACACTGATCACATGGAAATCTAATTTAACCTAGTTAATGATACTGATTATTCGAATGTTGCTAGAAAAAAACAAATTTTTTAAGTTTCGGAGTTTTGTTTTTTTCCGAAATTGATATACATATTTTTTTTCAATCTTACGAATTTCGCAGGTCCCTTATTTTGTTCGAGGCAGATGGGTAGATTTCACGATGAATCTCTTTTGGCATAGGAAAATTTGGTATAGTTGCGAAGTATTCAATAAATCTTCAATCATAATTTCTGCTAACTTCAATGTAATAATGAAAGAAATAGATCACATATGATAGGAAATTTGACTTTGACATTGACATTGAGTGCACGACAATTGTGTCAGCTGAAAGTTTATCTAACCTTAAATATAATAAATATTTGACAGTTTCTATGTAAAACACAACCATCACCTTGGTTGGCAGAACTGGAAAGCTATGATGCTTTGAAATAGCATTTTTGTTCAATGAAAAGAAGGATAACAGCGCTGTGAAATGCATTTTTTACACACATAAGTGCTATAAGCAACAATTTTTTATTGATTACAGCAATGAAATATAGCTGCTATAACTTTGTCACAGACAAAAAAAAAGTGCTCCAAATCTTCTGTCCCAACATTGCGGCATCTATTTGGCAGACACTATATATGCCGCAACGTTGCCGAAGAAGTTTCAAAGCACATTGTGTTACTTGGGAGGTACGACTTTGATTTGTAATTATATTTTAAAAATAGATTCTTGATGCTGAAGGAAACCTGTATACCATTTTTTCCGATTCAGTCTAGATGATAAATTACTCGAACAGGTCCATTTCACGAGAGTTCACGAAGAATACTTTTCCTAGATGGCCAAATATTCCTTAAATAGCATTTAACACACTTGTAAGCATTGGGTCGCTTGAATTCCTGGTATCATTGTGGAATGTAATGCTTATAACGAAAAACCTGAAAAATGTGAGTCGGATTTTGTGGAATTCTAAATGTACATATTCCCCGGTATGAGTCAAAGACTCAACCTGTATATCGCTTGACATCTTAGAATCATTTTCTTTGCTTCTTTCAATCTAATAATTGAAATGTTTCACAAGTTAAAATACTTAAAAATATTCTTGATCAGAAAATATTACTGACTTCTGTCAATGTCATTATTTTATTCATTATATCGAAACACACTTGATTGATGAATCAATCGACTTCAAAGTAACAAGTGTCGTGTGTTACTTCAATCAGAAAAATATTAAATTAAATGGTGAAATGTTCCATTAAAAAACTATGAGTTTGAGTTATAACTCAAAAGCGATAACCCAAAAAAATTTTTAGTGTACGTTAATGAATTTTAGATAAAAATATTTTTCATCTAGTATGTATCATAAAAGATACCCAGTAACCACAAAAACGTAATCATTTGTAAATCACCCTGAAACTTCCAAAATTCGACATAATAATTCAAAAAACTTGAAGCGTTTCTGAATTAGTCATGAAAAAGTAGTCCATAAATTTCGTACTTACAATTTCATGAACCAGTGAATCGTGAATCTCAGTCTTTTGTTTTTACTTAATTATTCATTAAATAATACTACTTTCATAACTATTTGATACTATTTAAAAATTCAGTCACATGATCATTTAAATTCACTCATCGTTGTCCTACAACTAATGCACGAATTAAATGAATCGAAATATATTTAATTTTACATTTCAATCTTATCATAATAATTAAAGTGTAATTTGAGGAAAACATGTGTAATATCCAAATGTTTATGAAATTTCACTTCATTCCGTCAGATTTCTAGAATTGTCTATGTTTCGTTTAATATGACTGAGCTTATCAGGTAATAGCCCCTAAAGTTGAACTAGCAATTCTAAATCTTGAAGAAATTGCTGAAAATTCTCACAAAATTTGTTTTTTGTCGTTTTTATGAACTGTCACATTATCAGTAGGAGATTAATTTTGAGGAATTTCAAAAAACTTCTTAGCATCCATCACCTAATGATGGTTGTGATGAGAGTGTTTTTAATGAGAATGAATCCGGCAGTTCATTTCTACATCTCGGGTACTCTGTTGAATAATGTAATGGTGTCTACTCCAGATATACCTCATGTGTCATCAACCCACATACTCATTCTGTTCTGTAGGTTTGAAGTACACCACTGTGTAAATGTGGGCGAGTTGAAGAACAATTACCAAATTAACTTAACCAACATGTCCAGTTCAACCAAACTAAGGAAACGTGTAATGCTGGTATATTCTCGACTTCCTTTTTCTGACTCGTGAGGTCCGAGACATCATAAAGACCGCAATCAGTGGATGACCTTAGCCGAGGCCATCGTCGCTGGTCTGAGCTTGAAGCTTGAAGTTGATTACTAGTGATGGGAAATAACGTTATTTTTCCATAACCGTTATCAACTGTTATGGTTATTTTCAAATAACGGTTGTTGATAACCGTTAATACGTTATTTGGTTAAACCGATATTATATGAATAAAGCCCTGTTCTCAGAGCTTCGTCGTGTCGCTGGCGACAGTTGTTCAGCCAATCAGAGCATGTAAACAAAACTTCCCCTGGCCCCTACCTTTTCATTTCTGGTTGTCAAAATCTGTCGCGACACGCCCCGTTTGTAGTTGAAATATTTCAACTACACATTGGATTTCTGCTACGATCTCATGAAACAAGGAAGGAGTGGGGATCGTCGCCAGCGACACGACGAAGCTCTGAGAACGAGGCTTAACAGTCCGCATTCATCGACTGTTATATTGATAACAGTTGACGGTCGAATTAAATTGTTATTCAGATACGGAGTCGACGAATGTCAAGCTGGACATGGGCGCCCACAGGGGGGGCCCCCCATGAAATTTTGATTTCCTTCTTGTTTTTGAGCAAAACCTAATTCTGATTTCGCCTGCGCCTCATCAAATCATCATTTGGCCCCCCCTGAGAAAAAATTCTGCGGTCGCTCATGAAGCTGGAAGGATTTAATAAATAATAGGGTTCACAGGGTTTGCAACTATGAATTTCTACATTTTGTCATTGGGAAAAAATATTGAGGAAACAATATCACTATTGCTTGATGGTATATTCTTCATCCATGTTGGAATAGAAAACTATCAATAATTATTGAAAATTATCTGCTATTAATTTCTCTTTCGAAAACTCATGATAATTAACCCTGTCAACTTAACAACCTTAATGTACCAAGAACCGCATCCGCATTCGACGATAACGTTAGCTTAGCATGATAACATAAATATCATCAGGTTATATAAATAACAGTTGTCGTTCAAAAACCAGTTGTCGTTCCAAAAACAGTTGTCGTTTCAATAACAGTAAGCGTTAAAATAACCAAATAACGTTATCTGGTTATTTCATTGCTTTAACGGTGAGCGTTAAAATAACTAAATAACGTTATTTAGTTATTTTAACGCTCACCGTTAAAGCAATGAAATAACCAGATAACGTTATTTGGTTATTTCAACTTTCAACGCTTATTCGACCAACGACTGTTAGTTAGTGGAACTTGGAATCGTCAATCTTCGCGTCGAATCGTCGACAGTCGACAGCGGCGGGCGGATGTTTGATATTTGATATTCCGCGCATACGTTATTGCGCAACCTGTTATTTTTCAAGATAAATAACAGTTAGTTATCGTTATCTATAAATAACAGTTGTTAAATAACAGGTTAGAGAATAACGCCCCATCCCTATTGATTACGAATGGTTCCAGTTCTAGCGCAAGTGTGCCATATGGATGATATTCGGACAGATTGCCAACAATTGACAGTCTCTCAACAGCCGGGTCGCAACTGTTTCTCATTCAGATAAAGCATTTTATTATACCATGAACTCTGTTTATGAGACCTTCAGGGAAATTATATTGGATTAACACAGATAATTCATTCATTCTGCGAGGCAGATTTACGGATTGGATTCTGAAAAAGTAATTTTAGCTAATTCAGAGTGGAGATGTTTAGTGCCTCATGTATGCCTCATTTAAATATTCGTCTAGAACTGTCGAATAAGGGCGAACTGTACTCATAATTCACCGCGAACGTTCGTGGTTGCTGAGAGTCGACATTGGAAAAAGTACCTACTCATGAAGATTTTAATGTCAATTATATTTTTTCGCTGATATTCATATTCAATTAGGTATCGATTGAAATTTATTCGGGGAGATTGTGCATTTTCTGAAACTTTTTTTTGTTTCACTCCTAATCTCTGAAAAAACTCGATTGAAAATTTTAAAATATGGAAATTCTCCTTAGTAAAATTGTTGCCCAACAATAAACTAAGAACAAAACTTCATATTATTAATACAGGAAATATTTCGAAGCCTTCGTTCATTATTTTTTGTTGTGAAATGGCAGATTGAACAATTCAACTATTGGGAAATTTGGTCTGATGAAGAAGTATTAAATAGACTTTTGAAAGATACCTGTTTTGATAGTTTGATATTTTCTTGTTCGTGCGTAGTCGGGAATATATTTTTATTGATTTGCCCAAAACAAATAATTCATATTATCAAACATACAGTCAGGAGACTAGAACTAAAAGCCCAAAAAAGTTTAGGAAAATATTGAATTAGCTATAAAATTCTACATTCTCTCATTCTCAATTTTCCCGCTGAAATATTTTATGGGGGGTCTTTTCATTTTTGTGATAGATTGGGGGGTTTTCTCTCCCAGTCTCTGAATCAAAAAACAACTAGAAAAATATTTCAAATAATAGAAAAGGGGCCCTGCGTAAAACTTATGCACTAATTTGTCAAGGGCCAAATCCTTTCAAAAATTGTTGCCTAAAAATGAAAAACCAATACAATGTCGTCAACCTTGATATAGTCTTTAATGGGCTATTAGGGACATTAATTTTTATGGCATATTCTGAGACATTTCAAATCAATATAATAGTGTAATCAAAAAAATTTGAGTAAGATTGTCATGAATTAAATCATTTTAATCGGTTTTTAGTTTTCAAATAATTTGTTTCTAATTTTCGAAAATTGTTACTTTATTTTAATATTTTCTTTATCCTTATATCCATTGTTTCGTCTTTTACGATAGATATTCCGTACCTAAGCACACAAGGCAGTTAGAAAAAAGGCAGTTAGAAAAAAACGAATTTAGCTGAAATAATATGAAAATCACTAGGATGAGTCATTGCATCTGATTTTGAATTGAAAAGTAATTTAGCATTTGTTATGATAATAACTTTCACATTTCTTATGTTTTTTTTAAATCATCTGTAATAAAATTCGCAACATATTAACAATCCCACAGAAGTATTCCTGTATTTATTGTTCTTCATTGTCCAGCTGGTCCAGGTGTACTGAGCTGATAGTGATGAATTTTGCGAAAAAAAAATCTGTTTATCAAAATCTTCAGTTGATATTATAATCAAGTCGACATCGAGAATCATTGTATATTTTGAGTTCTCAGATCAATATTAGTTTACAGGTTTCTAGCTTCATCTGCATGAACAATATTCAAAAAGAGTAAATATATTTCAATACTAATACGGCTAATATCAGAAGTTTTTTTATTTTGAAACGAACATGGATGTTTTTTTCTTCATAGAGCCGAAGGTTTTTTACATGAAAAACTCCCAAATCCTTAGTCAGGCATGAAATGACATATACTACAGTCGGGCAATGTCTTCTTTCTGTGACTTACTGTTAGAATGTTATTGCCATTAGCTGTTTCACTTTTATTTAGAATCGTTGATGGTTTATAAAATAATATCTCCCCTTATACCGTTAGATCTAAAATTTTTACGCCATACTTTAAAATTTTTTCAATCTTTTGCAGCAACTGACACCATCAGGAGTCAGGATTTGTATTCTATAGTTTAAGAGGAGTTTTTACAAAAAGAATTAGAAATAGCCCAACATACACATAATTTCTGAAGTTCAACAAATCTGCTCAAGACTTCTGAGAAAATATGAGTGAAGCGAAAACCATGAAAAAATCTATTTCCACTTTTTGTGTTCGAAACTCTTCTGCTGAGCTGAATTTTAGGGGTTGTTTTGGTTAAGTACATTTGATTGCATTGCTCCCTGAATTTTAACTAGCATACGTTATTCACATAATTCTGCGATTGCAATTGATTGAAAATAGACAAAGCCATCATAGTGGTAACATCGTTGCATATGCTACGAGCGTATGGTTGCCGAATGTTAATATTTTTTATCAAGATATCCGATTTATTTATGGATTTCGATGATCGGCAGTGCACTTTCTTTGATTAATCATTGTTCACCTCATGTTGCAATTGTCACTTGAGTGATTTGAAATGAGCATTAACAATATTCGATGACATCAGGATGAATAGGAAAGAAACATACTTACTTTAAAGGTTTAGAACATAATATCATCTTGATTGACCCTACTCCTTCGACTCTATACTGGGTGTGTGTTTGACTTATACATATATTTTAAATAGACATCCCCGAGTTCAAGAGAATTACTTCTCGGCTAAAAAATGTAATATTCGAATATATCTCCTTAATGATTTTATAGAATGAAATGATATTCGGAATATAGATTTTCATTGATATGGCGAATTTTCTACGAACACAAAATTCCACTTACATGTTATATTTTTTCTTTACTTTGGCTGCGTGCATCTCTGTTCAGAAGATTCACAGATGCAGAATTGAATTTCTGATACATTTTTCCGAAGGTTCAGGCTGAGGTTTAGATGGTATATCTAATGCTTGGAAAATCTTTAGCGGAATTTTCAACCGGTGGCATAGCTAATTATGAAAGTTTAGAATGGCTATATCTTGTTCTTCAGGCTGTATCGAAAAATATGGTTTACGAAAAAGGTATTCCTTTTTACCTCGAAAATTTATTGTTTAAATATGTATATAAACAAAACAAAGACTCACCCTGTATACTTTCATAAAGTGTCACTTGTTTCAAGATATTCTCCTTTTTCTAAATTAGAAAATTTCACTATCTACTTCAATTCAAGCTGAAAAATGATTTTAGTCGAACCTCCAATAATCTGAATACTTCGTTTTGGACGGCAAAATATGTATTTTATCTATATCCAAGATATGTGGGAATATCTAGAATTCAATTGACAGCTTATATCAAGACCTCCTGTTAAAATATATCCACAAGTCAGAGAAAATTTGAAAAGAAAGCGAAGGAAAAGACCTTTAGTTTTTTTCTAATTTTATTGTCTTTTCCTTGTTCTGGTACCACTGAAGATGATTTGTGGGTGAAAGTGTTCTTTACTTTTACAACTTGCACAGAATACGTCATTGATTGAAAATGCTTTTTTTTTCAAATACTCTCAGTATTTCCGAAATCACTTATTTCCTCGAGCATTTCGGCCGTCGTCGTGCATTCATTCTCGACTTTTCGCCAGTAGGAGTGTCTGGCATCTCTAGGAGTTGTTCTCGCTGAAATGACCTACCTAATCAGGTAGGTAATTCCAGCGAAATACTCCGAGTTTGAAGTCTTCTAACTTTTCAAATTTGAATGAATCAATTCAAATTCTAATTAATCAGTTTTCTCAGCATCTCTATGTAAGAAACCCAATTTGTATTCGTGTTTTTACAGTTGGTGTTTTATACATATTTACAGCTGTTCAACATTGCCAACGAACATAATCGAGAATAATTAAGCTCTGTATCAAGCCTTTCTTCCAGTAAAAACTTCCTCTGATAATTCTCGTGTTTTGCAATCATTGTTTGAAAGGAATTGGCCCCTGACAGATCAGTGAACACGCTATACGCAGGGCCTTTTTTTATTATTTAGAAATTCGTATAATTGAGCATATTGAAGAGGTTTGAAAAATATAAAAATATACTGGGTGTTATCGTTGGAAGGAAGAGAACAGATTGTGTGAATCACCTGTATATTTAAATTCATGATTAAGAAGCGCGCCATTGACTTTGAGAATTGATGCGTTCCAATGTTTATTAATAATTTTCTAACTTAAGAACAATTTTTTTTATTTCATAAGTGAGTTCCACAGTGTATGTTTGAGAGGCCGACTAAAAATGCCTCCAGTAATGAGAGGGACATAATAATATATGTGCAATAATAAAATGTTTCTTGTCTAATAAATTGTAACACAAAAACTGATATATTTTATACGGTTATTAGATAATATATCATTACCTGGAATAAAAGCAAACTTTTGCTAATGTGAATTGTGAATTTTTCATTATTTGAATGATTATTCAAACTAGGACGATATGAGGGACAATCAACGCAACCATTCATATTTTTAAGCTGGGGACTATGAGTATTAAAAATTCCAAATTTTTTCATTGATTAATTTCAGATAACTTACCACAAACATTCTACTACTAGATTCCTACCCTAAACATGAACATGGTAAGTATCTTAATACGAGTGAAGAAATTGAACCTAATGTCTAATAATGTACCACTTGACACATCTGATAATGTTGAAAGGGTTACCACCCTGTTGACAGAGATGACCCTGCCGTCCCTACCTCAATCATATCACTAACAAAAGAGGTGAATCTTGAGAACCGAATCGATTTTACTCTGACTTTTTCAGCGAGGCCTTCCTCCTGAACAAAAAAATTGTGGCAAGATTATTTCAATTTCTATTCCTCGTCGAATGAATTCACTCATGAAAATAAATTTCTTACCTTGTCATGTACAAGCTAGGTTTGTAAGCATTGGTTTCTTTAAAAATACAAATTGACTTCAATACTGAAAATTTTACTATACTGCGATCTCCTGATGAAGTGTGATAAAGATCAATATCCTAAGTAGATTTGTGAATCTGAATTCTGGAATAATGGATTAAACATCGGAAACATTTCAATTTTTATATAATGACTGGCCTGATAATAAATCACAAAATTTAACATAGAACATTCTTTCATAATCATATTGAGTGTTCGGCACAATTCTGGAAAACAGGAATTGTTACGCCTCCATTAAACCCACATTTTGTGGCAAACATCTGTTCACCACTGCGGAAAATAGTTTGGTATTACAGTTCCCGAAACATTCCCGTTCAACACGTGTAAAACAGATCTTAAAATACGAACACATTTGACCATGTTGCCCAAGTGACCCACCACACTTTATTGCTTGAGCCAAATGTCAAAATGAGTATTGTGTATCGTAAATGTGTGGCCGGCGTGCAGCATCAAGTTAGCAGATGCCCTATTTTTTGGGAGGAATTTCCTTAGCTTGTAGTGTGTTTCAGACATTCCCACCATATAAACATCATAATTTGAAAGACAGCGAAATTTATAGGTTTATGGAGGGGAACTAGGGAAGTTATTGGGAATAATGAGTTTATCCATACCCTTCAAAATGAAAAAAAATCGGGACCCAATCTGTTTCTAATCCTCTTCGATGATTATAACCAAGCCAAAAAAATCTTAATGAAAAAAATTTGAGAATATCCACATTATTTTTTGAAAAATTATACGAAAACTAATAATGAAAAAGAACCATATTTTCTTGAGCATAAATTTATTTTATTTGAATATGTATATGGCTATTGATTAGATTTCGCATTCACTACATTCTCTAAACCATTTCATTTTTCAAAATTTTTCCAACAACTCAATAATGACAACACCTTTATTTCAATACATTTTGATGAATTATCTCAAACACAATATTTAAAAAAATTAATACTTAATAAACTTACGTTAAGTGAAAGGAAATACTTACTTAATTAAATTTCTGAAAAGTAAAAAGTTACAGTCATATTTTTTCTTATGATATTAATTCAGAAAGTCATTTGTCATTTGAAAATTAAAAATAGAAAATCAGAACCAGAGTTATAATTATTAATTGCCCGTTATTGATAATAACACATGATGTTGCAAGGAATCGAAATTCGTTAATTGATAACCGTTTTCAAAACAAACTTTGAAACATGGGTAACATTTACCAGGAGTTGAGTACTTTTTCGCTACCAAATTTGTTGTAGGGATCCGTTATGAATATGAAAGATGATTTGAATTTTGTTTACATTAACGGTAACGGATTGGTTGAAATTACTCATCAGGCAATAGTTATTTTCCTAACAAGTGTGGAAAGTAAAACTTTTCCTCAAGAAACAACAGTAGACCGAGTGATGTGAAGCATCTGTTGATTCATTGAATAATTTCCATTTCAATTTTTATAATTTTTGGATGAAAACAAGCTGAAAAAAAATAGAATATTCATGAAGGTTTATGAGGAAAATCACAAGTATTTTTATGGGATGCTAATTCAATGATGAAAATGAACGCGTCATTCTACACGTATTAATCAATAACAATACCCTCATAAAAGAAAATACAGTGTAACCTCATCAATTCGGACACATTTCAATCCGGACATCCAGTACTCCGGACGCCTGATTTCAAAACCCATAGTCCGGACGTATCTCTATAATCCGAACGCACACAAGCGACCGCGTCTGAAATTTACGAGTTAAGACACGAATCAGACCAAAGATTATAGAGAACTCTATAATCTTTGATTCAGACTAATGTTAGAGTACCGCTATTGTACCAATGTACAAGAAATGAATATGAAACCAATGATTCCTCTACTGACGGTGACGTTGATATAGCAACGGTCAAAAAGGGAAGAATGAAGAAAACAAAATTTCAGACGTGCAGATGAAGATACTCTTCGAAATGAAGATATAGCAGTAAAAAATGAAGCTCACGGTAAAGTTTAAACCAAAATTTCAGTTTTCTTCAAAGTTGAGTAAAATTTTAATGTGATCTCTTGATTTTACGGATTCTAATTCAAATTATATTTGTTCCTTTTCTGGATAATGCTTTTCGTTCAATAAACAAATTACAAGAAGAATAAACATATCATTTCTATTATGATACGAGTTTTGATATCCTGTGTTTGAAAATTCGAACTAATCAAATATTTTCTTTTACTTTCATGGATACTATATTTCATTCAATAATCAACTTTTAAGAAATTATTCTGTTTTTCTATAATCCGGACAAATCGAAAATCCGGACCACTGCCTTGCCATCAACTGTCCGGATTAAAGAGGTTGTTCTGTATTCATTTCAATTTTTTCGATTGAACCAAGATATTCGAAGTACTACACTTTTTAGTAGAAATTCATGTAAAAAATTCGGTGATAATTCATAATAAAATTGATAATAAATTTTTTTTGGATGTGAAACTTTCGTATATTTTGAAAACTAATAAACATATCTACAAAATGCTACAACATTTCTTTTGATTAGCAATCTGTATTTTCATTATTCAATCAAATAGAATAAAAAAAAAAACAAATAAAAACTCTTTTCATTTTCGGCACAATTCTGTGAATCTAAAATATCAAATTTTTGTACTATTTGTGACATTTTAAGAATATTTTGTATACTTTGCTCACGCTACATGCAGCCGTGTGCGG
Organism: Hippodamia convergens; assembly: GCA_038502775.1. Classification (NCBI taxonomy): domain Eukaryota; kingdom Metazoa; phylum Arthropoda; class Insecta; order Coleoptera; family Coccinellidae; genus Hippodamia; species Hippodamia convergens. Next base: position 58,528,828 of record CM076608.1, read on the forward strand.
AAAAGGCATTTCTCATATGATAATAATAATAATAACATGAATTAGGACCGAGTAGGACCAATATTTTTTCTACTTGCGTAAATGAAACACTGTCACCAAGAATTTTTGTCTTGATACTTGACTCTGACATTAGCAAAAATTTTCGGCTTTCGATAGAGACATTATAGTTAATAGCGCATTTGCATCATCTCATAATTAGCGAATTATACAAGTCAAAATTTTATGATGCTATTCTTTAATATTCGGAAAAGTCCCACTTTCCAAACGTCAATTCCTACTGAAAATGGCAAGGAATACTTTCCAAATGCTAGTAGAAAAAATATTTATAGAAGAGAATTCGTTTCGAGAGTGGCGAACCACGAGGTTAATAATGAGGAGATATATTCCGATACTTTGAATTAAAAACGGAAAGAAGTCTGAATAAAAAATGAAAAAATGGAATGTCCATCGCTCTTCATACGGAGTGCCGCTTACACAAGTTCATGACAAAAAATGTCCTATTCCGTCCTGAAAAAATATGTCCTTGAATTTTTTTTCAGAATTCCTACCTACAATTTCATGAAAGGAGGAATTTGAAGTGAAGAGATTTCATATCATCTAGCATGTTATGATTTGATTGAAATTCATTTCAAATTGATTCCAGCACCATTTAAAAAAGCTCTCCAACTATATTATCGATTGACCACAACACACAAAAGACCCCTTTCAATATTATCAGCAATCAGAAAAACGTTAAGAACACCTTCGATATACGACAAATGTTCGCAGGAGCAAGCTGCACACAAAAATTCATATCATAAATAAATTAAAGGAACAATTAGATCGCACAAAAGGCCCGAACGTTATAGCGCATATGCATTGCTGAGGCATATGTGCAAACATGTGCGCGGTCTTATGGGAAATCACCTGGCAAGGGTGTCGCAACGCCCTGGGAATGAGAACCAGCGCCCGTGGGGTGGCTGAAACCCCGATCGACAGCCGAGCTTGTATTACTACGGGGATAGAGCAATGCCTAAAATGCCTTCTGTCTATTAGTTAGTTGGTACTTGCTAGACATCTGACTTGATGATTGCGTTTGCACATGCTCGCGACATATGCAGCGCGAAAACAGATGAACGGATCATCTGCACTCCCAAATGTCGTTGGGGCATTTCCGTGGAACGTATTAATTAGAAATGATATCTTCAAGGGTTCCTAATTGATTTCAGGCAAGGACTGGTGAAGCTTCTTAACCCTGCGTAGGGCGCGGCCGATCTGACAGGCTCAGGCTTCGGTTTTTATCATGTTTCTTCGGGCGGTAGGCAGGTAGCGCACCCTCCTTTCCAGTAGTCATCTATCTTTTCGAGATGATTCCAGACCCCGTGTCAGTACCTTATCGGTCATCAAGAGGTCGAGCAATTCACCATCTGATCTGACAGGCTCACCGCGCCCGTATTCGTTACTAAACGTACGTAAGTTTTTATGATTTGTTTCTGTTAAAAAACGTTTTTTGAAAGCATCATGAACCTCTCTGAATAAGGCTATTATGTCCATGTAGCATTATATAAGGAAAATATTGGCATGTGCCTATCCTTTCTAGTGAGCTTATCAGGCTCACTGCGCCCATTTTTTTCGCGTTCTCTACCTTGTTCATTCAAAGCCCTTGATGAAAATACTGGAGTAAAGGCAAAACCTGAGTTCATCACTTATTACAATGCTCACAAAAGTGGTGTTGACACTTCTGAACAAATGTGTGCCACATACAGCGTGCAGAGAAATACGCAACGCTGGCCGATGGTAATTTTCTACACCATCTTGAATCTTGGAGGAATCAATTCCCTTGTGATTCAGCTTGGAAATAAACTTGAGTCAATGCCCAGAAGAAGTTTCCTCAAAGCATTGTCAAATGAACTGTGTCTCCAAGAACTTCAGCGAAGAAACCAACAGTCCTCTGGACTTCACACCTCCTTGAAATTTCGTCTGAAGAGATTCTTACGTGATGATGTTGATCGTCCAAAATCAACCCCAGTTGCCCACAAAAGATCTATATGTTGCGACGACTGTCGCATTACTCTTGTGAAAAATGCCACAGAGGAATATGCCTTAGTCACGCAAAATCGTATTGTACATCATGCTTTTCAGCGAGCTCGTGCATACCTGCCACGGAACTAATGGACGACGATTCTGAGTGATTTGACTCAACAATCTGTCGAAATATATATTCATGCAGTTTTTTCAATTTTTTTTCTAATTTTTATGTGTTTCTTTTTCAGTTAACTGCAAAATTAAGTTTCACTTACTCACAACTGAAATACAATAAGATTTACTATTGTTATAAATAATTGAAGACGAAAATTTTGTTTTTATTATATTTCCTCACTTCTTACATCTTTCAGGAGCTCGGTGAATTACGTTTCAGTTGAATATATAGTTTCAATACATTTAAATTGAATAATTTTCATGAGAGCCTGTCAGGCTCACCGCGTCTCGATTTTGCGAATCCTAGACCGCGCCCCACGCAGGGTTAACGGAAACTCAACAATTTTGACCTTATTGAAAAATTTCAAATCAAGATAGATTTTGAAAACAGAAACAATTGTAAATTGTAATTGTGAATCACCTGAAATCAACATTATTCATTGATTCGGAGAAATGAATTTTCTCAGACCACCAATTAACACCTAGCAGTCCTGAAGAATATTCATTACCTCATTCGTTATCTCTATTTCCTTTCATCAGGTGATATTGAATAATAATGATAGGTACACTTGAATTCATTGAAAATTAATTCCAGGATGAAAGTTTAATTGTATTTTTCCATTAGTGGTATGAAATATAACAATCTATATTCTATATTAACAAAGTTATAAGGAAAGTAGTACTAAATATTGAAGGACGTTATTATTCAAGTCATTTCTGATTGATTTGATTTTAGTGACATGCTATCCGAAACTCATCCGTTGGGTATATTCAACTTTGTAATTTTTTATTATATTTCATTTTTGTTTTTTCATGCATTTTTGTCGGATTAGAGCTCCTATGTTCCGTTTATTTATGTATCTAGGGCCAAGTCAATTCATGAAAATGATTAACAAAAATAAAACCGCTTTAAATAAATCATAGAACTTCTACTGCAGATAATTTTGAAATCTTTCGAGTATCTTCAGCTTTTTAAAAAAATATAACAGCTGCTATAAAATAGGTAGGACATTGACCAAATTACAGTTAAGTTATTAAATGGTAAATTTTTAGTTTAGGGTGAAAGAAGCTGGAATACTCAAATAAAACCAAATGGAGAAACAAAGCAGCATTTATTTAATTTATATTCGACATAGACGTCGATATAGGTATCTCACACAAATTCTCATTCTTTTTCTTCGATTACTTTTGATAACAGAAGTTCTGTAGAATCATGCTCAATGCCGATATTGAATATGAGTCGAAATTTTATGGAGAAGGCATCACGAATTATTATAAGGCCACTTATTGAGCTCCCAAAAGGTAAGAAAACCCAACAAAAAAAATTTGCCTTTGGCTAAGAGAATGAGACGGAACCTGCTAACTTACGGGTAATATATTAAATATAATGAGAATTTTGAGAAATAGGAAGCCAATTCGATCATGAATTATAATTATGAATATTTTCATTTGATTTGTTTAGGTACGTATCCTACGGTATTCTAGCTATTTTCAACTTTAACTAAAAATATACTTTCTACTACCTCAACTGTTATTTAGACAATGTCTATTAAATAGCATGCGTATTTCCTTTTTGAATATACGAAAAAATGTAGATGTTTTAAAATTAATCTGCAGAATAAGTTCCATAATTTTTTTCAAAAGAAGTGCTTCAAAGCAAGCAAGGATTCAGGGAGGGGGGAACTGGGGAAAGTTACCCCCCTCCCCATATGGACCGGGACACCCCTGAAATTTTGCTTCTCTTCCTAGAATTTCACATACTGAGGCTGAAATTATCACATAAATATTGAAATTGGTGTTGTGATTGGGAGCTGCTACATTTACCATCGCCCTTTTGGCTTTTGAAGATCCAGGCCCAAAAGTTGGACCTGGATCCGACCCCGCTTCAAAGTTAAAATCAGTGAAAATTCTGAATTCTAACCGTTGTCGAGCAGTCTTTTCAAGCTGTGTAGAAGGTTCGGTTTTGTTAATCATTTTCATTAATAGACACTATTTAGAAACACAATGAAAAGAAACCTGGGAATGAAGGATAAATAAAATCCTGAAAGTTCAATATTCCATTACGATTAGGTTTCTGACATCATATCACAGAATCAGGAACGACCTGAATAAAAGCGTCCTTCAATATTCAGTATGACTTTCTCTGTAACCCTATATATATTTCCATTTGAATAGAAAATAATAAGGTGCCTGCCTTGATGTGATGTGTATCTTACTAAAAAAAAAAAATCACAGACAAATATCTGAATGAAAATTTGGTCGAAATATTTTTTTCAAGATGAATGGTAAAATAACTCTCGCCATGTAATCAATATATTTCACGCCTTAGAATCACTGGTCATTTGTGCAAAAACACAATGGATTGACCCATGCTGTAATAAAAAATTAAATAATCAAGACACCATGAATGCAACATAAGATCTCTTAAATGAATTCAGTTTTATAAAGAATTATATCCAGAGAAGGTTATTGCTGCATTCAATTACCTCATAATTAAGAGTTTTCAATTCCAAATGAGAAAAAGATCATAAGAACAGAAAGCACAGGTTTTTTTTTCCCGAAACCGTTACGAAGATAATCTAGTTCTAGTATATTCGAAATATCCTTGTTTTTTTCGCTATCATATTTAAACGGCGATGAATGGGTATCATTTTTAAAATAGGTGAAGATAAAATAATAATTAGCTGAAGCGAAAGTTCTTCCATCAATATAAAAGTATCATTTGTGTTGGTCAAGAATTCCATTTACATGAATATACCATCTGCTTACGTCATTCTTGACATCCTCATTGATATATTAAATTTTTTGTTCAATGTTCAATAGGTATATAGGATAATAATTTTTTTTTTTGATGCGATGAGAAATAGGAAAGATCACCATCCATTTTGAATAATCCTTGTGTGGTTTGTTGACAACTCACTGAATCAGAAGTTTGTCATAGCTGACTTTGTCAGTCAATTCACCAACTGAAAATACATGATTTTGTTTCTCACTTATAAACTAATTTATATTTTCATATATACAGTTTGCAGATTAGTCTTCGAAATTTTTCAGTAATTTCAAAAATATTCTGAGACTTTCATTCGAGAAAACTTATGACAGGTCAAGGACCCAAATTCTGAATTAGAAAGAATAAAAGCACCCAGGCCGGCGTATACGTTCATCCGATGACATAATGCTGAATAAAAAGAGATGACGATGATATTTTCCGATTGAATTGTTTTTTCCAATTTTGTTAAATTGACATCAAAAACCATTTATTGATTTATTGCCAATTTTCTGGCCTTGAAAAATAATTAATCATATTGTTCCACCATGGGAAAATGTAAAGTACTCTTTCAAAAATACCGGTGTTGTTGACTTTTTCTTACCTTAAAGCCACCATGTCTTCAGCAATGAGTGATATCGATTGAAATACAGGGTGAATCCTGACACGCAGAGGTAGAGATCACTTAGCCGGTTCCGAAAAACTCCACATTGGCCCACGTGCAGGGTCTTTAACCATTCGTTTGAATTATACCTGCAGTACAGGTGATTTCCAGTTTTGAGCAATGAGATGAGAATCCTCTATTTGACGGAAGGAAGAATAATAACAAATCCATGTAATTTTGTTTGTAGGTGGACTCATGGGCGGTCCTAGAGTGAATATCTGGGGGGGGGGGGAATTTTTTCCAACAAATATATACCTACACAGAGTGTCCCACCGGAGTGCCCTCCAGAAGATTATGTAAAAACAATCATTCGATCACTTCAAATTTTGTGTGAAGATATATGAGAAGTCTTCATTCATGATATATTTTCAAATATCAATGACATCCGCTTTCACCGAAAATTATATCAACTTTCTTATTTTTAATGGAACTCCCTGTATATAATGACTTATTCGGATATATCTTCGAATGCCAAATTCATTTTATGTTTCATTTCCTATGGCCATCTAGAGCCGTTTTCGAGACATCCAGTGTTTCTTGAAAAAAATTACAAATTGAGGCTTGTAGAAGATTGAGGATTCAACGCATTTTCTCAGATCCGTTTTTTGAAATGGGTTAAAGTAAGTGGAGTCGTTTATGGGTTCCCTTTATCCAAAAAGAACCATTTTCAAGATATTCAGTATTAACTGTCAGCTACGAGCATAATATTGTATATGAGGTATTGATATAATCAATGTTCGCCCTTTCATAAGAATCTCTCTGACTTTTCAAAAATATATAGAAAATATATAGAAAACTCTTGAAAACTCCACTTATTTATAACTTACAAATTGATATTTGAGTAAAAAAATCTGTTTTCATTTGAAAAAAATCGAATTTTTGGCTATTATCGAATTTCAACTTTCAGACTCTCATTTTACCTTCCTGTATACAAAAACTTTATGTTCTTTACAAAATGATGTTGAATATCTTTCCGGTAAACCGATTTCAAAAATCAGATCTGAGATAATGCATTTCGCTTTCATTGGACGAGTGAATATCTCGAAAACAGCTCTAGATGACCATAGGAAACATCATAAAATGAATGTGGCATTCAGAGATATAGTGATAATATATAGGCTGTTTCATTAGAAATAAGAAAGTTGATACCATTTCCGGTTAAGGCTTTGATATTTAAAAATATATCATTAATGAATGCCAACTTGGCTTATATCTCCACACAAAATTTGGAAGTGAACGAAATATTAGTTTTCTCCATAAACTTCTAATGGACACTCCCGGTTGGACATCCAGTATATTGCAATATCATCGCGCCAATTTTATGTATAACTTGCAAAATAGAGAAAGGTAGAGGAATTGTCACTAAAAATACCTTTTAGCCCCCCAAAATGTTTGACATGAAAAAATGCACCCAAACCATTCTGTCACTATTCTTGATAGTAGCCAATGTGTAAAATTTTCAACATTTTGGAGATATCTGACAAAAAGTCACTTTTTGAAAATGTTTAATTTATTGTTTTTTATTAATTTTTTTTGTTAATCATAAAGAGTAGTATATATTTGTTAGTGTTCTGGAGGGGGGGGGGTAATTACCCCCTCTACCCCCCCTTAGGACCGCCCTTGGGTGGACTACACTGATCCCAAAACAGCTGATGAAACAGGTTTTCAATTTCCAGGAGTGGACTCTATTTTTTGTTTTATTGTAAATCGTGCAGAAAATCACCATGTGGAACAGTCAACAGGCCTGTTCAAAGTTTATTGACTACCCTTCAATAAATTATTTCTCGTGGCATACCTAGACATTCAGAACAAAAAATATTGAACATGGGTACTCAGAGGTAAAATTTTTGGACGGCTTAAACTTCATGCAAAACCATACCGATATGAATGTAAAGTTGAACTTAGAAGAATGTTATCAGTTTAAATTTACTCAATATGTAATTACTTCAATATCCAGGGACGGACTCTTAATTCAGATTGGGTTTTCCAATAGCTGATAGAACCTAAAATCGCCCTACTTATTGGCGAGCATATCAAATGAATATCCAATTCTGAGAATCATCGAAAGTTTTCCATTTACAAGCGCCAATTTCATGGAATATAAATATGTATATTATAATATGGTAAAAATAAAATAAATTTGAATTACCACTGCCTACATAGCATGTTTAGTCATTCGGAAATTATTCATTTCGACACGTTTCGATAGGTTATGTTATAAGTGCATAGAAAAAGAATTGGATTAAGAATGGATTAATTTTGATGAAAATAATTGTTCAAATTCATAATAATAAGTAGTAAAACAAAAAAATTAAAAGTGAAAGATTCACAAAAGAGTCTCGAAATGTACTCCCCATATTTGAATACATTTTCGAGAATAATAATAATATAATTTATTGATCCTCTCAGACATAACATTTATATGTATAGGACAAGTCATAAATATATTATAATCAATTCACAAAATTTTAAAAATTATCATACAAGTACTCATTCACAGTGTAGTAACATTTTTTCAGAAGTAATTACTTACCTACTTTCTTAAATCTGGTAGAGTTAAGACTTGTAAGTTAGGGGGGAGATGGTTGAATAACTTGATACTCTGATTTCTACTTGTGATTTCCCCACAACAAGATATTATAGGACAAATGACAATACACTAAGCTGTAATAGGTGCTGATGAGGTATTTCACAGGAAGAATATTTTTGATTCTTGACAATGTATAGTACGAACTACTGAGCTTTTTGCACACAGCATCAACATGACAACATGTGAGTTACATTTCAGATGTCGGTAAATATGAATACCGAGAAATTTGATGCTATCGTTCAATGGAATGCAGGTGTCCTAAGCACGGATCCCAAACATTCCGGAATCAACATTCGAAAGGGTGAAATGAATGCATTACGTCTTGTTGAAATTCAGCATAATAGCATTCAACCGGCACAATTCAATGAAGCCCCGCACCAAGACTTCACATAATCGTTGCAACTCCTCCAAAGTTTTCGCGGACATAGCTATGGAAGCGTCATCTGCGAACAAGATTATTCTGATCATCTTCAACAATTTCTGGCGATGAAACGATTTGAAAATTGTATTTCTTAAATGAATCGGAAGATCATTGATGAATAACAAGAAGAGGAGAAGCCCAAGGAGAGACCCCTGTGGAACACCCAGCTTCATATCATGTTCACTAGATAGAGAATCCTGTCTTCTACCATTCAGATAACTGCGAATCCAGTCTAAAAACACTCCCCCAAAGCCAAAATTATAGCACTTGTCCGGTATGAATTCATGGGAAGGGCTTTCAAACGCCTGGGATAGGTCCAAAAATATTCCTGCGACATATTTACCGACATCAAGAATTTCATAGACGAAATTCATAAACTTTAAAGCTCTGGTTTGAGTTGAGCGGCCAGACCTAAAGCCATGCTGGGCATCATCAAGTATTCGAAACTTATCCAAGTATTTCATCATTTGTTGAAAACTATTTTTCAAACACTTTAGAGAGTATACTCAAGATGGATATAGGTCGGTAATTCAAAATATCCAATACGCTATTTGGAATATTGCTTTTTCATAAATATGATTCCTTGATTTCCTTTCCTTATCATATTTCTTATTTCATTATGAACTGCTTCACTTGTAAATTCTCGAATTTAGTCCCACGAGATATAACCTAGGGGCGTTAGACGATAGATCCGGAGAACTTGCTGGCCACATATTACTGCCTCAATCTATAACACCAAAGTACTCTGAAAAAATTCTTATTCAGTATTTTTGATACTCAATTTCATTCTAATTACTTTGATCGTAAAGATTGAAGAAATATTTTATCTAATATAGTTCGAATGGTTAGAGGCTTACATAATGGGTATGAAGGGAAACGACTATTATTATTATTATTATTCTGAACAGGGGTCGTTGTGGCTACGTTCAGCCTTCCGGGAACTTCGACCGCAAGGATCTTTTGTTCTTCACCCAACTCGTTCATTTAAACCCTAAGGAGGCCATCAATGGCATTGATGAAGCCAACGACATCCTTAGGAGCCTTAGCTGTTACTTCGTGTGGATCCAGAACCGACTTCCCCATGTGGATGATTTTTAGTTCCGCCAGCTCTGGACACTTGCATACCATGTGTTCAGCCATTTCTTTCTCTGATCCACATAGCCTGCAGGTTTCATCTGCTGACTTTCCCATGCGATACAAATGATATTTATATCGACAGTGTCCCGTCAGCAGACCCACTATTACTCGAAGCTCAGCTCGTGGCAGCTTTATGAGCTTCCTGGTGTAGGTCAGCGAGAATTCCACAAATCTCTTGGCTTGCGCAAGTCTAGAAGTATTTCTCCAAAGCGTTATTTTGTTTGTCGCTTCCCATTGTTGGACCACTTTCTTGTATTGGTCTTTTCCAAGCCCACAGAAAGGTTCAGGTCCAACAGGCTTCAGCATTGAATCCTTCTTCGCTAGTTCGTAGGCTGTTTCGTTTCCTTCAATACCACAATGTCCTGGTATCCATAGTAGAGTCACCTTGTGGCCTCTGGCTAGTTGCTTAATGGTATTACGGCATGCCCATGTCAGCAGAGATTCCTGGCTGTATGATTCCAGTGATCTCAAAGTGGCCTGACTGTCCGTGGTAATATATATATATATATATATATATATATATATATATATATATATATCTATATATATATATATATATATATATGCGCTCCTTTGAGATTCCTTTGAAGGCACTCTTGAGCGCAGGTATAGACAGCTAGTGTCTCAACCTGTGAAGCAGAAGGTTCACTTCCGAGAGGCTTGGATATCCTTAATTTAAGGATCGTAAAGATTGAAGAAATATTTTATCTAATATAGTTCGAATGGTTAGAGGCTTACATATGGGGTATGAAGGGATACGACTAAGAATTCACCCTGCATTTTTCTAGAAATTCTTAAGAGTGTTCCCCCAGCTTATGGAACAAAAACAATTACAAAAATGCGATTTTAAAATTTGATTATATTCGATTGCATTCGTCCATTAGGAATAGAAAAGTATGATTCGAAAAAATATTTGAAATTTCTCATTATCCATCAGAATGAAATCTAAGCTATGAAAATCTTGTCAAGAAAAACTCTATTTTCAGTTCGACGAACTTCACGCTTGAAAGAAAAGGTTGCAAAAAAAAAATATATTTTGAACAGAGGATAAGCATTTCTGATGGAGAAAGACAGGTCATATCCATTTATAAAATTTAATGAATCATTCTTTTTTAATTAATTATGAAATGTTTCAAAATATTCATGGGCATATAATATGTACTTTGAAGAACTAACTTTTATATACAAAGGCAAACGTTGTGTGAATACTATAACTGCAACTAAATGGGCTGAAAATCTTTTCTGGATAATGTCTTGAATACTTGCTGTCGTTCCTATCCATAATATTGTTGTTCCAAGATGAAAGGCCACTTACTTCATTGGAATCGTTCGGGCGTCCATTGAAGAGTAGGTAGGCATGTATCAACCTGTTGTATTTTTGCTTCATTTTCTTCTTGGCTATCAATCATGAGATTCAATAATTCAAGCACCTTCGATTTGAAATGTCTCTGATTCCGGCCAGATAGCCTTTTCACATCCGGAACAAGACTTCTGAAGAAACTTAGTATTGGCTCTTCGTTTTCACTTCCCCGACCTTGAGATATTAATGTTCTCAGACATTCTGCCATAGGAGAGGCTACATTGTTTGCATCGGAGGATGACATCTCATGGTTTGATTTCTTCTTTTCATCCACATGATTTTTTGGGTTTGCATCTATTTCGATAGAGAGTAATTCATTAGTTTCTGCATTTTCCAAGCAGTCTTCTGTTGCTCCAGTTGTATTGGCACAATCAAAGACAGAAGGTATTTCGGAGAGGTTGGTTATTTGTTTTCGCTGGGACGTGCAGAAACTTTCCAAAAATGACATGGCATCAGCCAAATACCATTTTTTTCTCTTAGTTACAGATCCATTAGAATTATTCAACCCCCGAAGGTATCTAGCATATGCTGTTCTTAAAGAGTGCCATTTTGATTTACACTGACTTACTGAAAAATAAAGAAGAACGAAAGTTATTGGTAGCTCAGCAAGAAAATGAAGGATCTTTATGAATGATTATAACATCCTAGATGCCTTAAGATCATTGCGATGTTTATAGTGATCTCTATTAAGGAGATTTGTTTTTCATATTTGGCTGTGTCCATCTTGTATGTTTTTCTTCATAAAATATTTCTGCGAATGAAAAATTGCTAATTAGCAATTGAAAATATAAAAATAAGTTGTCTGAGTTCAGTGGGGACATCTCCTCTGAAATATAACTCCTGAAGATGCCAAATACTCGAACTGGCGAAACGTCGAGAACTAATCCACGACGACGGCCGAAATGCTCGAAAGAACAGGTTACATTAAACGATGGCTTTGAAAGCCTCAACCAATTCATTACTCCCAGAATTGCCATTCCTTCATAACCATTCAGAATATTTTGTCGAACGGTGGACAGATCATAATATGAATATCTGGTAGGTAATGTACAGGGTGGGCAAAACTGTTGATACCTGAACTACAACTTTTTAACCGTGAGAGATAGAGAAAAATGAATAACACGTTTCGGTGGTCTTATAACATCAACATCATAGCACAAACAGAATCGGAGATTATGGCCGAAGTTGAAATCACCCAAATTTCAATTTTGGCCAATAAGTCGAAAACAAAAGAAGATAGAGGAATGCAGTTGATGGCATTATCAGTTTTTCTAAAAAAGACCACCGTAACGTGTCATTCATTTTCCTCTATCTCTCAAAGTTAAAAAAATGTAGTTCAGGTATCACCAATTTTGCCCACCCTGTACATGATGAAAATTTTCGTAGAACGAACATAATAATGGATTCAATGCACATACCTGTACAATTCAATTCATCCGCAATTTCCGACCATAATCTATTCAGAGTATCGACATTATGATGTTCCTTCAAATTGAAATCATATAGCGGAGATCGAGCTTCCACCAAGGACAAAAGATGAAAACAGTCAATTTCACTACCCATTTCAGAAAATTCTCCGTGAAGAAACCACCGATACGGTCGATTGTTGCGAAAACAGTATTCCAGCCGAGGTTGTTTGTTGCTTCGGGTTTACGGCTCGCAACGACTCGCAATGTTTCAACCCGATGTAGACAGCGGTGTTGCCGTCACATTCGATTCTTTTAACGCAACGGGTTGCTTCGATCGTTTCGCGACTTTGCGACACGTTACGAAATATGATGTTGCATCAGGCGCATTTCCAGTCTAAATCGTCTTCCTGCAACAATTAAAGGAACAGAAAAATTTTCAAAATTTTTTGATGATTTTCAACAGGCTGTATCTAGGTGAAAAATGGTCGAATGGAAAACAAGAAAACTACTTTTGAAGCTTGAAGACTCTAGTTTCTTAATTTATTGATTACAAATTTTTCGGATTCCCGGTAGCCATGCAATCCTCGGAAAAATCAGGAAGAAAAATTTTTCGAAATTTATGAAATTATTATTTTTCGAGGTAGACCGATGCAAAGACCCATTAGCCTTTTCATTCAGCTCTGATGTGCCTTGTACTACCTTCGAATATGACCATCGAGATATCCAATTTTGAATGCAAAAAGATCCTTTTTCACTCAACTGTCGATATCTCCGGAACTACTGGTCGCCTAGCAAAAAGACAGGAGGTTTATTTTTCCGCAGAAAATTTCCTACAGAAATCTGTTGTGCCTAATAAAAAAAAAATTGTTTTCGTCTGTAACGTTAACGAGAACAAAGAGCAAAAAAATGTAATTTTGCCACTTTTTGGTTGATAGACTGCATCTTCGTCAGTAAGTGGTTTAAAGCTTAGGTTAATGTCGAAATTTTACAGCCTGATGTTCCCCAAAGTCCCCTAAATCGGTAGATTGATCGGTTCAGCGGTTTTGTTGGACCGATTGATTGAAATATTGAAAAAATTAATCAATCAATAATTACATTTTTTCTTCATTCTTCACTCAAAATTGTTGTGATTTGAAAAAAAACTTCTGAATTAAAAAACAAGATACTATTTCTGCTTCACCTCCACATTTAAACCTTCATTTTCTTAAAAAAAAATTGATTGAAAAAATTTAAAGTAGATAGCCCCAAGCTGCCCACTGTACTCGTTGAGCGAAATTCTGAGCGACAGAATTTTTCCGTTTTCTACATAGCCACAACGTATTAAAAGACAGTTTTTTTGAAAATTTTTGACTTATTCGGAAAAACACAGATTTAAAAAGATTGGTTCAGGAAACAAAAACCTTGTTCCCTTAATTTTTTCAAAATTTGAATAAATCTATCCAAGAAAACTGCTAAACCGATCGTTCTACCGATTCGGGAGGGGACTTTGTGGAACATCAGGCTGTAAAATTTCCTTATAATCTGAGCTTTTCCTCGAATATTGACGAAGATACAATCCATTATCCAAAAAATGGCAAAATGGCATTTTTTTGCTATTTATCACGTTAACGTTACAGGCGGAAAAAAAAATTGCTTGATCAACCATGACAGATTTTTGTAGGAATTCTTCTGCAAATAAAGGAACCGCCTGTCGGCTTGTTAGGCAGTCAGTAGTTCCGAAAATATCATCCCCTCCCCAAAACATTAGCGGGTATTGTAGAGCATCGTATGAACGGTGTGTTTCATATATTCGTTGTATGTGCTCCAACAGGTCATTTATCTGCTCTAATCACAACCTTGTGATTGTCACTTGGCATACATTCCAAAGCAGTTTTAAACGATCGAACCAATGCATGATGTTCATGAAGTAGTTGCTGCAGATCTTGAATAATTATTCTTCTCACATCTGCATTAATTGATTGACGTTGATCATCCATATCTGAAGTAAATTTGGAGGAATTAATGATGTGCATCTTCAACTGGTTGCAATAATTCAATTCGATGGTAAATCTGGCCTTGAATCTAAAGAGCAGAAAGAAAAGACAAAATAAGTGATTTGAAATCAATAATGTTAATATTATAATCTTACCGTGAATGTTGGATTGAATCCACGTCCTTTAATTATATCTGCTCCAAATGCAGTCATTTGGAAACACCCATTGTATTTTTGTGTGTTCGATAGAAAATGTCAATATCTCGATTCGGACGTTCAGGTAACTCAAAATAAACAGTAATTGTTTAATGCCATCTGATGGCGATAATAATAATAAGTTGTATTTTTATTGTATTTTATGTTAACCCCGCCGTAGAAGAATCTAACAAAAAACCTTTCATAACAAACAGTTCATCCAATCTTGAGTTATAAATGGTGTAACCAACAAAATGGCCGACTTAGTTTTACATATTAAGATTTTCATGTGAAGAATCATATAAAAATAATGTAGGGTGGAAAGTTAGAATCATGCATATAAATTTATTAATAAAAAAATCATCCATGATTTTTTTCTGATTATGGAACTTTCCGCTTTGAAGAACTTTTAAAATTGAATAATAGTAAAAACTCCATAGAAATCGGAGGTCTGTAGCTCATGTGCTCACGTTTTGAACTGACCGTAGAAACGGTGTAGACCCCTCTCAACGTGTTTCACAAAAAGAATATCACGGTGAGATGAAAATTTTTCCATACGACCGGTGTTGAAATGTATAGAAGTTAGAATAAGAGTGAAATTTTTAAAATAATATTTTAATTTTCAGATGAGCTTATTGTTTAACAGTTGACTTTCTGCCACGTATAGCATAACTGCTGAGCCTAACGTCTTCCGTGGATCTCAACATTTTTTTTTATTGTCCAGATTATAAACTACAAAGGGTGAAAATTTTTCCTCGTGACCAGTTATAATAACACCCCTTTTACTGATATGATCAAATCTTAATGATAATTAATTATCAGAAAGTTTGTTCAAGTCAAATTCTTCGGATTATTCTCGTATTCATATTCGACGGTCCATCCATTGAAAAATAATTTCTCCGGTCAAGATGACCTTCCTGTAAACACAATCATGTTCTCTATGTGGCGTATAGGTATTATCTCATATCCCAAATTCCGGAATATAATCATCATTAGATACTTCTGACCCGACAGAAGTCGCTCTGTCGAAAACTGTTGGAATGTGGCAGTCCCAAATACTCACCTTCTTTGGTCGATTTCTGGTAGATATATGAAAGGATTATTCACTTGATAATATTTCATTGCCAGAGTGCACACCCATCATCCAGTTATAAGCATTAACTTCGTTTTGGATATCTCCCTTCCATGATAGCGTCGGCTTATGATTTTTTTTTTTCTGGGTTGGCACACTGCTGTTATTGGGAACAGTGAGGAACCAAGTAACCTCTCTCTTAGGAAACGTCCATACCTTATTAACTGCCTACATTCGATATTTGCCCGCGCTTGATTCTATGGTCAAGAGCGTGATTATCTTTCCTAGATATCTATAATTTGCGAATTACGAGACAAAAACGGTCATACACTATTAAGTTGGACTGATTCATTGACGGACAATTCGTAGTCAAATTCAGTTTGTCCGATATCAGAGCGGTCACTGCGGTGAGTTTTGGGCCTAGATGTTTGGATATTCTCGGCATTTATGTATTATCGATATTCAGTTTTCGTATTTCACTTTTGATGCATGTAAGATAGGTCTCGTGTTATTTTATCCAGGAATCACAGCATTTTTTTGGTAACAGAAAATTGCTTTTGAAAACACAAATTAAAAATCAACAAGTTTGTCTACAAATATCATAACCAATGTAGGTATATCGTTATCCTACCCAACATTATATGTTTTTTCATTCAAAAGAAAATTACGGTAGTAGTTTTTTGGAGGTTAGTAAACTCTCTAATGATTATACCTCAATTTTGATTTTTACTTTTCATAGTTTCATCATATTATTGTATTGTCATCAACGCTCTGTTAAATTGTTAATGTATTGAACATATTCGCTTGTTTTTTCGCTTTCACATTATAAAGCTTTTTGGGTGTATCAATTTGTATATTGAATTTGTCAATCAGGGTTTGAGTGGCAGAACAGAGCCATCATCGAATGCCATCTGATCTTCGGCCTGTGATGAAATTTGATTTTTTTCCTTTTTTAATTATGGTTTTTGTAATATATTTGATGCTCAAATATCAATAAAGTCCTATTATTATTATTATATATTTTTTACTCGAATAACCGATTCGCTTTTTCAAAATGAAAGAAATGTTTACTTCTTTCAGTTCAATCAATCCACAATGAATATTTCATGGCAAAAGTCACTTTTTCCAGTTTGTGTGAGTTTTTTTATTCATCCAGTGTATTTGTCTCTATGGAAGATGGCCAAGGGAAAAGGAGGAATTAGTTCTGTTGGTTCAATTAAATATACTCATTTCCGTGGCTTCGGATTAAGTTCATCTTTCATATCTTGTTTATCAAGAAAATGATTTTTACATTATTATTCTTACACTGCTGGAGTGAAATGGTTAATTATGTAAGTTGGTTAAAACTTAGACTCTTAGTGAAATCTTGAATCGAGATCGCAAAAGAATTCGTATTGAATATCAGTTTCGATGGAATGATCGATTCATCAAAATTCATTTGCCCTAATCGAAAGAGCCCAGAATATAGATGACGACCACAACTTTCATCAACCACTCTCGCATTGCCATTTGAGTGAAGAAACAGTTAACTTCGCTTATTCCCACGCAACCGAGTTCAGCGATCTTGCTAGAATAATTTGATGTGACGTTAATGGAGCAAAAACACCTTGTGAGAACTGTATGCACGTCTTCTGACTGCTGAATAACTTTTCCCAGTGTAGGAGTTAAGGAAACCTGTAATATCTGTTTTCGATGGATTCTATTGGTTTCCACTGTCAATTCTGATGAGAGTGAGGAAGACCCTTCAAAAATCTGTTGCAGAAATGACTTCAAGATTCACTTATTTTGGAGATTCCCGAAGTCTTGATTGAATAGACATTATCGATACATGTAAAAGTATCATTTAGTATATGACAATAAAAGAAAATCCACCCATGTTTCACAACAATAAGATCTTCAGGTCTATAAGGTAACCTTATGCCTCAATAAAAAAGAAGTTTCTGAGAATGCTAGAAAATTATGATTGAGTATGAGACAAGAATTTAAAAAAATGTGGAAAATGTTCTAATGGAAATATATTTTCGAATTTGAACGAGGTTTTTAAAACAACCTTGCAATTAACCTCGGATGGTAACTCAGAGGACAGCATCTAATGAATTTCCGAATGGTGGACTCGAAACAATTCATTTCATTCAAGTTTCCTGACTATCTTATGAGAATTGAAATCAATCAATCAAAATCAATCAAAAATGTTTATTGTAACCACTATATCAAAGATACAATTATATACAGATTCATTTGAAATAATAAACATGAAATTCCACAAAGATTAATTTCCGCGTGTGGACCTAAATTCAACTATATTCTATCTATATAACATTATATCATCCTCAATAATTAAATCACAAAACTATACATATCTAAGAAACAAAACACTCAAGGTTATTTCTTATCATTATTCATTTTTCATATCTATAAAATTTTTTATAGCTATACGATCTTTTTCCTTAAAATCTTTTTTCAGCCTAATTGTGAACGTTTTTTTTATTTTTAGAATTCTTCACTGAAATGCGTTGTCTGTTCATTATTCTTGGATTCAAGAAAACAAAGCAGCGCTTCCAGAATTCCAACCATATTATGTGGTCTATTGTTTTCTATTGAACTTGAAATTTTTTATTAATTTTCTCTCAAAAATGTCATCACTTTTTTTGAAACATAGATAAATTGAAAAAAGTTATCATCGCAATGAAAAACATCTCCAATTTATAGGCTTACAAAACCTTCATCAGGCAGACTGAGAAGACGACTAAGATGAAATACCTGAGAGAAAAAATCGGTTTCGGTATATTATCGCCTCATCAGCATCCCATATTTCACAGAGACAACATCCTTATTCGTTTCTCATTGCTCTTTATATAAGGATCGGACATTTTTTCACATAGGCCATACGCCTATTTTTTTTTTACTTAGTTGGTCTTCTTTCCAGTTTCAGTGTTTTTATTGAGCTATAAACGCTCTTTTGTCAGTCTTTCTGACAGGAATTTTAAGTATCCTTTTTGTTTGATCGTTGCTATGTTCTATCTGTTCAAGTACTTTTTTTCTCTATAGTTGTAATTTTCTGTTCTTTCCTGAATTGTTTAATGCTGACATACCATGTGACACCAAGTGCTATTCTGATTGCTCTGATTAGAGTACTTTGAAGTTCTTTTTTCTTATAGCTTTCTACGTTATGCCAGATAAGTGTGTGCGGCATACGTTATGTTGGGAATGAGTATTGTTTTCATTATTTGAATCTTATTTTCCATTGACAGTTTGCTAATTCCATTGGGGAGAGACTATAAACATCCATGTAGTTGTCTTTTTCTTTTTCTGTTATCCCCCATTTGTTTGTTGAATTTATATACGGGATCTTGTATGATCCACATATATTTCGCACGATCTTTGGATGTCAATCGTGATGTTTTCAATTATTTTTATATATCTTGTCGATCCAAATACGATCCAAACGATTTTGTTTGCGTTCACCTTAATTCCCCATTTCCTGAAATATTCTAATATTGAGTGCATATCTCTCTCCACTTGGTTTCTCACGGCTTGAACAACATGCCTAAGAGGCATCTGAGTACCTTAATACATATGGCGACATCTACCACCGTCAAATCTTCTATTCTATCTTCACACTCTTCATGCTGAAAGCACAGCCTTGTGAGAATATACGAGTGGTCCTAAATCAGGGCCCCCATGCAAGTTTGCCCAAGTGATGAAACTCACTTGCAGAATCGAATCAACAACTATAAAATAGTGAACTCAAATCCCTCTCAATCCGCCTCTGACTGATACTAATCCAACACGTCGTTTCAGTTTCAAGTTTTCATCTCATCTTTGTTCCGGGCAAATGTTACGTGTTATCATATTATCTATTGTTTCATTCATGGTACAGCTTCAGACCTGTTGTTTTCTGGTCTATGATACCGTGAATGAAACGGAGGTATTATTTTACTTTGGCTTCGATGTCTGTATCAGTTCTTTTTCAACCCGTTATGATTACATATTTCCTCGTCACTTTTTTCATTGTGGGTTGTGATTTTTACTTGTTACTGCTCTAATAAGGAAACTGGATGAAACTGTTCATGGTTAATGTATATAATTTATATAAGATGGAATTGTGGTTGCTCTGGCCGATCAACAGATGGATGATTCTGGGTGGCTAGCAATCCAATGGGTTGGTTCAGTTCATTCATATATACTCAGTTATTAATAACATTTGTGTTGATGTGCAGATTTGTGTAATAACACTCAACTTTACCTATATTATTTTTAAAAATTTCCGATTCAAGTGTCAAATTTTCATTGACATATATTTCGAAAGGAATTGATAATATACCTATTCGGAATGATATCTGGGTTTGTTCATTGGGACTCATCACTGCCTATACATTTTGGAACATCTGATCCTTGTTCAGTTTCTTTTTCATTATGGGTATTCAAGTATCACTGTTTGAATTATTATACAGGGTGTCCCGAAAAGACCACGTCAAACAAAAAGGGGATGTAAATCAGAATGTGCTCTACCTGATGTGAACAAATCTTTCATATGAAAGTCTCGCAGTTTTCGAGATATTTGATTTTTCATAAAAATGTTCCATTTTGTCACCTCAAATACTTTATCTTATGCCATAGGTACAATTTAATACTTTTCGAATCCGTTTTTTTGCGTGAATATAGTTGAATGATTGCTTTATGCACTGAAAAAAAGCATAAAATCTCATGCAGGGATTTTGAAAAAAATGTTTAAATTTTTTTAGGAGAAAGTGTTTTTTGAACCGAATTCGATTTGTGTATATAGTGTAAAAAAAGCACTGGATCATTCTGCAAATTACGTTGAAAAGTTGCCTATTTTGTGAGGATTTCGAAAGGTTAAATACAGGTGATAACCCCCTTCAGAAAATAGGTATTCGAATGTTTAGCGAAAATTTATAATTTCTTCGAAAATCTGATTTTGTTACCCTTTTCAAGAAACCTTTCATTTTGCACATTCTGCTGTAACTTATTGAATAATTCGATTGAAAAATGTTATTAAGACCTTTAATTACTCACGAAGTGAAATAATTCATCAATTGCAATGATTTGCGCACTGTAACTTCAATATCGACAAGTCTATTGTAAAGTCATTTAATGAAAATCAAAACAATGAACAATGTGGTGGGAAGATAATTCAGAAAAAAATGTTCAAAATGATCATCCCTTTTGCGAATACATGCCCTGTTTCTAAAGAGAAATTATATTTTTAAAGCATTCAAATACAAAAGCGATTCCTTAGTTTTGCTTCATCTCTTATAATATTGGAATGAATTTCATTTTTCAGACAACCTCAATTAAAAAAATCCAAAGGATTAAGGTCTGGTGGACGAGGAGGCCACAAAATTTAACCTCCCCTTCTGATACACCAGTGAGGATATGTGTGGTTCAGATATTACCTATAGTTACTACTGATAGTGTGCTGGACACCTGTCGAATGTAAACCACAGATAACGTCGCATTTTCAGTGGTGCAACTTCCTCGAGTAAGGGTACATTATTCCTAAAAAAAATCCAAATTGTTGGTGCCGTTTCGTAATTGCGGCAATTCTGTCGGTCCGAGTATTTGGATGAACTGTTTGCTATGAAAGATTTTTTGTTGGATTCTTCTACGGCGGGGTTGACATAAAATACATTAAAACTCTGAAAAATTTGATGAAATGGAAAAAAAATAGGAAATAATTTTCCATCTTGCGAATAACGCCAATAGGTGTCGCTACGGTACATTTTCTAATAATATTAACACATCTGTGTCCATGTGTTATTACTACTATCTTTCTTCCGAACACTACAGATTTTATAACAAAATGTTCTGAACAAACCCCCATTCTACAATAATTATTACCATTAGATGGCAGATAGTTATCTATATCTTTCATGGCAATGTAAACAATTACTGAGTATTTTGAGTTGCCTAAATGCCGAATTAAGACATTGACATTTTTTATCGAACACACAAAAATACAATGGGTGTTTCCAAATGACTTCACTTGGAGCAGATATAATAAAAGGACGAGGATTCAATCCAACATTCAAGGTAAGAATATAATATCAACATTAATGTTTTCAAATCACTTATTTTGTCTTCCCTTTATGCTATTTATATCCAAGGTTCTCCATCGAATTGGATCATTACAATCACTTGAAGATGCACATAATAAATTCCTCCAAATTTACTTCATATAGGCAATATGGATGATCAACTTGATCAACGTCAATCAATTAATGCCGATGTGAGAAGAATAATTCTTCAAGATCTACAGCAACTACTTCATGAACATCATGCATTGGTTCGATTGTTTGAAACTGCTTTGGAATGTATGCCAAGTGACGATCACAAGGTTGTGATTAGAGCAGATAAACGACCTGTTGGAGCACATGTCTCCAATTCAACACCCCTATAATAGACGAAGTGGCAATTGTGATTGTAGGCGAAAACTTAGAAACGCGTGATATTGTTCGTTACGCGTGGCAATACCGGAGAATTGCAACGAATATATGAATACCCGCTAATGCTTTGGAGAGGTGATGATTGATATTACTTCAATATCAAGATGATAAATCCATTGAATGGTGATACCTTTATTAAAATTTAAAATCTCTACTTAATACAAATTTGAAGTATTTGATTTTAGGCCAAGAAACCACCATGAAAGTGAGCTCGATGAATTATTATTTATTCCATTTAATGGTTCGTTAAAATGCTGATATCTATTTGCTGAGATTTCGTCGATTGTTGCAGCAGTAATTTGTGGACATGTATTGTGAAACTAGCTGACCGGGCAGATTTCGTACTTCCTCGATCGATAAATAAAAACTTCAATATTATAATAAATTATGGTATAATGTTGGCCAAGAAGTGGTTTGAATAATTTCCTATTCCAGAAACCAAATAGCGTTAGAGGTAAAGAGGGAACTTTTTTTAATATTTTATCGATTAACGCAGTACGAAGTCTGCCGGGTCAGCTAGTATAAGATGAAAATAATAAGGAAAGACACTCATATAGATATAAGTAAAAAGGCAGGTTAATATGAGATTGAATTTTGTGACGACAGATGTGATTAAAACTTCAAATTAGGCCTCCACATCCAGAGAACGTAGCCGGTCCGGTGCAGAAGGTGTCGGTCGCATTAATAATGTCTGTGAATGGTCCCAGGTACTTACTTAAAGTTCATTCCCGGACAATATGCTCTACAGTTTGTTGATCAGCTGTTTAGCGAAACTAAACATTCGAATTTTTTTTTTTTTTTTTGAAGAGAGTTATCACTTGTATTTTACCTTTTCGAAATCCTCACAGAGTTGGCATCTTTTCAACGTAATTTGCAGAAAACGTGCAGTGCTTTCTTTAACACCATCTCAGAACGAATCCGGTACAAAATATACTTTCTTCAAAACGGGAACTTTAAACATTTTTTTTCAGAATCCCTGCATGAGATTTTGTGGTCTTTTTCAGTGCATAAATTGAAACATTCATGCAACTATATTTATGCAAGAAAACGGATTCGAAAAGTATTGAATTGCACCTATGGTATGAGAGAACGTAATTGAAGTGAAAAAATTCAACATTTTTATAAAACATGAAAAATCTCGAAAACTGTGACACTTTCATAAGAAAGAAGAAGATTTTTTCACATCAGATATAGAGCACATTCTAATCTAGGTACATTCCGTTTTTGTTTGTCGTGGTCTTTTCGGGACACCCGGTACATGTATATGTTTTTTTGAGTTCATAGGTTTACCGCAATTCATATTTTTGTTCAATTATAATGATAAAAATATCTCTCTGTCGAAGCAATCATCATTACCATCAAGGTATTGGAGGACATTCTTGATGAGGATATAACTTCAACCGAGTAATTCTGAAAGCTATTTTGTGTTTCCGAATATAGAACGAAAGCTATAGTTCCGTCTTTCAGAATTATCTTCCTTATTCCTACTCCTCACACTATTTTCATCGTTCAGGTACAGTTAGGTGATAGATACTTATTACTATACTCTCAAATTTGCCCTCATCGATCTTCATGACAGGAAGCAGATATCTGCCATTTAGAGGATTTAATTTGTTGGCCATGACGTACATACAGCTAATTATACAATTATATACACGCATCATATAACAAGGTGGGGTGATTGGAAAGCACGAAAAAATAAAGTGAAGATGCACGAGATGGTTCTAGGTCTTGAACATCTCGTTGCGCTTGGCTAGTAAATCATAACACACGACCGGATGGGAGATTGTATGAAGAGTACATTAAACGATTTAATAGAAATCATGCCTGCAATTCGCAGACCAGAACGTCCAGAGTTATGTCATGTCATTTGGCAGTGGCGTAGAATAATGAAGGAGAACTTGTATTGATAAGGAGTTGCTGATAAAAAAACTTATCATGTGTAAATACATAATGAATCGTCGTCTACTAGACGACCTTCGGGTTAAATCATAGATAATTCGCAAAGTCCGTTTTTTTTTTAAATGAAAGCCTGAAGAATTTCTCCGAAGGAGAATGTTGTAAGATAAAGTACAAAAAACTAAACTGTAATATATGGAGAGTGTTCCTGAATTCATGCGGCAAAATTCAGCAGGTGGATGATCGTATGAAATTAAGATGAGTCTCTTCTCTAACAAAATTTCCTCAGACCACCTCTTTTCGAGATATTGCCCTTAATCGGTGATGATTAAAATTTTTCTTCGAAATCCTTGAGACGTTCATATATTTTGGCTAGAAGTGGTCATTTTCAGCATTTTACATCTTCACTGTTTTCCACTCAATTGATTTAAATAATTACAAAATATGGTTATTCTCTTCAGTTATTGGTTTTGGAGGTAAATTCAAAAATAAAAAAAAAATTGAATGCTAATTTGCAGTTTCGTTTCATGAAATTTTATCTCGAAAAAAAATTCTGATATGAAATAAAAACAGGTTGCTAATTTCACCCCTAACAGGAATATTGAGAAAAAATCCGCGATTAGTTCTTTGCGAGTGCACGGAAATTAGAAAATTTCAAGTTTCTAGCTTTACTGGAATTTTAGAAAAAAATAAATTCCTAATTTTAGTCACCACTTTTGAGTGTAATATCTCGGAAAGGGGTGGGCTGAGAACATTTTGTTTTAATCTAATTTCATCCCAACATTTAAGTCCTGAATTTAGTTGCACGAATTTATTAACATCCTGTATATATATATATATATATATATATATATATATATATATATATATTGATCAACGCTGATAAGAGAAGCCAGTGTCTTACTCTACCTATAGCAAAAAATGTGTTTTTCAATCTACTTCAGTCAGAATCAATGTGATTGAATCATCTTAAATAGTTATACAGGGAAATTCCAAGAAATTTTACAACCTTCAGATGTGATGACTTTATCTAGATGGCAGAAACAAGTATCATACTACATTTGCCAACTGAAAATGAATACATTCTGTATTTTCGATCCTACTTACAAGATTATTTGTATGGCACCATTTCACAAAACAATCAAGTTAAAAGTGGCACAATATTTGGAGCTTTCGTGTATTCAGCATTTAAACACAACTTTGAAAATGTTGGTAAATCTTTTCGTGAAGAGAATCTGAACAACTCATATCTCAGACTTGAAGGAGGTCATTGATGAAATGATGAAAAGAGAATAACATTGGTCTTAGGACATATCCCTGCGGTACTCCTAATTCCAAAGAATCCTTGACTTTGAAATTCGATTATATAAGTGATTTTATCTCAGGAAATTTGAAATCAACCTGAACGCTGCTTTCTGCAAACTAAAATCTTATCACTCCATTAAAAAAAAATTCTGGCATGGATCTACCTACATTGTTTTTGAAATAATTTCGATAAAGATCCATGAAGGACAATTTGATTGGAAATCATTTGTATCTTTTTCAGTATGAGTTCGATACTATAAGAAACTCTCGTATAATGAAACCTGAGAAAACTATAAAGAAACGAGAATTTGAAAAAAGTTCATCTAGTTCGAAAACTCAATAAATGTTTGTGATGATTTCTTTCCTTAGTTGGAGAAAAATTTGTCCCATATTGACTGTCAAATGAATATTCATGAATTTTTTCGATATCTGAGTGTAAGAGATCAAACAAAGAAATTTATTCACGTAAGAAATGCTACGAGAAGGAACAATAAAAAAAATTGATGTCGAGGGCAAGAGATGCCATAAATCCTTGCATACTTGTACCAAATGCAGTTTTATGAATTTCCTACAGTGAACACTCCAAACCACTAACCATTAAAAAAAATTCATAGATACTTGAGCACCTTCACAAAAAATTTACTATACCGAGACTCAGATGTCAACTACACCACTGTTCACTGTTAGTTGTTTTTCGAGACCTAAAAACAAGGGAATTACGTCCCAGTGATCACCCACTGTTCTCCTTCTTGGCCATGGTCCTGTGCTTGATGCCAGACGATGCCATGGATTCATTCATGGTTCCATAGGCTTGCCTCTTCCTCCACATCCGGATGGACATAGTTATAATGGCACTCATTCATAACAATTCACCCGGCAATCTGATGAATGTCTGCCCTCTCGACCATGAAGAAACATTAACACTTAACACGTGTTCTTCGGAATTATGACAGTCAACAGCTAGTAATATTGAGAACGTTGTTTATCTCGACAGGGCAAGTGTTGGTTATAGAAATATTTCAAATATTTACAGCTAATTATCTCGTTTAGAGCTTTCTTGGTAGAAACTAGAAACTGCAATTAAGAGCAGATTCTTCTAACTACATGATAGGTGAAAGTTATTATACTAATTCTGTGCAATATGCTTCCACATGAGAGAACTTTTTTGTTTTGTTATAATTTGAAGTCGAATTGTTGAAAAGATGGTAGTTCAACAGAGACTAAATATGACTTAAATGGCCCAATATGTTAAAAAAAAAGTATGTTCATTATTTCAGTTAATAGATTCGTTATACCACGATGGTATTGATTTTTCATTATGCAACAAAATCCAATATGGTTTTTTTATTTTTTCCCTTATAGGCCAAACAAATTAGAGTTTTGCCTGGAAATAATTGGTGAAGTATGAGAAACTGTTTCAATAATTTATATAGGCCTCTGATATGCGAAGTTCGAGTTTTGCCTCATTTTCCTAGAGGAGCCTATGTCGTGACGTTCGAAAAACCTCTCAATTTTCGGACTATTTAAAGTTTTTCTCTAATAGCTCCTAAACTAAGCAGTTTATCAAAATCTTTGCGACATTCAAAAGTATTCAGCATTCAATTCTGCTTCCAAAATGTACATCATATTTTGAACAAGTAAGGCCCATGAGTGCGTGGTTATTGTTGGGGAGGACACTGACCTTCTTGAAATTTAGACTGCACTAGCCTCTATGTGTACCAACATTTTTTTTACTAAAGCCTGGCAAGGGTAAGCAAGACGACATTGGGTATTCTTCCTTGCACTACAAGTTCTCCTTTGTTTCGAAAAACAACATATTACTCCTTCATGTTGTTTTAAGTGGCTGCAACACTAGATCATCATTTTTGGTAAAAGACAACTGAAATTCCTAAGGACGTTGGAAATCGAATAAATCAATAATAATAATAACCGTGGGACTCATAAACTCCTAACTAACAAAACGACTAATTACTAACTATATAGTATCGTATGATTCTATAGTATCATACGTAGAATGATATGATACCCCGTTCTTTTTTTACCTCAGCTTAGGTACTTTTTGTTTCAACTTTTTTGTATTATTTTGGCTCTCTTTTTCATAAGAATATATATATATATATATATATATATATATATATATATATACCTCTTTCCCGAAACTGAGGGTAGACTGGCGGCGATCCAAGATCAAGTGGTCCCCACAAGATCTTATCAGAAGAATATAACAGGGAGGAATCTTAGAAGCGACAAATGCCGTAAATGCTCTCAGGCACCAGAGACTATTCAGCACGTCACGTCGTCTTGCCCCGTCCTCGCTCCTAGAGAGTACACCGATCGACATAACGCTATGGCAAGAGCATTTCATCAGGCCATCTCCCTGAAATACGGATTAATTAAGAACAAGAAGAAGATACACGAATACTCACCAAAAGAGGTTCAGGAGAACGATGAGGTGAAGGTGTACTGGGACCATCCGCTCATTACTGACCGGCCAATCGCACACAACCGGCCTGACATTGTTATATTCAAAAAAATGGAAAGAGAAGCATTTGTAGTGGATATCACCGTTCCTGCTGATGACAATGTAGAAAGAGCGTACACCGAGAAAATAGTAAAGTATCAAGATCTGACTTTCGAGTTAAAAGAACTATATAGACTTACCCAAATAACAATACTTCCACTGGTCATCACTACAAATGGCTTGGTGGAGGTTCATCTCCAGGAAAACACGAAGAAGCTCGGGCTTGAGGAGAGATTAATCGAGGACGCGCAAAGGGAGGTGATTCTGTGGACCACCAGGATTGTTCGAAGATTCTTACTGAGCGAATGAAAAATGTCTTGTTCTTGAGGAACCGGCATCATCATGGCCAAGCCCTGAAAGGTGAAGGAAAAAAAAAAAAATATACTAACTATGAACAATATATTATTACCTGCTTCAGTTGGAGTCAAAGAGCCAAGATTAAATGAAGTTTTGGTTAAAATTTGTCAAACATCTTGTACCGCAATACATTTAATTGCTTGAAATGTCTTTGAATGGCTGCTATGCATTTTTTCGCTGCTTCGTCGACCTTATCGGCATTAGATTTGCTAAACAATTCTGCTGCTTTTAGTAGGTTTGAGTTGATTTCCATCGTCTTTAGGAATTTCATTTTTCCTTTACCGGAAAATGATGACGTAGTGTTGCAGCCATTAAAAGCATAAAGGAATAATATGTTGTTTTTCGAAATAGAGGAAAACTTGTAGTCCAAGGGAGAATAGACAACATCGTGTTGCTTGCCTTTGCCAGGCCCTAGTAAAAAAGTATTGGTACAGGTACACATAGGGGCTGAAGCAGTCAAAATTACTAGAAGGTCAAGGTCAGTGTCTTTCCTAATAATATCCACTCTCATGAGACTGCTGAGCAACTTCAACAGCACTAGCTACGATTAAATGATCAGCAGGATCAGCTACTGCGCGATTTCACATTGTGGTTTAGAGGGATGGGGTTAGGTTTTCATTACAATAATAATAATAATAATAATAATAATAAACGTCTTTATTAGATAGATGCATAATACTCTACCCGGAGGCGAAGTCTAGCACAGCTATTCAACTTAATCCCCCAGGCAGAGAAGGAAAAACAAACAAAAATATGATGGTCTACAACTCTCATTTTCTGAAATTTCGTTATAAAGCGATATTTTACGTTTTATAGTAAAAAAATGTGTTTTTTCAAAAAGTGTAAAAATCATTTCTATAAAACTATTTGTTCTAAATGAAATTTCGTAGTACTTTCTAGAAGCAGAATTCAATGCTGAACGCTTTTTAATATAACATTTGATGAAACTACTGGCAACATTGTAATGAAATCTTATGCGAATATACATCTAATGAATGTGTTTTGATGTCTGCCCCTCATAGGGAGCACTAGTTACACGGTTCATACCAAGTTGTTCTGAACATAACTATTTTGATATTAGGTCCACTAGCGAGTCTACTAGGCTAAATTTCAAGCGATCTTATACATCATTCAATTTCACACCAAAAAGGTACTCCTGATGAAACTCGAAACTGTGCGCCATTTTCGGAATATTTTGATTTGAAAATTATGGAGGAATAATCGATGCTGGTATTAAAATAATGATGAATGTATTTATTGAGAAAAAAAATCACATGAAAATTTCAAAAAAGGCTGAAAACATTGAAAAAATTTAATTAGACTAAGTGTTAAAATGTCGTCCGT
This sequence comes from Hippodamia convergens, assembly GCA_038502775.1. Taxonomy (NCBI): domain Eukaryota; kingdom Metazoa; phylum Arthropoda; class Insecta; order Coleoptera; family Coccinellidae; genus Hippodamia; species Hippodamia convergens. The sequence goes on from CM076608.1 coordinate 58,558,486, forward strand.
TTTCACAAATACACAAATCCTTCAATTCTTGGGGTGAATTTACCCCTATTGCATAAATGCAGCAAGATATTGTTAGACAATGAAAAAATTGAAGGGACCTATCCAAAATAAAAGAAGGGGTCTGTTAACAAGAGGATTCTCCTGATACCCGACAACGCCAGACCTCACACGGCCAATGTCACGAACCAATTTTGGATATTATCGTTTGAACCACTCCACGTATTCCGCCTGCTGACGCCTTCAGATTACCATTTGTTCAGTTCCCTGCTGGAGAAGCACATGGATAGAAAGGAAGTTTCAACTGACGAGTAAGTGAAGGGGGCAGTCGACAAGTGGACAAAAGAGGTGACATTGAAAGAGGTATATTGATGTTTCTACCTAATTCTTTTTAATTAAAATTTTCATGAAGCCAACAAATATCGATTATATTTACTTTCTGGGCACGCCTCGTACATTGCAACAAAATGGCGAATGCGCGAAATTTGAATTTCATTCCCATGGACATTGTAGTCATTGTACGCCATCAGCTTTTCTATATGTTTTGCCTTCTACAATATAAAAACGTATTTTAAATTACTTTTATCATGTTTTCATTAATGAACTATAATAGGTATGATTTATAGTACTCTCTCACCCACTCACTGTCAAAAAGTAGTAACTACTTTGTTATTTCAACTGGCACACCCTGTATATTATTTCTTTCCATTTCGCTTCTTATTTTTCTTAAACTTATGAAGAATGAGCGAATGTATTATTATCAACAAACAAAAAATTGTCAGATCTACAAATGTCATGGCTATCTACGATGTGTGTTTTGGTAATTTTTAGCTGATGAACATCGACAACAAATCATAGCAATCCACTGAGGTTAGTATGTATGAATCGCTCATTTTGATCTTTCTTTGGTTATAAGTTTCAGGAGGTTCGCAACTATAAAACGTGGGCAACTAGAAAGTTTCAGTTCAACCCAGAATCTTACAATCTAGGTATAGAAATGTGATTTATCATTTGAAATTAAATTCAATTTTATTTCAGTAATTCTTAAAATATACAGGGCATCACATTTGAAAAAATGTACTCTCAACCGTTTTTTTATGTCTCGATAAACCATCGAATTTTGAATGACCCTGTATGAAAAGAAGCGTATTTTGTAACACCAGCATGATCCATAAAATTTTAGCATTCTGCATATGAAACTTAAGCTTCCTAAGATTTATAGTATGGAAGTTATAGATGTTAAAATAAAGCTATTAGAGTAAGATCCCAGGGCCCCCAGACGTTACTTATTTTTGAAGTAACGAATTTTACAGTATGGACAGTTTTATATGTGTTTAATAGTGCGTGCATATTTGCTAGCTTGGCTAGGCGGCCCGTTCACAGGTAGCAGGTAGAAAAGGTAGTCGAAAACATACTGAACTTTTCTTAAATTCGAAGAACTGATTTTTATATATGTCACGCAGAATATTATAAAAAATGAATATTTCATATTGCCAGACCGTTTCCGTGGGCCCTCCCAGACGCTTTAAAATTCAATTAAAAAAATCACAATTATTATAGAAACATTGTTGCGATATGGCCAGATTCATCACTTTTGTTAAATTCTAAGCACTGATTTTCATATCTGCCACGCAGAATATTATAAAAAAATAATATTTCATATTGCCAGACCGTTTCCGTGGGCCTCAAATTCCTGCCAGACGCTTTAAATTTCAATAAAAAAATCAAAACCGCAGCTTTGAAAATATTTTAGGTCGATAGAGCATCTGTTCTTGTTCAAGAATTTTCAATGAATTCTTGTTTTCTGTTCTCCGTAAACGTCCAAAGTACCATCGACCGTGGATCACCCTGTTTAATGAACTGTACACTTTAGGACATTCTCATCTTCATCAGATTTCACTGGATAATTACTCTTATTTGCACCATCCGTGGATTAATTTTACCAAAGTTTTTTTTTTATATGTAGTGTATTTCTAGGCGTTTCTGAAAATTTATGACACAACAATTTAAAGTAAGAGGGAAACTTTTTCTTTGAGTGTTTGAACTCTGAATTTTATAGTTCAATTCAGTATGAATGATATTTGACTTCATTTATTTTCTCTGCTCTTGCCTTCCTAATTTTTTCTGATCAGGATTTTGGTTCTGTCAGAATTACAAACATCATCAAAGTGTCGTTTCGGAAACAGTTTCATTGTTGTTTTTCAACGGAAGAATGGAGAAATGTCACGCAGTATTTATAAAGTTTCAGCCTATTCTGTAAACCGTTTCAATATTTTACTACAAGTCGCCGCAATAAGAGATAGCATTGTTTTTCGACTGAAGATTTATCCTTGAGGCTTAATGTCTTATGCACCTTGTGAAAAACCTCTACGCGGCTGATGCAGGAATGCAAATTAAACTATTGAACCTATTCTGTTCAACTGCAGTAACCTAAATGAGATAAGGACAACACACTTAGCAAACCCAACATCTACTATTCCTATGGTAAGAGAGACTTCCCTATCGTCCTACCTATTTTTTGTCTGCATGTCTTAACATTTGAATCTATATTCTGCATTGGGATGAACAATAGGCCACTAGGCCTAAGTTCAGCCCAAAGGAGGCATCGGAAGAACAAGAACAAAATGAGTGCACACCTACATCAGAAGAAAATTGACAAAATTTACTTGTCATTTGAGACTGTCAGTTAACTGTTCTCCTTCAAGGCATGTTGGAAAAGCTTGGATTCCTAAGTTTCTGATAGTCGAGTTAGTTTTGGGTGCTTTTTAATTCTAACTGTGAATCGACATTTCGTCTCAACAATGTAGAATCTTCACACTTAAGGTAAGTGGTATCTGGTCAAAAAACCTTTCATTCGTTAGTCACAATTATAGGGTCATATCGATTTCTGAAGCACTTCTCACTTGACCTATTACCAAACTCCCTTATCTTTTCCGATAACTCCATATCGTTGTGTTGTTATAATGTTGTTGTTATACCTCAGTCAAGTATCTCTTTATTTTCTGGGTCCTTCAAGTATACTGCTCTACAAGAGTTGGGGATATATCGTATTCAATCAGATCAACGGCTTCGATTTGAAACGGGTTTTCTGAAGATGCCAAGACGTAAATTATCAAACGCTGAGGCTAATCTTCTTCTTCTATTGGTGCCTATCCTCTGTGGATGTTGGCAATCACGTCAGTCCACATTACCCTGCTTACAGCTGTCCTGAATATTTGAATGGTAGTCATCCTTGTACATTGCCCGATATTCTGCATCCATGATCTTCGTTGGCGCTCTGGAGACCGTCTTCCTTCTATCTTGCCTTGTAAAATCAGTTGAAGCAGTTGGTATTTTTCATTACGTAATACATGTCCCAGATATAACACTTTCCTGATTTTAATACACTGCAGTATTTCCAGATCCTTCTGCATCCGTTGCATAACAGTATCTTCCTGACATGGTAGATGTACGAAATCCTGAGCATTCGGCGGTAGTACCACATTTCGAAGGCTTCCAATCTCTTGCATGTTGCCTCTGTTAGTGTCCAGGCTTCCACTCCATAAAGAAGAGTGGAAAATACATAGCATCTCAAGACTCGTGCTCTCAAGTGAATATTGAGATGCATATGGCATAATATTTTTCTGAGTCGATTGAAAACTGCTCTCGCCTTCTCTATGCGGCATTTTATCTCTTGTGAGTGGTTCCATTCCCCGTTCAGATTGCATCCCAGGTATGTTATAAATAAATAAATAAATAAATAAATAAATAAATAAATAAATAAATAAGTTCAGTTCAGTTTCATGCCGTACCTTTCACATGCTCCGACAACACGGTTGATCAGTGTTTGCAGCCCCTCCGCACTATCAGCTAAAAGTACAGTGTCATCTGCATATTGTAGGTTGTTGATTACTCGACCATTAACTTTTACGCCTTCATCCATTCCGCTGAGAGCCTCCTTGAACAGCATCTCCGAGTAGGCGTTGAATAAAGCCGGTGATAGAATGCACTTCTGACGAACTCCTCGTTTAACATTGAATTTCTGGGTATTGTGGTTGTCTATCCTTACAGTTGCCTTCTGCTGTAAGTACAGATTTCGAATAAGTTGTAAATCTTTATCATCGATGCCTGAGTTCTTCAATATCTGAAACAGTTTGTTATGATGTACTCTGTCGAATGCTTTCTCAAAATCGATAAAATTTGCGTATACTTTGCAGTTCACGTCTTTAGCCCTCTGTATCAGAGCCTGAATGGAGAAGAGAGCCTCACGTGTGCCAAATCCACCTCTGAAGCCAAACTGGACGTCGCTTGTATTTTCTTCGAGCTTTCTATAATTTCGAGAGTGTAAAATATTGAGGAGGATTTTGAGGGCATGGCTCATTAAGCTTATAATCCTGTAGTCTGAGCATTTGTTGGCATTTGCTTTCTTAGGAAGAGGTATGAAGTTAGAAAGTTCTCCTGTTTCAGAAATTTTGTTGAGTAGTCGGGTAAGAATTTTATGTTAGTCGGTTTCGAATAGTTTTAATAGTTCACTATGGATATTATCTGGACCAGGTGCCTTATTGTTTTTTAGACGCTTCAACGCGTGTTTTACTTCGCTAGGTGTTATCTTCGGTCCTGAAAATCCTGATACGACGTCTATTTGTTCTTTTTCCTCGAATAGCTCTTCCATATATTCTTTCCACCTTTCGAGTATGCTTTCAGTATCACAAAGAAGGTTGTTGTTTTTGTCCATTTGTCCAGTATGAAGTTATTATTTCGTGACTTTTTGATTCCTGCTACTGCTTCAATTTTTTTATGTAGGTTGAAAGTATCATGTTTACGTTTTGAAGATTCGATTTCCAAGCACTCACCCTGCAGCCATAACTCCTTTGCTTCTTTGATCTTCTTGTTAATTATTTTATTGATTTGTTTGTAGGCTCTTTCGTTTTTATTTCTATGCTTTCTCCGTTCTTCCATCAACTTCAGTATGTCTTCAGTCATCCACGCCTTTCTTTTGGCAGTACTTTCTGCCTTCAGTTTATTGTCAACTACATAACCAAAGGCATCCTTCATCTTATTCTACATTTCTTCGATTTCTATGTTTTCCTGGTCTATTTCCATGGCTATGCTGTTCATTTGAGCCTTTCTTTTTTAAACATTTTCTGCTTCAACTTTATCCTGCTCAACAACAAATTGTGATCTGACGGAACATCCGCTCCTGGATAAGTTTTTGTGGTTTTTACAGAGTTTCGATACTTTTATTTATGATAGTATAGTCAATTTGATTTCTGGTGACTTTTTGCGGACTGTCAGCTGAGGGTGGCCTAACTCAGGTTGTTGTAGCGGAAATGCTCCAAGCGAGGCTCCAAGTCAGCTAAAGTGTGATATCTCGACTTTGGAATAGGTTCAGGGAGACAGGTTCCGTGTTGGAGAGGCCAAGGCTTGGTGGGCGACGAAAAACAACACCTGCTCATGATCGCCTCATCACCGTTTCTGCGAGAAGAAAGCCTACATCTACGTGTAGAATGCTATTCTTCAAAATGCAGATGGGGTCCAAGTTTCCATCGAAACCATCAGACGACGTTTGAAAGAGGTGAATCTAGGTTCTAGAAGTTCATTAAGAGGAGTTCCATTAACACGTAACCAAAAGCGTCAAAGACTGGAATGGGCAACATATCGATTGGAAGGAACAATGGCGTAGTGTCCTTTTCACTGATGAATCCAGATATAGACGATTTTCAGATTCTCGAAGAATAAGAACAATCCCACGCATACCCCGTAATCGTAGCTATGTTCAAGAAGTCCATCCATTATTCCGAGGGGGTAGTGTTATGATATGGGCAGGGATATGTTTCAACGGACGCACCAGTGGCGTAACGTACACCCCCCCAGCCACCCCCGTTGGGGGGGGGGCGCGGGGTCTGGGGGCCCGGTTGTTGAACATTTTATTTAATTTTTTCTTTATCTTTTTAAGAACTAATTGATGGAAAAAACTAATTATCTGCTAATTAATTAAAATTATTAGAGAAATTGTCGATGTATCAGGCTTATCAGACAGCAAAGATTTATAAATTTTTGATATGATTACTCATATTGAGTCTAACTAAGTCTGAAAATCTTATCTTATAAATGTGATTTACAACGAAATTTTCAAAGTATATATCGGTTTAAATCAATGCAGTTCGTTTCTTGGATATAATAATGCACTACTGAAAGAAATTAAAAGATCAAAATGAAATCGAAATTTTGTTTGTAGCGTCAGTAGTTTTTGTGTGATATTAGAAAAACCAACAACAAGAAAATTTCAAACTTTTTCAAGTTTCGTTTTTTTGTTCTCGGGTTTGGGAACATTTTTTTTTTTGCTTAACCGCTATGATATTCATGCAGCTTTAATTCCTGTTTTTTAGATCTTCATACGTCCTTTTGTCTTTGATTTTTGATATCTCAGCAACCATCAATGGACGTAACAGTTATGCAACTGTTGCGGAATCGTCCGGTGCCACATGCGGTGCAAACTCAACACGCTTTGAATTTATTTATATTATTCCGGTAGCTGAATTTTCGTCCGGTGAATGAGGCCAATGATCACAGAGAAAGTTTCCGGTTAGTTTCAAGAACCAGAATTAACTCCCTTCAAGTGCTTTTTATTGTTTTTCCGAGAATATTTTTTTCTCTTTTTCACAAGAATTTGTAAATGCAACGAAAAGAAGGCTTCTTGTGTTTTTCAGAAAACCATGCGCTGGATCAAACATAGTGAGAAAACCAATAATGTAAAGTGTGTTTTCTAGAGTTCAATATGTTGACAAAAACCCTACGAAGAACCAAATCAATCCATCCAGTCAATTTTTCGTTTCACTCGATCGAATTTTCGAAAAAATTGAAGGATCATCATTTTTGCTCTGAAAAGCTCATTTTCTTCGAAAAAATTTCGAGCTCCCACAATTTCATCGCAGATAGTGCTTTGATTTCCAAGAAAAGAGTTACAGCCGGCATTAGCATTATACAAAGCGTTACTACCATGTGTGGAGTTTGGGCGGTCGGATTTCCGCTTCTGTGTTTTTGTTTGAAGCGTTGAGGTTTCGAAAAAAAACCGTTTAATGTATTAATGAAAAGTAAAGAAAAACAATATACGAAAAGCGTGCGAAACAGGACGTATTAACTTTTTGCGTAAAAATCAATTATAATATAATAATGAAATGCAACGACATAAATGAGTTGAAAATTATTAGTTCTTCATCTTTGCTAAAGTTCTTCCGAAAAACAAAGAAAAGATTGGCTTTTTGATAGGGATGGGGCCCGGTAGCAATCGTTGGGGAAGGGGCCTGGCTGGGAAACGTTACGCCACTGGGGCGCACAGATATGACCTCCTTACACCATAGGGAGCATGCCATTGACAATGTTTTGCCAAATTTTCACGCTGCTATTGGTGAAACTTTTTAATTTCCAAACGATAACGCTAGACCGCACCGTTCAGCCATAGTTGAGAATGCGCGCGACGAGCTTGGTATTCCACATTGACCAATACCTCCGCACTCACCAGATTTGAATTTCATAGAACATGCATGGGATATGCTCTAAAGAGGATTAGATAATCATCAACCTACCCTTAATATGAATTTTCATCACAAAATCTCATGTGAACTATATTTTTTGCAATTCGAGTCAATATCCCTAACTCATGTGGATTAGTTTATTATCTCAGGGTACTCATCTGTTCTACCTCGTTTTTGATCTGAATTAAAGCATATATTTTTATTCATCGGTTGTATGTATGAGCATCTTGCTACACCCAACTCGTTACATACATTATGGTTGGAATCGAACTGAAGATATTGTCACGTGTTCAAGGAGTGCGGTTCAAGGAGATAATTCTTTTCTCAAAACTCTTCACTTCTTCAGAGGTGCGTTCGATTGGAAACATAAGGAGAAGCTGAAAATAAGTAAATGAATATTGATGCAGCATTTTGTCAGTAACTCTTCGTAACATATTTTTGATCGAATACTAATAAAACGATCCTTTTTTATGCTTTTTCGTCCATTCAACACCATCACCCACTGTTTGATTACTCAACGTTATTAGGTACGTTGAAAGGGCAATATTAGGAGAGAAATTGATGGTTTCACTTATTTGTCTTTATGAAGATTTCCATGATGGATTTATGCAATTTATTAGATTTTTTCCATTGCATCATGTTTGGATCAGCAAATAACCGATAAATTATATGAAAAAGACAGATAGTCAGTACAATTCTGATGCATATATCCATAACCGTCTTACACTCTATAAATTCAAGTAATATAATTGTATCTGGGGCTCACAAACATAATATCTTTGCACGAAGTGTGTAATCGGTTTACAAGATTCCAAACCTTTCGGTTAAATTTAGCTTGAGCGTACAATTCGATTGTCGGAGTCGAATCGTTTCGATACGTTCAATTCTTGGAATAATTGAGCTCCTTTCCATCTCACCACAGTAAAATCGGAATGCAGTTCTGCATAACTTGGCGTTGAAGCCAACAAAAGATTCTGATCATTGCGTCTAACTTTTTTATTTTCTGCAGACAGCAGAATCGTTAATATTATTAGCGCGCAAATGGTTGTAGAGCTAATGGTATTGGTTCGAGACCACAAAAAGGTTTTGACTATTATTATGCGTTCGATTTTTATTTTTCAAGAAGTGTTCATTTAGGTTTTTTCAGAAGTGATGAACTAGTACGTATTATGTGCAATTTCCTCATTCAGAAAATGAAAATTAGATTTTCTTATAACTACTAGAAGAAAAATCTGTTTGATGAAGCAAATATTAGGTAGACAATATCAGGAATTTCTGTTATTCGTAACTAATGGAGCTCCCAAGTCCCAAATACTACGTCCATGGAACTAATGTCAGAAATTTGAGTTTTTTTAGCCGGCAAAATGTTGTTAAACTGAGTTGCAAAAACGGGGAATTTTATTTGAGGCAATAAATCATTGGCTTATAAAAAATATTTTCATCCAGGTATTTGCCTCTGCACCATCAACACAATAATCCATATCTATCGGAGGCACCAAATATAAGACAAAATATTGGTTCCAGTGATTTAGGGTGATTTATTTATTTATGTCAAGTTTTTCGCATTGAAATATTTCAAATTATGTGTCAGGTTAGAAATATCACTTGGTATATAGGAAAAAGAAAATTCGATTTGAAATTTACGAAGAGATAGAAAAAAGTGAAGAAAACATGTTTTTCGTTAAAATGACACATGTATTGTATGGTTTTCATGATATAAAAAAATCTCGAACAATAGTCCACCCAGTATACCTAGATGGTAGAGTATAAATAGATGAATAATTGTTTTGAACACCCTATCAGATGCCATATATGGGAGACCGAAGGCTGTCTTGAATCTGTGGTTTTGATATCCTCGAGAAAGCCGACGTATTGAGAATTTTCTCTCATTGTTTATTGTTGATTGTGAATACTTTATTTTAAAAGCATTCAATTCAAGCTGTTGTGATAGAAAAAATGACCTCAATAAATTAATTAATGGACAGAAGTGAAGAAGAAGAATGGAGTTTGCAAAGCTATGAATAAAAATTAGACATCTCTATTTCATTTTATTTTCTCATTTTGTAACGGAAATTGAACGATTGAATTGTTTTTCATAAATTGACAAATGAGACATCGTATCGTAATGATGTGTACAATGGAAATATGAAAAAATATACCTAGTATATTTGAAAATGAAAAAAAATAGTTCATTTTCGATCTAACTGGAAATAGATGTGACATTTTTTCTATGTCAAATTATGCCCATCTGATGGATTTCAACATTAAAAAAAAAAGTAGATAACTTGAATGATATAAAAACGCGAGTATATTTCCATATTTTATTGACATTCTATATATATAAAAATTTCTAGATGGACTTCAGGCTATACAAGAAGTTTCGGTTTTTTTTAAATAAGTATACCTAGTTGTATATTTCATATGAAACCTTATTTTTACCTCGTCAAATCTGTGTTCTCAATATTTTTATCCATTTCAATTCAAATAAATTTTAATTTCGTTCATCCTTCTGCTTCCACATTTTTTTCATTATCAGATTTGGACATCATCAATTCTCAATGAGTTTGGAGTTTCGAGAACCTTCAATAATCAAGCTTTTTTGTAACTAGATTAATAATATCACGACAATCAACCAAGGTTTTTTACCTACTAGTAGATAACATACCACGATTCGTATGGTACTGATGTAAATGGTACCATGTCATTTAACCACTCACAACCCTCTGTGCTGTATTGTTTGGATATTATTTCTGTAGAAAAATTAAAATACATAAACTCACAAAAAAGATTGAAGTTGATCCAATGGGTATTTCATGAGTTACAGAGATATCTCTGAGCTATATATTCGTAATCTTCGGTCCCATTTACGACCTTAACCGGCGCATCCAGACAACAAGGTCCCTTCTTCAGTTCATGACCGGATATAATTTAATTGATCGTTTAAGACCCACATTTGGAAATTACAGACATTTAGACAAAATTGTAAAGCTCGTATCCAAAGCTACAAGCGCGAAAAGACATTGTGCATTCTACACAACGGTTTCTTATTATTTCCCTCTTTCACCTCACTATCCACTTCTTGATTTGATTATTATTATTTCTTTGGTTTTTGGTTTATTATATAATTTTTTTTAACTATACTAATGTTTAAATTTGAAACCTCAAGTATGATTTCTCTACTACATTATAAATATACATAAAACAGGGTGGGCCAACCATAACTTTCCACCCCGAATTTTGAGCTTTGGGATGAAATAACGAAAAAAACGTTCGGACAGGACAAATTTTGTTGAAAGATGGAAAAATTAGGGTGTTCAAATGAGTTTGATATCACTACGCCTCTAGCAGCAACCCCTAACAGCTCTAATTTTTGAATAGGGAAAAGAGGTGGAGCAGCACCTTGTTGGAAAGGCAATTGAATTTCCTGCTTGGTTGTATATTTTTTCATCGCTTTATTATTATACAGAGTGACTCAGTATTGCATCAATAACTTTCACAGGCTGAATTTGGATCTTTGGGATGGAAAAAACGCTCGGACGGGTCAAAAAATGAATAGTGATATCCCTGTTTACTGTTTCATCCTGTTTAATAGTTGAGCGACCGAAGAAAAAAATAATACGCTCATGCAGGTAATTGAATTACCTTTGCAACAAAGCTACTCGACCTGTTATCTCTATTCAAAAATAATTGCTTCAAGTAGTAGCGGCTAGAGGGGTAGTGATATCGAATTCATTTTTCGACCCGTCCGAGCGTTTTTTCATTTCGAAGATCCAAATTCGGCAGGAAATTGAATTGCCTTCCCAACAAGGTGCTGCTCGACCCCTTTTCCCTATTCAAAAATTAGAGCTGTTGGGGTTGCAGCTAGAGGGGTAGTGATATCAAACTCATTTGAACACCCTTATTTTTTTCCTTTTTAACAAAATTTGATCTGTTCAAGCGTTTTTTCGTTATTCTTTCGCAAAGCTCAAAATTCGGGGTGGAAAGTTATGGATGGTCCACCCTGTATATGGGGCGTTTCCAGATAGTAACTACTGTAGGCTTCAAAACATTTCTAAAAATATATTTTATCCCTTTCGATGAATCAGGTTGCGAGACGACAGATTAACTTTCTCATGCCTACCTCCTAGAGCCTCTTTTGTCCACTTGTCGGCCGCTTCCTTCACCTCCTTTTCAAATTTTTTTTTCACCACATGTGCCTCTTCAGGAAAGTGAACAAATGGTAAACTGAAGGCGCCAGGTTAGAGGACTACAGGGGGTAGTTCAAAACATCCTACCAAATGAGTCCAACAATTGCTTCGTAACATTGGCCGTGTGGGGTATATTTTGTCCCTCTCATTTTCAATAGATCTACTCAATTTGTTTAAGGCTTTGCTGCGTTGATCGTTTCCTGCTGAGGTAAATATTTGTTAGCGAATTAAATAAGGAAGAAAACCTTTCAAACCTGCTATATTCTATGACAGTTGAAACGTCAATCAGTCGGTCTCTATGTTCATGATCGACGACAAGAATTAACCTAAGTTAAGAGCGTAGCTTGTAGATGGTGTGTAAAAGGAAACTTTGTATCTTTCGAAATATTGAATAAAGTAATAAATCAATCTCCTATTTTAATCTAACAATATTTAATCAATATGATGCCTTTGTGGTCCTAAATCAATGATGCTATAATTTTTTTCAACTGAAATGGTGCTTTTGAACTTTTTTGTTGCGGGTGAACTGGTGTGACACCACTGCTGGGACTGTCTCTTGGTTTCTGGCGTATAGTATGCATCCCAAGCTTCATCTTCAGTAGCAATAGAGGTAACACCGTCTAGTTCTTAGCGTTCCAAAAACTCTCTGGAGGTTTCCACTCGAATCAACAAGTGTTGTTCAGTAAGCTATCTTGAGATCCATATTGCAAACAGTTCATTATTTTGTGATTGCTTCGTTGAGCAGCGAACTTGACAGTTGCATGAACATTGCAGAATGTTCATCCAGAATCAATCTGCGATCGTCTCGCCATATACATCCGCACGGCCGTTTTTAAACTCCCTACATCACTTGTACACACTTTTTTTTCGTGGCCTGAAAGTGGTTAAGCTCAATAGCCTAGTCGTCGGCAGGTTCCAGTTAGTGTTGGACTTTAACTAAATAAAAAACCCTCATCATCTGCTTGGCTGGAAACCCAAGGATACCGATTCCATCAAGGCAACTTGTTTCGGCTGCTGGGACACCAATTACTATGGAATTCTTCTTCATAACATTCCTAGTGAAGCTCACTTCTGCCCTGGGATGTTGGGATATCGGTTCGGAACTTGCCAACTAGTTTCGAAGTTGTCCTTCCTGTTCCGTATGTTCCCACGTCTTGGTTGAGGAACTAGAGTCGTGAGTAGATCCTCAGGAAGGTCTTGGACGACACTACTACCCGCTAATTAGGGTAGAGAGCCATGCCCCTGGCTTCTTCGAGATTAAAGCTATTAGAGTTCGGTATCGGCAGTGTACTATCACTCATTTATCATCCCATCCTAAGATTCCATTGAGTCCCAGTACTCTATATGGAGTCCTAGCTAGCAGCTTGGGGTTCAGAACATGGAGTGTTTCAGTCTCAGGTAGAAAGCGGTGGTAGCTTGCATGTGGCGCTGACGGCATTCCTTGAGTCTGCCCCGTGTCCGAGAACTGGAGGGATCAATAGATCCAAAGTCAATACACCGTCCTCCCAATTGCTCATCTCTCGAACCCTTCGTTTGATTTGCTCGATCTTCGGCGATTCCTAGGCCCTCCTAGGTTGGCCAAGACATGAGCCTTGGAATTAAATGGATTCGGGATCGTATAATCAGCTTGGTACTACGTTTGGAATCGGCATTTCTATCTTCGTTGCTTCTTGGTGCCTTGGAATTTTTCTGAAACACACTTAACCTATATTGTTAGGAGGGCAAAGGGAAAGAAAATTTGGTCATTCTTGGTTTCGTTGCTCGTCCTAAGAACATGGTCCTAAGGATTCATCACAACTTCCTGAGCTCGTGCGAGACTATATTTCTAACCTGAACATCACGAACAACTTGAGCAACTTAACAATCAGCTCAAGAATATAACTTTTGCTATGAGATCTTCCAGATGGTTAATTGTTAGTAAATTGCATTACCTAATGTCACCGGCAACATTGATCCGGTCCTGAGTATGTACAGGGTTGCAAGTTTCGATGATTTAGTACTACATCTCCTGAATAAGAAGAGATAGAAAAAAAGTGATATACATTGCATAAATTGCTGAATACCGTAAGTCGCAACGTTGTCTAGTTTCCTTGCGACAGGGTGATTTTGGAATTTGACCAATTGTGTATTATAATTCCCTATAACTTTGGCAGTAATGTGACCACGTTCTCGAAATAAATCATCTGTAGGGTAGTTTTTTCATAACTGTTTACTGGTGCTATCGAAATTTCAGTGCCACTAGAAATCTTAGGGCCATTAAAAAAAATCTTTCAAATAGAAATCATATTGTGCTTTGATATTTTTCACTATAGACAATTAAAAAAAAACCTTCTGTCAAAAATGTACCAGGAACTGTTGAATAAAACGCACATTTCACATTGAATCATCAAAATTTATATTGTCGCCTTCAAAGTATTTCCTATTAGAGGCTATACACATGTGCCATAGTTTTTTCATCGAAATATCTTTTATAAGCACATTAAGGGATGGCGTTCAACTCACCCACCGAATTCTGTTGATGGCTTCAATAGACTGGAAACGTGTTCCAAGGACGGGCAATTTTAGTTTTGCGAATAGAAAAAAGTCTCACGGAACTAAATCAAGCAAAAAGGGTGGTTGGTCGATGGTGTTTTTGACTGGTATTTGTTCACAATTGTAGTTCGGCGCGACAACGCGTTATCGTCGTGGAAAATCCACGAGTCGTTCGCCGAAATGCTCAATCAAAGAAGACTCTTAAGAGATGTTTTGAGTTGATATGACGATTTGATTTTCGATCACAATTTCTTTCGCTTCATCGACATTAATTTAATTCGGTTAGAGAGGTCGAATGTCGTCCAGGAAAAGGCATGTTTTCGACTATTTCACTGCCATCTTGAACGCTTTGTACCACTTATATTCACGGATTTTGGGAATCACCATGAGCATTTTACACCAATTTCAACGCTTCAGCACAAGAAATTTCGTTTTTAACCCAAAATTCAAGGCAAAACTCTTTATTCAATAATTTCGTTCATGATGAAAATCGGCACGCACTGACGAGGTTGACTTACTTAACAAGCTCGTTGACAGATCGAGCTCAAACTTGCCATAATAATGAAAGATAGTCCTACTAATCTTAGTTAAAAAAAAATTCAAAATCCATTCAGCGCTAGCATTTTGAATAACGAATTCTCGGTACTTTTTGACAGGACGTATATCATGATACACTGCCTAGTTTATAATATATATAATATATATAATATATCGAAAATTTCGAAAAAACATTTTTCGATCAACAAAATCAAAGGAGGTTTTGATTTTGATTCTTGTCTTTTTAATTGAGGGGGGCAAGAACTTGTTAATCCACAGTTGTAAGCTGACAAATTGATTCATGTTTCTCGAAAATTTTTGTTTCTTTTGTGATTTCTCTACTTAATAAGAAAATGAACAGTATTTAAAAGCAGAGATCATTTAATGATAACAATATCACAGGTTTCACCGAAGGTAATGAGATTGAAATTTTCAAATTTCAAACGGAAACGATCCTCTACAACAGTGTTTTTCAATCCTTTGTTGGAGGGTCGCGAATGGTCGAGAGAACTAGGTAACTACTCTATCAAAAAACATCAATAAATCCTAAAAGGATAGATATATCAAGAAATGGTTATCAAAGAAATACTGGTATGTTACTCATACAAATACAAATAAATTAACAAAAAAACACATTTCGACTACTAGTTTATTTTAATGTACTTTAATGCTTGTTTTTGTTCACTGAAAAGTAATGAGACAATTTATTTTTTCTTCACAATATATGATAACACTTTCATTTCAAAAATACCTGGTGGTTCAAAAGTCTGGAAACGGTCATTTTATTCTGCAACAGGTGGAAAATCGGAATTCTGATACCGAGGTCTTCGGTACCTAATTTCGCCTGAAAGGGCCTTATACGAGATATGAAGCCTAACTTTGAAGTTTTTCGCATAAGACACCATTGGGCTCAAAATTTTCCGCTTAATCTGAATCTGCAAAAGATAGATTTGCGTTTGAAATTTCAAAGTTGAGCCTCATATCTCGTATCTGATGGGTTCATTCGAATCCTCGGACGAAATTACTAAAGACCACAGTATCAGAATTTTTGAAACACCAGGTAGGTCAATTGATATAATCTCACTTCTCATTTCTTCAATGAAAGGCGAGGACCACAATTCAATTTTTCTTGTAAAGCCCTGAAGTTTTTCTTCTGTATCCTGCCCTCGTTAAGGTGAGAAAGAAAAAGCTATTTTCAAAAGGACAATGTTGAAAATGAATTCCAAGTTAACTGACTTGGCTTTTTGTGGAAATAAAGTGTTTTGTTTGTTTTTGTGTTTGTACTAAAAGTTCAGCGCGAAGTTCCATAAGTCTGGTCAGCCTATTGAAAACCACTTTACGTCTCTATGGTAAAGCAAATTTCGATTGGGTAAACCCATACTCGTATCTTCACAAATGGAAATGATTTAAAACAGTCGAGTCTCCAAAGATTTTTCTCGAATATACAATATCCTATACATTTCAATATTTTTAACATACATGGAAAAAACCAGGATTGGGAGGGTCGCGAAATTTTTTGCGACACTACGGGGGGTGGTGTCATGAAAAAGGTTGAAAAACACTGCTCTACAATAATCCTTCATTGTTGTTCGATATCTGTTTTAATGACCGCGTTTTCTTTCAATAATTAAAGTTACATCATTTCATTCACGATTAATTAAATTATAAATTTTCGAACGAGATGAACCATTCAATTGCACGGCTCCGACCTATGGAAAGAATACTCAACTCCTTCCAATGAGCACGCTTGATCAAGGAAGCAGTTGAGAAATAACGCGACCTTTAGCAGTCACCAGCATTCTAAATAACATTCTTACGAAACTTCGTTTCGTGAAAAGATCTCTAGTGTAGAACCTTGGTCAGATCCGTGAGCGAAAGCATCATTTATATTCGACAAAGCATTTGTGCACGTGTGACGGCGTGAGGAATGCGCATCGGCGCCAGCGAGTCTGGGTAACACCTGCACGCCAACTCGCTCGCCGGTGCCTTTACTTTTCTGAATTATTGTGTTCTATTCTGTGGGTCGCCGACTGAGGAGAGTGGTCTCTGGACCGGGCCGATAACAGCAGCAGCTTTCTGCCCACGACTACGTAAGCTTTATGGGTAAGGCGAGGCGATCGAATCGACATCATCGCCGAACACGTGGACCCCGCCTGCAACCTGAGGACATCGGACACTACCATAAAAGAAAATGGAAAAACCTGAGAGTTCGTATCGTGTTGTTTGAAGGATGCCCACCTTACACTTTTGTGAAGCTGAAGCAATTTATTCAATCCACAATTTTACAGCACTACAAAGATGAACAGAATTTACAAATTTTTGGCGATTGACTACCTTGAGTGCAGAAAGATATTGCTTCTCATCCAGAACGGAATTCAGGTTCTGTTCAGCAACAATAAAATAACTCGAACATTTCGTTAGAAAAATTTGAATACTCAAAATTATTGTAAGTGAGCAATGTCAAAGAAATGTAGAAGGAAAAATTGAGACCAAACAAAACAAAACAAAAGAACTTTCAAGAAAAGAGATAAAAAAGCAAAAGATGAAATACGAACCAACCAACCAACAGACCAACCAAATGAAATTAAAAAGGGTTGGAAATCACATAAAAGGCAAACAATTGTCATAATTCATTTGGTTTTATTTGATTTAAGAATTTGGAATCAATGAAAAAAATTGAGTTTACCTCCAAAATTCCCCGGCTCTGACTGTATATTTATGTTTTTCCTCAAGAGGTTTCCTTGCTGAGCTATAACATCAAGTTGTGTTTTTTTTATGAAAACAATAGTTGATTATGACTCAGAAAGAATCATAATTTTTTCCGATTCAAAAATATATACATTATACAGGGTGGCCCACGTAAAAAAATACCTATTGACCAATATTTCCGTGCGTGAGTTATGGAAAATGCTTAGAAGAGTTAATTTTTCGACGACTTTTGATTTCGACGTCAGTGGTCTACGATAAAACCCCTAATCGGGGTGGCAGCCCCTTCAAGATTCAAAACTTTATTGGGTTCGAGTAACACATCGTTACAAAGGTTTTGCAATTCTATTCAAGATCGAGATTATACTGAACGATTTCTATTTGGTGCCAAAAGAATAACCTGTCGAAGTTTTTTCTGGAGCATACTTAAAAAAATGGGGGCCGAACTGTTTTACGTGGCTCCCCCCTGTATAATATGTTATATATTTTTGAAACCGAAACAAATGATGATTCCTACTGAGTCATAATAAACTATTGTCTCCATAAGAGAAAACACAACTTCATGTTATAGCTCAGCAAGGAAACCTCTTGGGAAAAAACATAGTAAGCTACTAGATTACTACGAAAAAGTGTCTGAACAAGGTTTTAATTTCAACATGCTAGCACAAACAGAAACGGAGATATATTTCTGAAACGGAAAAAAATGGCGATTCTTCCTAAGTCATTTCAAACTATTGTGTCCATAAGAAAAAACACAAGTTTATGTTAGAGCTCAGCAAGGAAATCTTTTGGGAAAAAACGAAGTACGCTACTGGATTGCTATGAAAAAAGTGTCTGTATACTATTTTCATTTCAACATCCTAGCACATGCAGAAACGGAGATAATGGCTAAAGTTGAAATCGCCCAAATTTCATTTTTGGCCTATAACTCGAAAACAAAAGAAGATAGAGGAATGCAGTTGATGGCATTATCAGTTTCTTTAAAAAAGACCACCGTAACGTGTCATTCATTTTCCTCTATCTCTCACGGTTACAAAGTTGTAGTTCAAGTATCACCAATTTTGCATACCCTGTACATTCCTTCGATATTTACCTTCGACGAGTGTCCTCAAAATCATTCTGGTTGGTATTTTCATATAAAAGATGAAAACCTCCACTTTTGTGTATTAAAATAATAATATACAATATTAACGTTTTTTTTTTGTAAAATGACCAAATATATGTGAATTAGGTATCTAAGGTTAATATCAAAAGTGCAGCCAGCCCAAATCTATTCTTTATGTTGCAACTTTGCGGCCCTTGTCTGCGAAAAGGTTGCCGACCGTTGGTCTAGAGTTATTGAACGATAAAGATTTCATCTAGACGAAAAATCGACTAGTGGATCAAGCTTCAGCTGGATTCTGTTTATAATTCATGATTTGTTGGCTCATGGTGTAGAATCCAATAAATCTTACATTGGAGTTATTTTTCTGTCATCGCATGGCCACGATGGTCGAATGAAAATTTCAGTAGATATCATCAGTTCCATTGAAATTTTTATAAGCCTTTCACGAAATCGGTTTTAATTATCGTCCTTTCAAATGTCCACAGCTTCGCCCTCTTGATAAATGATGCACAACATATTTGGGAGTGCCTCGATTCTTCTACAAGTTTAGTTTTATATTTCCAGACTTCAGCGATCTAATTCATCCGATGTAGACATTCAGAGTGTCACAGCCGGTAATTAATTATTCTGTGTATAGCCCTCGTGTTTGAAGAATGATACACCTCCTACATTTTCGAAGGTTTGAACAAGAAAGATAACTCGTCGGGTATTGGTTCTTTTTATCTGATAAATTCATTCATCACCGAAAATACACAAAGACACAATATCTATATAAAAACCCACAACACTACCAATATGATCACATTCAAAATCCACCCTACAATTAAAAATTATGCAATGGTCATATTAAGTGCAATTCTAAACAAAAATTTGATGAAACCCATATTTTCAGACACTAATTACTCTAACAATACTTCTACTACCACTCTTGAACCTCATGGGCAACATGATACTCTTATTTGGGGTGATGATATTGACCATATTCGTAAGCTATCGGTTGTAGCTTTTTTAAGTGTTCTTGGGATACTAGAAGGCTGTAAGTATATCTTGTGTATATTCAACATGCCAAGAGTACAATATTAGGTTAATAATTTTTCTATTTTAGCACTGTGAAAGTCGTAGGTCTACCGAAGATTCCAAATTAAAATTTCATAGGTTTGTATGAGTTTCATAGGTTCCCTAAAAATAAAATACTTGCTAAGAAATGGTAACATTCTCTAGGACTGGAGCTGAAATAGAAAAATTATGAACCTAATATTGTACTCTTGGACATGTTGAATGTACACAAGATATACTTACAGCCTTCTAGTATCCATTTTATTGAAAATGGTATGTATTTGTTTTATCAATAAAAATTATATCTGTTTTAAATAATTGTAGTAAATTCAGGGAGAAACCTAACTAGATTGATGAAATATTTTGAAAAATATCCGTACTCTATAGATGATTGGAATAATTTCAAAATTCAAATTTTGAAAAAAGTAAATAAACAATGACAATTGATTACTACGATGAATGTCATTATGATTATTCACACATTGTCGCCAACCCAAGAACACTTAAAAAAGCTGCAACCGATAGCTAACGAATATGGTCAATTGGGGTGTGATTTCATGAAACACTGTTTAGGACTGTGTATTTCAGTGATTGAAACGAAAAAATTAACTTTTTCATTGGCGAAGGGTTGTTATGAATAACTGACTTTATTTTCAGTAACTTTTTTCGAATTATACTTTGATACAATTTATCACGCTCAATTTATAATCAATAAAGCGCTCGAAATGATAGGATTCATAAAAATGAATATATATGATTTCAAAGACATGAAAGCAATGACCACTGTTTATATAAGTAACTCTAGAACTTAGAAACTTGGAATATTCTACAAGTAATATGGTCCCTTTTTTATGAAACACATGACAACAATATATGAAAAGGAATATATGCAACTTTCCTCTCTCCAACTCAAATTATGCGAGTTTCCAACGGAACCTAGGATTGAGTAGATTAGATAATAGAAGGAAAAATTTCGATCTAATGTACATATATAAATTTGCTAATAATTTTATAAATTGTAGCACTATAAATTACAGAAACCGTGAAGTGTTTGAAATCCGTTTTCATCGAAGTAAACAGAGTGTTGGGAGAGGCTGATTCGAATTATGTTGATTTTTTTTTCATTTTGCATATTCTCAATGGAAACACTTGAAAGTAAGTCGAATTTATTTATACTTTGTCTATGTAGCGCTAATTGACATATTCTATAACAGTATTACCATCTCAGGCAAACTTTACTCTTTTTTCTTTTTTAATTGCTCATATATTATATGTAATTCTTGAATTTCAGTCACTTTGAAGAAATCATTTCTTATTTTCATCACCGGAGAATTCATTTTGTCCGTATGAATAAATTAATATCTAAAAAGTAAGGGATTTCTGCAAAATTTAGTCACATTTCCAAAAATGAAGTGAAATCCAACTGACACATAAAAAATTTCATGAAAACCAAATGATGAGCAAAAAAACAACTTGTTCGAACATGTTTGAATTGACAGCCAGAGAGGTTGCCCCTCTTGAAGCTTGGCTTCAAGTTTTCTCGAATTGTTGATCCCACAGTTGGCTTCCAAACAAAGTTGAGCGCATATATGAATGTGTTCATAGTGATTCCGAATGAATAATTCCCAATTGTTGTAAAAAAAAACAAGATTTTGAAACTCATCTAATAGAAATAAAAGTCACTTAACTACCCATAGAATACCCCGAAGGAAATCTAACATCTGGATATGTCGTAAAACGCGTGAAGAATGAGAGCTGTAAATTTCTCCCTTTCGATAATTCTTGCCTAGTATAGAACCAATGAAATGCTGAAACCGTTACAAAATCAGTCCGATGGTACTTCATTTGTTGTTAGAACACGTGTTTCACTATTCCGGAATCAGATATAACTTTTTGGAGCAACGATTCCATTTTGCGCACCCTCTGGCGCATTTCTATTTATCCACTGTAGAAAAAAGATTCTTCTATATTGAATTCCTCAAAGAAATATTACTTCATGATCAGATAAAATGAGACTTCTTTCTACGACCCACGTGTATAATAGTAAAATAGCCGGTTTTTGATATATCATTTATTGATCCCCATAAATTTCACCAGATTTCTAAGCAGATGTCACTGTATTATAACAGAAAAACTTCAATACCTTCCTGGATATAACTCCATTCCATAGTAACTGAATCTCCAAACACTAGTCTAAGAAGCCACTTCAAGCATATACAGTTTTGTCCCCAAGCCTTTAAGTACAACTATAATAAGCAATTTCTTCTCATAACATTTCAATACAATCTTAAACTTCATTGAAGTGGTTCCTTCATTAAATGTGACGTAAACGACGAAGTAAAATTATAAAATCCGGTTAAAATCAGCTATATGCACAAACAATTCACCGTTGAAATGCTCAAGATTTCATTCAAACTATATGTATCGATCGACGTACTTATCAGCCTACACAGTCGACTCGACTTCGAAAATATTGGCTCATTCCGATGTTAATTATTCAACAAAGTTCATTATTCGAATATTTGTGCATCCGCTTGCTCATTCGCAATCACTTTAAATTCATACATTCATTTGTGTTGTGGAACCGCTTTGTTATTCAAAACGTATTCCTACTGGGCTTGCAAAATAAATTTTCCAGAATGAAAAATCAGATAAATCGATACGCGAGCAGTTTAAATGAAGAGTTCCTATTGAATATGCATAATCGAACAGCTGGCTTGAACTCGATACAAATAAATACATTTTCAACCAGTACAACATGTCTAACAAGTAGATGTTTGAATAATGAATCTAGATGAATCTAATCCTATCTCTGGACTCAAGATTCCACTTCCCATTAATAATGGGATAATATTGCTTCTGAACAAGATTGGATTTTTTTATTGTTATGTTGCTGATGGAATTATTAATAAAAATTATTATAGATATAATATATATAATATATTCAGAAAATACTTGACTCATCATGGATCACTCTACTGATACATAATATTATGTGAATGCATCCTGCGGGTATTTTTTCAATATTCCTGTTACATTATACGTTCGTGAAATTAAAACCTTTATTTCATTTCATATCAAAACTTTTTTTCGAGATGCAGTTTCATGAAATGAAATTATGAATGAATATTCTTGTTTGATCAACAAATTTTTATTATTTCTAATTTTTTTGCCGAAAAAGCAATGGTTGAAGAGAAAAACCATATTTTATTATTATTTTAATGAATGGAGTGAAGATGTAAAATGTTTAAGGATTGTTAATGAAGCTGGAAATGACCACCTCCAGTCTCCAGCCAAAATACACGAACTTAGTCAAACTGTCATAGATTTAGAAAAAGGGTGATATCTCGGAAAGGGGTGGGCTGCGGAAATTTTGTTATAGGAAAGACCCATCATAAATTCATACTAGCATTCACCTCCTGAATTTTGTCGCATGAACTTAGAATCACTATGTACAGGGTGGGGATATTTGGATGTTCTAGCACTACAACTTTTGAACCAGAGGAGATAGACAAAATCTGATACCCCATTCTCGACCTCTTTTTCGGAGAAGCGAACAGGGGTAGTATTCATTTTTGCCTACCTTCTTTTGTTTTCGACATATAAGCGATAATTTGAGAAAGAGTGATATCGGAAAAACATTATATCTCCGCTAATACTGATGATAGAGCTCTAAAATGAAAACAATATACAGGACTATGACCCAAAGTTATGTTTTTTTGAATAGGAGCACTAGATTTCTGTGCCATTTTCTGAAATCTTAATTTTTTCTGATTTCAAAAATATATAACATCGTATGGTTCGTATCGATATGAGTATAGAAATTTTTCAAGAACCTATATTCATCTGAGTCTCAATCCTTTCTATGGTTTCAATTGTCGATAAGCACAGAAAAATTTAGTATCGTATACTTACCACAATCTCTTTCTAGTAGTCTTTTCATTTCTATGCTCTTTACTCAATGTCAACGCTATGGAGAAATAATTGAGCAGCACAATATTTGGACAACTTACCTGTTATCGAGAGAGGAAATATATACTTCCAACAAGATGGTGCCCCACCTCACAAGAGCAGAATTATTAGTGAAAAATTATTAAGCAACTTCGGCAATAAATGGATAGGAAACCAAGGGCCCATAAGATGGGCCGCGTTCACTTTATTTGTCACCGTTGGATTTTTTTTCTGGGGACATATAAAAGATCAACTTTATAGAAATAGTTATGAGAACATAAATGAACTTAATGAAAATTTCCTAAACTGTTTGAACACAGTTTCAAATTTTCATATATTCAATAAGGTGCGCAGTATCTAGAAAAGGTGTCGACTGTGCCTTGCTGCGGATGGTCAACGATTTGAGCATCTTCTGTGAAATTTGATCCTCATTCTTAGTTATTACCTACTGATTTATTATTTTTATCACTATTAGTTCTTGAAAAATATATTTCCTTTGTTGCTTTTCTAATTAAATAAATAGATAATCTTTATATAGACTGGTACTTGTGCGTATTTATTCTGGAGACCAATACATTCATCTCATTAAAACTAAATGTTCGAATTTCGTAGAAATTAGTTGAAAGCAAACAAATAATGAGATTGACTGAAGGAGACTGCTCTTAGAAAGCTCCATTTTTTTGTGCTCATCGACAGTTGAAACCATAGAAAGTATTGAGACTCACATGAAAATAGGTTTTTGACCAATTTCTATACTCATATTGGTACAAACCTTATATACTTTTGAAATCAGAAAAAATTAAGCTTTCAGAAAATGACACAGAAATATAGTGTTTGCATTTAAAAAAAACATAATTTTGGGTCATAGCTTCGTAATTAGAAGTGGTGCAAAAAAGAAGAGCATGCCACTGGATTCTACGTTAAAAAGTGCTATATAAATCAAACGTTAAAATATGAAACTACAGCAAGCCTCAAGCACTCTTGAACTCAAATTAACTAATAATAAGCTATTTTTTTGCCGAATAATAAATATTTGGTTTTATTTTCACGTGAAACGACTCCAGATCTGCGTTTTGTTAACCTTCATTCAATCCATGTCCTTAACGTGAATTTAAATGATGCGGAATGAGCAATTTTTGGAAAACAGATTTTTGTTCATGAATCTTCAGACATATGATATCCTCGAAATCCTCATCATTTCTCCCGAAGTTTTCGTTTTTATTGACCATGCATCAATTAGTTAGTCCTGAATTATACGAAATCGTTCACTACAAATTTATTATATTCTTGTTCTTGGAAACAAGAGTACAAAAATTAGTTATGCATGAATTGAAGTTTATGCTAAACAAAAATTTTTTGTGGTATAAAAACTAAACCAACCGTTTCAGGGAAAGTCTCATATTTATTAATGGAATTAAGTTGATGCTGAGTAAAAGCCTACTTATATGAGAAATGCGAAAGTTTGTGAGGATGTGAGTGTAAATGTTTGTTACTCTTTCGTGTGAAACTTCGCAGTAATATACTTCATCTATCAGAAAAATACATAAGCTAAAGTTTATGAAGATTTTGTGTAATTTGGCCATAATACAACTACAAATCTCGAAAATTTCCTGCGCTATGAAAGCTATTCAGGGTTCGATTTAGGCTTACGCTGCCCGATTTAGGCTTACGCTGCCTAAACCGTCGGAGTTACTAGAAGATAAAGTACCATAGACGGCATATATCTATTTTCTATATGAAAACCATTCATTATATCGAAAATAGTGACTCATAAGTACAAATGCAATGGATACCCCCTGACACTCATAATGTCAATATTGTTTCACAGAAGTATCCAA
Organism: Hippodamia convergens; assembly: GCA_038502775.1. NCBI lineage: Eukaryota > Metazoa > Arthropoda > Insecta > Coleoptera > Coccinellidae > Hippodamia > Hippodamia convergens. The sequence continues at coordinate 58,583,909 of CM076608.1, forward strand.
GTACCTACGAACCTTAAGAAAGCAAATTGAATTGGTTATTGATGTGCTTTAGAAGATGAAGCTCTTTCATACAATGCTTATCATCAAAACATTTTTTTAAACAAATTTCGCCTACAAATGTATGGACTGTTGGCCGGATAGACCTCCTATTCTAATGCCTAATCTCAAGAACTATCGAAATGGCAAGAAATATACGGTGTGGTCTATTTTATGAATATTTCATACCGATTATCTAATGAAATATATTTTTCCGAGGAATCTAATAAACTTAAGAAACTTTTACAAGGCAATGTGCAGCTAGTATGTTTATACAGATATGTAAATCTTTCCACAGACGAAAAGTTGATAATAACAATATTTCGAATATGCACATTTTAGAAAAAACACTCGGTTACTATAAGAAGGTGAAAGAATGGGAGTCGAATAAATCCGATTTTTGAAGTTTGCGAATGTTTCGAATGATGAAGTAGATATGTAGTTAGGCTTGAAATAATTTTATTCAGGCAAGTTATGTCGCGTGTTTTCGAAATGTAGATTTATCGAAAAATATTTTGTTCATTAGAGATTCATCGAAACGCAAATAGAAGACTAACTCAAACACAAAAGATTTTAAGGTTTTCTGTACAAGAATACAGACCTCCCGTTCCTAACTTAAATAAACCTCAGCCATATTTAAATGAAAAATCCTTTATTTTCACATTTCTCTCAATCTTATGTGTCGTACAACTTCTCACAACTTAATAAAGGAAATGTCATAATGAAGTTGTCAAGAAATAAGTCGTTTCGATAGTTCAAATATCAGACCAACGTGAAAGGATCTTTTATCACAGGATACTTTTATAAGGTTTTGCCTATATTTGAGTTTCGATAACTGTGTATTATTCATGTTTTCTTCTTGAATCTAAGGTTTGAGTTATGCTTCATTGATGGAGTGGTTTGACCGATTGTAATAACTTCGGAATAAAAGCTCCATTTTGTTTAAATTTTATTCAAAATTGTGTTTAATCACCGAATCGGCAGTACGCACAAAGAACCATTTGGTCAATGTAACACAGATATGAATAAAACTAGGTTCCGTCAACTACTGAATTAACATGTGAGCGAATGAGATTATTCCTGAAACATATTTCACTTCTGAAAAACAGTTAATTTCATCGAGTGAAAATATGTAGGTATGTACCTACTTAACTCCTCGGATATTTTGCAATTCAGACAATAAAATACGGATCTATCCGTTGGGCACAAATGGTTAGTTTGTGTTTCTGGAACGAATAATTATTTCGGACCGAGTTTCGGACAGAAGAATTCCGCTAATATTTCGGGGCGATGCATCGTTTAGTCACCTGCGCTTCATCCATTGCACGAAAACTGAAATCCAGTGACATCGAAAGCAGGTGTTAGACCAGTTGTATCACATAAAACCTAACTATTTATACCCAGCATCGATTTACACAAACGTGAGTTAAGTACTTATTTTTAACGAAAATAATTGGGGAGCTTAGCCTAATGATTTAATTCACAATTTATACCAATTCTGTTTACTTTCGGGGGCCAACAAAAGAATGAAACGAATAAATCAGAGGCGATCTGAACATAATCCCGCCTTCCCAGATAGGATGGTATTAAAAGGTGCCGCTGATCTTACCGATAAAGCAAGCTCCTTCTGTGAATACATAATAGTATAATCCATTAATAGTTTTTTCCGAAGCGTCAAGGCGTTTAAAAGATAAAAGTCTATCTTCATTCCAAATAAATCTATACATATAACCTTCAGCACCAAATAACCGTGTTGGAAGACACTCAAATTATCGATGCATCTCATCAAACCACGACTGAACGAACCTCTCTAACTCTTTTTTTTTCTGATCTGAAATAAAGTTGACTTACTGACGTCATAGATAATGGAATATGAATCCACCTTGGAATTGCACATGACACCGAATAATTTCTGGAGTTGGTGTAGAAGATTTTCGTAACGATGCCGAAGTCATTATTTGGTTTGCTAGCATTTTATTTTTATCTGTAATAAAAATTATCTTTTGTTATTTTCGTTTTGGTATCCATTTGTTCTACTCATCTATTTTCAATAATACGTATTTTTCATATTGAAAATGATATAGCTAGTGATTATACCAACTATGAATGAAATATCAGGCATGCTGTCGAAACTTTTATAAATTGATAATGAACAAGAATGAAAATTAAGTATTTGATAATGATATAAATATGTTATGATATCAGGGTTATCTCTGGAAATCTTCGGAATATCAGTGAGGTCCTAACAGAAATGACATCAAAATTTGGTGGGTAATCCAAACATTTGATAATTAATTAGAAGTGCCATTTGAAACAACAAAGTTCATAGCGGGAGTGACAAAGACTGGGGCATATTCCGGATAGCACACTGAGAATATCTTTGAAAAATTTCGGAAAAAATGACCCTATACAGGGTGTTTTATAAAAAAGGTATTCCCCTCTCCAGGATAAATCGGACTCCTTCAGCAGACAAATTCGTTAATTCATGAAAATCTCAGAATCGTTGAAAAAACTTTATTTTATCAAAAGACACTTTTCAATACATGATGCAGGGCAAAGATTATAGCGTTAGAAAGATAGGAAACGCCCTTACATCTGTAGTACTAAAATCCGACTACGATTTATGGCTAGTTTCTTACTTTTAACACCTAGAGGGCGCTGAAAACATTATTCAGTACAAAAAACTATTTTAACAGGCGCGAAATTTGAATTATACATATTATTATACATTATACATAAACTTCCATTGAATTGAGTATTCTTTGTCGAGTTTTTAAAAAAACATCCTGATCGACAAAACAAAACAGGGCTCCGCTTTTTGATCAGGATGATATTTTCCGTCTACACATTGTTTTGAATCAAATGAAATGCGCTTCTGGATTCTTTATATTTTTATTTGAAATGATTGTGTAAAATCAATTACAAGACAATAATTATAAAATTGAGAACATTTCAAAAATTTGTTCACACATTAGAAAATTATTATAACAATTTCAAGAACTTATTCATACAGTGAACTCTCGATAAATCGAATATTGATATCGATAAGTCGAACAGTTGTTCTGGGCCCGATTCATACATATCTTACCCAGTGTATTTTCACCTCAATGAGTCTAGAGGGTCTAGTAGATGAGTCGAACTGCTGGAAGGGTCGTCAAGAGAACCTCCACCTCTATAAGTCGTTCTTCTGACCACCATTGCCTCTATGAGTGGAACTTTTTGATCTAATGAATGAGACCGAAGAAGATTCGGTTCGCAAACAAATCATCACATGTGATGAATATCATACGATTTCTTGACCTCTAAGAAATGTTTCCAGTACTCAGACGCTCCTTTCTCATTGATGATGATTTCGTGTTTACCTGAGTTTTTCTCTCAATGAAGTGAAGTCTCTCTTGAATAAGTCGAATGTTTGGTGAGACGAACAATAGATAAGTCAAACAGTTCTTTTGGTCCTAGGAGTTCGACTCAATGAGAGTCCACTGTATATTAATTACAGAATGTTTGAACAACAATAAAAGGAAAATATCAGAGGTGTACAACAAGACCTGTAGGTCAGCCCAGCAAGAGTTCTTTATGCGTTATCCAGGAGAATATATTTTTGCCCCGAAAACTCTATCCATTTGACAGCACTGAAACTTAAAGCCAATGAACAAGACCAGGTACATGATACGAGTTTCAAAACTTACATTTCCATTCTCTTTGGTAATTAAAAATATGCATATTCAAGATTATTCTTTCTATTATTTCTGCAATTAATCACCATGAATTTTAAATGTCGGTCAGTTTTTAACACAAAATTTATAACAAGAAAACACACAAACAAAGATCAGATATAGAATGAGCTAGGTGCTACTCTTGTAGATTATAGATTTCGAGTTATTTCAGTGGAAAATACGGGTATACGAAAAAGTACAATCGTCTTTCAACAAAAATATTTATTCAAGTATTTCTTTCAAAATTGACAACATCCCACTAATAATATCTATATAATCTTTGCTAAATGGACCCTAATTGAATATTTTAACCATAACCCGTTTGCTTTTGAAACTATAGAGCTCACATCACTGTAGTCGCTTCGTTTCCCATCTTTATACTCTATAATCTTTGATGCAGGGTTCTTTTTACTATCATTTCGAAATGATTTAAAATTCTTTGGTATGTACATATGTATTTGTAAATTAGGTACTGGAAAATTTCAAGCGAAAGCTAATATTTTGTGCAAAAAAGTAGAAAATATAATGATCATTAACGTTTATTACTCTGTGAAACAAAATTCAAGGCCCGAAAAATTTTTGGAATTGAGAATAGAACTCTGATTTGAATCATTACCTAAATTACCTTCATTACAGAAAATTCTTATACCTTGGAATACATTTTAATATATAGCAAAACGTGGTGGATATAATCACAGAATATTTTCGATTCCTCGTCTATACAATTTGAACTCAGTAAACTTTGAATAAGTTCTTGTTCTTCCATGAATTTATATAGGAAGATAAATTGGACCATGCGAAAAGAAAACAGATTAACTTTCGACAAATATTGAAATGCACGATCTGTTTGAACACCTGCTGTTATCTATCACTATTCGTAATCAAGCTTTATCCGATCCTCAATTTAAAACTAAGAAAAGTTCCTCAAATATTTATCCGATAATAAAATATCAAAAGTTGAAGATAAGATGGTCGTTCCCTGTTTGTATGCTTGAACCCAGATACCTGCAAGAAATATACCATGTTATATACTTTCAACAAACATACAAACAATTTACTCATCGTTTTCTGGTATTTATCAGAAGCTACAGGTTCATAACATCCAGTTCCCAGGCTCTAAATGAGCCTTTGCACTCGTACTATTATGAAACGAAAATAGGAATAGATTAGTTACTACCAGGTCAACATTTTTTTTTCTTCAATTCTCACATTTACAAAATCGTATAATTCAGTAGATCGATGATATTCTGATATTTTGCTCATTGTTTCAGTTCATTTGAAGACGAGTTGTAGGTGGAAAACATATCGTTTTTCAAGTTCATTGTGGGTAAGAAGGATTTTTTGTCATTTCAGTATATACAGAAATTTCATAATACATTTGAATAATTCAACCCTCTGCTTCGGCACTGAGTAACTTTCTTAACCTATAAAAGTTAGGAAAAAAGATTTTTCTTTATCGTGAGGTAGGTGACTTTACAAGACAAATTACTCTTCGTATGATCTATTCAATAAACTCTACATGTTTCGAGCTTTACAAGCTCATCTTCAGGAGTTAGATTCATACAAGTGAAGCTGAAAAATTCAAATCACTTAGCAATACAAAACTATCATATTAAAAAAGGTGAAATGATGCATAAAATAAACTAACAAATCATCCGACACATCGGTAAAACCGAATTTGAAAGGCAGAATGTCAAAGGTAGACGTAACGAAATCAAACTCCCGCACAATTTGGAAAAAAAAACACTTACATCTCAATCTTCTACAAGAATTCACAACATTCAATTGCCAAATTCATGCAATCGGACTCAAAAACGATATCCAGGAGGAAGTGAATTATAAAAATCTGTCCAAATAAAATAGAGCTTAGAAGAGAACGCTGACCATCCGACAGATATAAAATATTCAAATAAGGTTATCTATCACTGAAACACTGAGTCAACTGATCATGAACCACAGAACAAAATATTTTCTCACGAACAGTCAATTATTAAAACGGTCTCAATAATGTACCGCAAGCCGACCAACTTAAAAGAGACAAAGAGGAAAAACAACTAAATAAGTCTGTACAGTATTGACACATCCTCTCGATCAGATGTATTAGATGTATTCAACAAATTAAATCTACTATCTCTCAAAAACTTTGAGATATACATCTCCTCCAAAATAATCTGCTCCAAACCAAAATTACAAGGATGTAAAATTTCAGAATGCAAGGAACCATCAAATTGATGTCCCGTCTCACGCAAATGCAAACCAAATACAGACTTGTCGTTCTCCGAATTGGATCTACTGCGCAAATGTTCATTTACCCTAGTATCAAGAGCACGTCCCGTCCTGCCCACATATATCGAATTACACGTTATTTCACCGCAAGATAGTTTATAAACTCCAGAACAATCACCTGGATTCAATTTATCTTTGTTTTTAACTAAAATCGTTTGTAGAGAGTTGCAACTCCTTAAGGCAAACTTTATATTATCTTTCTTTAATACATTCAAGACGGAATGCGTGACACCACCACAGTAAGTAATGGGAACGAACACCAAACGTTCAGAATCCACCGGGTCTCGAGCATCCGGTGAGTTACCGATATGGACAAGTGAAGCGTTATGTGAAGAGTTACCATGGTTGGGATCAACCTGCAACTGCTTTAAGAGCCATCTACGAGAAAACCTATTGAAAAACCTGTCAACGAAGCTAACCGAGTACCCATTGTTAACCGCCAACTGTTTTATATTGAGCAGCTCCCTCGTGAAGCATAACTGAGACAAAGGCAAAGTGAACAAACGATGAAACAAATAATTAAAGCATGCCAACTTATGAGAGAAATGGTGGAAGGAGTCGAAGGGTATCAAATGGTCGGTCTGTGTAGGTTTTCTAAATATGTCAAACTGAATCTCGTCATCCAATCTAAACAACTTTAAGTCCAGGAAATTAAGGGATGAATCCTGCTCAATTTCCACTGTGAAATTCATGTTATTGTGTAAGCTATTGAGCCAAGTTAAAAAAGAATCTAACTCCTCCAAGTCACCAGTCCAAACCAACAAAATATCGTCAACATATCTGGAGTAAAATTTAATCTTGTCTGTAAGGGGGTTACTCCGGTTAAACAGTAAAGACCCTTCAAAATAGCTCATAAAAATTTCTGCCATTAGGGGAGAAAGCGGGTTACCCATTGGCAAGCCCTCATTCTGAACAAAAATCTTATTATCAAAAGAAAATTGATTCTGTCCCATACACAATTGAACTAAGGAATAAGCTGCTTGACACGTTTCATTGCTAAGGGTGGAAGAGTCGAGCAAGTCTTTAAGCAGATTTAAAGCTTGTGGAACAGGAATATTAGTAAACAAGTTCTGTACGTCTAATGAAACCAGTCTACAACCTGGACCAAATGACACACCTCGAATCCTATTAACCAAGTCTATACTATTTTTGACTGAGTGGGGTGACATATAATCAACATTACTCATAATGAATCTAGAAAGAAATTTCGCTAGTCTATGTGATATACTACCAACGTATGACACTACAGGTCTAATAGGAATGTTATTCTTGTGCAGTTTAGGTAAGCCATACAAACGTGGTAAATGATGATTCATAGGTAAAAGAGTCCTGTAGTTTTCACATATCAAAGGAGCATATTGTCTGAAGGTGCTTTTAAAATGATTGTACCCCTGTTTAAGAGATCCACTAAACTCAACAATGCCATTCTCACTAAGAAACGCTAATACCTTTGTCACATAATCGGAACGGCTCAGTACCACAAGGCAGTGACCCTTATCTGCTTTGGTAAGAAACAAGTTGTTGTCTCTTATAGTTTTTTTCAACTTATTGACTACTTTAACAAAAGGGTGTAAAAATGTTTCTTGTTTCTTGAACCGCTCTAAAATGCGATTTATGAGACCTTTAATAACCAAATTATTTTCATATCTAACTCTTCTCAAAGTGACTTCCACGTCCCTAACCAGAGACCACACTATAGATTCTCTGTTCATTTAACTTGGCTCAATAGCTTACACAATAACATGAATTTCACAGTGGAAATTGAGCAGGATTCATCCCTTAATTTCCTGGACTTAAAGTTGTTTAGATTGGATGACGAGATTCAGTTTGACATATTTAGAAAACCTACACAGACCGACCATTTGATACCCTTCGACTCCTTCCACCATTTCTCTCATAAGTTGGCATGCTTTAATTATTTGTTTCATCGTTTGTTCACTTTGCCTTTGTCTCAGTTATGCTTCACGAGGGAGCTGCTCAATATAAAACAGTTGGCGGTTAACAATGGGTACTCGGTTAGCTTCGTTGACAGGTTTTTCAATAGGTTTTCTCGTAGATGGCTCTTAAAGCAGTTGCAGGTTGATCCCAACCATGGTAACTCTTCACATAACGCTTCACTTGTCCATATCGGTAACTCACCGGATGCTCGAGACCCGGTGGATTCTGAACGTTTGGTGTTCGTTCCCATTACTTACTGTGGTGGTGTCACGCATTCCGTCTTGAATGTATTAAAGAAAGATAATATAAAGTTTGCCTTAAGGAGTTGCAACTCTCTACAAACGATTTTAGTTAAAAACAAAGATAAATTGAATCCAGGTGATTGTTCTGGAGTTTATAAACTATCTTGCGGTGAAATAACGTGTAATTCGATATATGTGGGCAGGACGGGACGTGCTCTTGATACTAGGGTAAATGAACATTTGCGCAGTAGATCCAATTCGGAGAACGACAAGTCTGTATTTGGTTTGCATTTGCGTGAGACGGGACATCAATTTGATGGTTCCTTGCATTCTGAAATTTTACATCCTTGTAATTTTGGTTTGGAGCAGATTATTTTGGAGGAGATGTATATCTCAAAGTTTTTGAGAGATAGTAGATTTAATTTGTTGAATACATCTAATACATCTGATCGAGAGGATGTGTCAATACTGTACAGACTTATTTAGTTGTTTTTCCTCTTTGTCTCTTTTAAGTTGGTCGGCTTGCGGTACATTATTGAGACCGTTTTAATAATTGACTGTTCGTGAGAAAATATTTTGTTCTGTGGTTCATGATCAGTTGACTCAGTGTTTCAGTGATAGATAACCTTATTTGAATATTTTATATCTATCGGATGGTCAGCGTTCTCTTCTAAGCTCTATTTTATTTCGACAGATTTTTATAATTCACTTCCTCCTGGATATCGTTTTTGAGTCCGATTGCATGAATTTGGCAATTGAATGTTGTGAATTCTTGTAGAAGATTGAGATGTAAGTGTTTTTTTTTCCAAATTGTGCGGGAGTTTGATTTCGTTACGTCTACCTTTGACATTCTGCCTTTCAAATTCGGTTTTACCGATGTGTCGGATGATTTGTTAGTTTATTTTATGCATCATTTCACCTTTTTTAATATGATAGTTTTGTATTGCTAAGTGATTTGAATTTTTCAGCTTCACTTGTATGAATCTAACTCCTGAAGATGAGCTTGTAAAGCTCGAAACATGTAGAGTTTATTGAATAGATCATACGAAGAGTAATTTGTCTTGTAAAGTCACCTACCTCACGATATGGATTTTCAAGATATTAGGACATTTACTAATGATTTATCTAAAGATTTTTCTTGGCTTTCTTGAAAAAAACAATTTAAAACCAGATAATTGATGGCTATTTGTGAAATAGGTACGTGAAATTCGAACAAATTTAGTGAACGAAATTTTGTATACATTACTGCCGTAGAAAAAATAAATCTAGAGTGGTGGATTATTGATGGATCTCACCACTAACAATATATCTCTGTTGGTTATCATGTACATTTGTACATATGTACAGGGTGGTAAGATTTCGATGATTGAGTACTACATTTAGTAAATTGAGTGAGATACAAAAATTAATATACATGTCATGTTCTCTTTTTTCGAGAAACATAAATTGCTTAACACCACTAGTCGATACGGTGTCTATATAGTCATAGTTGCCTTCTTACAGGGTGCTTTTGGAATTTGGCCAATTGTTGTTATTCGCTATAATTTCTGCGCAGTACTGTTACTACGCTCTGGAAATAAAAACATCATTAGAGCAATTTTGTCAGTACCTTTTACCGGGGCTATCGAAATGACAGATATTAAATAAATCCGTGGCAGAACTCCAAAACGTCATCAATAAATAATACTGAAAACAGTGTTAGAATGAAATTAGAATGAAATATTCTAACATTGTGTGTGGCGGAATGAACGGATTTGACACATAATTAGTGAAATATATATTATTATGATATACTCCGGAGTTTATACAGGGTGTCCCAGAAGTCGACGTCAAGCCGGAATCGGGTAACAGGCTGAGACATAGTGGTCATCAAAAAAATATTTAAAAAATATAAGTTTTGTATTTTCAAAATTATAAGCACATCTAATAATTTAATGCTAAAACGCTTACTACATTATTCCTAAGATTACTCAAAAAAACGGTCTTTCTTGAAGAAACACAGTTTCGCATAATTTCTTCGAAATTTGTAAAAATGAATAGGGGTCATAAATGCTTGAATCTATTTACATTCTTTACAAAATCATTCGTCAAATTGACTGAAAGATGTGCCACTTAGTATTTCCAGAGAAATATGGGTCCAGCAAGATAGCTGCCCAGCGTTCTATGCCCTTTCAGTAAGAGAATATCTAAATGAAGAATATCCGAGAAGATGGATAAGTTAATCTAGTACAATCTCGTGTCCAGCCTGATCACCTGATTTGAAACCCTTATATTTTCTTTACTGGGGAGCCGTGAAAGAAAAAGTTTATTAGAAAAAATGGCACGTTCTCCAGTAAATTTGACAAATGATTTCAATGAAAATCGAATGAAGTTTGTTGGTTCACGTCACCACCTTTTTTTAATGTTTATTCATCCGGATTCTTGAAGTATTCGTTGCGCTAGAATCGTTTTTACAAAGTTCGAAGAAATGGTTCGAAACTGTGCTTCTTCAAGAAAGACCTTTTTTTTACTGATCTAAGGAATAATGTAGTAAGTGTTATAGCATTTTAAAAACTTCATTAAATGTGCCAACTTTTAAAGCAATTTTCCAAACTGATGTAATACAATTTTTTTTTCAGTACAATTAGTTGAAGTTAGTCGAAATATTAATTTTGAATATTTGGTTCGAAAAAAAGTGACAATAATTTTCGAGCTGGAACAATTAGCTTAGAATTGAACATTAAAGGTTACAGAAGCACTATTCGGAATAACATAGGAAAAGTAAAATTTGAAAAAAGTAAAATGTATAGCAATAGAAGTTCGAGAATCATCACGGGTTGTGTATTTTCTCGAATAATAGGAAATGCAATAATGCAATATATATAATTTGAAAAATACACAACTTAGATTTCTTTAAATAATTGTATGATGACCACTATGGCTCAGCTTGTGACCTGATTCCGGCTTTACGTCGACTTCTGGGACATGTCAAAATTTCCGAAAAAATCTGACCGGCATAAGTTGGCACAATTGCGGTACAATCATATGAAACAATTATCGTTGAAAAAATTGGTGCCACGCTTGATTCTTTTCATTTCCGTAATTTGCCGAAAATCTGAACCATTTCCGTGAAATAATTACCGGCACAAGACATCTCAAATGTAGCGCAATTTTTGTTCATTCATTTGTTAGAAGAAAAACTAAAGTGCTGGGTTATCTTTTTTCCAATTTCGATTTTTTGCGAAACCAGACAGTCTTTCCAAAAAATTCCAACGGCACCACTGAGTACATGTGTAGCACCTTTTTTTTCATTCATTGACTCTCTAAAATGTGCTGGGCTGGCCCAATTTTGGGGTTTTTGAAAGGCCTCGAAATATCTGGAAATAAAAAAAAATTCAACGGCACAAAACAGCACAAACATATCACAATTCAGCACAACAAAAACTTCGATGATCCAAAAGTGCTGGGCCAATTTCACACACATAAATATGCATATTACAATTTTTGAAAACTTCAACAGGAAATGTCACTTGTTCTTTCGACCATTTCATCCGTCCTTGCGGACTAATCCACTGACGATGGACAATAACGACATTGAACGAAAGCCGCGAAAGAATCAACTAATTATTCAATAGGAAGTCGAATACTTTTTCGAAGAACAGATTTTCCTACCTAAATTTCAATCTGAATGCGACTATCATTCCAATGATTATTGATGCTATGATTGTATTTCTGATTCGATTTGAATATAAATCTTTTGAATGACTATAAACAACACAAATAGCGCTTGAATGTCAAAACATTGAACGCAAAATCTTAAAAATGTTAAACTTCATAATAATCGAGCTGTCATTTGACAGTTTAAAGCACTTTTATCCAATCCTGAAATGAAAATGGCTCCTTCTCTCATTTATTCAATCATTGTTGTAAATAAACGTATGTGGATCTTCAAAATCTGCAATAATATTTTCAGCTACAAATTTGCACCATGTTCATTTGATTCAATCCAGCACTGACCTCAGTTCTCTGGAACATTAGTCACCTTCTGATGTGCTACTCCACGAGTAATGACAAAAATAAAGAAATAACAACGCGGCAATACAAAAAAGTAATTGGCATAGTGTGGGTCTAGAACCCGTTTCAAGTAGCAGAAAGCAATTACAATTTTAGCGCCTTATTTTATCACGAACTGATAGGCCGCTCATGCAAATCTGCACGGTGATCAATCAGATTGAATGCGATGTTTTATACTCTGGTTAGACTAGATACTGTGGGAATTTCGTTCGAATCAAAAGCCATAGATACGTCGGTAAGTTCAATCAGAATTGGAATTCATGTTTCTTCGATCGATTGACAGGCCCCCTCTTCTTGTGCTTGCTGGTTCTTTGAACTCCATAAAGGATTTTTAGTTGTCTTGATGTTTCATGAGTTTAACAAGAACGATTGATATCTTATCGCATATTGCTTCAATTTTTACCTCTAAAATTCCAAAAATATAACAACGCATTTTCGAGGAATGTAGTTAGCTACAAATATACAGGGATTCTAGTGTCTAGTAGGTATCCACTCAATTACAGAAAAAGGATGATTGTAAAAGTTAAAGAATAGAATTGAAAATAGTTTAATTTTCCCAGATTGAGATTGTTTCGGGAATAATGGAAAACTTTCAAAGAACTGTTATCTAAAACGAAAACATTTAAATTAAAAACATTTTTCCACTCATCTAGAGATATGATCTTCCACATATCTCTAGAAAATATCGAAATTGAGAAAGACAAGTTAGAAAAAATGCCTCTGAATTTTGCAATGCTTCTCCACTACAACAAATTGATCTTCCTGGACTTCTGCTTTCATGCTCTGCTTAGATATTGGTATTTGATCAGCTGGTATTCATAAGACCAGAGTGATCAGCGTCTCCAACATATCATTCGATGCCAAAGTTATGGAACAAAAATCTGGACTTCCTTATACATCATCAGAAAAGAAGCGGCACTTTTCTTCTAACAGTAGAGAAAGAATATTCAGTTTTGAAACATAGATGAATTCAAAATAGTAATCATCGAAATGAATACCATTTTCAATTCCCAGGCTCAGAGATCTTTTATCATGAGGTTGGAGAAATGATATTAGATTTTGTCACTGGGATGAGAGATATACCGGTTTCGGCCTTGTTGGGCCTCATCAGTATCCCGCACATCTCAGGACAAAATCTGATAGGACAAAATCTAGGTATGTATTCCTTGCACGATTTAGGTTTGTGTGAATGTCTGCAAATATAATGAGCTATAGGAAGTTGATAAGTGAGCTGAAAGGTACGAAATAGAAATCGTCGTTAACAAAGAAATAAGTCTTCATATAAATTAATCTGTAAATAAAATGATTTATCTTGGAGGAATAGGGATCATTGGGCCGCGAGGCCGTGGGCGGTCGCCCACGCCCACTTACTCCACTGCCGAAAATAAACACACATTCAGCATAATCTCGTAAAAAGCTAATGAAAGGCTATAGATTGGCGTCAAAATAAATGCGGGATACCACAAATAGTCATTCATCGAAATGGTACGCAACTAGTATTTATATTTTCGAAACTTGAATTGACAGTTATTGGAACATCTCCGTCTTAATGACATCGATGTGCCGTTTCAGAGTTTCAAATTAAGGAGTTTGGCAAAGAATGAGCTGTCATTAATTTTTCTGTTGGCGCATTATATTTGTTGAGATATTTGTCACTGTACCCAACGATTTCTCTCATTTTTGTTTTGTTTTTATTTATTAATTTCATTCAAATATACCTATCATTCGTGAAATAGTGAAGGATCCCCTAGTGAAATTATATTCGTCAACCTTATTTTTAATTTACATTAATTGTTATTCATTTCGTGACCTGTAGTTTTCAGTATTATTGCCCCCTTTCCTCAAATTGACACACTATGTGAAGCACATCATCGCTTCGATTACAAGATGTGAAACTCGTTCTACAGGAATTCCCACTACAAAAGCTTCAATCCATTCAATTACTTATGTGAATTTCAACAATTCACGATTAAAAACTAACCCATATGAATTGTTTTCGATTAAAATATACCACCTACGTAGATGGAAGAAGCTGTTCATTCTTGAAATTATTATACCGGAACCCTTACAGCATTACCCAACGAGTAGAAGAGTCAAGTCACGTTCAAATTCGTTTGTTGAATAAACCACTGTGGTATGTGTACACAGCATTATCTAAGCTGATAGAAGATCGTGGCGATCTTTCTCTTCTCATCCACCTGAGAAGAAACCACGAAGACACCTGTGTTCGCAGCTGCGATGGGCCAGAGGTCAACACTTAGACTGCACGGTAAATAAGAGAACAAGAAAGAGAAAATAGTCTGGCTCGACTATCGTGAATACACTCCCCGACTGAATGATGTATAATTATTTCACTAGAAAATCATAATGTAAACTTTCAAATATTTTTATAATCGGCCAATAACAGCTTCGAGCATGCACTCGTTATGCACTTGAAATTTTATCTTCGACTGATCTGAATTTATGTTTAGAAGGAAGGTACAGTTAGATGAAACAGAGATCACCGACGGGAATGTAAATGTTAGGCATTTTAGTTACAGCTGTCGATCTCAGGAATTTTCATGTAGTGCGGTGCATAACAAGAATGTTACGAATACTTGGACGCCCGAGTCCAAAAAGATGAGGTTGGATGAAAAAAAAAGAGTTATCCACTCTTTTTCTTCCGTATATGGATTGGATTCTTGCAATATCCGAGGAATACATTTCTTGTCCTTAATCCGTGAAAAGCAGTTGTTTCACTCAATGCGGATAGAATGTATAGTGGAACATGATTTTTCCATTTATAAAATGAAGATAGCGGAAGGCCGGCAAAATGATTTGTTCAAGATTTTTGAAGCTTCAACTGAAATGGTATAGCCCATAAAAACGAAATGAATAGTCGTACTTATGAACCCTAAACATGAGTTTGGAATATGGTAGATGAACAAAATTTTCGGGATATAATGCCAGTATTGATCTCATCAAACGTGCGAAGTTTCAAGTGCATAGCTCGTACACTTAAGATTTTATAGATATCTAAAAACCCCCGATTTCGTCACTCAGTCACTGATAATCATAAAAACTGTAAGGGTACTTCCCGATTTTCTAACAAGTTGAAATTTGGTATGTGACCTAGTTTCAGTACACAAACAACAGACAATTTTCAAACTTGAAACTTTCACCACCCAACCCTCAGAACCAGGGGATGTATAAGTTTGTATGAGACTTCCGCCAATTTTGATGCTAGTGGTCTGAAAATTGATACATACGGAGGACTGCTAGTTATAAATGTAAAAAAAAATATTCAAGAATTCCCCCACATTTTGAAAAAGGGGAAAGAATGAAGCGCTCGTAAAACGCCTCATGTGTATTTACACCAAATACAATTTTCCTGTAATAACCTCAACCACAGTTTCCATTGTGCAAATTCCTGTTGTGATCATTGTATAATGATAGTATTCATCATACAATGGTTGTGATGACAGCTCCCAAATACATCGCCATCGCAGCTTGAACCTAGGTAGGTAAAGGTATTTCTCTACTTCGTACATTGTTGATTTTGAACATGAATTGTGAATTAATTTGGCTTGAAATAGATCTCGCAATGATTATATTTGATTTAATTATTATTGGGGGAAAAATGAACGAAATGAAAGGATTTTGTCATAAGCAACGTACAAAAAAAAAATTTAAATCTATCCAAAAACATTTTCATGTAAAATATTGCCAAGACGCGACCGTATTTCTAACATTATCAAAAAATTATCAGATCCATGTAGAGCCAAGTTGCTAACTGTACACTCTTCAACTTCACAAATCCTCATTTCACAAACTCTATGCCTTGGTCAAAATGAGTGACTTGGTCGTTTCGTTACTATAAGAACTAGGAACTAGTGTATAACAGAAAAGTTATGAACGAATTAATTTTTCACCTTACGCTCACGTGGCGAAAGAGAAACGGCCAAGTCATTTATTTCGACCAAGGCATAGAGTTTGTGAAATAAGGACTTGTGAAGATGAATAGTGTAGAGTTACCAGCTTGGCTCTAAATGAGATATGATAACTTTTTGACATTGTTAGAAATACTGCCTCGTCTTGGCAATATTTTACATGAAAATGTTTTTGATTGGATTCACTTAACCCGGAAGCCCGGGTAAAGCGGATAGAGTATCCGGGTAAAGTGAATACCAGCAGTAGATATGCAGCACCGGTTCCAGCGCAATTTCGACCATTTTTACATGTAAATCTCCATAAGGAATTCTAAGGTCCATTCTGCAATATTTGGTACCCTTTTAAAGCCCCGTTCCAGGTCGTTCGGTAGGGACAGATCAGGGGCCGAATGAGTGGGAAAATATTCAATACCTGGATTGTGGTTAGACATATTATTGTTTTTTTTTCAAAATCTAATTACTTATTCCTCATTGTTCTAGTTATACTGAGTGTTTCATCAAATATAAAGTTCGATATATTTTGTTTCGATATACTCATATATTAGAGTTATGTATAGGTAGTATAAGTAGATTTATTTATGGAAAAAAAATGAAAAAAAATCGTAAAAATTGTGTTTATTGAAATATTATATACAAGGTGATACAGTTTTATAGGAAATAACTTTCTTGATATATTTGCGTAGTTCATTGTTGTTTCTTTCAAAATCTCATGACTTATTTCTCATTGTTCTAGTTATACTGAGTGTTTCATCAAATATGAATTTTAATATATTTCGCTTCGTTATACTCGTATATGAGAGTAATGTAGAGGATTAGTAGACATATTCATGGGAAAAAATGAAAAAAAAAAATGTAAAATTGTGTTTATTGAAATATTATTTACAAGGTAATGCAGTTTTATTGGAAATAACGTTCTAGATATTTTATGTGTAGTCCATTATCATTATATGAGGTTGATATAATTAGTTTCGACATATTAAATTGTTTAAATCTCAATTTGTTATATCATAAAAAATGCTTAAAATGAAAAAACAAATTAATTACTTTGTCAAATATTTTTCTAGTATTTAAGTCTTCTTCCTGAGTTCATCATTTTCATCACTATTTCTTTTAGGAAATTCATCCAACGAATAATGGCCCCAAGGTAGAGTGCTGAACGTTCCGGGTTGTAAATAACGTTTATCATCTTCCGGACTCAACGCAATCTTATCTTGAGTAAGGGAATATACATATGATGATTTTTTGACCGAATCAAATTTTGAGAAATTGTTTTATGTTTCCATGTCTCCAAACATTCTATGTAATCATCAAAACATATTTTATTCTTCACAACACATTTTTTGATTCCTTTCGCTTTCTTTGTAACACCATAATTTCGAATCATGGACTCAATCTCCTCAGGCTCATATTCATCCTTCTCCCACTGACGTCTTTTCTCATCCAGTTCATCATGAGTTGTTACATTCTTGACTGTATATAGTTTCGATCTCAGAGCAGCATAGTCGGTCATTGGTATTCCATTATTTTCATCTTTCATCATTCCTAGTACCTTCTTATTAACTTGTGGAATCCCATGAGGATTGTCCTTAGGATAGTCAGATGTATCAAAATATTTGAAACAATCGGTTCTCATTACATCATATGGATCTTCAAACACCTCGAAAATGAGCGAGTCTGTATCAGTATATAGCACGATGCAGTTATTAAAAGCATTCCTCATGTAGTCGTAATGGAAATTATAAATAGTGGTTTTAGCTATATCCAGGATACTCATCCCCACATAAATTGGCTTGTTCAAATAAATCTGTAGCTTTTGCAACTCAACGGCCACCAAGTTTTCATTGAAAATAGTGCAATTCTTGAACTCCGTTTGGCGATATAAGCTTCAGCACCATAACGCCCAACCCATTTTGTTAGAAGGCGAACATT